>CM023404.3:49665165-50265165 GCA_004368105.4 Eucalyptus melliodora | reverse complement strand
GGTTTCATCATTAGGTTTAGATGCCTCGGATCTAGCGAGTCATGCAAGAAGCCAAAGAGTGGGGCAATAAGGAAAATGGGTTTTTTTAAGTTGGGTTTGGGAGGGAAGCAGAAAAGGTTGGTGGCCTAATACCCAGAAGAAGCCAAAATTCTTTCAACCCATTTTGCAGCATGATCCTTTCCTTTTTATCATTTTTTTTTTCTTTTCTCTTTTTCGAGATTTAGTTGAGGAGGGAAAGTGATGTTTTTTCAATGGTAGGGACTGGGAACATGGCACGTACGGGGATGAATCCGGGATGAATTTAGAAAAAAGGGTAGAGCAGTTCCATGAGGCAATGTCTCTCCTCCCATCCTTTTTCACATGGATGTCCATGTGCATGTGAGGACATCCACATGGTCTGAGCCGCCCATCCTTTCCTTTCCTCCCTAGGCCATGCCGTGACAAAGATTGGGTTGGACCCATGCTCTCCTCTCTCTCTCTCTCTCTCTCTCTCTAAACATTGGGAAAATTTAGTGCAAAATCATGTCCATTGTCATGAAAAGACATAACATAGACTCGTTCTATTAGACAGAGCTAGATGTAAATTAGAGATTTTTAGTGTACGGTCCATATTCTCAAAAGTGAAGCCCTAATAATTGTCATGCTATTTCATTATATATGATTGGCTTGGTTTATTAGAATAGGTTTATTTATTGTTCTCTCTGTATTAATGTGATTCAAGAATAAATTGTTGAGTAACAATAGTCATTAAATTAGAATTGAGTTGAAAGCACTTGAAAAGACTTTGAAGTAGGGAACATAATTAGGTAATCAAATTAGAATAAAATGGAATTTTTATTTTTATTTATTTATCAGGAAAATTAATTAGGTAATCGAAATAAGAATTTTTTTCTCTTTTTATATTATTATATTTTTAATGATGCACTCTTTTGAGTCCCTTCCATTGTTTGGATGGATAGGATGGTCCATTTCGTGGGCGAGGGCAAATAGGCCCGAATCCACTAAATGAAGGTCTTTTTGGGCTCGTTTTTTGGACTATAAATTGGAGAAGGGAGACATGTATAAAAAGGACAGGGCCTACAAATTGGCCCGTTGGATTACAACCAAATCGAAAAAACAAGTCTGTGATAACTGGCGGTAAGCAAAAACATGGTTTGAACCGTTAGACCAAACCAAACAGTTTTTGGCGGCTTGGTCAGTTTAAGAGTACTTTATACTATACAAAGTATCATGAGATTAGTGTGTTTAATTGATTCAATTATCTATTTATCTTAATGAAGTAGGTTGGCTCATGGGTCCGCCATCTACCTTCACCCTAAATTGAGATTGGACTATTCAACCTAGCTATATCTAGACAGACATGAGCCAATTTGGTTAGCAATTGTGCAAACCGATGGAGGCCCTCGGTCTGGACAAGGGTCACCACCAATGAAGGCCGATCTTGCCCAAATTAACGATGACGGCTGTGGGAATTGACATCTATAGAGAGGGAGTGATGGAGAGGGACGACTACGTGTGTGGAGGGACAAGCCGATCAAGGGAAGTGTGATGGAATGGTGTTGGCGATGGTGAGGAATTGATGGCCAATAGAATTGAACATATAGAAGCCCGTCATTTTACTTATTACCGGAACCAAATGGAAACCTAACCCGGAAGGTGAAACTTAAATTCTCAGTTGATAGCTTTAAGCTAGTTATTCAGTAACAAAATTCGTCACAAAATTAAAGTTGAATGGAACACATAAATCACGTAGGTACGTAAAACTAGGTGAGATCCACTGGCGCACAGTCTTGAAGTTGGTGGTTCTCTTGTGTGCAACTTCGCTATAATCTCGACTACACATAAAGAAAATCCAAATAACAATTTCAAATTTTAATTTTTATTTGAAAGTTTATATATATGATGTTCTTTTTAAGATATATCACAGCGACATGATATAACAAAATCTACAAACATGTAATTTAAAATAGTCAATATGATTATTGATTAGCATAAAAACCGTCTCTATTTATTTATTTTCTCTAGTTAAGAAATATGCAAAACAGAAAATTGTGTAATTTCTGTATATTTCTGTGTGTTTGATAAACCAAAATGAAGAATACAAGAGTCTATTTATAAGCTTTATTAGATGTCTATTTCAGGTAACGAGATAATCAATTACGATCCACTAACGTTGTATACATTTAAAGGATGATTATATCTCCTAAATATATGCACAATCACAAGAGATGTGAAAAGTCAAGGAAAATATCCTAAATATCTCTAACTCTCTCCTTCTCTCTCTACGCACAGTTATTATTTCTTTTTCCCTATACGCTTACGTAAGTGCTCTCTTCTACTTGTTAAAACATATCCTTGACAACAGGGATAATCCATCTAAAAAATAGTTCAAACAAGAATCAGACAAAACGTCAACCGATTATTAAAATGCGGTGCAAATGAATTTTGGGGAATAAATTATATTGTATCTACTATTACACGAAGTATAATTCATTTATTCTGAAAAAAGGGGGACCATGACTTTCGTTGTTTTTGGGGTATGGATAATAATTTGCACAGTGATTAGCGAAATGTTCCTGTTATTATATTTCCCCCATCTTCTAAAATTTAGCATCGAAAGAGAAACATTCTATACGATTTGTAATAATTCTCAGTGCTATTTCATTATATATGATTGGTTCAATTTATTAGAATGAGTTTAGTTGTGTTCTCTCCATATTGATGTGATTTGAGAATAAATTGTTTAGTAACAATAGACATTAAATCAAAACTGAGTTGAAAGCACTTGAAAAGACTTGGAAATAGCGAATATAGTTAGGTAATTGAATTAGAAAAACTGGATTTTTCTTTTTTTTTTAAATTTTATTTTTAGGGAACTTAATTAGATAATCGAAATAGGAATGGTTTTTTTTTTTTTTTTCCTTTTTTCCTTTTATCAAGCACTCTTTTGAGTCCCTTCCATGGTTTGGATGGATAGGTTGGTCCATTTTGTGGGCGAGGACAAATAGGCCGGAATCCACTAAATAAAGGTCTTTTTGGGCTCATTTCTTGGACTCTAAATTGGAGAAGGGAGAGATGTACCTTTATCGTATAAGGAGAAAAACAAAAGGTCGGGGCCTACAAATCAGCCCATTGGATTACAATTAAATCGAAAAACGAAGTCCATGGAAACTAGGGGTGACGACAAATATGGTTCAAACTGTCAGACCAAACCAAACCGTTTTTGACGATTTGAATGGTTTAAGAGTACTTAATAATGTACAAAATATCAATGAGATTAGTGTGTTTAATTTGTTGATAAAACTCCTAGTAGATTTTGATGATAACAAGACTATCCATGAGATTTTAGTAAATTTGATAATTGTCTTGAAGTATGTTGATCCAAGAAATAAATCTAACACGAATTACAAAGTCTACTTCAGACGGAATAAACTCAGACTTGAATCTAGATCTTATATTGAAACTAAAGGTTAAGAGAATTACTCTCATTCTCATCCTGACAAAGTTTAGAAGGAAGCAGAATGAGACCAGTCGAGGACGAATAACGGCTAGTAATCTGGTTTGTTTCTCACATTCAGAGATCTGATTCATTCAATCTTATTTGATTGGCAAATTAATCCCGAGACAAGTACTTTCCAAACGTAGAAGCTCTATTTATAAAAACCAAGATTCAAATTGTATGGGCAAGCAAAATCAAGTAAAGATTCTATTTTTGTCACTCAATGGTCACCAAATTTTCTTAATATAGGTCTGTCCAATGGTAGAATGGAATATGATCCTCTGGATATTATCCAAAAGCTAGTTTGGAAGTGGAAGAGTGTATAAAGAGACTGAGGTGCTAAGGAGAGAAAGTGAGACGAGGCCAAGAATCTATAATTTGAAAGTCCAAGCAATCTTTGAATATACACTTGTTCTTTGTGAGCTTAAAAGTTTATGATTGTGAGAGAAATACAGAATGAATGATTAAGTGAGATGGTATGATCTATCATCGAGTGTTTATACTCAAAGTTGTAAGATCTTGTTGATCATATATTAGAATTTAGCTAGTAGGTTGTCAATGTGGAAAATGAACATAGACTTGATTTAAGTCAAACCATTATAAATTTTGTATTCAATTTATCTTAACCCTTAATTCTTATTATTATTTTTTGTTAAAGTCTATTGCACACTCGCTGAGTGCTTCTAAAGTTTATTCTACCACATAACATATTCTGAATCTTGTTCCATAATCTGATCCTTTTGTAGACTTTGATCTTGACTTATTCTATTCAACATTGATTTGTCTTAATTGATTCAATTCTCTATTTATCTCAATGGAGTGGGCTACCTCATGGATTTTGCCATCACGATCTTCAAGCTCTATTGATGTTGGTGGCAACCTTCACCTTGAATTGAGATTGGACTGTGCAACCTCTTTGCATCTAGGCAGAGATGAGCCAAATTGGTTAGTGATTGTGCCAAACCGATGGAGGCCCTCGATGTGGATGAGGGCCACCACCGATGAAGTCTGCCCTTGCCCAAATTAACGATGAAGGCTGCGGGAATCGACATTTATAGAGAAGGAGTGATGGAGAGGCACGAGTCCGTGTGCGGAGGGACAAGCCGATCGAGGAAGGTGAGATGGACGGTGTTTGTAATGGTGAGGAACTGATGGCCAATGTAATTGATGGTGTCAACCCAGAACAAGCAATTACTTTAGGTGAGATGGATGGCGTCGGTATCGTGTTTAGGTTGGTTCTGGTTTATGACCCAAATTAGAATCAAACATTTAGAAGCCCGTCATTTTACTTATTACTCGAACCAAATGAAAACCTGACCTGAAAAGCAAAACTTAAGTTTTAGATTTGGATCAATTAAGTTTGGTTCATATTTCAATAGATTTTAGAAGTCCTCATTGATAGCCCTAAGCCATGATAATCGTTAACATGATCCATGAGATAATTAAAGTTGAATGGACCACATAACTCACGTCAGTACGGACAACTAGGTGAGATTCACTGGTGCACAATCCCGACGTTGGAGGTTCGTGCAACTTCACTCCATAATATCTACTACATGTGAAGAAAATCCAAATAAGGATTTCAACTTCAAATTTTTATCCAAAAGTTTTTACATATCATGTTTTTTGTTTTTTTAAGACATATAACAGCGACATGTTTTAACAGAGTCTACAAACATGTAATTAAAATAGTCAAGATAATTAACAATCAGCATAAAAAATGTCTTTATTTATTTATTTACTCTAGATAAAAATGAAGAATACATGAGTTTATTTATTGGCTTTATTACATGAGATACTGAGATAATCAATTATGATCCATCAATGATATATACATTTAAAGGGTGATTATATCTTCTAGATATATGCACAATCACAAGAGATATAAAAAATCAAGGGAAAAGTTCAAATTCTTTCTAACATCTCTCCTAAACTAGTTTACCTCTCTCTCTAGGCACACTTATCATTTCTTTGTCCCTATACACTTGCGTAAGTGTTCTCTTCTACTGGTCAAAAGATATCCGTGACAACATGGATAATCCATCTAAAAATAGTTCAAACAAGAATCGGACAAAACATCAACTGATTATTAAAATGCAGCAAAAATTGAATTTTGGGGAATAAATTATAACATAACTACTATGGCACGAAGTACATATATTCCGAAATAACAAAAAAAAAAAAAAAGTGGCCGGTGACGCTTTTTTTTAGGGGTCCTAAAATGGATAATAATTTGCACTATGGTCGATGAAATATTCCTCTCGTATATATTTCCCATCTTCTAAAATTTAGCCACAAAAGAGAGCCTTTCTTTTACGAATTGAAATTGGCATATGAAGATATCACATTATACAATCAAATATACATAATAATTCCCATGAAGAACACTAATGGCCCGGGAGATGGGTGGAACCTGGCTCTCCTACCTAGCAATAGACATTGGAAGTTATATAACTGATTTCAGGGTTCACTTCTAATGTAATTTTTGACCAAAATTTCATTTTGTCAAGTGCCTCCATAAGCACCCTTCCTTTTCTTTTGCCTTTTGGCTCCGACTGGAGGAGCTTCACTTGGAGGAGCTGGATGTGTGAAAGTCCAAGCGACAGTGCACGGGGAGGAGGGATGGCAGTGCATTTGTACCTCGGTCCCTAGACGTGTGTCTCTTGTCCCACATTGCCTAGGAATGGAGTTTTGGGCTGCTTTATAAGGCAATGCACCTTTTAATTGTACGCAACAAAATCGTGATGACGGTAGTGTCCAAAGCGGATAATATATGTTAATATGCGTGAGACTCACGGCTCCTTGATGGCGTTCTAGCCTCAGGTTCACAGAAAAGAGGTTCATAGAGTTCATAGAAAACAGGTTCATAGAAAAGAGGTTCACAGCAAGGATCTCTGAAAAGAGGTTTATAGAAAAGAGGTTCATAGAAAAGAGGTTCACAGAAAGGATCTCTGAAAAACTGATCTCTGAAGAGAGGTTCACAGAAAAGAGCTGTGAAAAGAGGTTTACAGAAAAGAGGTTTACAGGAAAGAGCTCTGAAAAGAGGTTTACAGAAAAGAGCTTTAGAATTTGCAGTGTTCAGGAGCTGTGTCTCCTTGAAATTTACAGTTTTCAAGAGATTGAGCTTAACGATGGAGTTGTGGATCGTGATCAAATTGACACAACCATAAAGTATTAACACCTCCAAAGACACGAAGTTAGAGAAGTCGGGTGTCCTCGTCAGTTTTGTGCACCCCGTCAAATCCAAAACCTTCAAATTCTTTGACATCTGCCGGAAAAGAAATTGAATTAAAATGAATGAATTGCATCAATCGTCCCACGGTACATATCTAAATGGGAAAGTTAACATAATTACTCTCTTTTTTTAATAATTCAGCAAAATCTTGCAGTAATTGCACCTAGCACAATTTGATGAAGAAGAAATAGTAAAAGATTGAATCAGATCATGAGTACAATCGCTGACATGTATGTAGAAAAAGAGTGGAAAAAGAGAAAGTAGAAGAAATAGAAGTTCGAAATGGGAACATTCAAGTAGAAATCTATCAACAAATGAGTTTACTCGGCCAAGACGACTTGGAAGTAATACAATAAGGCATGCAATTTTTATCAAAATGATGTGATTCTATAGCTTCCTCTTTCTTTTCTTAAATGCATTTAGGCGGTTGTTGTCAATGCTAGATGTTACTCTCGTGAAATTATTTCTGTCCATAAATTCATGTGGGATCAGGAAAGTATGACACCAATATATACAATACATGAATGATCGGTGAATATAAAAAGAAGACATGGATTCTCTATCCATACAATGCTCTTCTTGGTCTCTCAGTACGATGAATAGAAAATGGCATACCTGGAATTGGTGCCATCCATCCCAATCATCTTCGATATTGCTCCTTGAAAGGTCTAGCACAACTAAGCTAACAAAATGAATATTCTCCGCACAAAATTTATTATGCATCACTTCCCAAGAAAGCCAACATAGCTTCTTCAAAACAAGATTCTCAAAGTTGCCAATAAATTTGATGCCTTTAACTTGAAGGAACCTTAGATTTGGTAGAGCAGCTAATTCTTCTGGAACAATATCCTGGCTGCAGCCATCGGAAGTCAGGCTTAGTACTTCTACATCTTGATTTGTCTGCCAACAGAGAAGTCTAGATTAATTGAGAGCACAACACTCAGCACTCTTACAGAACTATAAAGAAATGAAGCATGTGAACATTGGTAAACAATTTCTGCAATAGGGAACCTACTTTGGCACATGCCTATTCCCAACAAGTAGACTTACATGTTTTCATTTACCACCATTAACGAAAATTGTCAGCTTCCATTCGAAACAGCACTATGCAGTTTCAGAACTTCCAGAAAACTATTTTCTATTCTACAGAATCTAGAAAACGAAGCTAACTATCAGTCAATCGGCCTAGTCTCTCTCCAACAATTTACAAGACCTTTTGACCCATATGTTTGAGAGAGAGCTATCTCACTCACAAGATAAATGGAAAGTTGAATAAAGCCAACTATAAAGTGTAAAAGAACAAATTCAACAAATTTCCCCTTCAAAAAGGAAACATACTCTTCCAATTTACCTCTTTTCTCTCCAGTAGTTCTATAGCATCATTATAAATCCACACCCTACTAAATTTACGAGGATATTCTTCACGCATGATGTGCCTTCCCAGATCTCGAACTTGGTCATGCATCCAAAACTTATTGTCATGTCCAATTTTTATTAAGGACCGTTGGCAGAGGACTCCAATTGCAAGGTGAGGATGGTAATTACAGTCATCCCACATGATAACTGGATATTTTTGGTCCTCGTTGGTGAAAAGACAAGCAATATCAAGAAATACTTCTTTTTCCTTATTCTCTAATCCTTCATAACTTATCATTAATGCATCTCGAACATCCTTAAAAGGACCATCATCTAACTGCTTCAACATACCTTCCCATAGCTTTTGTTTATCAAAATTTTGCCCCAAGGCAAAGCTTTGGCAATGAAGAAATGAACCTATGACCTCAACTGCCAAAGGAAGCATACCCACTCTACAAACAATTTTCTCTGTAAGATTATCATATCCTTCTAGGGGGGAGTCTCTCCTGAATGCGTGCTTACAAAACAACTGAAGTGCTCGACTGTATTCCATTGCATGAGCTTCATAAGCCAAAATTCCTTTGGGTTGATTTAGGACCTCTTCACCGGATGGTTCCACTTGAGTCATCAAGACCTCTAAGTTCCTAGTGGTGAAGATGATCCTACTGCCTAAACCAAACCAATTTGATTTTCCAGCTAGCTTTTTGAGTTGCTCTTGCTTATCTAAATCATCTAGAACAATGAGGACTTTTTTAGTATGACATACTCTCTTGATCCATTTCATCCCATCTCCAATGTCTTTGATAAGATTAGCAATCACAGGACCCACAAAACTTGCTAATAACTTTTTCTGCACATTTATAAGACCATGTCGCGATGATTCTCGAACGTCGTTGAGGAAACAAACACCTTCAAAGTGAGAAGATATTTTGTTGAACACAACCTTTGCAAGTACCGTTTTACCAATGCCACCTATTCCATGAATACCAAGGAAACGTACATCATCAGAGTCAACTTCCAACTTTTCTAGTATGTCTTCTATTTGACGATGATCTTCAACCCAATATTCAGGCACATCCACGTTTCTGGCATTAAGCTTACACAATACCTCTCCAACAACCAATTCAATTAGTTCTCCATGGCTGCAGCAAGACAGGAAATTTTTGTTTTCGTCAACGACATGAAAAAAAACGATATAAATTTCTTCTAGATATGATAATCTCTGGGTCATTTGGGACCATGTGGTAAAATAAGTTAACTATCTCGATTCAGTTAATACGTGTGTTGAGATATCATGGAATTTCGCTTAATTTGATGTATTGCAGATGCTTAAGATAACACAGGAGCCGATACATGTGTTGGAGAAATCTTTCCAGAGTATTTTGAAGCTGACAAAACGTTTCTATAAGTCTAAGTCTGGATATTCGGAGACCTAAGATTAAAGTCTCAAGACTCAAGATTCAAGACTCAAGACTCAAGACTCAAGACTCAAGACTATTCTCACTGACAGTCTTTGTATTCCAGTAGTGAAGGAAATCTAGAGCCGAAGCTTGTGGTTTAGGATTCGATCCTATCCTCTGGAAAAGATCTCTTGGTTGGATAAACATCTCGGATTCTTTGTTCTTATCTAGATCGATTGAAGATCCGATGGTCGACGAAGTATTCTTGGAATGTTCTATTCTTGGAAACTAAGATCCTGATTGTATGGGCGAACAGGATTGATGGGCTATCGCCAGGTTCCTTAAATAGCTCGAATGATCTTCGTGATTGATTCCGTCCAACGGGTAGATTGGAGGAATTCCTTTGGTAAGTGCCAACGGCTATGATGGCATAAAGGAGTATAAAAGGAAGACGTTCAAGTTGTTTTAAAAAACGTGATCGATAAAAAAATTCCAGAGTCTGAAGATCCTTGATTATTAGTCGATATCATTTGAGTGAAATTGTTTACACAGAGAGTGTTCATTCTTAGTGATACCTTGAGAGTGTGGAAGATCGTCTACACCAAGAAGTCAAGGAAGATCATCACTGTAACATCTCTTTGTTCATAGTGGAATCCAGCCAATTGGCTGTCAGTGCAGAAGAGTGGACGTAGGCTTGAATCAAGCTGAACCACTATAAACCGCGTGTCTAATTCTCTCTTTCCTTTACTCAGTCTTACGATTGATTTTTAATTGCTGCAAATCGTTTATCTATCTAAGTAGTGTGTAATTATCAAAAGAAAAATCTTTTATACCTATTCACCCCCCTCTAGGTAATCGTACTAGCTATATCAACATGTGAAGGAGATATTATTCTTGATGGAATGGACAAAGTAAGATTCACAAAACTTGGTAAGGTAATATTTTTTGCAGAATGCTTGCATCGACTAACCAATATACAGTGACATGAAATCCAAAGTGAGTGTATTATTGAGCTAAATTTACAGGATTGTGTTCGTATAGGAGTGGGAATCTGAGATAAAACCAAAATAAATTCGGGGGCTCAAGCAAAATCGAAAGAAGCAGAACAGAATCATGATAGGTGAAACTGTTTCATTGTTTTCTAAGTGCAAACAGTGAAACGTGATATTCAAGTAAGAGTCATCTGAATTTGTTCATAAATTGGATCAAAGCGGATCCTTTTTTTGCCCTATTCTATCATTTTCCTTGAGTGAGTCCTCACTGCCGATTGTACATTTCTTCTCTCATCGTCATTTTTTTTTTTCCTTTGGTTGTTTTGCCGGATCCTAGATAATTTGTATGGGCAAATTTCAAAAGAAAAAATTCTTCAATTCTTGAATTTTGGGATAGCAAGTTTCTTCAAATGAGGAGTGTAACTATTGCGCTTATTAATGATAACCAAAAGGTTGAGAAAATTTACCCTTTCCCTTTAAGATTCCACCCCTTTAGATGTGCAACCTTTACAAGAGCCTCCTTCCACCACTTCAATGCATCGGAGCCGAATTTTTTCTTGTGCGTCGGTATGGCTTTCCTGTATAACTTGGTTTTGAGCTTAACATCATTGGGGTGCACATCATAAAAGATGGGGAGTATCTCTTTCTTCCCATTTGATTTTGAGGTGCATTCGACCATGTGCGCAACCTCACGGAGACACCACGAACTGGTAGCATAGTTTTGGGAGAAGATGGGTATGTAGATCTGAGACTTGTCGAGTGCTTTTAAAAGCTCACCCCCGATTTCTTTGCCGACTCGGAGTTCTTCGTTGTCTAGGAAGACATGGACTCCAGCGTTTCTCAATCCGCGGTAAAGGCAATCAGTGAAGTTGTTGCGTGTGTCCGAGCCCCTGAAACTCAAGAAAACCTCGTACTCGTATCCTGGCGGTACATCTTCCACGCTCAGCATTGCCTCTGAGCTCCTCCGGCTTTTCTTCACTCTCGTCAGTTGTCTCAGGACCCTGCCAATTATTCGTAATCCGAGTTCAAGCCTTTAAGGAGACTTCAAAACTGGAACCCATCAAACAAGCTTTGGAAAATAAGCCGAACAGAGAGCACTTACGGAACGCACAGCATCGTGGCCAAGATGATATTGATTAAAGCAACGGCTGCAATCAGTCCCATTTGCGGCCGATCCTGCTCAGAGCTGCAATCACAAACAAATCCCGAAAGGACCGGCATTTGAAACCTCAGTTCCGTGCGATCACGCAGATCTCGGTGGTGTCCAATATGCGGCAGATCCTCCAATGCGTTCACTGGTACACTTGAACCAAAGCGTGTAAACAGAGCTAACTGCGACAGGATTGAGTGAAAGAAGATCGACAAATGCTTCCCAAGGACAGGCGTTTTTGGGCTCTGGATCGCTCTCAATATGAAGGAAATACCAAGAACGCGGAGAGGATGAAGGTGAATTTCCGCGAAAGAGAGGATAGACAGTAAAGTATGCAAACCAAGTCAAAAGGCTCCCCTGACCGCCCCTGTTCCTGGTGAGGAAATATCCATCAGTTGCCAACCGCCACGTCAGCAATTGACGTGGCATGCTTTTTTACTTATGCGCAATAATAAATCGAAAAGTGTAAAGCTGAGGTGGAATAAAAAAAATAAAAAAAATATTATTTTCTTCTTCCTCCTTTCTTTGCCAATCTGGTTGTCCTCCATGGCCGCCAGCGCTTCCTCCTCCATCATAGAGCACTGCCCCGTTCGGCCAGCATCGCCACTACATCCGGTGTCACGTGCAGTCGACCCAAGCCACCCCTTTGTCACGCTCGCGGTTAGCTCAGTCCTTTGCACAGATGATTTCGGCCATGGAACGGCTAGATTCGAGACTTGGAGAACGACGACACGGAGAAAACAGGCTTGGCTTGAATGCAGTGGTGGTCAGCCTATTCACGGCGCCAGCGACTCCGTTGGTGGCAACAGCCAAGGAGGAGCAGAGGTCGGCGGCAAGAGGAGGAAGAGAGAGCAGAGGTGAAGGAGAGAAAATTTTCATTTAATTTCCACGTCATGTGAACATGTGTCAAGATATTATTAGATATAAATAAAAATATATGCCGTGTTGGATGTTAATGTGGCGGTATCAAATCATTCAATATTTTCTCATGCTAGCTGATCGGAACATTGGGGTTTGATAAGAACAATTTTTATTTATTTGTGTCATTGGAAATATCACGAAAACATGACAGAATTATCGAAGAAAATTTCATAAACTTGCTATCATGGCCGAGCGCAAGCACTGAAATATCACGTGATTGGCATTGAGAATGGTATTTAAATGTTAAGAATTGTTTGCTATATTGTTTCACAAAACAATTGAAAATCTTTAAAAAGGTTAGAATTATGAAATTTAATGAAAAATGAATTCTTGGTTGAATTTGGACAGGCATGTAAGTGGATGTCAATTAAGTGAATTGAAATACAAGTACTCGAAATTAAAAGATGCAAGAAAGGTAAAGGGTACTAGAAATCTAAAGTGCTAGAATGTAAATTTGCTAGAAACTTAGAGAGGAAAATAAACTTGTGAAGAACAAAATGTTTTGTGATTGATTGCAGAGGGCTACTTACAGTGATCACAACGGGGGTTTTTAGATCTCACCACCAGCAATTATTTGCAAGAAGTCGGTTTTGAATCGATGAAAAACATCCAGGAAAAGTATTAAAAAAGGCTTAAACTTATTGCATTTGTGTTAGTTTAATCTTAAATATTTTATTAGTGTCAATTTAATTTTAAACCTTTTTTATTTGGTGTCATTCAATCTTAAATATTTTTACTTAGTGTTGATTCAATCATTCCTACTAATTTTGGCCGAATATTGCCGGCATGGATGCCGGCTGATTTATATGACACTACTGATGTTGACGTTGAATGGATGCTTTTAATAATATTTTAATGTTTTATTTTTTAATTATCTTTTCTTCTTTCTTTTCCGGTGCTAGCCATCGGACATGGTAGGCTTGCCCTCGCTTGGCTAGCCTCGCCGGTGGCGGGCAACGGTGACCTTGCCTAGGTGAGGCCAGTGACTGAAGAAGGTACTTGCTTGGAGAGCATATAATATATCCAATCTCCTATTTCTCTATGATTTTTTTTTTGCTATGAATATTTGCTATATTTGTTCGAAAGTTACAACATGGATAATGAAAGTTGGTAATTCTAAATCACTATACAGGTTGAGAAAATTACTATTGGATAGAAGAAGTTATTGTTGCTAAATACCTAATCGTATTTTGTGCTTCTTTTCTAGCTTGTCATGTCGGCCAAATGTCATCTCTTACGCGTTTTTTCCTCTGTTCATTCGTGCTCAGAAATCCTCCGCTCACATCTCGTCTTCCTTTCCCAACTGAGAGCTTTTTGAACGCGTTCCTCAACTTTTTCTTCTTGGAGGAAGCTGCCTCGTTTTAGTCACAAGCGCCACGTCATCTCGTCCTTTGCCCATGTTGTACTTTAATTCTTATTAGATATGCCACATCCTTACCTAAGAATTCATTATAAAAAAGTCATGTAGACAAATGGTCGACATATATCGCTAGAAGCACTGAAATGAATTTTTTTTCGATGTTGAACTCAAGTGGTTAAAAAAAAAAAAGGTTACGATACTAAAAGAGTATCATACAATTATTATGATACTCCTGATATTCTTTTCTCAGTATTTCTTTACTTGTCTTCATCGGCCACTAGCAGTGCACCACGTTGGACCATAATGTTCAACATAACTGGATTCAGCCCCTCTGTGTCTCCAAATCGATTCTCTCTTACTCTCTATGCCAATTGTTAATGTATAGCTTAATAATAGTGAGGATACAAAGTAATGTTTTTAAAAGCAAAGGATGTAGAGGTGAAGTGGATAAAAGGCGAGAATGATTTTAGTATTATACCACAGTCCATTTTAAATTGCAAATTTTAAGAAAGAATCTGAGATAATAGGAAGGGTTTCCAAGCGGTGGCTGATGGCAACTGTTTGTGGGGGAGAGTACCCTTCAATTTATTGCTTATGAAATTGGTGAGTCTTCCAACTTGGGCCCTTTGACAAGTAAATTAAGAAAAGTTGTGAGGTTGAGTTATGACAAATATTGAATTTTCATAATTGATTTTTTTTTGTCCAAATTTCATAATTGAGTTGGATATACATAAAATAAATTCAGAAATAGGGAATCTGATTAGGTAATCAAATTAGAAAAAAAATTTGAGTTTTTCTTTTCTATTTTCCTTTTCATTAGGAAGAGATATAACAGATGTTAAGCTTCATAATTGAGTTTGAAAGTGTTAAAAAAAAACTCAGAAGCAAGGAACCTCATTGAGTTGAAAGTACTTGGGAAAAAAAAAACTCAGAACTGGCTTTTTCTTTTTTCTTTTTATCAGGGAACTTAATTTAGTAATCGAAATTAAAAAAAAAAAAAAAACCAATGAGTCTTCTTTTTTTCATTTAGTTTTTTCCCATGCACTCTTTTCATGTGTTCACGGTCAAACAATGTTTCGACCTCATCCGATCCAAAATATTTTTATTTACTTGTTTTGTAGTCGTTGTTACTCAAATAATATTTAGACCCGAAACATATACTTAACTTGTTTTGTGTTAGGTTCATGTTTGGTTCCTGTTCAAATCGAATCGAGTCGAGTCGGGTCTTTGAGCACCCCTAGTTTTAACACTTACCAAAATCTACCATAGTTTGCTGTCGATAACTCTATTGGGGATTTATCGGTAACCTCTTCAAGTTATGAACTTGTGAAAGCTTTCGTCAAGCATCTCTGCACTGTTCGCTATTCAAAACTCTATTGGTGAGCTATCAATTTTCTTCAAGTTATCAACTGTTTTGTTTATTGATAACTTTTGCTTTGATCAAACATTATTCTCATTGATAGATTTTGCTTTTCATTGGTTTTAATAATTAGTCAATTTATGATGTAAACATATGCCTCTTTTAAAATAATTGAAATCATTCAATACTTTTAATTATTTAAAAAGTTGAATACTACGAAAACTCCCAAACTGATATACTTGTAATAATTTTTTTTTTTCAAATTGATATAGATTTTCACGTGTACTTGTTATGTCAATTGAGTTATGGCTATGTATTACCAAGCTCGGTAATTTCATGATAAAATTTGACGGAAGTTAAATGGAAGGTGAATATATTATGAATGTACAAGTTTGAGGTTTTTGGTGAAAACTTTTAGTTTCTCTGGAATTAAAAAGGCGTGCCTTTAATTTTCGCACAAGTTTGTCCCTGATTTTTGGCGGCCATTATCCTGCTTTTTCTGCCATTTCCTTGAACAAACCGTCCCGTAGTATAATGCACAATCCCAGGATTTCGCCATTGTCAACCTCCACTCCCCATCTTCCTTTCACTTTCCAGATTGCACTAATGGCCCCCATTGTGAAAGCTGACCGCTTTTTTTACTACTGTTCTTAAACACGTATTTCTCGCCTCATTGACCTTAAGGCAGAAGAAGAAGAACTCCCGCTGAAGTTTATCAGCGAATTCGCCGACGACTAAGATCCGGTAGTTCTCGATCCCTTCGTCGTTAAGTCTATTCTTATTCGTCGTGTCTTTCTCTGCTCTTTCCCTCGCCAAAAAGAAGATAAAGAATCTACTCACCAGGACTCCATGATGGAATGTGTCTGGTCGGAAAAAATCGTACATTTAGGACGTTTGCTGTTTTCGACGCCTAGTTCTTTCAATGGTATATGAGGATAAAATCCCATGTGTCGTTTTCGGTAACAAGCCCAAATCAATATTGCTTTAGAATTTTCTTGTTTCAGTTTGACAGGTACCTTACTCACCTTTTAGTCACCTTCAATTAACTGCCTTTTTCTTCCCCAAGGCTCCCGGGATTATAGTTAGAATTCAGTGCATAATTACAAAGAAATAGAAAGTAAAAGCGAGAAAGAAAATTCGAGATACAAGATTTTTATCTTGATTCAGCCCTAGGATTATGTCCAATTAGCACATAGCATCTTTCTATTACATCCTTCAATTATAGAAGAAATGAATTATATACCTAGTAGCTATTCATGGATCCAAGCCCAAACTAGGACTACTTAAGTAAATCCATTTCATGTCTCCATGGTGCATATCAGCTACCTTTTTTCAGCAAGATCTCTATCATGTACAATTAGTGTAGTAAAATTTGCTTGAAGAAAAAATAATGCACATCATATTAGATAGAATAGATAAAAAGAGAAATTCCACTTTCAACGACAAAAGGCAGATTCTATTTCTCTATGGTAAAGCCTTTTATAAATGTGTGCATGGGTAACCTTATCCCAAAGTGAACAGCAAAGCCACTTGCTTCTGATTTCTTCTTGACGAAGTTAAATGTATTCGCATATGCTTTTCTTAGCTTGGTTAGTATGAATTGGAAACAAAAGCAAAAGTAGATGGCAGCCTCTGATGGGAGCAATTTGGCTTTAAAGATTTCCTTATATCAGAAAGCATATTGCAAATACTAATAAAGCTGAGACATCTGCTATTTCGAATATCCAATTATTACTTTTTTCTCTTATCATTGATAAAGCTTGCTCACGGACGGTAAATGAGGACTATTGATTTTAACCATAATTGACTATCGTGCCACAAGTAAAGCAAGTTTTCTTGTGATTTATAGACAAAGCGAAAATTTGAAAATGTGTCTATTGGTTGTTGTGAAATATTTTGAGAACCACCTTTTCTATGATAAAAGAAGATTGACTAAAGTATACAAGCACCGTTTTAAATGATAATTTTCTCTCTTCAAAGAGTTCAAAGGGTAGATGCGTGGTTATCCTATAAGACTCAATAGACCTTTTGATTAGTGTATATTTCAATATATAGGCAAAACAAGAACATCAAGAATTGTACTATCAAAAGAGAATGTAAAAGAAGAGCGTGTTTCATTTGTTAAATTGAACAATGAAGAACATATTGATATTTATAGGAGAAATAGGTTGACGAGAAGCTGGAAATCAATGACTATTGATGTGAAAATGGCTCCAAGTTGGTAAAGTGAACCCAATAATAAAGTGAATAAAAGAGAGCTTTCTAAGCAAGGTGAGACAAGGAAAAGAAATAGAAGCAAGCTTTTTGAAGGACTTTCTCCAACGTTATTTTCAGGATTTGGACAGTGGCCGGAATTTTGGATATTTTTTCTTAGTTTTGGGAATGCTTTGATCTGTTTTGTTTTCTTAAAACTTGCAATGCAAAATGATAATATGGCCTGTGCGAAGTCCGTCCATGTCAGAGAATGGCCCATGACACGATGTTAGCCCTGTTTCATTTTGGGCCGTCAGCCTCGTATGTTCACTTTAGGTAAAGTGGTATTCATTTTGCTGGGGTTCAAATCCCCATCTTCTTAGGGGGAATTAGGGTGGAGACGATTTCATTTCAGGAGTGGGTTTCGACTCCCACACCCTGCAAGTAGACAGGACAAAAGTCTAAGAGTGAGTGTTAGAGTAAGATTAGAGTATGACCGACAAAAAAAAAAAAATTCAGACAAATAAAAATAAAAAGAAAAAAAAAACTGTTTTTTTTAATAGGTATATAGTCACCAAAGCCAAGCATTTCTTTTGAACTAACCGATCATCTTCTTGCTGATCATCCTTCAGAAGACCAGTAGCTGATCGCATTTTTATTTTAGGTGCATAATTTCTTGGAGAAATTTCTATAACCTCTTGAGCGGTTATTTGAGTAGTTAATCATTATAATTGCTACATTTCTAGGGATGATGTTTGATAATAAGGGCGATTTAAAATTGAATCACACGCTAGGTTTATTTCTTAGGGATTTGATTACAAAGTGGGAAGTTCAAACTCGCAACCCAATTTTAGCATAAGTACAATTAAAACATTGAGCCGCCCTTTCTTGTCACATTGAATCAAGTACTTGATAGGATCTCAATGTTTTGCAGATCCATTTCATTAGATATAAGAAACATTATTAACTTTTAAGAGTACTCAGTCTATTGAGAATCCAACTCCTCTTCCACTTGGCTACATGACACATGACAACTTAATCACGAAACTCAATTGATTCCTTGATTTGCCTGTGCCAACCTATTTTATAGGTTTACCGAGAGGAAGTATCCGGTGAAAGCACTTAAGATTCCCGGGGGCAAACCTAGCCTCACGTGAATCCCTAGGTGATCATCACTAGGGTTTTGCATCAAGTAAGCAACTTGTGGGATTGGAGGGACTAAAGGGGACACATAGGCTGCTTCTTCACTGAGGAAACCAACCTTGTGGAATGGCATTCTGGTCCAGTCAGACACAAGGGTCAGCTCCTTCAATGTATATGTATATGTATATATATATATATATATTGTATATATGTATATGTATATGTATATGTATATGTATATGTATATATACACATATACATATACATATACATATACATATACATATACATATACATATATACATATACATATGTATATATATATGTATACATATACATATATACATATACATATACATATACATATATACAATATATACATATACATATATATATATATATATATATATATATGTATATGTATATAATTGTTTGTATATTTCCTTAAGTTGTATTTTAGGAATTTCCCAATTTTCTATAGATTTGTTGAAATCTTCTATTCTTACTTCTTCTCTATGTATAGGACCTAGATTTGAGTCCATTTGTGATAGAGAACTAGAGGAAGATGTAGATCTTCTAAGTAAGCTCATACTTAAGATCGGAACTATTCCTTATTTGAAACTGTTATAGAGCTAAACCAACAGTCTAATAGTCACTTAGGGACTTACGCCCTGGACCACTCTGTAGAAATAAGAATGATGCCAACGAATGGCTCTTGATCTATGAGTATGGTCTTAAAAAGACTATCTATACCGTTTTTTGCAAATTTAATTGGATCTTCGTCGAAGAATCCATCTTCTACAATTAGTATTTTTTAGAAAGATGTTTTTGGGAAAAAATTTGATTTTTGGGAATGAGGGGTTGTCTGTGGCCTAATGAACACCTCATTCGAAACTTTTTTGTATTCCGCTTGTCTTTGTGTAGCAATCGGGGAAGGATTGTTACTTACTTCAATGGCACTAGATGGATTTTTTTTACTGTTTTTTTTTTTTTTTTGTAAATATTGATCAAGTAATTCCAGTGTTTCTTTAGATAGTATGTTGGCTAGCTGAGCTAGGGCTAGTATGGGGGTATTTGGTATTGAATGTTGTTGTAAGAACGATTGATTTTCTACTATCTGAAGCCATGACTTGATTGGTATTTTCTACTATCTGAAGCCATGACTTGATTGGTATCAAGCTTTTTGACTTTGGTGGTGTATTGGAGGTTTTGCTAATGGTTTTACCTTTATCTTTGTCTTTTTTGGGTCTTGACATATTGTAATTGAAATTTTTCAAAAAATCATGTTATGTTATAGCTACTGAAGAAAGAGATCTTCCTCTTTCAAATTCTTATGAAAAAATACATCTTTTGAATCAAGAGTCTATCAAAAAGTATAAACAAAAATATAATTATATTCACATAGGACTAGTCCAAGAAGGAATCAAACCTCTTTCAAAAGAAGGTTTTAATACATCCATTCTCTTAGTTTTACGAGATTCACGTCTCTTGAATTATGATGAATCCATTCTTGGTACAGTAGAGACAAGTCTATGCAAATGACCAATACATTTTGATTGTTACCCCAATTTGTTAGTACCCCTTAAGGATAATAATATTCTTAGAGCCCTCACATTCCAAATAAAAACCCATAATTACAAAGTAGCAGATGGATCCAGACAAGTCTGTGCAAAAGACCAATACATTTTAACTATTACCCCAATTTCTTAGCATCCCTTAAGAATAAGAATATTCTTAGAGCCCTCACACTCCAAATAAAAATCCATAATTACAAAGTAGCAGATGGATCTATTCCTTTAACCCTTATCTATAGGATCCATTACAAAGTCATGGCCTTCGCCTTCGAAGAATATGCTTTCAAACATAGTCCAAGAGAAGAAACACTTCTTCTTCAGACTGATATTTCTAGAGTAAATACAACAATTCCTAGACCTATTAATTGGAATCAAGTCACTCTACTTGAACAATGGGAATTGGAAAACCAAATGTTTGAACAAGTTGTTTAAAATACAAATCCGACCAATGTTATTCAACATCTAGAAGGAAGGATCACTAATAGATTTCCCAAAAGATCTTTCGATTCAAGATCTAATCCTTCAGTTTCATATATCTTATTCAAGGTCGATAGATCTAAATCCCAATCTTCCACCTATAATCACCATTTCTCCAAGTACGCATAGAGATACTTCCATACTAGATACAACACCTTTACCTCCTAGTACCAATAGAAATAATCATGAGACACCACCTAAACCAGAAACTAGTGGTCTAGATAATAGATCAGGGATTTCCACACCATACTCTGAATCCTTAAAATCAGCCTCTGGAGATAAATTAAATATCCAATACAAATTGCCAGAAGCCTTGACAATAAAATACCAAATGTCTTACAAAACATATTTTCTTTTAGTCAAAAATATGAGACAACAAGTAATTCTAGGAATACCTTTCATACAATTAATCCAACATTTTTACAGTCATTAATGAAGGAATCGAAACTCATGTTCTAAATAGAAAAAATCACATTTAACTTCATAACAAACCACATAAGAGAAGCTTAAATATTTTGCAAGAACACTATTTCAAAAATCAATTGCCTTATAAAAGACAAAGAAAACCAGCTTGGATTCTTAAAATAAGATTTAGAAGTGAAAAGAATAGAAGAAAAGCTGCTTTTTCTGCCATTTCCTTGAACAAACCGTCCCGTAGTATGATGCACAATCCCAGGATTTCGCCATTGTCAACCTCCACTCCCCATCTTCCTTCCACTTTCCAGATTGCACTCAAGTGTTCTCTCCTCCTTTATTCCAATGGCCCCCATTGTGAAAGCTGACCGCTTTTTTTACTACTGTTCTTAAACACGTATTTCTCGCCTCATTGACCTTAAGGCAGAAGAAGAAGAACTCCCGCTGAAGTTTCTCAGCGAATTCGCCGAAGACTAAGATCTGGTCGTTCTCGATCCCTTCGTCGTTAAGTCTATTCTTATTCCTCGTGTCTTTCTCTGCTCTTTCCCTCGCCAAAAAGAAGATAAAGAATCTGCTCACCAGGACTCCATGATGGAATGTGTCTGGTCGGAAAAAATCGTACATTTAGGACGTTTGCTGTTTTCGACGCCTAGTTCTTTCAATGGTATATGGGGATAAAATCCCATGTGTCGACTGACCAAAAAAAAAAAAAAAGTCCCATGTGTCGTTTTCGGTAAGAAGCCCAAACCAATATTGCTTTAGAATTTTCTTGTTTCAAATTTGACAGGTACCTTACTCACCTTTTAGTCACCTTCAAGTAACTGCCTTTTTCTTCCCCAAGGCTCCCGGGATTATAGTTAGAATTCAGTGCATAATTACAAAGAAATAGAGAGTAAAAGCGAGAAAGAAAATTAGAGATACAAGATTTTTATCTTGATTCAGCCCTAAGATTATGTCCAATTAGCACATAGCATCTTTCTATTACATCCTTCAATTACAGAAGAAATGAATTATATATCTAGTAACTATTCATAGATCCAAGCCCAAACCAGGACTATATCCCATTACCTTTCTGTAAATAGGAAGTATGAACTACATCCCAGCAATTACTCTCTTTGATGTCTTAGCCATTGCTGGTCTTGTTCCTTATGGCCCTGGAGCTTATGAAATTGAGTCTCGCAAGGGTAAGTTTTTGGATGATTAAATCGATAATGAGCTTTCCTACAGTCCATTCCTTGAAAGATTTTGTCAAGAGTCTGGTAATGTTTATCCCCGGGAACACACTGCTTTTCTCTTATATTGGCTTTCTAAATTCATTTTATTTCACCCTTCAATAAAAATTTTGAGGAGTCGATCGACTTGGCTTACTTCCTCTCGCAGGGAAGCTTGTGGCATTATGCCGAGTCATTTTTGCCACTCTCTAGAGGGTCATCTCGAATGCACAACTATACCATCGATGCACGAGAGAAAACCTGGAGTCTTTTTTTTGGCCCTTTCTAGCTGACTCAGGCATCAGCTTGTGTCTTATACTCTTATGAGAATGGTCTGTGAACATGAGAGAGAGAGAGAGAGAGAGAGAGAGAGAGAGAGAGAGAGAGAGAGAGAGAGAGAGAGAGAGAGAGAGAGAGAGTTCCTTTGACAAAGAAAACCAAAGGGATTGCTGATTATGATATATAAAGACAAAGAAAACCAAAGGGATTGCTGATTATGATATATAAAAGTTGTTAATTTTTGTATGACGCTCATTTCAGTTTTAAAACTTTTCGAGTGATCACTTAAATGTCAAGATAGTGAAAAATAATTACTTAAGTAATTTCGGTAACAAATTTCGATTATTCGTCCTATGTGACTCTTTTTATTATATATTTATGTTCGGCATGGTATTTTTTAAAAATTTGAAGTCCAACACGGACAATTCTTCGTATTTGTCTTCGTCTTCAACTTCTTCGTTCATCTTCATCTTCAGACAAAAATTTTACATTTGTTCTTCTTCAATTATTTTCTTAACCAGTTCAAAGGCGACCAACGACACCAAATCGACATTGAAAAAAGAAAAGGTTGAAGCGCCGTCTCCTCCCGAGCAGTCGTTTCTTTGACGAACTCGGCCAAAGCCGAAAGCAATTCTTTGAGAACACCAGCCTCCCCCGTTTGCGGCGGCAGAATGTAAAGGGATTCTTCTCTCGCGTCCCTTCGAGAGGCAATAGGCGTAAAGGCTGACCCGTCCTCAGAATTTCCCTCGCTATCTCAACATCGCCTCTAGCTGAAGCGATGTGCAGGGGATTGAATCCGAGCGTGTTCAGTTTCTCCTTAAACTCGTGCACCAGCTTGAGGAGCTCTTGGACGAAATATCAATAGCCCGACTCACAAGCGCGCGGTCCTCATTGCGCAAGGGTCGGCAGCGGTCCACGACGAAATTGGGCTTCGACGAAGCCCGGTTACTACAACATTGAAATTACTCTTAAAATTGAAGAAGAAAAGAAGAAATCAAGAGCAAAACGATTGTTTTTCACTCTTCATCTGTCGATTCCCCCAAAAATTTCAGAAGGTAATTGCCCCAATTTAAGGAATTAGAATTAGGTTCATACTAAATTTTTCCCTATTAGAATCAAACATTTAGAAGCCTGTCGTTTTACTTATTACTTGAACTAAATGAAACCTAACTTGAAAAGAAAAACTTAAGCTTTAAATTCGGATCAATTCAGTTTGGTTCACATCACAATAGATTTTAATAATCCTTATTGATAGCCCTAAGCCACGATAATTGTTAACAAGATCCATGGGATAATTAAAGTTGAATGGACCACATAAATCACGTTGGTATGGACAACTAGGTGAGATTCATTGGTGCACAATCCCGACGTTGGAGGTTCTCTCGTGCAACTTCACTTCATAATATCTACTACATATGAAGAAAATTCAAATAAGGATTTCAACTTCAAATTTTTATCAAAAAGTTTTCACATATCATTTTTTTTTAAGACATAACTGCGACATGTTATAACAAAGTCTTCAAACATGTAATTTAAAATAGTCAAGATAATTAACAATCAGCATAAAAAAATGTCTTTATTTATTTATTTATTTTCTCAAGATAAAAATGAAGGATACATGAGTTTATTTATTGGCTTTATTATGTTGAAAAAGAAATCTGCATTTCCCCCAAAGCGCTACATGAGGTACCAAGATAATCAATTACGATCCATCAATGATATATACATTTAAAGGGTGATTATATCTTCTAGATATATGCACAATCACACTAGATATTAAAAATCAAGGGAAAAGTTCAAATTATTTCTAACATCTCTCCTAAACTAGTTTACCTCTCTCTCTCTAGGCACACTTATCATTTCTTTGTCCCTATACACTTACGTAAGTGTTCTCTTCTACTGGTCAAAAGATATCCTTGAAAACATGGATAATTTATCTAAAAATAGTTCAAACAAGAATCGGACAAAACATCAACTGATTATTGAAACGCAGCAAAAATTGAATTTTGGGGAATAAATAATAACATAACTACTATGGCACGAAGTACATGTCTTTTCATCCGAAATAACAAAAAAAAAAAGTGGTCCATGACGCTTTTTTTTTTTTTTTGGGGTCCTAAAATGGATAATAATTTGCATTGTGGTCGATGAAATTTTCCTCTCGTATATATTTCCCATCTTCTAAAATTTAGCCACAAAAGAGAGCCTTTCTTTTACGAATCGAAATTGGCATTTAAAGATGTCACATTATACACTCAAATATACATAATAATTCCCCTGAAGAACCCTAATGGCCCAAGAGATGGGTGGAATCTGGCTCTCCTACCTAGCAATAGATCTTGGAAGTTATATAACTGATTTAAGGGTCCACTTCTAATGTAATTTTAGACCAAAATTTCAGATTGTCAAGTGCCTCCAGAAGCACCCTTCCTTTTGTTTTGCCTTTTGGCTCCGGTTGGAGGAGCTGGATGTGTGACGGTCCAAGCGGCGATGCATGGGGAGGAGGGATGGTGGTGCATCCGCGTCTTGGTCCCCAAACATGCACAGGGAGGGGGCGCATCTCTTGTCCCACATCACCTAGGGAAGGAGTTTTGGATTGTCTTATAAGATAATGGGCCACTAGCTTTTTCGATAAATGTCAATGTAGCTTTTTGTATCCAAAGCTGATTTCTCAAGGACCAATCCCGGACCCGGTCCTTGACAATTTGCGTCGAAGAATGCAAAGCAGGCACCTGCCGGAGATACTTACATCCCTTGATATTCAAAGTTTTCAGGAGGTTGAGCTTACTGACGGAGCCGTCAATCGTGATCAACTTGACACAACCAGAAAGTATTAACACCTCCAAAGACACGAAGTTAGAGAAGTCAGGTGTCCTCGTCAGTTTTGTGCACCCCGTTAAATCCAAAACTTTCAAATTCTTTGTCATCTGCCGAAAAAGAAATTGAATTAAAATGAATGAATCGCATTGATCATCCCGGGGTACATATTTGAATGGGAAAGTTAACATAATTACTCTCTTTTTTTTAATAATTCAGCAAAATCTTGAGTAATTGCACATAGGGGCAATTTTTTTTTGGACAAAGGAAACTGCATTCAAGATTAGGAAATTTTACATCCTGCAGCTATTGCATCCGAAACTAGAAGGTCCAACAAAATAGAAGGAGGATTTGCTGCCCAATTCGGAGGCAGAGACCCGCGGAGATGGGCCTTAGCAGCCCAGTCCGCTACAGTGTTTGTTTCACGCCTTCTAAACCTAATTTGCAGCTGTGAAAAACAGGGTGAGAGTGAGACGACTTCAGCAAGCAGACTCCGAACCGCCCATGGTGTCGTGTGCGGATCATCAACAGCGTCAACCAACGTTTTGCAGTCAGAATCTATGATGACTTTCTCAGTTACTCTACCTCGCTTCAGAAGGTGATTTAATGCTAAGGTTAGCGCCTGGATTTCAACTTGAAGAGCGGAAGAAGCATCTACAGCACAGGTAAAACCTTCTATCATGTTGCCATTGTGATCTCGGCAAATATAAGCTGTAGATCCCAAATTTTTGTCGCTCTGAAATGCCCCGTCTATATTGATCTGTAGAACATCCGGATCTGGAGCAGTCCAAAGTGAATTGGGACCGGCAGTTTTTTGCAATGAACCGGTCGAGGCAGAGGTGGTGTTTTGTGCCAGACAAACCTGGAGTAGACCTTTTTCGACAACAAACGTTGGATCTGGCCGTTTATGAGAGAAAATAAATCGATTCCGAGCCTTCCAAATTTGCCACAGGAGAGCGCCTACAATGTCCAGACCAGGTGAGTTTCTGTACTGAGTAAGTCTGTCTTCTATCCAAGCATCTATACGACGAATTTCTGTTGGTATGATGTGAATGCCGATTTGTGGGTGAGACCAGACCTTTAAAGTCCATGGGCATAGAAGAAACAGATGTTCCAGCGTTTCTAGCATGTCGGTAGCGCATAATGCACACACTGGGTCTGGGCTAATATGTCTCTGAAATAGGTTATCTCTGGTTGGAAGAGCGTTTTGACAGATGGACCATAGAAAAATCCTAATTTTGGGTGGGAGATGAAGTTTCCATATACTTTTCCAGAGTAAGGTAGGTGGTTGATAAGATGAGGAGGCTCTGTTCTCATTGGTGGTAGATGCTGTGCGTCTGATCGTAAGATATCCTCGCTTAACTGAGTACTGTCCGTGAGGATCATCTGTCCAAATCAACTGATCTGCTGTATGATGTGGCCTAAGTGGGATTGCTTGGATTTCTGTTGTTGTCTCATCGTCAAAAAAGCGATGCAGTAAGGAAACATCCCATCGATTATGTTCTGGTTCAATTAGTTCAGCGACATGTATGTGGAAGAAGAGTGGAAAAAGAGAAAGCAGAAGAAATAGAAGTTTGAAATAGGAACATTCAAGTAGAAATTTATCAATAAATGGGTTTATTTGGTCAAGATGATTTGGAAGTCATTCAGTAGGACATACAATTTTATCAAAATGATGGGCAGAAGTCCAGCACAAGTCCCATAACTTGGCACACCGGGACACTTAAGTGCCATAACTTCAAAACGGTACACTTAAGTACAACTTTTTTTTTTCGAGTGGGACACTTAAGTGCCACCTCTGGCGACCCTTGCTGGAAATCCTACGTGACAATATTTTATTATAATTTTTTGCCTACATGGCTCGCCGGAGCTCCAAATCAGCATAAATTTTTTTTTTTTAAATTAAAAAAAAGAAAATTTTAAAAATTATAATTTTAAAAAATTTAAAAAAATTAAAAAAATAAGAAAATTTTAAAAATTTTAAAAAAAGAAAATTTAAAAAAAATTAAAACAAAGGGGGGGGCGCGGTCGACCGGGCGGCTGTGGGCTGAGCCCTCGCCGCCGCCGCCTCCCCACCGTCGCCGGGAAGGGCCGGCGACGGAGGGGGGAGGGTCGGCCGGGGTCGCCGGCCCCCGGCCGACCGACGGCGAGGGCCCGCGAGCCCTCGCCGAATCGCGGCGAGGGCCGCGACCCTCGCCGGATCGCGGCGAGGGCCGCGACCCTCGCCCCAAATTTGGGCGAGGGCTTGCAGGCCCTCGCCGCCGGTTGGCCGGCCTCGCCCCCCGGCCGGGCTCGGCGACCCGGGCCGACCCTCCCCACTCCGTCGCCGGCCCTTCCCGGCAGCGGCGGGGAGGCGGCGAGGGCCGCGGCCCGCGCCCGGATCTAGGGCGAGGGTCGCGGCCCTTGCCCGGATCCGGCGAGGGCTCGCCGGCCCTCGCCGCCCCCCCCCCGCCGCCGGGAAGGGCCGGCGACGGAGTGGGGAGGGTCAGCCGGGGTCGTCGGGCCCTCGGCCGGGGTCGGCGGCGAGGGCCCGCGAGCCCTCGCCCAGATCTGGGGCGAGGGTCGCGGCCCTCACCGCGATCCGGCGAGGGCTCGTAGCCCTTGCCGTCGGTCGGCGGGGGGCCGGCGACCCCGGCCGACCCGCCCCCCCTCCCGGCGACGGCGGGGAGGCGGCGGCGGCGAGGGCTCAGCCCTCATCCGCCCGTTCGACCCCCCCCCCCCCCCCCCCCCTTTTTTTTCTTAATTTTTTAAAACTTTTAAATTTTTCTTAATTTTTTTTTAATTTTTTTGAATACTTTATAATTTAATGAATTTTTATATTATTATTTACACGTAGACACGAAACGGCGTCGTTTTTGCGTTTTCTCCGCCACGTCAGCGTGCAAAATGATGCCGTTTTGGACTAAACTCGCCGGAAAATTGCTACGTCAGCCGTTTGGCCGGATTTTCGCCGGAGTGGCACTTAAGTGTCCCATTTTACTCCGATGATGGCACTTAAGTGTACCATTTTTAAATTTATGGCACTTAAGTGTCCCGGCATGCCAAGTTATGGCACTCCGTGTCCTCCTCTCTCTCTCTCTCTCTCTCTCTCTCTCTCTCTTAATGCATTTAGCAGGTTGTTATCAATGCTAGATGTTACTCTCGCGAAATAATTTCTGTTCATAAATTCACATGAGATTAGGAAAGGGTGAAACCAATATGGACAGTGCATGAATGATCAGTGAATATAGAAAGGAGACATGGATTCTCTATCCATACAATGCTCTTCTTGGTCTCTTGGAATGATGAATAGAAAAAGGCATACCTGGAATTGGCTCCATCCATCCCAATCATCTTTGATATTGCTCCTTGAAAGGTCTAGCACGACTAAGCTATCAAAATGAATATTCTTCACACAAAATTTATTATGCATCACTTCCCAAGAAAGCCAACATAACTTCAAATCAAGATTCTTGAAGTTGCCAATAAAATCGATGTCTTTAACTCGAAGGAACCTTAGATTTGGTAGAGCAGCTAATTCTTCTGGTACAATATTCCGGCTACAGCCATCGGAAGTTAGGCTTAGTGCTTCTACATCTTGATTTCTCTGCCAACAGAGACTCAAGATTAATTGAGAGCACAACACTCAGCACTCTTACAGAACTATAAAGAAAAGAAGCATGTGAACATCGGTAAACAATTTCTGCAATAGGGAACCTACCCTGGCACATGCCTATTCCCAACAAGTAGACTTACATGTTTTCATTTACCACCACTAACGAAAATTGTCTGCTTCCATTCAAAACAGCACTTTGTGCTTTAGAATTTCCAGAAAAATGTTTCCAATTCTACAGAATCTAGAAAATGAAGCTAACCATCAAGCAATCGGTGTAGTCTCTCTCCAACAATTTACAAGACCTTTTGACCAAAATGTTTGAGAGAGAGCTATCTCACTCACAAGACAAATGGAAAGTTGAATAAAGCTAACTATAAAGTAAAAAGAACAAATTCAAAAAATTTATCCTTCAAAAAAGAAATTGTGACATACGCTTCCAATTTACCTCTTTTCTCTCCAGTAGTTTTATAGCATTCTTGTAAATCCACACCCTACTAAATTTGCGAGGATATTCTTCAAGTATGATGTACCTTCCCAGATCTCGAACTTGGTCATGCATCCAAAACTTATTGTCATGTCCAATTTTTATTAAGGACTGCTCGCAGAGGACTCTAATTGCAATGTGAGGATGGTAATTACAGTCATCCCACATGATAATTGGATATATTTGGTCCTCGTTGGTGAAAAGACAAGCAATATCAAGAAATACTTCTTTTTGCTTGTTCTCCAATCCTTCATAACTTATCATTAATGCATCTCGAACATCCTTAAAAGGACCATCATCTAACTGCTTCAACATACCTTCCCATAGCTTTCGTTTATCAAAATGTTGCTCCAAGGCAAAGCTGTGGCAATAAAGAAATGAACCTATGACCTTAGCAGCCAGAGGAAGCATACCCACCCTACGAACAATTTTCTCTGTGAGATGATCATATCCTTCTAGGGGAGAGTCTCTCCTGAATGCATGCTTACAAAACAACTGGAGTGCTTGACCATTTTCCATTTCATGAACTTCATAAGCCAAAATTCCTTTGGGTTGATTTAGGACCTCTTCGCTGGATGATTCCACTTGAGTCATCAAGACCTCCAAGTTCCTAGTGGTGAAGATGATCCTACTGCCTAAACCAAACCAATCTGATTTTCCGGCTAGCTTTTTGAGTTGCTCTTGCTTATCTAGATCATCTAGAACAATGAGGACCTTTTTAGTATGACATACTTTCTTGATCCAATTCATCCCATCTCCAATGTCTTTGATAAGATCAGCAATCGCATGACCCACAAAACTTGCTAATAACTTTTTCTGCACATTTATAAGACCATGCTGCGATGATTCTCGAACATTGTTGAGGAAACAAACACCTTCAAAGTGAGAAGATATTTTGTTGAACACAACCTTTGCAAGTACTGTTTTACCAATGCCACCTATTCCATGAATACCAAGGAAACGTACACCATCAAAGTCAACTTCCAACTTTTCTAGTATGTATTCTATTTGACGACGATCTTCAACCCAATATTCAGGCACATCCACATTTCTGGCATTAAGCTTACAGAATACCTCTCTAACAACCAATTCAATTAGTTCTCCATGGCTGCAGCAAAGCAGGAAATTTTTGTTTTCATCAATGACATGAAAGAAAACGATATAAATTTCTTCATCTTTGGGTCTTTTGGGACCATATGGTAAAATGAGTTAACTTGTGACAGAAATCAAGCGTTATAATCAGTTAATACGTGCGTTGAGATTTCATGGAATGTCGCTTAATTTGATGTATATGCTTAAGATAATGCAGGGGCTGATCCATCCGGAGGAGATATTCTTGATGGAATGGACAGTGTAAGATTTGCAAAACTTGGTAAGGTAATATTTTTTTGATAATGCTTGGATCGACTAACATGCAGTGACATAAATTTCAAAGTGTGTGTATTATTGAGCAAAATTTATAGGATTGTATTCATATAAGAGGTTAAAATGAGATAAAACCAAGATAAATTCGGCATTTCAAGCAAAATCAAAAGAAGCACAACAGATTCATGATAGGTTTCACTGTTTATTGTGGGATAAGTACACTAATGGTGCCATAAGTTGTGTACAGCGCTCACTTTGGTGCCAAAAGTTTCTGTCGGATCACTTAAGTGCCAAATCGGAGGAAAAACGCTCACTTTGGTGCCACCGGCGAAAGATTCCGGCCTCCGGCGAAAGATTCCGGCCAAAATGATTTTTTTTTAAAAAAAAAAATTAATAAGCCTTTAAATGACGTCGTTTTCGGTCCTCCTTAAGAAAACAACGTCGTTTTGCCATCCTACGTGGATGGCTTCATGGAAACGACGCCGTTTAGCTCACATGGGGAAGAAATTAGGGTTTCGGCGAGGTTGAAGCCGTGGCCGTCGTCGGGGTTGAGGTCGGAGTCGGGGTCGATGCTGCGGCCGCCGATTGGCCATCATCGAGGTCGGGGTCGGGGTCGGGGTCGGGGTCGAAGCTACAGCCGTCGAGTGGCCATCGTCGGGGTCGGGGTCGGGGTTTGAGCCGTGGCCATCGTCGCGGTCGAGGTCGAGGTCGAGGTCGGAGCTACGGCCGCCGAGTGGCCATCGTCGGGGTCGGGGTCAGGGTCGAGGTCGGAGCCGCTGCCATTGAGTGGCCATTGTCGGAGTTGGGGTCGAGGTCGGGGTCTAAGCCGTGGCCGCCGAGCACAAGGACCGTCGAGGACGGCGACGGCCGGAGATTAGGGTTTTGAATTGGGGGAGACACCAAACGGCGTCGTTTTGGTGTTTGGATGCTGACTCAGCTCTCCGACGAGCCACGTCGGCGTCAAAAATTAATAAAAAAAGGCCACGTCGGATTTCCGGCCAATTTCGTCGGAGTTGGCACCAAAGTGAGCGTTTTTCAAATTTTTTGGCACTTAAGTGATCCGATTAAAACTTTTGGCACCAAAGTGAGCGCCGTACACAACTTATGGCACCATTAGTGTACTTATCCCGTTTATTGTTTTTTAAGTAAACGAGTTTTATTTTTGGCAAAAAAAAAAAAAAAAACTGAACAGACTTCATTTGGTAAGTTCTCTCTAGACCTCAGACAGGTAATCGGACCGGATTCAGGTATAGTTCATTCAAGTAAGAGTAATCTGAATTTGTTCATAATTTGAATCAAAGCACACCCTTCTTTTTTGCCCTATACTCTTTTTTTCCTCGAGTGAGTCCTCAGGCTGCTGACTGTCCATTTCTTCTCTCATCATAATTTTTTTTTCTTTGGTTGTTTTGCCGGATCCAATATAATTTCTGTCGGCTCTAGCTATCGTATCTTCTAATGCAAATTTCAATTGAAAAAGATGTCTTTAATTCTTGATTTTGGGGTCACAAAGTTTCTTCAAATGAGGAGTCAACTATTACGCTTATAAATGATAACCATAGGTTGAGGAAAATTACCCTTTTCCTTTAAGTTCCCATCCCTTTAGATGTGCAACCTTTACAAGAGCATCCTCCCACTGCTTCAATTCATCAGAGCCGAACTTCTCCTTGTGCTTGGCTATGGCCTTCTTGTACAATTTAGTTTTGAGCTTAACGTCGTCAGGGTCCACGTCAAAGAAGATGGGGAGTATCTCTTTCTTCCCATCTGATTTTGAGGTGCATTCGTTCATGTGCACAGCCTCACGGAGACACCATGAACTGGTAGCATAGTTCTGGGAGAAGATGGGAATGTAGATCTGAGACTTGTCAAGCGCACTCAAAAGCTCACCACCAATTTCTTTGCCAATTCGGAGTTCTTCATTGTCTCGAAATACATGCACTCCAGCGAGTCTCAATCTATGGTAAAGGCAATCGGTGAAGTTGTTGCGTGTGTCTGATCCACAGAAACTCAAGAATACTTCGTACTCATATCTTGGCGACATATCTTCCACGCTCAGCATTGCCTCTCGGCTCCTCCGGCTTTTCTTCATTGTTGTCAGCTGTCTCAAGACCCCACCAATAATTATGAACTTCTCTTTAAGCCTTTAAGGAGACTTCGAAACAGGAATGCATCAAAAAAGCATCGGAAAATAAGCAGAATAGAGAACACCTACATTCTGCACGGCATCAAGGGCAAGATGATGGTGATTAAAGGAATGCTTGCAATCAGTCCCATTGGTGGCCAAATCTGCTCAGAGCTGTAATTGCAAACAAATACCAAAAGGACCAGCATCTGAATCCCCAATTTCGTGCTATTACATAGGACTACGCACTTGAAGTTGGCCTATCACGATGAAGTTCAGACAGTGATTAAAGCGACGCCTTGATGGTGTCCAATTTGTGGTAGATCCTCTATGCTGTATTCACCAAAATATGAAACAAAGCGTGTGAAAAGAGCTAATTGCAACAAGATTTAGTGAAAGAAGATCGATTAACGCTTCTCAAGGAGCAGCGTTGATAAAGACCAGGCCAAATGGAATGAAAAAAGCCTTTATAGCTTGTTCGAGGACAGTACTGTGGAGGAAATCTTGGCCATCCCCATCCCATCTATAGAGGAGAAAGATAGACTAGTATGGACAGCAACCAAATGAGGGAATTACTCAGTTAAAAGCGCGTATAATCGCCTCAGGAAAGAAGCAGACAGCCCACCCAATCAACAAGCCTCAACCTCGCACCAAATACCACCAGCCCTATGGTCTAAAGTGTGGAACATGAACACTCTACCCAAAATCTAACTATTTCTCTGGCAACTTTGCCAAAATGCCTTACCTACAAAGGAAAACTTGTTAAAGCGAAGAATCTTACCTTAGCCACTGTGCTCGGAAACGTCGGAACACCTCTGTCCTCTATCCCTGGACAACCAAAGTATGGTCAGACCACAATTTACAAATTCGCATTGAAGCTCAAGGCCTCACAAGCAACAAGAATGGCTTACCAGGCCTGCCGTCTCTCGAGCTCGTTTCTGAAGTACTTTGGTTCCTGTGGAAGGCGAGAAACGGTGCCATTTTTAGAGGCAAATCACCAGACCCACAAGCGACAGTTGATGAAGCGATAGCCTTGCACGAGAATATCAAAACGTAGAGCGCGAATCAAAAGAAAAAAGCAGCACGAAAAGGGATCTCATCTGCGATCTGGACGCCGCCGGAGAAGGGAGCTCTTCAGCTCAATGAGGACGCAGCCTTCTTGTCGGCTCTACTACGTGTGCAATCGCCGGTGTGTGCCGAGATGCCTCAGGGAAGCTGAACGGAGGATTCGCTTGTTTGATTCGGGCTCAATCGCTTCTTCATGCGAAAGCCCTAGCGCTGCTTGAAGGCGTGCTCTTTACGAAAGATTTGGAGCAAAGACAGCATGGGCAGAGAGGCCTTCGTCGAAATGGAGCCTGAGTCCTGACACCTTTTCTTTAGTTCTGTGAATCACGGGTGAAGACCAACGTCTTTGGGATGTTGATGTACCTATCAAAGATCGTCGGGCCTCGCTTTCTTGTATGCCTTTTTTATGTTTAGCTCATGGAATGTCACTTAATTTGACGTATTGGAGATGCTTAAGATAATGCAGGAGCCGGTCCATGTGATGGAGATAGTCTTGATGGAATGGAAAGAATAAGATTCACTAGGCCTGGCGAGGTGATGCGTTGTTCGTAATGCTTGCATTGACTAACATGCAGTGACATAAAATCCAAAGTGATTGTATTATTGAAATAAAATTATAAGCAAACAAGTTCTATTTTTGGCAAAAAAAAAAAAAAAATGGACAGATATTATTTGGCAAGTTCTCTCTAGACCGATCAGACGGGTAATCGGACTAGATTCAGTTGTAGTTCATTTAAGTAAGAGTCATCTGAATTTGTTCATAAATTGAATCAAACAGATCCTTTTTTCGCCCTACTCTTTCCTTTTCCTCAAGTAAGTCCTCAATGCTGAGTGTACATATCCTCTCTCATCGTCATTTTTTCTTTCTTTTGCTATTTTGCCGGATCCGATATCATTTCCGTCGGCTATAGCAATCATAACTTCTAATGCAAATTTCAAATGAAAAGTGTCTTTTATTCTTGTATTCTGGGATGACAAAGTTTCTTCAAATGAGGAGTGTAACTATTGCACTTATTAATGATAACGAAAGGTCGAGGAAAATTAACCTTTGCCTTTGACTTCCCATCACTTTAGATGTGCAACCTCTACAAGAGCATCCTCCCACCGCTTCAATGCATCGGAGCCGAACTTTTTCTTGTGCTTGGGTATGGCTTTTTTTTATAACTTGGTTTTGAGCTTAACGTCATTCGGGTACTTGTCATAGAAGATGGGGAGTATCTCTTTCTTCCCATTTGATTTTGAGGTGCATTCAACCATGTGCACAACCTCATTGAGACACCATGAACTGGTAGCGTTATTATGAGAGAATATGAATATGTAGATCTGAGATTCGTTGAGCGCTTTCAAAAGCTCACCACCAATTTCTTTGCCGACTCTAAGTTCTTCGTTGTCTAGGAAGACATGGACTACAATGCGTCTCAATTCACGGTAAAGGCAATTGGTGAAGTTGTTGCGTGTGTCTAATCCCCGAAACTCAAGAACACCTCATACTCATTCTGGCAGCACATCTTCCACGTTCAGGATTGCCTCTGGGCTCCTCCCGATTTTCTTCACTCTCGTCGGTTGTCTCAGGACCCTGCCTATTATCCTGAATCTGAGTTTAAGCCTTTAAGGAGACTTCAAAACAGGAACCCACCAAACAAAAGCGTTAGAAAATAAGCCGAACAGAGAGCACTTACAGAACGCACAGCATCGAGGCCAAGATGATGGTGATTAAAGCAACGGCTGCAATCGGTCCCATTTGTGGCCGATCCTGCTCAGAGCTGCAATCACCAATAAATCCCGAAAGGACCGGCATTTGAAACCCCAATCTCGTGCGATCTCGCAGATCTCGGTGGTGTCCAATATGCGGCAGATCCTCTACTGCGTTCACGAACATTTGAACCAAAGCGTGTAAACAGAGCTCGACAGGATTTAGTGAAAGAAGATCGACTAATGCTTCTCAAGGACAGCCGATTTTGGCTCTGCAATCGCTCTCAATACGAAGAAAATACCAAGAACGCGGAGAGGATGGAGGCGAATTTCCGGGAAAGAGGGTTAGGTAATAGAATACGCAAACCGCTAAAGTCAAAAAAACTCCACTGACCACTCAGCTAGTGGTCAGAGCATTGAGGTTGGAAAGAACGGCTAAAATTAATTAAAGTAGTTGATATTATCACAGAAACATCACAGAAATGTCAACGAAATTTCATGAACTTGCTAAACATGGCCGAGCACAAGCACCGAAATATCACCGATCTGGGATTGACAATGGTATTTAAATGTTAAGAATTGTTCGCTATATTGTCTCACAAAAAAATTGGAATTTTTAAAAAGGATGGAATTGATGAAATTTAATGAAAAAAGAATTCTTGGCGGATTTTGGATAGGAATATAAGGGCCCGTTTGTTATTACTCCAAATATTGTCTGATTCTTTTTTTTGTTCCCCAGAACGAAAAAAGAACAAAAATTCGTTTGGTAAAATTTTTTGCTCCCGAGAACAAAAACCTATTTTTTTGTTCATGGGAATAAATTTGGAATAGATTTGAAATAAAATCAAGAAGTAGAAAAAAGTAATTTATTATTCTCAGAAACAATTCCTAAAATCAGTTTTTATTTTCTTCTTTTCTTTTCTCTTCTTCTCTTCCCCTTTCTTCTTCTTCCCTTTGTCCGATTGCTGGCCTCGGCTATGGCTGACGACCTTGCTAGAGCATCGCTAGCCCCTAGCAACGCCAAGTCACGGCGAGGCTCATCGGCCCGAGCCTCGCTGGTGGCTGGGCAAGCTTGACCTCGCCGGATTTGGGCGAGGTTGACCTCGCCTAGCTAAGGCGAAGCCGAGCCTTGCACAGCCATGGCGAGGCTTGGCTTTGCCTAGATCAAGCAAGCCTCCGATGAGCTTGTTGAACCTCGCCTAACCGGTCGCTGGCCACGGTAAAGGAGGAGGAAGAAGGGAAAAAGAAAAAAGAGAAAAAAAGAGAAAAATATAATAAAAATATAATAAAAATATTTAAAAATTAAAAGAAACAGAAGAATTTAAGAATTTTACCAAACGCATTTCTATCTTGGAAATATAAATTTTGGACAGTTTTTCTACTCCTACTTTAATTTTCACTCTCAGATTTTTACCATACTTCCTTGCAGGGTATGGGAGTCAAAATCCACACTTGAAACTAAATTGTCCCCATTCCAACTTCCCTGAAAAGGTAGGGATTCGAACCTCCCACCTCTCCTTTCCATAAAATTATTATTGGGAACATAATCAATAAAAAACTATTTCTGATCAAAAATTGTTTCCCGGAATAGAATAGTTACTAAACGTACCCCAAGTGGCTGTAAAAGTAAAGGAATTGAAATACAGGTACCTGAAATTAGAAGATGCAAAAAGTTAAGGGTATTGGAAATCTAAAGTGCTAGAAGCTAAATTTGCTAGAAACTTAAAGAGGAAAATAAACACGTACAGAATGAACCACCCGTGGTGGCGGCGTAGTGGTTGGGCGCTGGTTCCTTTCGCGAGAGGTCCAGAGTTCGAATTCATGCGTCGTCTGCCTTGTTGGAAAAAAACCCACGACTTATCCGGAGAGTAAGGGTGGTGGTGACTCTACTCCCTCCAAGGTTTATGAACCCACGACTTATCCGGGGAGTAAGGGTGGTGGTGACTCTACTCCCTCCAAGGTTTACTCCAAGCGAAGACGGCGCACGGAGGTTCCCTGGGTCACCAAAAAAAATAAAAAATAAACACGTACATAATGAAATGTTCTATGATTGATTGCGTGGGGCTAATATATTGCATAGGGCGAGTATAACGATCACAACGTGGGCTTTTAGATCTCACCATCAACAATTATTTGCAAAAAGTTGGTGGATTTTTATTCGATGAACAACATCCTCGTACTATCCATAGCTATTAACAAGCAGTTACAAATCTTAGACACGATATCCTATAATTTAGTAATGGTTATCCACAAGACGTTGCAAATTTTAGATTAATCATAATTACCTAGCAGCCATGTTTGTTTTCAACAGAGATGTTGGCAAAAACTCTATTTTCTTTGTAAAAAGTATTGCTTTAACACTTAATGAAATCTATAATAGTTTGCTATCGATAATAACTCTATCAGTGGTTCTTCGATGAAGGCTTTCGTCGATTGTCCCTGCACTATCTGCTATTGATGATTGTTGGTGAGTTATTGATTTCCTTCTAGTTGTCGACGGCTTTGTTTATTCATGACTTTTGCTTTGACCAAACATTGCTCTCATAGAGAGCTTGTTTGTTTGTTGATTTTAGGATCAATTTTTGGTGTCAACATATGCCTCATTTTCAAGGAAATGAATGACATTCGATTCTTTTAAGAAACGAAAAACCATTGATTTCCTCCTCTGGAATTTAAAAAGACCTGCTTGTATTATTTTTCGGAGAGAACAACTGGCGATGAATGGACATCTATTTAAACGATTTCCGGTAAAAATTGATTAAAATCGCTATATTGGAATCTCGTATAAAATTTTAAAACTAATTGATAGAATTAGAAATTTTAGGATTGAATTAACTTTTTGTACAATAAATTTAGGATTTATAGGGTAATTTTTTCCAATGTCAATTTTATTGGAACATTTTCCATGTTTTGAGGCCAATAATGGGCCTCGGCCCTCACAGTAGAATGGTAAATCAAACTGTTTTGCATCCTCTGAATAGTCAACGCGCATTACACCTATGACTCAAGAAGGCACTTGACTGGAACATATATATATATAGCTGATGTAGGATCTTGTGGAACAAGATTTGATTCTGCAAGCAGTTCAGTAAGAACAAAGAAATTTAGAATCGTGCCTAAAATCATGAAGAAAAGGAATTTCACGAATTTAAGTTTATTTTATTTTGGTCGAAAGTAGATGTTGCATTCATTCATGAAGATAAATGAGTCTTACAAGACAACGATGGATAAAATTCCGAACATAGAATTTCCGAGAGGGAGAGAGGAGGGAAATTCACCCAATTTGTAGGAAGTTTTTTGGCTTGGTGTGTTCTAGCTAGCCAATCCACCACTCGGTTTGCTTCTCGTGGACAGTAGACTACCCGTACTAATTTGCAAAGGACTAACTCTTCTTTACACTTTTCCATTATCTCCTTCAAATCCCATGGTGATTCGGCCCGGCACATTATAATGTCAACCAAACTTAAACTATCACTTTCGCACACCCAGCAACCCCTTTGACCTTTCTCTCTTCCCACGTGCTGTGCTTCATTTTTCCTCAACTACGACAACGCGTGCATCAAGGAAAGGGCTTTTGCTTGTTGAGAAGAGGACGCCCAAGCTTCTATGGCGAAACCCTCGACCACTAGCCTCGTCGGATCTTGCACAATCTTAGCAAGTGAACAAAGGAATTCGTCCGGAATCCATGAAGCATCTACGTTGAGCTTCATCTTGTCTCTGTCCGGTGGCATCCACCGAATCGGTAAACTTCGATTTGCGGGCTTTTGGTCCTTTTAGATTCTGCCATCTGCTGAATTTTTTTGTTGTGCTTGTGCAAGATCCACAAGATCGATCGGTTGTGGAGGTTTTGCTCGGAAAATAAGGTTGTTGCGAGTCTTCCATATGTTCCACAGCATAGCAGCAATTAGTTCTTTTTCAGGTAAACCTTCCCTACCTTCGAAGATCTCCGTTAGCCACTGATCAAACCTCTTGATGTTGCTTGGGTTGCTGATGATATTGATGCGTGGGTCTGCCCATATTTTTTTTTTCCACTTGCAAAGTAGAAATAGGTGTTCTATTGTTTCCATGTGTGTGGAGCAAAATGGGCAAAAGGAGTTAGGTAGTATTTTTCTTTTATATAGATTCTCCCTTGTTGGTATGGCGTTTTGACATAGACTCCATAGGAACGTTCTTATTTTCGGGGGGATAGCTAGACTCCATATTTTAGTCCACAGAGTTCTTTGAGGCGTGAAAGAGCAAGATGCCCTGTTTGGGTCTATTCTTGTGGTGTTAGAATAGGCCCTGTTATACCCGCTCTTCACAGTACATATCCCTGACTTGTTCCCTGTCCATACTAGACAATCCTTCTTTGGGTTTGGGCTAAGGTTTATCGCAAGTATCTCATTAGTGATTTGTTCTTCAAACAAGTTGAGAATCAAATTTTCCTTCCATGCCTGCGAGTCTTCATTAATAAGTTCTGTCACCATAACTGGTTCATTTTGGTTGGCTGGACCTCCAATCACTCCAGACTTTAGCCATCTATCTTCCCGTATGATGATGGATTTTCCATCCCCCACTGATCATTTAACCTATGATTCTATGGCTTCTCTTCCTGTTAAAATGCTTTGCCATCCCCAAGACGGTCGCTGCCCCTTTCTTGCCTTCCACAAGTCTCCATTTGGAAAGTAGATACCTTTTAATATTCTGCTCCACAAAGCTGAAGGAGAGTTGGATAATCGCCAAGCTTGCTTGCCGATTATTGCTCTGTTAAAGTTAATCAAATCTTTGAACCCCAAACTTCCCTCATCTATTCTGGTTTTTAAGACTTCCCATTTTTTCCAATGCAAGCCTCTTTTTGAATCACTTTTCTGCCACCAAAATGAAGCAATTCTTCTTTCTATAGCTTTATATATAGAGATAGGAAGTTTAAAGATTGACATCGCGTACTGAGGGAGGGCTTGTACAACGCTCTTAATAAGAATTTCTTTGCCTGCTTTGGTCAATAACTTTTCTTTCCATCCCTCTAACTTCGAGTTTACTCTTGCTAGAATCCAATCGAACATCTCTTTTTTTGAATGACCTCATTCTGTTGGAATGCCGAGATATTTCCCTGTTTTGTCTATTATTGGGACTCTGAGCTCTTGTGCTAAATTTCTTTTCAGAGAGATAGGACTATTACTATTGAAAAATACTCATGATTTGTTTAAATTAATAGCTTGGCCCGTTGCATAGCAATATTGGTTGAGAATATTTGCTAAGTTTTGGCATTCGACAATAGTCCCATCCAGAAAAATATAGCATCATCGGTAAAAAGTAAATAAGTCAGTATAGGGCAGAACCTGTTTAGTGTTATACCCTTGATGCTCCCATCTTCAATAGCTTTGTTCATCAACCAGGTCAAAACGTTTGCTGTAAAGATGAATAAGTATGAAGAAAGAGGGTCGCCTTGTCTAAGTCCTCTTGAAGGGGTGAAATATTGAGTTGGTTCCCTGTTGATCTTCACACTTAGGGACACCGTCGAAACACATTGCATAATTAAAGATACCCACCTCTCATAGAAACCCATTTTCAACATGCAATCCCTTAAAAAATCTCATTCAATTTTGTCATAGTGTCGCGACCAAATTTTTCGGGTTTGGACCACCTAGGGTTTGGCTAATGGATTGTTAAGCCTAAACTTAACTCGGGCTCTTAAAAGCCCATACCAATTCGCGACTTAGGTTCAAGTTCTTAACATACAAATGATTTTCAATCAGGAGTCGCCACTAATCTATTTTCGGTGGGTCGATTAGAAACCCAAGTAAAGTAACGGGAGATTTACTTTACTCCTACGAACCAGAGATTCATGAGTTCGGAGACTTGGTTACGTTAGATTTCTCTAACGCCCTTTCGGTACCTTTCTTTTTTATTTTGAAAAATGTTTTTTGCAGGTAGTTTTAATTGATTTTAAATCTAATTCCCTAACATGTGAAGCGATCATGCGGATGCGCAAATCACCAATTTAACACCCAAGAAAGCAATTAAATAATGCAGAACTTATCTCAAAGCAACGAAAGCATCTGCAATATTAAATTAAAATCCACATCAACAACCATAGATATGATCTCTAATTAACAAGCAATTTCAATTTTTGTTTTCACTTTATTTAATGAAAATCATGCGATGCATGCTAATAATCTAATATGACATGGCAGCACGACCTAAACTATATGACATGAAGAAATGCAATAATTAAATGCAATCTAAATGACCTAATTCTAATAACATGCAATGCAATGCAACGATATACAAAATTATTTCAACTAAAATGACACGCAACACGCAACTTAATATGCAAGCTATATGTCACGCGACATTTATTAAAGGACCCAGTCTAATGACGAGGAATTTTTAAATGACGTGCATTTCATGAACCTAATTCTATATGATGTGCACATAATCATTCCTAACAAAAGCGTGAAATCTATTTGGGAGAAATTATCTAAACCTATAATATGCAATCCTAACATGCCATGACGTGCAAAGAATGCCCTAATTCTACATGACATATGCCTGATGTTTTTTTATGTTTTTTTTTATTTATAAAATTCGAAATTTAAAATTGCCACGTAATTAAACATGCAACTTAAATTAAACAAAAATAACATCCTAAATGAATGCATTTTTATTTTATATTTTTTCTAAATTCGAAATAAAATCCCTATTCTAGATATGCATGATAACAAGAAATATTTCAAAACAAACCGAATCCTAATTCAAATATTTTTTGGATTTTTTTAATGGTTCTTCAAAACAAGCAATTATCAAATAAACATTGTATTTAAACTAATCAAAGCATCCAATCAAATAAAGAATTAAAATAATCGAAAAAATAACATGTTATTTCACAGGTCAAATTAACGATTACTATAACCCTGAATGTCACGACAAGAAGTTCAAAATAATTAAAAATCTGATCTGAAGTCTTACGGATCAAATTAATAATTATATATTGATTCAACAATTAGGATACTATCAACAAACCTCCAAGAATTAATACAATTAAAAAAATGACCCAGCATCTTACGGGTCAAATTAATAATTACAATAATCTTAGGGATAACTCCTGCCGATAATGCCTACAATATCCATAACCTAAAAGTTACCTCACAATATTCAAACTTAAACAATAATAATAAAACTAACTAAAACTAACTAAAAGTAAAGTAAAATAATATAAAATAAGAAAAATAAACAACCTAAGGAAAATGGAGGGGTAGCCAATTCGTCAACACCGGGCAGGGGGTTTGGGTCGCCGGCGTTCAGGGTTCCGGCGAGGTGAGTTCCCGGTGCGGCTGGACGGCGACGACTTAACTCGGCTCGGGCAGAGGCGGACAGGCGGTTTCTGTGGCATGCGTCGCTCGGAAGAGCTCGTCGAGTGGTGGGTGGATCGCGCGAGCTCACGGGCAAAGGAACCTCAGTGGTGACGTAGCGAGGCGGATCAACTTGGGCGTGCAGAGGCGCGAGATTGCAGCGGCGCGGGGGTGTGGGATCGCAGCGTGGAGGCGCGGCGTCGGACGGAGCGAGCTGTCGGAGCGGGGCTCAGGCGCGGCGGGCTTCGGCCACCGAGCGAGCAGGAGGCGAGGTGTTGCAGAGGCGAGCTGCTGAGGCGGAGGTCCGAGTGGCGTGCAGTGGGGTCGCGGGTCACCGGTGTGAGGCGGTGCTGGTGAGGCGACTGGTGTAGCTCGGTGGCTTCGCGGCTGTGGGTGGAGGACGGTGCCGCTGGTGCTCAAGCAGATCTGGGCGGAGGGTCTGAGCGGATAGGGAAGCGGCGCCGCCGGCAGTGGAGCGACGGTCGGCGACTCGGAGGTGGCTGGTGGCCCGAGCAACAGGCGGTGTCCGGTGCTGTTAATCGGAAGGTGGAGGCGCCACAGTAGTCGCGGTCGAGAGGAGGAAGATGAGCAGTGTTCTACTCTTTTCCCCCCTGTGTACTCTGTAGGAGACTTTCACTTTTCTCCACCGGAAGAGAATTCTCTTTTTTTCGACGAAGAGAACTCCCCCTTTTATAGAGCAAGAACAAATCAATCTGTTCTACCAATGAAGGTTTCATATATTGACTCAGCGATTGAAGATAATCTAAAATTTTTTGTGAAGATTTTCCAGATAATTCACTCAAGATAAAGCTCCATTATCCAACTCTAAAATCTTTCGAAATCTCTATCCGCAACAAAATATTTTAAATTATTCCTTATCTTCCTTAATATTCCCAACGATTTTACCACCAAAAGACTAAAGATAAGATTGCAATATGATTTTTTTTAAATGTCAAAAATCACCGTAATATCGCATCAAATCTCAATTTCCCACGAGATAATTAATTTAAAAAAACACCAGGCTTGGGCTAATTTACTCCTTTCGCGGGCCTAATCCGGCTTGCCAAGCTAGAGCTCAGAAATATTAATTCACACCCCTCCACCACCAGTCCTAAAAACTGCAAATATACAGACTAAAAAATAAATGCATCTAATTTTATATGCAATTAATATTTTTTTAGGGATAAAATTATCCTTAATTTTTTAATGTGATAAATGACTAAATGGGTCGCCAAAATTTAGGTGTCAACACATAGGCTTTCTGCATGTCCAGTTTCAAGATCACTTAAAAAATTTTCTTCCTTTTTGTAATTCTCAACTGATGTAGTACTTCCTAAACGATTAATATTTTATCCTGAATTTGTCTACCTTGTACAAAGGCATTATGTTCAGGTTCTATAATCTCTGGAAGCCATATCTTTAGTCTATTAGCCATGACTTTTGAGATGATTTTGTAACTGAAGTTGCACAAACTGATTGGTTTGAATTGGCCTATGTTTTCTAGATTTTTTACTTTTGATATTAAGGATATGTGCGTTTTGTTGAGAAGGGGGTCGGTGGTACCTGTTTCGAAAAAGTTCTGCACTAGCTGGACCAAATCCAGCTTTATGTCCTCCCATGACTGTTGATAAAAGAGGCCATTTAGTCCGTTAGGTCCGGGGGCTTTTAATGAGCCCAGTTGGAAAACCGCTACTTTTACCTCTTCCATGGTGATGTTGGCCATCAGATTTTCATTTATTTCCTCTCTTACTGGGCTAGGACACTAATTTAGGATTGGTTGATAGTTGCTGGGATCCTCCGAATTTTTATAGGTTCCGATAGAAGGACCCTATGTGTTCTTTGAGTGTGGAAGGATACCTACACCAACTTTGATCTTCCATTCGCAGCATTGTAATCCTATTTCTTTGTCTTCGCTGCACTATAGTTGCATGGAAGAACTTAGTGTTCCTATCTCCCCATTGCAGCCATTTAATGCGTGATCTCATCCCCCAGAATTTTTCTTCTCGTTTCTACAACTGTTCTATCTGGTCGACAATGTTTTGGGCTTCCTTCCTGCTGGAATTTTTGAAATTCTTATTGGTTAGCTTTGTTAATGCCTTGTTGAGCTCCCTGATACGACATGGTGCATTGGTAAACTTCTCTTTGCTCCACTTTGCAAGCTCTTTAGAAGTATCATTGACTTTCGTTGAAAAACTTGTCTGGCTTAGTGGCATTTTGTTCCATATTTTCTTGATGATCTCTCCATACTCTTCATTTTCTGTCCAGTATGCTTCAAACTTATTCTCTCTTCCTTTTCTTACTTTCAGGATGCAACACAAGGAGAAGAGGGCTATGGTCCGAGCCAATTGCTGGAAGGGCTTGTACTTCAGTGTTATGAAAGGTAATTCTCTAGTCCATGGTACATAGAACTCTGTCTAGTTTTTTTTTTTTTGACAAGGTCCTTCCCTTCCTAGTTATTCGCCCACGTATAAGCACACTCTTTGCTGTCCATGTCCATTAGGGAACACTCGTTTAAAAGATCTCTGAACGCTGTTATTCTGTGATTATCTACTTCTCGTTTCTTCACCTTCTCCCACATATATAATATTTCATTAAAATCTCCCATGCAAGTTCACGGTAGATGGTTTGTTGAGTGGAAATCCTTCAGCTTTTGCCATAGCTTCAGCCTTTCCTCGAAATTCGTCAGTGCATGAAGAAAAGTTATCCGCATTTGATAGCTATTGTCTGGATCTGTGCACTCCAAGTCAATGAACTCTTTAGAGCTGGCATTCACCTTTAACACCACTTCCTCACTCGACAAAATGGCTAAGCCTCCCGCTATTCCTTCCGGGTTTTCTATGAACAGATTTTGGAACTTAAGTCTCATTTTAACTCCTTCCACCATCGTTACTTTGTTCTTTGTTTCCATCAAGAAAATCAGATTAGGCCTTTCAAGAGCTACTAGAGCTCTTAGTTCCTGGAATGTCAAGGGATTGCCCAGTCCCTGATAGTTCCAACTTATAATTTTCATATCGTCGCTGGTGGCTTATTAGGGCTAGCCACCAAAGCCCACTCATTACCATCTTTGATCAACTTAATTGGTGTCTCCAAAAGCTCCATATCATCGATCATTAGAGGAACTTGTTTTGCTGTGCATTTCTTTTTTTTTTTTTCCCTTTGCACCTTCATACTTTTCTTGCTGCATTTCCCAACTTTCGATAGAATCGGCTTAGTAGCTTCGGAGCATATAATCTGTTTGCCATGATATGTATTTTTTGTAAGGAGAGCTGCTAATTCTTCTGGTGCCTCTTGCTCATTTGAACTTTCTGCTATTTTCTTGTTGCGATTTGGAACTACCCTGGTATCCATTTCTTCTCTGGCCACTATGTCCATTTCATAAGCTGGAGGGGGGATTTCTGGTGCTGTTTCTTCCACAATAATTTCTTCTTCTGTTTTGCCATAGAACGCTTCTCAGTGGGGGCTATGATCTCGCACTTTTGCCTTAAGCCATGGGCCATATTTTCCTGGCTTGTTTGCCGCCCATGTTGTTTGCTCATATGGAATTTCTTCATAGTTAGTAGCATAGTGACCAGTTTTTCCACACGAATAGCAATAGTGTGGTAGATGCTCATATTTAAATTCCATCCATAACCACTTGTTTCCTATATCCAGTATAGCCCCTGATTTTAATGGAGCTGTCAAATCTACTTCCACTCTCACTTTTCCCCCTTTCTGTGGTCCGTTGCCTTTTGAATCCACTTGAATTTTTAGTACTTTGCCTACTTTTTTTGCCAGGTCATTGAATACTTCTTCTATCTCCACCCAGAGGGAATCCCTCCAATATGCACGCAGAAAGCGCATTAAGAATAATCATAACAATGCTTTGGAATTTTAGATTCACATTATTTAAGAACAAGTAGGTTACTAGCAAATGACCAAGGTCCAACTTTCATAACTCTCTCTTTTTCCTCCTCCAATTGGAAAACGAATGTGAAAAAGCCTGGTTCTTTTTGGGAGCAAGCCACTGATTATGTTTTCTACGCTTTCTTCATTGTGTTAAGGAAAGCTGGGAAGTTGACATTAGGTTTAGAAAATAGCTTCCCAAATAGGGTGAGGTTGCATTCTTCCCTCTTTTCTGAGGGAATTTCTTTGATCACTTCTACTACATCATTCTTAGACCACAGGTGGCCCAGGCTTTTACATAATGCAGCCAATTGCAGTTCGTTCTCTTCTTTACCTTCCATATTGTCTTTTCCGCAGGTTTATTGGCTATAAGCTCACTGAGTGGGTTATTCGAGTGTTTTGGAGGTGGGTTTAAATAGGTAACAAATTGAAGGGAGCTCTGTGATGGAAATGACAGGATCACAACGTTACTTTAGAAGGTTCGTGGGCTAAAACAATGGGGAAGACTCCACAACCAAGCGATTAACCACCACCCTAGGTTCATTGATTTATCTCTTCTGTTAACAGGGGATGCTTTTCAAGAACTTAATTCAGGGCAAAGAAAGAGGCCAGCATAGATCAAAAATTCCCATCCACTCATTGCTTTCTCCCGATCATATTGTAAAAGGCAGGACCTATTCTTATAATAGCAAAATTGACTACATCTAACTTATTATTTTTCCAATCTAGTTGGTATCGTCAAATCCCATTCCACTGCATCGAAGAAACAGGGAGCCTAGAGGAGAACCATGGGAGAGTGACGGAATCCCACCTTTTGCGAGGCCAAAGCTCCGAGATCACCCAGTGTTGATTGAATCCATTGGAAAGGAGATAACAGCATTGTTCCATTTCTCGAGACTTCTCATTTCTGCGAAGAAGCAGTAGGGAGAGGGGTTTCTGCATTTTACATGATGGGTTTCATTGATCAAAAGGGAAATAAATGTGATTTTGGGTGTTGAAATCTACTAGAGATTTAGGATTTTGGGGGGAGGGGGGGGGGGGAGCTACCAAAAGGGGTAGAGGAGAGCTCTCAAAGGCGAGAGAGAAGTTTTCTATCAACACCCAAAATCACATTTATTTTATGAATTTAAGATGAAGTTATAGGATTTTGTTAAAATAGCACAAGATGAAGAAATGAAAGTTATCATTATGGCCTGTTGTCAACTATTTATGGACATAAATTATGTGGCGCACTTATAATTTGGAAAATTTACCCAATCAGTCTAAACCTTTCGTTTGGTAGTCGGATCTGATATCATTTCTATCGGTTTTGGCTGTCATAACTTCTAATGCAATTTTTTTTTTTTTTCAATTCTTGAATTTTGGAATGACAAAGTTTCTCCAATCGAGTAGTGTAACTATTGGGCCTATGAATGATAAACAGAAGGTTGAGGAAAATTACCGTTTTCCTTTAAGTTCCCATCCCTTTAGATGTGCAACCTTTACAAGAGCATCCTCCCACCGCCTCAATGCATCAAAGCCGAACTTCTTCTTGTGCTTGGGCATGGCCTTCTTGTACAATTCAGTTTTGAGCTTAACATCATTAGGGTCCACGTCAAAAAAGATGGGGAGTGTCTCTTTCTTCCCATCTAATTTTGAGGTGCATTCGTTCATGTGGACAACCTCACGGAGACACCATGAGCTGGTAGCGTAGTTCTTGGAGAAGATAGGTATGTAGATCTGAGACTTGTCGAGTGCTTTCAAAAGCTCACCACCGATTTCTTTGCTGACTTGGAGTTCTTCGTTGTCAAGGAAGACATGGACTCCAATGAGTCTCAATCTGTGGTAAAGGCAATTGGTGAAGTTGTTGCATGTGTCTGATCCCCTAAAACTCAAGAACACATTGTACTCATGTCCTGGCGGCACATCTTCCACGCTCAGCATTGCCTCCGGGCTCCTCCGGCTTTTCTTCATTCTCGTCAGTTGTCTGAGGACCCTGCCAATTATCATGAATCTGAGTTTAAGCCTTCAAGGAGACTTCGAAACAACAACCCATGAAACAAGCGTTGGAAAATAAGCCGAACAGAGGAGAACACTTACAGAACAATTAATCATTCCGAATTTCGCATGAAGATGACCAAAAGTAGGCCAAAAAACCTTTCTATGCAGACAACGAAGTCTTTTTTGAAATAAACTCTTAATCAGTGAGTTGTTAAAATGGAGAAATTATCCAATCGGCTCTAAATTTATTGTACGAATGCTAATGTCGCCCTAAACTTTTTAATTTTAACAATTTATTTCTAAACTTGTGTGCGAAATTCCAATGTAGCCATTTTGGTCAATCTTCGCTCGAAATCGCTAATGTGATGGTGTGTCATGTAGGATGACAAGTATGACTAGACCGCCACATCGGTGATATTCAGCGGAAATTGACTGAAAGAACTTCATTAAAATTTTACGAAGGGTTTACAATTAAATTGGTAAAATAGAAAAGTTTAGAAGTATATTGATAATTGTATAATAGGTTTAGATTGATTGCGTTATTTTTCCTAATTATAAGTGTGCTGCATAATCTTTTGTCCACAAACAGTTGACTACATTCCATTTCCTCATTTTGCGCTATTTATAACAAAATCCTCTACCTTCTAACATAAAAAAAAAACTTAAATTCATGATATTCCTTTTATTCATGATTCTAGACGCGACGAACAAGTCAATCAGTAATTTGCGTTCACCTTCAAACAATGGTAGACCGAGTCTTAGGTATGGGGGATGGTAAATGAAACTTTTAACTATAAATATTTTAATTGAATATTCTAAATCTCTCAATATCTACTAACCAAGTTCACCTCTACATGAAAACTCGTTGGGTCACCCGGATAGCATCCCCACACACATCATTTTGTCTATGGGAATTCAATGGGTCTTATATTTAGTCTCCCTCCACTTATAATATAAGCTTTTTGATTGAAATTTTCAACAATTAGGATTTTTAGTCCTTCCCTCCGTTAATATTTGACTTTTCACTATTTTTTATTATTATCATGACTGTTGTCGGCTCCTTGTTATGCTTGACGTTCTTAGCACATGCCGCTCCTTCACTCTGTAATCTCTACTACATATGAACAAAATCCAAATAAGGATTTCAACTTCAAATTTCTATCCTAAAGTTTTTATATATTATGTTCTTTTTTTTTTAAAGATATATCACAGCAACATGATATAACAAAAATAGAAAAGATAATTATCAATTAGCATAAAAATGTCATTATTTATTTATTTTCTCAAAATAATATTATGCATAAGGGAGAATTGTGTAATTTTTGTATATTTATTTGTGTTTCAGTAAATCAAAGTGAAGAATACATGAATTTATTTGTAAGCTTTACTACATGACTATCTCAAGTGATGAGATTATTAATTATAATCCATCAATTATATATAAATTTAAATGGCAATTATATTTGGTAGATATATGCACAATAATGAGAGATATAAAAAATCAAAAAAAAATTCCTAATTATCCTAACATCTGTCATAAAATTATTTACTTCTCTTTCTAGGCACACGTATTATTTCTTTTTCCCTATACATTTACGTAAGTGCTCTCTTCTACTGGTTAAAAGATATCCTTGCCAACATGGATAATCTATCTAAAAATAGTTCAAACATGAATCAGACAAAACGTCAACTGATTATTAAAATGCGGCGCAAACGAATTTTGGGGAATAAATTATAATGTAACTACTATTACACGAAGTATAAATCTTTTATTCTGAAATAATAAAAAGGGGGGTCCATGACTTTCGTTGTTTTTGGGGTCCTAAAATGGATAATAATTTGCACAGTGATTGGCGAAATATTCCTGTCATTATATTTTCCCCATCTTCTAAAATTTAGCCCCGAAAGAGAAGCATTCTATACGAAGTAACTTACAGTGTAATCACAATTTGCGTCTGATAATGTCACATTATACGATCAAATATAGATTTGATAATTCCCATAAAGAACGCCGATGGCCTGGGAGATGGATGGAATTTGGCATCCCTTACCTTCCAGTAGACTCTGGAAGTCAAACTGATTTCAAGGGCACACTTCTATTATGATATCTGGCCGAAAATTCAGGCTGTCAAGTCCCTCCAGGAGCGCCTATGTTTTCCCCACACCCATGTAAACTTAACCGGGTAAGGTTCGCCCACACTCCAGCCACAAGAGGCTTTGGAAGTATCTCTGGGTGCCATTCTATCCTGGGGTGCCTCCCTCGTATTTTCTCTTCCTGACGTCGCAGCTGTAGCCCCCCTTAGCGGTGTAATCAAACGTATCAGCTCCTGGAGACTCTCCTCAATTACAATGAAACGGTCTCGGATTTTCTCTTCCACGTCGTGGATCTTCGCTCCATTCGCTTTAAATTTAGCAAACGAACCGCCATCCCGAAACGTTCGATACGATTAGCATACGTGACAATCTGCGTTGAAGAAGGTAGAGAACCAACTTCTGGGGGCAACTTCCCAAGAGATTTACTACACCCCACTATATTCAAAGTTTTCAGGTGTTCAAGCTTACCGATGGAGCGGTCAATTGTGATCAACTTGACACACCAAGCAAGTATTAAGATCTCCAAAGACAAGAAATTGGAGAAGTCAGGTGTCCTCGTCAAAAATATGCAACCCGTTAAATCCAATACTTTTAGTTTCTTTGCCATCTGCTGGAAAAGAAATTGAATTAAAATGAAGGAACACATCAATCATCCTTGGGATACATATCAGGATGGAAAGTAAACCTAATTACCCTCATTTTTATAGTTCAGTAAACTCTTGCGGTAATTGCACATAGCACAATTTGATGAAAAAGAAAATGTTATAAGATTGAATTAGATCACGAGTGCAATTGCCGATGAGTTTGTTGAAGAAGTAGCAGTTAGAAATGGGATAATCCAAATAGAATTTTTTCTTAAAATGGGTTTGCTCAGTCTAGATGACTCATAGGGTAAGACATACAATTCAATCAAAATAATGTGATTCTATAGCTTCCTCTTCTTTTTCTAATGTATCTAGTCGGTTGTTATCCATGCTAGACATTACTTCGGTGAAATATTTTCTGTTCCTAGTGATATATTCATTACATGAACGATTGGTGAAGATAGAAAGAAATAAGACATGGATTATCTACCCATACAATGCTCTTCTTGATCTCTCAATACGATACATAGAGAAATGTGTACCTGGAGTTGACTCCATCCACCCCAATCATCTTTGATGTAGCTATATGAAAGGTCTAGCACGACCAAGTTAGCAAAATGAAGATTCTCCACATAAAATTTATTATGCATCACCTCCCAAGAAAGCCAAGATAGCTTTGAAACAATTTTCTCAAAGTTGCCAAAAAACCCAAGGCCTTGAACTTTAAGGCACCTTAAATTTGGCAGAGCAGCTAATTCTTCAGGTACAATTTTGTGGTTGCAGCCATCGAAAGGTAATTCTTCGCGCACAATGTTGCAGCCGCAGCTGTAGCCACATGAAGTCAGGCTTAGTGCTTTTACATCTTCATTTCTCTGCCAATAGAGACTCAACATTAATTTGAATGCAGAGCACTTAACATTTTTTTATAGAGCTATATAGAAAGGAAGCATGTGGACACTGGTAAACAATTTCCCCAATAGGAAACATACCATGGCGCCCTCCTTTTCGGAAAAAGTAGACTTACATATTTTCGATCACCACTATTAACAAAAATTGTCAACTTCCAATTGAAATGGTCCTCTGTTGTTTTAGAATTTTCTTTATGTTATTTTCTATTCTACAGAATCTAGAAAAGCTAACTGCTAGGCAATCTGTTTAGTCTCTCCACCAATTTACAATACTTTTTGACCTAAAACTATGAGTCTAATAAGACAAATGGACAGTTGAACAAAGCTAACTATAAAATAAAAGGAACGGATTAAACAAATTTCTCCTTTAAAAATGAAATTATGTGTCATACCCTTCCATTTTACCTCTTTTCTCTCTAGTAGATTTGCGGCATCCTCATGTCCACACCCTATAGAATCTAGAAAACGAAGTTAACTACTAGACATTCTGTCTAGTCTCTCTCCACTAATTTGCAAGATGTTTTAACCCAAACGTTTGAGAGAGAGCTATCTCACTCATAAGACAAATGGGCAGTTGAACTAAGCTAACTATAAAGCAAAAGGAACAAATTCAACAAATTTCCAAAAATAGAAATTAATGTGACATACTCTTCGCTATACCTCTTTTTTCTCCAGTAGATTTACAGCATCCTCATGAATCCACACCCGACTATATTTGCAAGGATATTCTTCAAGGATAATGTACCTTCCTAGATCTCGAACTTGGTCATGCATCCAAAACTCATTATCAACAATTTTAATCAATGACCGTAGACAGAGGACATTAATTGCACTGTGGGGATGGTAATTGCAATCATCCCACATGATAACTGGATATGCTTGGTTCTTGTAGGTGAAAAAGCAAGCAATATCCAGAAATACTTCTTTTTGCTTAATCTCTAGTCTTTCATAACTTATCATTAATGCATCTCGAACATCCTTAAAAGGACCATCATCTAATTGCTTCAACGTATCTTCCCATAACTTTTGATTATCGCAATGTTGCTCTAGGGCAGAGCCTTGGCAGTAAAGATGTGAACCTATGACCTCAATAGCCAAAGGAAGCATGCCCACTCTACAAACAATCTCCTTTGCAAGATGATCATATCCTTCTAGGGGAGAGTCTCTTCCGAATGTGTGCTTACAAAACAATTGAAGTGCATGACCAAGTTCCATTCCATGAACTTCATAAGCCAAAATTCCTTTAGGTTGATTTGGGACTTCTTCACTGGATGATTCCACTCGAGTCTTCAAGACCTCTAAGTTTCTAGTGGTGAAGATGATCCTACTACCTGAACCAAACCAATCAGATTTTCCGGCCAGCTTTTTGAGTTGCTCTTGCTTGTCTAGATCATCTAGAACAATGAGGACTTTTTTAGTATGACATACTCTCTTGATCCTATTCATCCCATCTCCAGTGTCTTTGATGTGATCATCAATCACAAGACCCCCAAAACTTGCTAATAACTTTTTTTGCAACTTTATAAGACGATGCTGCAATGATTTAGGACCATGCTGCAACGATTCTTGAACGTTGTTGAGGAAACAAACACCGTCAAAGTGAGAACATACTTTGTTGAACACAACCTTTGCAAGTACTGTTTTACCAATGCCACCTATTCCATGAATACCAAGGAAACGTACACCATCAGAGTCAACATCCAACTTCTCTATTATGGCTTTTATCTGATGATGATCTTCAACCAAATATTCAGGCATATCCACGTTTCTGGCATTAAGCTTACACAATACCTCTCCAACGACCGATTCAATTAGTTCTCCATGGCTGCAGCAAAGCGGGAAATTATTGTTTTCATCAATGACATGAAAGAAAAGGGTACAAACTTCTTCTAGATATGACGATCTCTAGGTGTCTAGGGACCATATGGTTAAATAACTCAACCATTTGGGTTACTATGACAGAAATTCAGCATTATAATCAGTTGATGCGTGTGTTGGTATTTCATGGAATGTCAATTAATTTGATGTATTTGAGATGAGTAAGATAACGCGAGAGCCAATGCATGTGAAGGAGATATTCTTGATGGAATGGACAGACTAAGATTCACAAAACTTGTACGGTAATTTTTTTTTATTTCATAATGCTTGGATCGACTAACTGACATGCAGTGACATAAATTCCAAAGTTTCTGTACTATTGAGCTAAATATATAGGATTGCGTTCATACAACAGTTGAATCTGAGATAAAACCTAAATATATGCGGAGTCTCAAGCAAAATCGAAAGAAGCGCGACAGATTCATGATAGGTGAAACTGTTTCATTGCTTTCTAAGTAAAACTGTTTTATTTTTGGCAAAAAACAACTGAACATATTTTATTTGGTGAGTTTTCCCTAGACCTATCAGACAGGTAATCGGACCGGATTCAGATGTAGTTCATTCAAGGAAGAGTCATCTGAATTTGTTCATTAATTGGATCAAAGCGGATCCTTCTTTTGCCCTATTCTTTCCTTTTCCTCCATTGAGTCCTCACTGTTGAGTGTAAATTTGTTTAGTCATCTGCTAAGTAGCACCGACACTGACACGCAACACACGACATGACACGCCGACACGTCGTTTCTAAAAAAATAGAGAATTCCGACACGTTGGGACACGTTATGTGTGTGTGTGTGTATAATTAATTATTATTTTTATGATTATTTCAATCAAATTAATTTGAATCAAATTCAAAAGTAAATAAATAATTAAAAAAGCCTAGAATGAATTTACACTAAAAATGTTAATCCGCCATTTATTAATATCATTAATTGTTCAATGTGACAAATTCAACTCTATTTCAATAATTCACAAAACTTGGAGAAAAAACAAGCTATTCATATTCTGGACTCGCATGTTAGATATGTTGGAAAAGTAGGAAAAAAACTTAAGGGGCGAATTGTGTATAACGGGAAGTGGGAGTCAGAAGAGAAGAGAAGATTAGGTTTTTATTCTTTCTCAATTTATTATTTTTATTATTGTGTTTTATCTTTTCATATATATATATATATTTACCTCTTATTTATTGAATTTTTAAAATTGACTTTAATATCGGAATCACGTGTCAGAAACTCATATGTCAAAATTCCGATTTGAGTGTCAGAAAAGTTGATCAGGTGTCAGATTTTCCGACATGTGTTGACCAAGTGTCGAAAAGTGTCGGACACGTGTCGAAATGTCCGACACGACATAAAGGCTCCTGGAGAGTGTCGGTGCTTCATAGGTCATCTGTCATATTTTTTTTCTTTGGTTGGTAGCCAGATCCAATATCATTTCTGTCAGCTCTAGCTGTCATAACTTCTAATGCAAAAAATGTCTTCAATTCTTGAATTTTGGGATGACAAAGTTTCTCCAAACGAGTAGTGTAACTATTGCGCTTATGAATGATAAACAAAAGGTTGAGGAAAATTACCGTCGTTCTTTAAGTTCCCATCCCTTTAGATGTGCAACCTTTACAAGAGCATCCTCCCACCGCCTCAATGCATCAGAGCCGAACTTCTTCTTGTGCTTGGGTATAGCCTTCTTGTACAATTCAGTTTTAAGCTTAACGTCGTCAGGGTCCACATCAAAAAAGATGGGGAGTATCTCTTTCTTCCCACCTGATTTTGAGGTGCATTCGATCATGTGTGCAACCTCACGAAGACACCATGAACTAGTAGCGTAATTCTTGGAGAAGATAGGTATGTAGATCCGAGACTTGTCAAGTGCTTTCAAAAGCTCACCACCGATTTCTTTGCCAATTCGGAGTTCTTCGTTGTCTAGGAAGACATGGACTCCAACGAGTCTCAATCTATGGTAAAGGCAATCGGTGAAGTTGTTGCGTGTGTCTGATCCCCTGAAACTCAAGAACACATCGTACTCATATCCTGGCGGCACATCTTCCACGCTCAGCATTGCCTCTGGGCTCCTCCGGCTTTTCTTCACTCTGGTCAGTTGTCTCGGGACCCTGCCAATTATCATGAATCTGAGTTTAAGCCTTCAAGGAGACTTCGAAACAGGAACCCATGAAACAAGCGTTGGAAAATAAGCCGAACAGAGGAGAACACTTACAGAACGCACAGCATCGAGGCCAAGATGATGGTGATTAAAGCAACGGCTGCAATCAGTCCCATTTGCGGCCGATCCTGCTCAGAGCTGCAATCACCAACAAATCCCGACAGGACCAGCATCTGAAACCCCAAACTCGTGCGATCACGCAGATCTCAGTGGTGTCCAATTTGCGGCAGATCCTCTACTGCGTTCACCAACATTTGAACCAAAGCGTGTAAGAGGGGCTAATTGTGACGGATTTAGTGAAAGAAGATCGACTAATGCTTATCAAGGACAGGCGACTTTGGCTCTGCAATTGCTCTCAATAAGAAGAAAATACCAAGAACGCAGAGAGGATGAAGGTGAATTTCTGTGAAAGCGGTAAGGTAATAGAGGCTAGCTTTGATATGAGAGTAGGTAGTCCTACCTTGGTCGGCTGTCGACACAGTATCATTCAATCCGATTATGCCCTATCCACTTTGGCACTGCTTAGAAATGCGTCACCCTAGTCTAGGATCTCGTAAGATTTGTCTATCATCACAAAATCTCATAAATTGGCTAATCGAATCTGTGATACATCCGAAAGCTGGCACTTTGGTCTACCTAACGACCGCCTAGATTCTTTTTCCAACGGAGTACAAGTGAATGAGCCAAGCCATAAGTTCCCAAACACTCCCTCGAATATGTAAACCACTAACGTTAAAAAGCTCCACTGACCACTCAGCTGCTGGTCGGAGCATTGGGGTTGGAAAAGAAAGACTAAAATTAATTAGTGTAGTTGATATTATCACAGAAACATCACAGAAATGTCAACGAAATTTCATAAACTTGCTATCATGGCCGAGCACAAGCACCGATATATCACCGAGCTGGGATTGTTAATGGTACTTAAATGTTAAGAATTGTTCGCTGTATTGTTTCACAAAAAATTGGAATTTTTAAAAAGGATGGAATTGATGAAAAAATGAATTCTTGCTGATTTTGGACAGGAATATAAGTGGCTGTAAAAGTGAAGGAATTGAAATACAGATACCCGAAATTAAAAGATGTGAGAAAGGTAAAGGATTTCGGAAATCTAAACTGCTAGAAGGTAAATTTGCTAGAAATTTAAAGAGGAAAATAAACACGTAAAGAACGAAATGTTCTGTGATTGATTGCGTGGGGCTAATATATTGCCTGGAGCGAGTATAACTCACCATCAGCAATTATTTGCAAAAAGTCAGTGAATTTTTAATCTATGAATAACATCCTCGTACTATCTATAACCATTAATAAGAAGTTACAAATCCTAGACAGGATATCCTATAATTTAGTAATGGTTATCCACACAAATTTTAGATTAATCATAATTACCTAGCAGCCATGTTTGTTTTCGACTGAGGTTTTGGCAAAAACTCTATTTCCTTTGTAAATAGCATTGCTTTAACACTTAATGAAATTTGTAATAATTTGCTATCAATAACTCTATCAATGGTTCTTCGATGAAGGCTTTCGTCGATTGTTCCTGCACTATTTGCTATTGATGACTCTGTTGGTGAGTTATCGATTTCCTTCTAGCCGTCGACTGCTTTGTTTATTGATCAAGTTTGCTTTGACCAAACATTGCTCTCATAGAGAGCTTGTTTTTTTGTTGATTTTATGGTCAATATTTGGTGTCAATAGATGCCTCATTTTCAAGGAATCGAATGACTTTCGATTCTTTCAAAAAACCACAAACCATTCATTTCCTATGGAATTAAAAAAAAAAAAAAGACCTGCTTTTATTGTTTTTCGCAGGGAACAACCAAGCCACTGTAGTGATTTTCAATAAATATTGATTGGAATCACTATATTAAAATCTCGCACAAAATTTTAAAACTAAATTGACAAAATTAGAAATTTTAGGGTTGAATTAACATCTATACAATAAATTTAGGATAGTTAGGGTAATTTTTTCCAATGTCATTTTTTATTGCAAATTTTTTCCATGTTTTTGAGGCCAATAATGGGCCTCGGCCCTCATAGCATGGTAAATCAAACTGTTTTGCACTCCTTGAATAGTCAACGCGCATTACACCTATATAACTCAAGAAGGCACTTGACTGGAGCTTTTACATATACTTGCTAATGGTATTTGCCGTATTTGTTTTGAAAATTACAACACCGATGAGGAAAGTTCGTAATTTAACCACACATATCGAGAAAAGTACTATTGGTAGACAAACTCACCGTCACTAAGGCCCTGTTTGTTAAAAACTATTCTTATTTCGCGGAAAAAAAAATCTATTCTTTTATTCTAGGGAACGAAAAAAGAATAAAAACATGTTCAGTAAAACTTTTGTTACCGATAATAGATTTGGAACAGAAACAAGAGTTACAACAAAAAAAGAGAGTAGATTCTTGTTCCTAGAAACAATTTCTAGAATCAAATTTTTTCTCTCTCTTATTTTTTCTTCTCTTTTCTTCTTCTTCTTCCTTTTGGTTGGTCGCCAGCCTTGGCCATGACCGGCGCCGGCGATCGGCCATACGAGGACTAATGACCTTCTTGGAGTGTCGCAGGCCCCCACAGCTCGAGCCTCGCTGGTGGCTTGGCGAGGCTCGCCTGGCCATCGGCAAGCTCGCTGGACGTTGCCTATCCGGTTGCCCACCATGGTGGTGGTCGGCGACCGGCCAAAGAGAAAAAGAAAAAAGAAAAAGAAAAATAAAGGAAAGAAAAATAAAAAAAATAATGAAATAATTAAAAAATTAAAAGAAATAAAAAAAAATTACGAACTTTTTTACCAAACATATTTCTATCCCGAGAACAAAAATTTTGGAAAGTTACCAAATGAGTTCTTTTGCTTAGAAATTATTCTCGAGAATAGATATAGAAAAAATCATTTCTCAGCAAAAATTATTTCTTAGAACAAAAACATTACCAAACATATCATAAATATGCTTTGTGCTCCTTTTTCTAGTTTGTCACATCGGCTGTATATTTTCTCTTACGCATTTCTTCCTTTGTTCATTCTTGCTCTGCGCTCGGGTCCTGCACTCGCCTCTCGTTTTCTTATCCCAACCGAGAGCTTTCTGAACGCGTTCTTCAACCATTTTTTCCTCGTCAAATGAAGGAAGCGGCATCTTTTTAGTCACAAGTGCCACGTTGTCCCGTCCTTTGGTTATACTTTAATTTTTATTAGATATGCCACATCGTGATTAAGAATTCATTAAAAAAAATAGCCAAATAGATGAATCCCCAAAGTAAGTAGCTAGCGGCACTAAAATGATAAATTTTTCTCGGATATGGAGCTTAAGGGCGCGTTTGGTAACGTTTTTGTTCAAAAACTGTTCCAGGGAACAGAAATAGAAAAAAGTGTTTCTGTTCAGGGGAACAATTTTTGAACAAAAAGATGCGTTTCGTAAACTTGTTTCGTGAATAAAAAATGAATAGAAACACGTTTGGTAAATTTATGTTCTTTTTTTGTTTCTTTTAATTTTTTAATATTTTTATTTTATTTTTCATTTTTTCCTTTCTTTTTTATTTTTTCTTCTTTCGGCCGGTCGCCGGCCTCCGGCGATCGGCCGACGGGGCCGGCAGCCTCGCCCAGCCACGGCGAGGCTCGCCGGCCCCCAGCGAGGCCGAGCCTCGCCTTGGCTGGGCGAGCTCGGGCTCACCTAGATCCGGCGAGGCTCGCGGGGGCCGGCGACGCTCCGGCGAGGTCGCCGACCCTCGACGGCGTTGCCAGCCCTTGACGGCCGGTCGCCGGCCATGGCCGAGGCCGGCGACTGGCCAAAGAGAAAAGAAGAAGAAAAGAGGAAGAAAAGAGAAGAGAGAGAAGAAGAAACAAGAAACAAAAAATCGTTTATTCAAAATCGTTTCTGGAACAACAAACAATTTTTTTTTTGTTTCTCATTTCTGTTCGTTTTTTGTTCCCGGGAACGAAAAAACAAAAAAAGAATACAAACGCAAACAAACGCGTTTCTGTTCTTTTTTTGTTCCCGGGAACAAAAAAACACAAAATCTGTTTTTAAACAGATCTGAGAAACAAAAACATGCAGCCCCTAAATGATTGAAGAAAAGAAAAGTCATGACATTAAAGGAGTGCTGTATAAAAATTATGCTTGTTTCGATATTTCTCCACCCACCTTCGTTAGCCAGCAGCAGCCTATGTAGCACCGACACGTGACACACGACACGCGACACGACATTTCTAAAAAAATATAGAATTACGACACATTCCGACACGTTAAATATTAAATAAATATTTTTATATATAAATGCATAAATAACTAAATAATAATAATAAAAAGAGCCTAGAATTAATCTATACTAAAAACATTAATCCTACATTTGTTAATATCATATCAAAAGTGGAAAGGAAATAAAAATAGAGAAAAATCATATAAAAACCGATATAGTTTTCAATTTTGATGCCACTTACTTCATAGATGACTTATTCAAAATAGAGCGCTCAATACATAAAAATGACAAAAATCAGTCCGTTCACTCAGGGTAAATCCTACTTGGTGCAGAGCAGCAAATAAGAACTCTTCCCATTTGAAATTATTTTTATAATGCCTAGCAAATTCAACTCCGCCTTAATCTCTGGATCATTGTTAGGTTTCAGAATTTCCCTTACTCTTGTCCGTGTATCCTTCTACCATAATCGCAAGCAACAATTCGGCAATCCCAATTCTCCTAATAAGCATCAATGTAATACTCGGATTTGACACAATGCGTAAATTGTTAATACAAAATATACAAATAAGAAGCGCCTCGCCTAGCCCCTTCACCTCCAACAGCTACTTCCCATGAAGACTGAAGAGAAGAGTCCAGAGTCTCCACTCTCCACTCTCCACTCTCCAGACCCCGTGCGTGACTGAAGTTTAGCTTTTATTTTTTTTATTTTTTTTCATATATTTATATTTAGACCCCATAAGTTTTGAAAATTTATAAAAATAACCCCGTGCGTGTCGGAGTCATGTGTCGGAATTTCCGACTCGCGTGTCGGAGCGTGTCGGAAACAGTTGACCACGTGTCGGTTTTTCCGACTCGCGTTGACCGCGTGTCGGAGCGTGTCGGACACGTGTCGGAGTGTCGGACACGACACGAAGGGTCCCGGAGAGTGTCTGTGCTTCTTAGGCAGTAGCACACCACGTTTGACCATAATCTTCAACATCACCAGATTCAACCCCTTCGTGTTTCCAACTTGGCTCTCTTAGGACATGTTTGGTAACAATTCTATTCTTGAGAATATATTTTGATTAGAAATGATTATTTTTTATTATATTCCCGGAAACAATTTCAAAACATTTTAAGTCGTTTGGTAATTGTCCAAAATTTCTGATTTTGGAATAGAATTGTGTTTGATATCGTGCTCATTAATTCTATTCCAAATCAATTTCTTTTAATTTTTAAATAATTTTTTTAACTGTTTTCCTTTTCTATCTTTACTTTTTTTTTTCCTTTTTTTCCAATTTTTCTTATTCTTCAATTGTCATGTCTCCGGGGTCAGTGACCTCACTGGAGTGTTGCTAACCCTCGGCGAGGCCAACCCTCGTCGGTCAAGCCTTGCCGGCAGCTGGGCAAGGCTCGTCTAGTCCCGTTGAGCCTCAGTCTCGTCGAACCTTGCCTTGGCTTGGCGAGCCTTTGACGAGCTCGCCAGACTAGTTGCTAGTGATCGGCGGCAAACAACAACCGCGGGATGGTGGTCGATGAAGAAGAAGAAAAGAGAAGAAGAAGAAGAAGAAGAAGAAGAAGAAGAAGAAGAAGAAGAAGAAAAGAAAATGGAAGAAGAAGAGTTGGTTTTGATTCTTAGATTTGTTCCCGGAACAAAATCAATTTTTTTAAAATTATTATTGATTCTGTTCAAAATCTACTTCTGGGAACAAAAAAATAAAAATTTGTTCTTGTGAACAAAAATTTTACCAAACGCAATTCTATTCCAAAACTACTCTTGGGAATAAAAAATCAGAATCGGCTACTATTTGGATGGTTACCAAATAGCCCCTTACTCTCTATGACAAATATAACGGGAAGCATAATCATGGTCAGGATACAAAGTGATGGTTTTAAAGATGAATAATGCAAAAGTGAAGTTGGTAGAAGTTGAGAATGATTTTGGTATTCTACCACAGTTCACTTTAAGGAAAATTGTCCAAAAAATCCTAAATTTATTGTACTTTTGCTAATTCAGTCCTAAACCTTTTAACTTTGTTAATTCAGTCCTAAACCTTTTTATTTCTTGGTGATTCAGTCCATCCAGCCAATATTGGCCAGAAAATTTTGACGTGGATGCCAACGGTGCCACGTAGGACCGCCAGCGATGACGTGGACAATTTTAATAATATTTTAATATTTTTTGAATTATTATTTTTTTCTACTTTTCCTTCTTTTTTTTTTTTTTTTTTTTTTTTTGGCTTTCTTGGCATTTTCTAGTGGCTGGCCACCGGCCACAACCAGCTAGCTGGCCTTGCCCACCACAGGTGAGGCTCGGTCGGGCAAGGAGGAGCCCCGGTGAAGGGAGCCCTCGCCTAGGCGACCCTTGTTGGGCCACGCCTGGGTGAGGCTGACCCTCACCCAGGCCAGGGTAGCCTTGCCGAGTGTCGGTCGGGCGAATGCGACGCGATCTAGTGAGGCTGACCCTCGCCTTTGGCCGAGCACCGGAAAAGGAAAAGAAAAAGCCAAAAAGAAAAGAAAGAAAAGAAAAAAAAAGGGGGGGGGGGAAACAGAAAAAAATAATAAAAATTCAAAAATTCAAAAAACATTAAAATATTATTAAAAATTGTCAACTTCAACGCCGGCAGTTTTAAGTGGCACTGCCGGCGACCATGTCAGCATTTTCTGGCCAAAATTGGCTGGATGGACTAAATCGACAAGAAGTGAAAATGTTTAGGATTAAATTGGTAAAGTTAAAAGATTTATGACTGAATTGGCAAAAGTGCAATAGGTTTAGGACTTTTTGGACAATTTTCCCATCCACTTTAAGTTAAAAAAAGTTTAATAAAAATCTGAGACGGAGGGAGAGTTTAAATTGCAAGCGGTGACTAATGGCAACTGTTTGTGGGGGAGCTTACCCATCATTTTGTTTCTTATGAAATTGGTGGTGAGTCTTCCAACTTTGTTCCAGGAATTACGGGGCCATAGATAGGGTCCTTGGACAGGGAAATTACGAAACGTTGTTGGGTTGAGTTATGACAGTTATTAAAATTTCATAAATGACCTTTTTTTTGTCGAAATTTCATAATTGAGTTTTTTTTTTGTCAAAACATAATTGAGTTGAAAATACAAAAAAAAAAAATCAGGAGTAGGGAACCTGATTAGTTAACCAAATTAAGAAGAAATTGTGTTTTTCTTTTTTATTTTCCTTTTTATTAGGAAGAGATACATAGACATTAAATTTTATGATTGAGTTGAAAGAACCCGAAAAAACTTGAAAGTAGGGAACCTATTTAGTTAGTCACATTAGAAAAAGTGGTTTTTTCTTTTTTTCTTTCTTTTCTTTTTACGCGGGAACTCAATTTGGTAATCGAAATAAAAAAATGGGTTTTCTTTTTCTCCTTGCTGTTTTCCCGATGCACTCTTCTCAGTGCCTCCATATATTTTTGGTATTATGGTTGGATAGGTGGGTACATTTTGTGGGCGAGGGGAGTTAGTCCGAACCCACTAAATTAATGTCTTTTGGGGCTCGTTTCTTGGACTCCAAATTGGAGAAGGGAGAACCGAATCGTAAAACAAAGTCTATGATAACTAGGGTTGAGCAAAAAAACGATTCAAACCCTTACAATGGACGGTTCGGTTCAATTTGGTCAAAGAATACTTTTTTGAAAAAACAATTTGCAAAGCAAACTAGACTGTTTTTCCCCCTTTCTATTTGATTTAGTTTCAACTTTTTAAAAACCAAATCGAATGGCAATAATTATAGGAGGTGATATCTCTCTATCTATACTGTACAAAATATTAATAAGATTAGTTGTTTCATTGACTTAATTCTCTGTTTCGCTAATGAGTTGGGTTGCCTTATGGGTCCGCCATCTCCATCTCCAGGATCTATTGATGGTGGTGTCGACCTTCACCCTCACCCGAGACTGAACTGCTTAACATGTTTGCATCTAGACAGACATGAGCTGATTTGGTTAGTGATTGTCCAAACTGATGGAAGCCCTCGATCGAAGGTCGCCCTTGCTCAGATCGCTGATGAAGGCTGCGAGAATTAACATTTATAGAGAGGGAGTGATGGAGAGGCACGAGTCCATGTGTGGAGGGACAGGCCTATCAAGGGAGGTGAGATGGGTGGTGTTAGCGATGGTCAAGAACTCATGAGCAATAATTGATGGCGTCAACCTAGAATAAGCAATTACTTTAATGTGTCCCGGTCAGTTCGGGTTTATGATCTGAAACAAGAATTCAACACTCAGAAGCCTGTCGTTTTACTCACTACTCAAACCAAATGGAAACCAGACTCAAAAAGCAAAACTTTCAATTTCAGGTTCGGATCAATCCAGTTTGGTTTAGATTTCGTCGGTCTTTTTTGATAGCCCCAACTCTTGGAGCTCATTAACAAAATTCATTAAGTAATCAAAGTTGAATGGATCACACAACTCACGTAGGTACAACTTGGTGTGATCCACAAGTGCAAAAACCCCGACGTTGATAGTTCTCGTGTTGAAAAAAAAAAAAAAAATCTTTGGGCATGTCATGTTTCATAAAAAAATAATAATTGGTCTCTGCCCTCTTTGTTTTGCTCTTTTCCTTTATTTTTTTTTATAGATTAAACAATTTTGTGTTCCTTTTTGGAGCATTGAAGGTAAAAAAAAGGTTTGCCCAATTAATCATTCCGAATTTCGCATGAGGTTGACCAAAAAGTAGGCCAAAAAACCTTTTTACGCAGACAACGAAGTCTTGGTTGAAATAAAATTTTAACGTGTGAGTTGTTACGGAGAAATTATCCAATCAGCTCTAAATTTATTGTACGAATGCTAATGTAGTCCTAAACTTTTTAATTTTAACGATTTAGTTCTAAACTTGTGCGCAAAATTCTAATGTAGTCATTTTGGTCAATTTTCGCTGGAAATCACTAACATAATGGTGTGTCACGTAGGATGACTAGTGATGACTAGACCACCATATCGGTAATATTCAGCGGATTGAAAGAACTACATTAAAATTTTATGAAGGGTTTACAATTAAATTGGTAAAATGGAAAAGTTTAGAAGTATATTGATATCTATATAATAGGTTTAGATTGATTGGTTATTTTTCTTAATTATAAGTGTGCTACATAATCTTTTGTCCACAAACAGATGACTATATTCCATTTCCTCATTTTGCGCTATTTATAACAAAATCCTCTATCTTCTAACAAAAAAAAAACTTAAATTCATGATATTCTTTTTATTCATGATTAGTCAATCAGTAATTTGCATTCACCTTCAAACTGTTAAAATTATGTCTCGAGTTTTTCGCTGGAAAAGAAGAAATATAAAAATTAAATATTTGCCATTGCGGAATCCGAATTGAAGAAGTATTTCTTCTTTGGACGTCTACGCCGAAGTCTCTGGTAGGTTTTGTTTTCTTTGGATGGCCGAATTCTTCTTATCCAGGTGGGGCCCAAAAGTCAACAAATACACGTTTGAAGAAAGGAGTCCTCTGCATGCATCCGTAAGAATTTGAAAGAGAAGACGGTGGGCCACTTTTGGGGCACACATATAAAAGGGAAAATAAAACCCTACGAAGCGAGGAGCCGCTCAATTTCCTTCGAATTCCTACGTACGTGAGAAGACGTCCACGCCGCTTGAAGAAGATCCGCAAGTTCTTGAAGCCTCGCGAAGCCGTACGTAGAGAGTTTTGTCATGCGGTAATTTTGTACCATGAGTTTATTCCCAAGAGAGTTGTTATTTATACAGTTTGGGTTTGGGGTTAAATCTAGGTGTGGGAAACACTTGAGCGATTAAGCAATTGTAAACTTTGATTCTCCGATTTTAGTGGATTATTTGCTACTGGCTTTTCCCGTGGACGTAGGTACCGATACTCGGACCGAACCACGTAAATTTCTGGTGTCCTGATTTTCTCGTTTATTTTCTCTAGCGATTTCGAGTTGACGTAATTTACAAGATCCTGTCGTTTCCGCGTATTATATCCCAACACAAACAATGGGACCGAGTCTTAGGCATGGGGGATGGTAAATGAAACTTTTAACTATAAATATTTTAATTGAATATTCTAATCTCTCAATATCTACGAACCAAGTTCACCTCTACATGAAAACTCGTTGGGTCCCGGATAGCATCCCCACACACATCATTTTGTCTATGGGAATTCAATGGGTCTTATATTTAGTCTCCCTCCACTTATAATAGAAGCTTTTTGATTGAAATTTTCAACAATTAGGATTTTTAGTCCTTCCCTCCGTTAATTTTTCACTTTTCACTATTTTTATTATTATCACGACTGTTGTGACTTGAGTTCTTTTAATGTAAAACACTCGATGCCTCTCAAAAAGTATAAATAGCATGTAACGTATAATATAATTTTTCTTGATAAGTTGTTGAAGTTTAAATTATATGTTTTAAGTTTTGGCGAGAATGTCAATAAACAACTTTTTGCCCAAAAAAAAAATAACCATTGTACTAGCTAATAGAGATATCAGCTGCAAATTTACACTTTAGATTAAAAGGTCGGTACAAAGACTCATTAAAGTGTAGTAGATATCTCTTCATTCATCAGTACCGGAAGGTCTGAAAAAGATCATTGATAAACGCTTTCAATCCTGAATCACCATCGGCATAATACTCGGCTCCTTGTTATGGTTGACATTCTTAGTACATGCCACTATCCTTCACTCCATAATGTATACTTTTTAATCAGAAAATCCAAAAAAGGATTTCAACTTCGAATTTTTATTTGAAAATTTTTATATATCATGTTTATTTTAAGATATATCACACCGACATGATATAACAAAATTCACAAATATGTAATTTAAAATAGTCAAGACAATTATCAATTAGCATAAAAAATTATTTATTTATTTTCTCTAAATAAAAAAATATGTAGAAGAGAGAATTGTGTAATTTTTGTATATTTCTCTATGTTTCATTGAACCAAAATGAAGAATACATGAGTTTATCTATAGATTTTATAACATAATTATATTAGGAGATAATCAATTATGATCCATCAACGATATATACAACTAAAGGGCAATTATAATCTCTTAGATATATGTACAATCACGATAAAGATTAAAAAAAAAAATCAAAGAAAATATACTAATTATCTCCAACTTCTCTCCTAAACTAAATTACTTCTCTCTCTAGGCACACTTATTATTTGTTTATCCCTATGCACTTACGTAAGTGCTCTCTTCTACTGGTTAAAAGGTATCCTTGACAACATGGATAATCCATCTAAAAAAAGTTCAAACAAGAACCATACATAATATCAACTGATTATTGAAATGTGGTGCAAATGAATGTTGGGGAAAAATTATAATGTAACCATATTGCGTGAAGTATAAATCTTTTAATCTGAAATGAAAAAAAAAGGGTCATGACATTTGTCGTTTTTGGGGTCCTAAAATGGATAATAATTTGCACTGTGGTTGACGAAATATTCCTCTCATATATATTTCGTATCTTCTAAAATTTAGCCCCAGAAAAAGAGCCATTCTTTTACGAATCGAAATTTTGCATCTGAAAATGTCATCTTATACGATCAAATATACATAATGATTCCATAAAGAACACTAATGGCCCAGGAGATTGGTGGAATTTGGCTCTCCTGTCTGGCAATAGACTTTGGAAGTTATAACAGATTTTAGGGTCCACTTCTAATGTAGTGTTTGACCGAAATTTCAGATTGTCGAGTGCCTCCAGACTTGACGCTAAACAACTTTTTTCTTTTCTTTTAATGGTTGGGAGGAGTCCCACTTGCAGGAGCTGGAGGCACGCGCGCGCGGATACAACACCTACCAGCCACCGTCGCGGCGTCTGGGCAGTGCCCCAGGGTTCATTATGGACCACAGTAGTCGCCCCCGCGGAAGCCCGACAATCCGGGTCAAAGAAGGCAGAGCGGGCAGCTTCCAGATATACGTACACCCCTCAATATTCAAAGTTTCCAGATGTTCAAGCTTACCGATGGAGCAGTCAATTGTGATCAACTTGATACACCTAGCAAGTACCAAGACCTCCAAAGACACGAAGTCAGAGAAGTCGGGTGTCCTGTTAACTTTGTGCAACCCGTTAAATCTAGAACTTTCAATTTTTCATCTACTGAAAAGGAAATTGAATTAAAATGAATGAAACACACCGATTATCTCAAGGTACATATCTCAAGGTACATATCTGGATGGGAAAGTTAACCTAATTACCCTTTTTTTGTTTTTTTAATAATTCAGTAAAATCTTGAGGTAATTGTACATAGCACGATTTGATGAAGAAGAAAATGGTACAACATTGATTAAGATCATGAGTGCGATTGCTGACAAATTCGTGGAAAAGAGAAATCAGAAGAAATAGAAGTTCGAAATGGGATAATTGAAGACCAAATTTTTCAAAAATGGATTTAATCAAAATGATGCGATTCTATAGCTTCCCCTCAATTGAAGGTCATCCTTGCCCAGATCGCTGATGAAGGCTGCAGGAATTGATGTTTATAGAGAGGAAGTGATGGAGAGGCACGAGTCGATCTATGGAGGGACAAGCCCATCGAGGGAGGTGAGATGGATAGTGTTAGCGACGGTCGAGGACTCATGAGAAATAATTGATGGCATCAACCTAGAACAAGCAACTACTATCATGTGTCCAGGTTAGTTCAGGGTTATGATCCGAAACAAAATCGAATAGTCAGAAGCCTCAATTTTTTGTTCTAATTAATTTAGTTTGGTTCAAATTTCGATGCTCTTTTTTTATAACCCTAACTCTTGGCACTCATTAACAAAATCCATCAAGTAATTATAGTTGAAATGGATCACACAACTGATGTAGGTACACCTAGGGGAGATCCCCAAGTGGAAAACCCCGACGTTGATAGTTCTCGCGTACAACTTCTTTGGGCATTTCATGTTTCATAATAGAATAATAATTGGTCTCTGGCCTCTTTGTTTTGCTCTTTTCCTTTTGTTTTTTTAGACTAAACAATATTTGGTTCCTTTTTAGAGCATTGAAGTTCAAAAAAAAAAAAAAAAGTTTTCCCGAATAATCATGCCGGATTTCGCATAAGGATGACCGAATCTAGGCCGATAAACCTTTTTATGCGGATAACATAGCATTGGTTGAAATAAATAATTTTAACCAGTGAGTTGTTGTAATGGAGAAATTATCCAATGTTAATGTTGTTCTAAATTTTTCAATTTTACCAATTTGATTTTAAATTTTTGCGCGAAATTTTAATATAGTTATTTTGGTCAATTTTTGCAGGAAATCGCTAACATGATGGTGCTACGTGTAGGATGACCGGTGATAATTGGACCGCCATATTAGTGGCATCTAGCGGAAATTAACCAGAAGAACTACACGAAAATTTCATGAAAAGCTTACAACTAAGTTGGTAAATTGAAAAGTTTAGGAATGGATTGGCGTTCGTACAATAGGTTTAGACTGATTGACTAATTTTTCCAAAGCATAAGTGTGCTACATAATGTTTTGTCCATAAACAGTTGACAATAGACCATACTGATAATTTGTGAAGTTTAAACTATGCGTTTTAAGTTTTGGCGAGAATGTCAATAAACAACCTTTTGCCTAAAAAAAAAAAAAAAACATTTGTACTAGCTAAAAGAGATATTAGTTGCAAATTTACCATTATTTAGGCTCCGTTTGTTTCGTGGAAGATGAATGATTTAGAAAATATTTTTTTTTTAAATGAGCACTTGTATCAATTGCAAAAAGGAATGAAAAAAAAAAAATTCATTGCTCGTGAAAATATTTAGACATAATTTATTGTCGATAATAAAAATATTTTCCACTGACAAAATATTTTAAATGATGTAAGAGATCATTTTTGGAAATATATTTTCCAAATCATTCAATTTTCACTAAATAAACGGAGACTTAGTTCAACAAGTTTTTACACTTAAGATTTAAAAGGTCAGTACAAAAACCCAGAAAAGTTTATTAGATTTCTCAACGTTCATCACCATTGGTAATAGTAGTCGTCTCGTTGTTATGCTTGACGTTCTTAGCACATGCCGCTCCTTCACTCTGTAATCTCTACTACATATGAAAAAAATCCAAATAAGGATTTCAACTTCAAATTTTTATCCTACAGTTTTTATATATTAGGTTCTTTATTTTTTAAGATATATCACAGCAACATGATATAACAAAAGTAGAAAAGATAATTATCAATTAGCATAAAAATATCATTATTTATTTATTTTCTCAAAATAATATATATGCATAAGGGAGAATTGTGTAATTTTTGTATATTTCTTTGTGTTTCAGTAAATCAAAGTGAATAATACATGAGTTTATTTGTAAGCTTTACTACATGACTATCTCAAGTGATGAGATAATTAATTATAATCCATCAACTATATATAAATTTAAATGGCGATTATATTTAGTAGATATATGCACAATCATGAGAGATATAAAAAATCAAGAGAAATTTCCTAATTATCCTAACATCTGTCATAAACTGATTTACTTCTCTCTCTAGGCACACTTATTATTTCTTTTTCCCTATACATTTACGTAAGTGCTCTCTTCTACTGGTTAAAAAATATCCTTGCCAACATGGATAATCTATCTAAAAATAGTTCAAACATGAATCAAACAAAACGTCAACTGATTATTAAAATGCGGCGCAAACGAATTTTGGGGAATAAATTATAATGTAACTACTATTACACGAAGTATAAATCTTTTATTCTGAAATAATAAAAAGGGGGGTCCATGACTTTCGTTGTTTTTGGGGTCCTAAAATGGATAATAATTTGCACAGTGATTAGCGAAATATTCCTGTCATTATATTTTCCCCATCTTCTAAAATTTAGCCCCGAAAGAGAAGCATTCTATACGAAGTAGCTTACAGAGTAATCACAATTTGCGTCTGATAATGTCACATTACACGATCAAATATAGATTTGATAATTCCCGTAAAGAACGCCGATGGCCTGGGAGATGGATGGAATTTGGCTCCCTTACCTTCCAGTAGACTCTGGAAGTCAAACTGATTTCAAGGGCACACTTCTATTATGATATCTGGCCAAAAATTCAGGCTGTCAAGTCCCTGCAGGAGCGCCTTTGTTTCCCCACTCCCATGTAAACTTAACCGGATAAGGTTCGCCCACACTCCAGCCACAAGAGGCTTTGGAAGTATCTCTGGGTGCCATTCTATCCGGGGGTGCCTCCCTCGTATTTTCTCTTCCTGACGTCGCTGCTCTAGCCCCCTTGGCGGTGTAATCAAACTTATCAGCTCCTGGAGACTCTCCTCAATTACAATGAAACGGTCTCGGATTTTCTCTTCCACGTCGTGGATCTTCGCTCCATTCGCTTTAAATTTAGCAAACGTGACAATCTGCGTTGAAGAAGGTAGAGAACCAACTTCTGGGGGCAACTTCCCAAGAGATTTACTACACCCCACTATATTCAAAGTTTTCAGGTGTTCAAGCTTACCGATGGAGCGGTCAATTGTGATCAACTTGACACACCAAGCAAGTATTAAGATCTCCAAAGACAAGAAATTGGAGAAGTCAGGTGTCCTCGTCAAAAATATGCAACCCGTTAAATCCAATACTTTTAGTTTCTTTGTCATTTGCTGGAAAAGAAATTGAATTAAAATGAAGGAACACATCAATCATCCTTGGGATACATATCAGGATGGAAAGTAAACCTAATTACCCTCATTTTTATAGTTCAGTAAAATCTTGTGGTAATTACACATAGCACAATTTGATGAAAAAGAAAATGTTATAAGATTGAATTAGATCACGAGTGCAATTGTCGATGAGTTTGTTGAAGAAGTAGCAGTTAGAAATGGGATAATCCAAAAAGAATTTTTTCGAAAAATGGGTTTGCTCAGTCTAGATGACTCATAGGGTAAGACATACAATTCAATCAAAATAATGTGATTCTATAGCTTCCTCTTCTTTTTCTAATGTATCTAGTCGGTTGTTATCCATGCTAGACATTACTTCGGCGAAATATTTTCTGTTCCTAGTGATATATTCATTACATGAACGATTGGTGAAGATATAAAGAAAGAAGACATGGATTATCTATCCATACAATGCTCTTCTTGATCTCTCGATACGATACATAGAGAAAGGTGTACCTGGAATTGACTCCATCCACCCCAATCATCTTTGATGTAGCTATATGAAAGGTCTAGCACGACCAAGTTAGTAAAATGAAGATTCTCCACATAAAATTTATTATGCATCACCTCCCAAGAAAGCCAAGATAACTTTGAAACAATTTTCTCAAAGTTGCCAAAAAACCCAAGGCCTTGAACTTTAAGGCACCTCAAATTTGGCAGAGCAGTTAATTCTTCAGGTACAATTTTGTGGTTGCAGCCATCGAAAGGTAATTCTTCGCGCACAACATTACAGCCGCAGCTGTAGCCACATGAAGTCAGGCTTAGTGCTTTTACATCTTCATTTCTCTGCCAATAGAGACTCAACATTAATTTGAATGCAGAGCACTTAACATGTTTTTATAGAGCTATATAGAAAGGAAGTATGTGGACACTGGTAAACAATTTCCCCAATAGGAAACATACCATGGCGCCCTCCTTTTCGGAAAAAGTAGACTTACATATTTTCGATCACCGCTATTAACAAAAATTGTCAACTTCCAAATGAAATGGTCCGCTGTTGTTTTAGAATTTTCTTTATGTTATTTTCTATTCTACAGAATCTAGAAAAGCTAACTGCTAGGCAATCTGTTTAGTCTCTCCACCAATTTACAATACTTTTTGACCTAAAACTATGAGTCTAATAAGACAAATGGACAATTGAACAAAGCTAACTATAAAATAAAAGGAACGGATTAAACAAATTTCTCCTTTAAAAATGAAATTATGTGTCATACCCTTCCATTTTACCTCTTTTCTCTCTAGTAGATTTGCGGCATCCTCATGTCCACACCCTATAGAATCTAGAAAACGAAGTTAACTACTAGACATTCTGTCTAGTCTCTCTCCACTAATTTGCAAGATGTTTTAACCCAAACGTTTGAGAGAGAGCTATCTCACTCATAAGACAAATGGGCAGTTGAACTAAGCTAACTATAAAGCAAAAGGAACAGATTCACCAAATTTCTCCAAAAAAAGATATTAATGTGACATACTCTTCGTTATACCTTTTTTTTCTCCAGTAGATTTACAGCATCCTCATGAATCCACACCCGACTATATTTGCAAGGATATTCTTCAAGGATAATGTACCTTCCTAGATCTCGAACTTGGTCATGCATCCAAAACTCATTATCAACAATTTTAATCAATGACCGTAGGCAGAGGACATTAATTGCACTGTGGGGATGGTAATTGCAATCATCCCACATGATAATTGGATATGCTTGGTTCTTGTAGGTGAAAAAGCAAGCAATATCCAGAAATACTTCTTTTTGCTTAATCTCTAGTCTTTCATAACTTATCATTAATGCATCTCAAACATCCTTAAAAGGACCATCATCTAATTGCTTCAACGTATCTTCCCATAGCTTTTGATTATCACAATGTTGCTCTAGGGCAGAGCCTTGGCAATAAAGATGTGAACCCACGACCTCAATAGCCAAAGGAAGCATGCCCACTCTACAAACAATCTCCTTTGCAAGATGATCATATCCTTCTAGGGGAGAGTCTCTTCCGAATGTGTGCTTACAAAACAATTGAAGTGCGTGACCAAGTTCCATTCCATGAACTTCATAAGCCAAAATTCCTTTAGGTTGATTTGGGACTTCTTCATTGGATGATTCCACTCGAGTCTTCAAGACCTCTAAGTTTCTAGTGGTGAAGATGATCCTACTACCTGAACCAAACCAATCAGATTTTCCGGCCAGCTTTTTGAGTTGCTCTTGCTTGTCTAGATCATCTAGAACAATGAGGACTTTTTTAGTATGACATACTCTCTTGATCCTATTCATCCCATCTCCAATGTCTTTGATGTGATCATCAATCACAAGACCCCCAAAACTTGCTAATAACTTTTTTTACAACTTTATAAGACGATGCTGCAATGATTTAGGACCATGCTGCAATGATTCTCGAACGTTGTTGAGGAAACAAACACCGTCAAAGTGAGAACATACTTTGTTGAACACAACCTTTGCAAGTACTGTTTTACCAATGCCACCTATTCCATGAATACTAAGGAAACGTACACCATCAGAGTCAACATCCAACTTCTCTATTATGGCTTTTATCTGATGATGATCTTCAACCAAATATTCAGGCATATCCACGTTTCTGGCATTAAGCTTACACAATACCTCTCCAACGACTGATTCAATTAGTTCTCCATGGCTGCAGCAAAGCAGGAAATTATTGTTTTCGTCAACGACATGAAAGAAAAGGGTACAAACTTCTTCTAGATATGACGATCTCTAGGTGTCTAGGGACCATATGGTTAAATAACTCAACCATTTTGGTTACTATGACAGAAATTCAGCATTATAATCAGTTGATGCGTGCGTTGATATTTCATGGAATGTCAATTAATTTGATGTATTTGAGATGAGTAAGATAACGCGAGAGCCAATGCATGTGAAGGAGATATTCTTGATGGAATGGACAGACTAAGATTCACAAGACTTGTACGGTAATTTTTTTTATTTCATAATGCTTGGATCGACTACATGCAGTGACATAAATTCCAAAGTTTCTGTACTATTGAGCTAAATATATAGGATTGCGTTCATACAACAGTTGAATCTGAGATAAAACCTAAATATATTCGGAGTCTCAAGCAAAATCGAAAGAAGCACGACAGATTCATGATAGGTGAAACTGTTTCATTGCTTTCTAAGTAAAAAAGTTTTATTTTTGGCAAAAAACAACTGAACATATTTTATTTTGTGAGTTTTCCCTAGACCTATCAGACAGGTAATCGGACCGGATTCAGATGTAGTTCATTCAAGTAAGAGTCATCTGAATTTGTTCATTAATTGGATAAAAGCGGATCCTTCTTTTGCCCTATTCTTTCCTTTTCCTCCATTGAGTCCTCATTGTTGAGTGTAAATTTGTTCAGTCATCTGCTAAGTAGCACCGACACTGACACGCGACACGCGACAAGACACGCCAACACGTCGTTTCTAAAAAAATAGAGAATTTTGACAGTTGGGACACGTTATGTGTGTGTGTGTGTGTGTATAATAAATTATTATTTTTATGATTATTTCAATCAAATTAATTTGAATCAAATTCATAAGTAAATAAATAATTAAAAAAGCCTAGAATGAATTTACACTAAAAATGTTAATCCGCCATTTATTAATATCATTCATTGTTCAATATGACAAATTCAACTCTATTTCAATAATTCACAAAACTTGGAGAAAAAACAAGCTATTCATATTCTAGACTCGCGTGTTAGATATGTTGGAAAAGTAGGAAAAAAAACTTAAGGGGCGAATTGTGTATAACGAGAAGTGGGAGTCATAAGAGAAGAGAAGATTAGGTTTTTATTCTTTCTCAATTTATTATTTTTATTATCATGTTTTATCTTTTCATATATATATATATATATATATATCTATATATTTTACCTCTTATTTATTGAATTTTTAAAATTGACCTTAATATCAGAATCACGTGTCGGAAACTCATATGTCAAAATTCCGATTTGAGTGTCGGAGAGTGTCAGAAAAGTTGATCAGGTGTCAGATTTTCCGACATGTGTTGATCAAGTGTCAAAAAGTGTCGGATACGTGTCGAAGTGTCCGACACAACACAAAGGCTCCTGGAGAGTATTGGTGCTTCATAGGTCATTTGTCATATTTTTTTTCTTTGGTTGGTAGCCAGATCCAATATCATTTCTGTCGGCTCTAGCTGTCATAACTTCTAATGCAAAAAATGTCTTCAATTCTTGAATTTTGGGATGACAAAGTTTCTCCAAACGAGTAGTGTAACTATTGCACTTATGAATGATAAACAAAAGGTTGAGGAAAATTACCATCATTCTTTAAGTTCACATCCCTTTAGATGTACAACCTTTACAAGAGCATCCTCCCACCACCTCAATGCATCAGAGCCGAACTTCTTCTTGTGCTTGGGTATAGCCTTCTTGTACAATTCAGTTTTAAGCTTAACGTCGTTAGGGTCCACGTCAAAAAAGATGGGGAGTATCTCTTTCTTCCCACCTGATTTTGAGGTGCATTCGATCATGTGCACAACCTCACGGAGACACCATGAACTAGTAGCGTAATTCTTGGAGAAGATAGGTATGTAGATCCGAGACTTGTTGAGCACTTTCAAAAGCTCACCACTGATTTCTTTGCCAACTCGGAGTTCTTCGTTGTCTAGGAAGACATGGACTCCAACGAGTCTCAATCTATGGTAAAGGCAATCGGTGAAGTTGTTGCGTGTGTCTGATCCCCTGAAACTCAAGAACACATCGTACTCATATCCTGGCGGCACATCTTCCACGCTCAGCATTGCCTCTGGGCTCCCCCGGCTTTTCTTCACTCTTGTCAGTTGTCTCGGGACCCTGCCAATTATCATGAATCTGAGTTTAAGCCTTCAAGGAGACTTCGAAACAGGAACCCATGAAACAAGCGTTGGAAAATAAGCCGAACAGAGGAGAACACTTACAGAACGCACAGCATCGAGGCCAAGATGATGGTGATTAAAGCAACGGCTGCAATCAGTCCCATTTGCGGCCGATCCTGCTCAGAGCTGCAATCACCAACAAATCCCGACAGGACTGGCATTTGAAAGCCCAGTCCCGTGTGATCACGCAGATCTCGGTGGTGTCCAATATGCGGCAGATCCTCCACTGCGTTCACTGGTACGCTTGAACCAAAGCGTGTAAACAGAGCTAACTGCGACAGGATTTAGAGAAAGAAGATCGACTAATGCTTCTCAAGGACAGGCGATTTTGGGCTCTGGATCGCTCTCAATATGAAGAAAATACCAAGAACGCGGAGAGGATGAAGGTGAATTTCTGTGAAAGCGGTAAGGTAATAGAGGCTAGCTTTGATATGAGAGTAGGTAGTCCCATCTTGGACGGCTGTCGACACGGTATAATTCAATCCGATTATGTCCTCTCCACTTTGGCACTGCTTAGAAATGCGTCACGCTAGTCTAGGATCTCGTAAGATTTGTCTATCATCACAAAATCTCATAAATTGGCTAATCGAATCTGTGATACATCCGAAAGCTGGCATTTGGTCTACCTAACGACCGCCTAGATCCTTTTTCCAACAGAGTACACGTGAATGAGCCAAGCCATACGTTCCCAAACACTCCCAGAATATGCAAACCACTAACGTTAAAATGCTCCACTGACCACTCAGCTGCTGGTCGGAGCATTGGGGTTGGAAAGAAAGACTAAAATTAATTAGTGTAGTTGATATTATCACAGAAACATCACAGAAATGTCAAAGAAATTTCATAAACTTGCTATCATGGCCGAGCACAAGCACCGATATATCACCGAGCTGGGATTGTTAATGGTATTTAAATGTTAAGAATTGTTAAAAAGGATGGAATTGCTGAAAAAATGAATTCTTGCTGATTTTGGACAGGAATATAAGTGGCTGTAAAAGTGAAGGAATTGAAATACAGATACCCGAAATTAAAAGATGTGAGAAAGGTAAAGGATTTCGGAAATCTAAACTGCGAGAAGGTAAATTTGCTAGAAATTTAAAGAGGAAAATAAACACGTAAAGGACGAAATGTTCTGTGATTGATTGCGTGGGGCTAATATATTGCCTGGGGCGAGTATAACTCACCATCAACAATTATTTGCAAAAAGTCAGTGAATTTTTAATCTATGAATAACATCCTCGTACTATCTATAACCATTAATAAGAAGTTACAAATCCTAGACAGGATATCCTATAATTTAGTAATGGTTATCCACACAAATTTTAGATTAATCATAATTACCTAGCAGCCATGTTTGTTTTCGACAGAGGTTTTGGCAAAAACTCTATTTCCTTTGTAAATAGCATTGCTTTAACACTTAATAAAATTTGTAATAATTTGCTATCGATAACTCTATCAATGGTTCTTCGATGAAGGCTTTCGTCGATTGTTCCTGCACTATTTGCTATTGATGACTCCGTTGGTGAGTGATCAATTTCCTTCTAGTCGTCGACTGCTTTGTTTATTGATCACGTTTGCTTTGACCAAACATTGCTCTCATAGAGAGCTTGTTTTTTTGTTGATCTTATGGTCAATATTTGGTGTCAATAGATGCCTTATTTTCAAGGAATTGAATGACATTCGATTCTTTCAAAAAACCACAAACCATTGATTTCCTATGAAATTAAAAAAAAAAAAAAAAAGACCTGCTTTTATTGTTTTTAGCAGGGAACAACTGGGCCACTGTAGTGATTTTCAGTAAATATTGATTGGAATCATTATATTAGAATATCGCACAAAATTTTAAAACTAAATTGACAAAATTAGAAATTTTAGGGTTGAATTAATATCTATACTATTATCTTACCTTTACCAAAAAAAAAAATTAATATATATACAATACATTTAGGATAGATAGGGTAATTTTTTCCAATGTCATTCTTTATTGCAAAATTTTTCCATGTTTTGAGGCCAATAATGGGCCCCGGCCCTCATAGCATGGTAAATCAAACTGTTTTGCACTCGTTGAACAGTCAACGCGCATTAGACCTATATAACTCAAGAAGGCACTTGACTGGAGCTTTTATATATATTTGCTAATGGTATTTGCTGTATTTGTTTTGAAAATTACAACACCGATAAGGAAAGTTCGTAATTTAACCACACATATCGAGAAAAGTACCATTGGCAAGCAAACTCACCGTCACTAAGGCCCTATTTGTTAAAAACTATTTCTATTTCCCGGAAAAAAAATTTCTATTCTTTTCTTCTAGGAAACGAAAAAAGAATAGAAACATGTTTAGTAAAACTTTTGTTCCCGGGAATAGATTTGGAACAGAAACAAGAAACTAAAAAAAAAGTAACTTCTTATTCCCATGAACAATTTCTAGAATCAATTTTTCTCTCTCTCTTATTTTTTCTTCTCTTTTCTTCTTCTTCTTCATTTTGGCCGGTCGCCAGCCTTGGCCATGACCGGTGTCGGTGATCGGCCAGACGAGGGCTAATGACCTTGCTGGAGTGTCGCCGGCCCCCACGGCCCGAGCCTCGCTGGTGGCCTAGCGAGGCTCGCTTGGCCATCGGCGAGCTCGCTGGACATTACCTAGCCGGTTGCCCGCCATGGTGGTGGCCAGCGACCGGCCAAAGAGAAAAAAAAAAAGGAAAAAGAAAAAAAAAGAAAGAAAAAGAAAAAATAATAAAAGAATTAAAAAATTAAAAGAAATAAAAAAAATTAAGAATTTTTACCAAACATATTTTTATCTCGGGAACAAAAATTTTGGGAAGTTACCAAATGCGTTCTTTTGCTTAGAAATTGTTCTCGAGAACAGACATAGAAAAAATCATTTCTCAGCAAAAATTATTTCTTAGAATAGAAGCGTTACCAAACGCATCATAAATATGCTTTGTGCTCCTTTTTCTAGTTTGTCACATCGGCCGTATATTTTCTCTTACACATTTCTTCCTCTATTCATTCTTTCTCTACGCTCGGGTCCTGCACTCGCCTCTCATTTTCTTTTCCCAACCGAGAGCTTTCTGAACGCGTTCTTCAACCATTTTTTCCCCGTCAAATGAAGGAAGCGGCGTCGTTTTAGTCACAAGTGCCACGTTGTCCCGTCCTTTGGTTGTACTTTAATTTTTACTAGATATGCCACATCGTGATTAAGAATTCATTAAAAAAAAATAGCCACATAGATGAATCCCCAAAGTAAGTAGCTAGAGGCACTAAAATAATAAATTTTTCTCCGATATGGAGCTTAAATGATTGAAGAAAAGAAAAGTCATGACATTAAAAGAGTGCTGTATAAAAATTATGCTTGTTTCGATATTTCTCCACCCACCTTCGTTAGCCACCAGCAGCACACCGCGTTTGACCACAATCTTCAACATCACCAGATTCAACCCCTTTGTGTCTCCAACTTGACTCTTCTAGGGCACGTTTGGTAACGATTCTATTCATGAGAACATATTTTGATCAGGAATTATTCTTTTTTATTATGTTCCCGAAAACAATTTCTAAGTATTTTAAGTCGTTTGGTAATTGTCCAAAAGTTTTGATTCTGGAATAGAATTGTGTTTAGTACCGTTCTAATTTATTCTGTTCCAAATCAATTTCTTTTAATTTTTAAATAATTTTTTTTACTTTTTTCTTTTTTTTTTCTTTACTTTTTTTCCTTTTTTTTTCCTATTCTTCTTCTTCTTCAAGTGGCCGATCACCGAGGTCAGTGACCTCACTAGAGCGTTGCTGACCCTCAGCAAGGCCAACCCTCGTCGGCCAAGCCTTGCCGGCAGCTGGGCGAGGCTCATCTAGCCCCGTTGAGCCTCGGCCTCGTCGGACCTTGCCTTGGCTTGGCGAGTGTCTAGCGAGCTCGCCGGATTGGTTGTTGGCATTCGACGGCGGACGGCGGCAGACAACAACCGCGGGATGGTGGTCGATGAAGAAGAAGAAAAAGAAGAAGAAGAAGAAGAAGAAGAAGAAGGAGAAGAAGAAGAGTTGGTTTTAATTCTTAGATCTGTTCTCGGAACAAAATCATTTTTTTTTATTATTGATTCTATTCGAAATCTACTTCCGGGAACAAACAAATAGAAATTTGTTCATAAGAATAAAAATTTTACCAAACGCGATACTATTCCAAAGTTACTCCCGGGAACAAAAAATTAGAATCGAATACTGTTTGGATGGTTACCAAACAACCCCTTACTCTCTATGACAAATGTAACATGAAGCATAATCATGGTCAAGATACAAAGTGATGGTTTTAAAGATAAATAATGCAAAAGTGAAGTTGGTAGAAGGTGAGAATGATTTTGGTATTCTACCACAGTCCACTTTAGGGAAAATTGTCCAAAAAATCATAAACCTATTGTGCTTTTGCTAATTCAATCATAAACCTATTGTGCTTTTGCTAATTCAATCATAAACCTTTTAACTTTGCCATTTCAGTCCTAAACATTTTTACTTTTTGTCGATTCAGTCCATCCGGCCAATTTTAGCGGGAAAATGATGACGTGGACGCCGGCGGTGCCACTTAAGACCGCTAGTGCTGATGTGGACAATTTTTAATAATATTTTAATATTTTTTTGAATTATTAATATTTTTTTCTATTTTTACTTTTTTGTTTTTGGCTTTCTTGGCATTTTCCAGTGGCCGGCCACCGGCCACAGCTAGCCAGCTGGCCTCGCCCGCCACAGGCGAGGCTTAGCTGGGCGAGGAGGAGTCCTGGTGAGGGGAGCCCTCGCCCAGGCGACCCTTGCTGGGCCACGCCTGGGTGAGGCCGACCCTCACCCAGGCCAAGGCAGCCTCACCGGGCGTCGGCCGGGCAACCGTGACGCAATCCGGCGAGGCTAGCCCTCACCCTTGGCCAGGCACCGGAAAAGGCAAAGAAAAAAGGCAAAAAGAAAAGAAAAGAAAAAAAAAGGAAAAATAGAAAAAAATAATAATAATTCAAAAAAATATTAAAATATTAAAATTGTCAACTTCAACCCCGGCAGTCCTAAGTGGCACCGCCGGCGTCCACGTCAAGCATTTTCCGGCCAAAATTGGCCGGATAGAGTAAATTGACTAGAAGTGAAAATGTTTATGACTAAATTAGCAAAGTTAAAAGATTTAGAACTGAATTGGCAAAAGTGTAATAGGTTTAGGATTTTTTGGACAATTTTCCCGTCCGCTTGAAGTTAAAAAAGTTTAATAAAAATCTGAGACGGAGGGAAGGGTTTAAATTGCAAGCGGTGAGTAATGGCAACTGTTTGTGGGGGAGCTTACCCATCATTTTGTTTCTTATGAAATTGGTGGTGAGTCTTCCAACTTTGTTCCAGGAATTGCGGGGCCATAGATAGGGTCCTTGGACAGGGAAATTACGAAACGTTGTTGGGTTGAGTTATCACAGATATTAAAATTTCATAAATGAGTATTTTTTTTGTCGAAATTTCATAATTGAGTTTTTTTTGGTCAAAACATAATTGAGTTGAAAATACAAAAAAAAAAAAAAATCAGGAGTAGGGAACCTGATTAGTTAACCAAATTAAGAAAAAATTGGGTTTTTCATTTTTATTTTCCTTTTTATTAGGAAGAGATATGCAAACATTAAATTTTATGATTGAGTTGAAAGAACCCGAAAAAACTTGAAAGTAGGGAACCTATTTAGTTAGTCACATTAGAAAAAGTGGCTTTTTCTTTTTTTCTTTCTTTCTTTTTACGCGGAAACTCAATTTGGTAATCAAAATAAAAAAATGGGTTTTCTTTTTCTCCTTGCTGTTTTTCCGATGCACTCTTTTCAGTGCCTCCATATATTTTTGGTATTATGGTTGGATAAGTGGGTACATTTTGTGGGCGAGGGGAGTTAGCCCGAACCCACTAAATTAATGTCTTTTGGGGCTCGTTTCTTGGACTCCAAATTGGAGAAGGGAGAACCGAATCGTAAAACAAAGTCTATGATAACTAGGGTTGAGCAAAAAAAACGATTCAAACCCTTACAATGGACGGTTCAGCTCAATTTGGTCAAAGAATACTTTTTTGAAAAAACAATTTGCAAAGCAAACTAGACTGTTTTTTTACCCTTTCTATTTGATTTAGTTTCACCTTTTTAAAAACCAAATCGAATGGCGATAATTATAGGAGGTGATATCTCGTACAAAATATTAATAAGATTAGTTGTTTCATTGACTTAATTCTCTGTTTCGCTTAATGAGTTGGGTTGCCTTATGGGCCCACCATCTCCATCTCCCGGATCTATTGATGGTGGTGTCGACCTTCACCCTCACCCGAGACTGAACTGCTTAACATGTTTGCATCTAGACAGACATGAGCTGATTTGGTTAGTGATTGTCCAAACTGATGGAAGCCCTCGATCGAAGGTTGCCCTTACTCAGATCGCCGATGAAGGCCGCGAGAATTAACGTTTATAGAGAGGGAGTGATGGAGAGGCACGAGTCTATGTGTAGAGGGACAAGCCTATCAAGGGAGGTGAGACGGGCGGTGTTAGCGACGGTCAAGAACTCATGAGCAATAATTGATAGCGTCAACCTAGAATAAGCAATTACTTTAATGTGTTCCGGTCAGTTCGGGTTTATGATCCGAAACAAGAATTCAACACTCTGAAGCCTGTCGTTTTACTCACTACCCGAGCCAAATGGAAACCAGACTCAAAAAGCAAAACTTTCAATTTTTGGTTCGGATAAATTCAGTTTGGTTTAGATTTTGTCGGTCTGTTTTGATAGCCCCAACTCTTGGAGCTCATTAACAAAATTAATTAAGTAATTAAAGTTGAATAGATCACACAACTCACGTAGGTACAGTTAGGTGTGATCCACAAGTGCAAAACCCCGACGTCAATAGTTCTCGCGTTCAACTTCTTTGGTCATGTCATGTTTCATATTGGTCTCTGCCCACTTTGTTTTGCTCTTTTCCTTTTGTTTTGTTTTGTTTTCTTCTTCTTCTTCTTCTTCTTAATCATTCCGAATTTCACATGAGGATGACCAAAAGTAGGCCGAAAAACCTTTTTATGCAGACAACGAAGTCTTGGTTGAAATAAACTTTTAATTAGTGAGTTGTTACAATGGAGAAATTATCCAATCGGCTCTAAATTTATTGTACGAATGCTAATGTAGTCCTAAACTTTTAAATTTTAACAATTTAGTTTTAAACTTGTGCGCGAAATTCCAATGTAGCCATTTTGGTTAATTTTCGCTAGAAATTGCTAACATGATGGTTTGTCACGTAGGATGACTAGTGACAACTAGCCCACCACATCAGTGATGTTCAATGAAAATTGGCTGAAAGAACTACATTAAAATTTTACAAAGGGTTTATAATTAAATCGGTAAAATGGAAAAGTTTAGAAGTATATTGATATCTATATAATAGGTTTAGACTGATAGAGTTATTTTTCCTAATTATAAGTGTGCTACATAATCTTTTGTCCACAAACAGTTGACTACATTCCATTTCCTCATTTTGCGCTATTTATGACAAAATCCTCTATCTTCTAACAAAAAAAAAAAAAAATTTAATTCATGATGTTCCTTTTATTCATGATTCTAGACACGACGAACAAGTCAATCAGTAATTTGCGTTCACCTTCAAACAATGGTAGACCGAGTCTTAGGTATAGGGAATGGTAAATGAATTTTTAACTATAAATATTTTAATCGAATATTCTAAATCTCTCAATGTCTACTAACCAAGTTCACCTCTACATGAAAACTCGTTGGGTCACCCGTATAGCATCCGCACACACATCATTTTGTCTATGGGAATTCAATGAGTCTTATATTTAGTCTCCCTCCACTTATAATATAAGCTTTTTGATTGCAATTTTCAACAATTAGGATTTTTAGTCCTTCCCTCAGTTAATTTTTCACTTTTCATTATTTTTTATTATTATCACGACTCTTGTGATTTGAGTTCTTTTAATGTAAAACACTTGATGCCTCTCAAAAAGTATAAATAGCATGTAACGTATAATATAATTTTTCTTAATAAGTTGTTGAAGTTTAAATTGAATGTTTTAAGTTTTGGCGAGAATGTCAATAAACAACTTTTTGCCCAAAAAAATAAATAAAAATAAACCACTGTACTAGCTGATAGAGATATCAGCTGCAAATTTACACTTTAGATTAGAAGGTCGGTACAAAAATTCATTAAAGTGCAGTAGATATCTCTTCATTCATCAGTGCCGGAAGGTCTGAAAAAGATCATTGATAAACGCTTTCAATCCTGAATCACCATCGGTAATAGTACTCGGCTCCTTGTTATGGTCGACATTCTTAGTACATGCCACTATCCTTCACTCCATAATGTATACTATTTAATCAGAAAATCCAAAAAAGGATTTCAACTTCGAATTTTTATCCGAAAGTTTTTATATATCATGTTCTTTTTAAGATATACCACACCGACATGATATAACAAAATCCACAAATATGTAATTTAAAAGAGTCAAGATAATTATCGATTAGCATAAAAAATTATTTGTTTATTTTCTCTAGATAAAAAAAATATGTAGAAGAGAGAATTGTGTAATTTTTGTATATTTCTCTATGTTTCATTAAACCAAAATGAAGAATACATGAGTTTATCTATAGATGTTATAACATAATTATATTAGGAGATAATTAATTATGATCCATCAACGATATATACAACTAAAGGGCAATTATATCTCTTAGATATATGTACAATCACGATAAAGATAAAAATATATATATATATACTAATTATCTCCAACTTCTCTCCTAAACTAATTTACTTCTTTCTCTAGGCACACTTATTATTTGTTTATCCCTATGCACTTACGTAAGTGCTCTCTTCTACTGGTTAAAAGGTATCCTTGACAACATGGATAATCCATCTAAAAATAGTTCAAACAAGAACCCTACAAAACATCAACTGATTATTAAAATTTCATAAACTTGCTATCATTGCTGAGCGCAAGCACCGAAATATCACCCAGCTGGGGTTGACAATGGTATTCGAATTAAGAATTGTTCGCCATATTGTTTCGTGAAAATGAGAATCTCATCAGACCCCAAAATCACTGTGTAAAAATTATGGCAATCCCACATTTACCCCAAAAGAAAATTTTTTATATGGAGCGCTGGCCAAGATGCCCTCGCTCCCAAGGATAAACTTTTCAGAAGGCAAATCTTACCTCGTCACCTTTGCAGTCTCTGTAATCGAAGCCCCGAAACGGTAGAACACGCTCTCCTTCTTTGTCCGTGGACGAGGAAGATCTGGAAATATATAACTCTGAACATCAATAACTCCGCTCAGGGTTCTTCGCGATTCGAAATTTGGTTAGCTGAATTTGAACATACCTCAGTCACCTTTGAGCTTCTCGCGGTTTGTTCTTCAGCAAATTTGGAAAGCTCGAAACCACTCTGTCCTTCGAGCGCAAAAACCGACCCAGCACAGGTAGTCGATGAAGCATCTCGATCGGTGGCTCCCTGGGAAGAAGGAAACCAAAGTTGCAGCAGGCTTCCGCCTCCATCAATGGCGGCCACCAGAGCCGGGGGGAATTGAAAATTAACATTGATGGAGCTTACCTGGCTGGAACGGACGAAGGTGCGGTGTCGAGTGTTCGCCGCGACAGCTCTGGGAGGCCGATCTGACGGTTTCGCGCGGTCGATCAAGGCGTCTTCAGCAGCTCACGCGGAGGTGCAACCCATAGTGGAAACCCTCATGAACTTCTCCACGGGAACCGAAGCGTCAGTTGAAGTGGAGAAAATATTCAAGAGAAGATTCAAAGTGGGATCGGATCACTCTCGTCTTAAGAGGCGATGCTAATCCGGGAGACGGTTTTCGGTTAGAGGTCACTTTCATTCGTAGATAGTGAGAGATTTAGAATATTCGATTTATATATATGTTTCGTTTACCATCTCCCACGCTTAAGACTCAGTCTTCCATTGTTTGAAGGTGAATGCAATAGTTGACTTCTACGTGGGTTTCCTGCCGTGACCAATTTAGAAGGCTTAGCCTCTGAAAGACGGAGGGCCACAATCCCATTCATCATTTTTTATCTACATAAGCCAAAGTCCATAGCACTAGCGACGTCTCCGGCATAAATGCAAGGTGGATGTATAGCTGATATAGGATCTTGTGGAACGGGATTTGATTCTGCAAGCAGTTCGGTAAGAATGAAGAAATTTAGAATCGTGCCTAGAATCATGAATAAAAGGAATTTCATGAATTTAAGTTGAAGATATAGGATTTTGTTAAAATAGCACAAGATGAAGAAATGAAACTCATTAGTATGGTCTGTTGTCAACTGTTTATGGACAAAAGATTATGTGGCGCACTTATAATTTGGAAAATTTACCCAATAAGTCTAAACCTTTCGTTGGTAGCCGAATCTGATATCATTTTTGTCGGCTCTGTCTCATAACTTCTAATGCAAAAAATGTCTTCAATTCTTGAATTTGAGAATGACAAAGTTTCTCCAATCGAGTAGTGTAACTATTGCGCTTATGAATGATAAACAAAAGGTTGGGGAAAATTACCGTTGTCCTTTAAGTTCCCATCTCTTTAGATGTGCAACCTTTATAAGAGCATCCTCCCACCACCTCAATGCATCAGAGCCGAACTTCTTCTTGTGCTTGGGTATAGCCTTCTTGTACAATTCAGTTTTAAGCTTAACGTTGGCAGGGTCCACATAAAAAAAGATGGGGAGTATCTTTTTCTTCCCATCTGATTTTGAGGTGAATTGTTCATGTGCGCAACCTCACGGAGACACCATGAACTGGTAGCGTAGTTCTGGGAGAAGATAGGTATGTAGACCCGAGACTTGTTGAGCGCTTTCAAAAGCTCACCACCAATTTCTTTGTCAACTCGGAGTTCTTCGTTGTCTAGGAAGACATGGACTCCAGCGAGTCTCAATCTGTGGTAAAGGCAATCGGTGAAGTTGTTGCGTGTGCCTGATCCCTTGAAACTCAAGAACACATCGTACTTATATCCTGGCGGCGCATCTTCCACGCTCAGCATTGCCTCCGGGCTCCTCCGGCTTTTCTTCATTCTCGTCAGTTGTCTCCGGACCCTGCCAATTATCATGAATCTGAGTTTAAGCCTTCAAGGAGACTTCGAAACAGGAACCCATGAAACAAGCGTTGGAAAATTAGCCGAACAGAGAAGAGCACTTACAGAACGCACAGCATCGAGGCCAAGATGATGGTGATTGAAACAACGGCTGCAATCAGTCCCATTTGCGGCCGATCCTGCTCAGAGCTGCAATTGCCAACAAATCCCGACAGGACCAGCATTTGAAACCCCAAACTCGTGCGATCACGCAGATCTCAGTGGTGTCCAATTTGCGGCAGATCCTCTGCTGCGTTCACCAACATTTGAACCAAAGCGTGTAAGAGGAGCTAATTGTGACGGGATTTAGTGAAAGAAGATCGACTAGTGCTTCTCACGGACAGGCGATTTGGGCTCTGCAATCGCTCTCAATAAGAAGAAGATACCAAGAACGCGGAGAGGATGAAGGTGAATTTCTGTGAAAGCGGGTTAGGTAAAATCATTGCATTTTAGTGAGTTACCATCATTGGTATTTTGAATTTCCACTGGGGGGGGGGGGGGGGGGGGGGCGGGGGGGTGGGGCTGCAAGGTTCAAGCGATCAACCACCAACCTTCCCTTGTCTCAGTGAACATGCCCCCAAGTGAGCAACCCTTGATAAGAAGTGTGCATCGCATTCATGTCCAGAGTGAAAGTATGTCCATTTTGATGAAAGTCTGAAATCCTGTTAACACCCCCAATGCATTGCAACTTGTGAGAGTGGCACTTCTTGAGGAGAAACTACACAGGCATGTAAAAAAACGGATCTTATGAGTGGCAGATCAACTCTGCTGTAAATCTTTCAAGACGATAAGACGGCAGTATACAAAGTGGTGGCACAAAATTGCACATATGGCAAAGGCATCCATCCTAGCAATTAGCAAATTGCAAAGCAGAGGGGTGAAAAAGAGGGTAGAATTTTTAACTTGGAGTCAGAAGGAGGAGATCTTCCAACAGAAAAAGGAAAGGCTGAAGAAAGGGGGAAAGAGAAAAAAAGCAGTCAAAGCCAATCTGGCCTAGAGAATTTCATGTGGAGGTGTTGGGGGTGAGGGACAATCATGCGACCCCCTGCTAATCAACTTTAATCAGAGAGCATGAATAAAATGTTCTATGTTTTTCACTTGTCCTATCAATTGGGGTTTCATCATTAGGTTTAGATGCGTCGGATCTAGCGAGTCATGCAAGAAGCCAAAGAGTGGGGCAATAAGGAAAATGGGTTTTTTAAAGTTGGGTTTGGGAGGGAAGCAGAAAAGGTTGGTGGCCTAATACCCAGAAGAAGCCAAAATCTCTTTCAACCCATTTTGCAGCATGATCCTTTCCTTTTTATCAATTTTTTTTTCTTTTCTCTTTTTACGAGATTTAGTTGAGCGGGGGAAAGTGATGTTTTTTCAATGGTAGGGACTGGGAACACGGCACGTACGGGGATGAAAACGGGATGAATTTAGAAAAAAGGGTAGAGCAGTTCCATGAGGCAATGTCTCTCCTCCCATCCTTTTTCACATGGATTTCCATGTGCATGTGAGGATATTCACATGGTCCGAGCCGCCCATCCTTTTCCTTTCCTCCCTAGGCCATGCCGTGACAAAGCTTGGGTTGGACCCATGCTCCTCTCTCTCTCTCTCTCTCTCTCTCTCTCTCTCTCTCTCTCTCTCTCTCTCTCTCTCTATCTCTCTAAACATTGGCAAAATTCTGTGCAAAATCATGTCCACTATCACGAAAAGACATAACATAGACTCGTTTTATTAGATAAGGCTAGATGTAAATTAGAGATTTTAGTGTACGGTCCATATTCTCAAAAGTGGAGCCCTAATAATTCTCAGTGTTATTTCATTATATATGATTGGTTCGATTTATTAGAATGAGTTTAGTTGTGTTCTCTCCATATTGATGTGATTCAAAGATAAATTGTTGAGTAACAATAGACATTAAATCAAAACTGAGTTGAAAGCATTCGAAAAGACTTGGAAATAGGGAATATAGTTAGGTAATTGAATTAGAAAAAAAGGATTTTCTTTTTTAATTTTATTTTCAGGGAACTTAATTAGATAATCGAAATAGGAATGGGTTTTTTTTCCCTCTTTTCCTTTTATCATGCACTCTTTTGAGTCCCTTCCGTGGTTTGTATGGATAGGTTGGTCCATTTTGTGGGCGAGGACAGATAGGCCGGAATCCACTAAATAAAGGTCTTTTTGGGCTCATTTCCTGGACTCTAAATTGGAGAAGGGAGAGATGTACCTTTATTGTATAAGGAGAAAAACAAAAGGACGGGGCCTACAAATCAGCCCATTGGATTCCAATTAAATCAAAAAACGAAGTCCATGATAACTAGGGGTGACGACAAATATGGTTCGAACCGTCAGACCAAACCAAGCAGTTTTTGACGGTTTGACCGAGGGTGAGCAGTGGTCTAGGGTCGACCTTGGACCGATCGTGGACCGGCCCAACCCTGCCGGTCCTGGTCCGGTTCCCAAGGGGATCGGGTTGGTCCTTGGTCCTGAAATTCCATGACCAACACTGTGCGGGTTGGTCCTCGGTTCTGAGAGTTTTGGGTCGGTCCAACCCTGGACCAACCATGTATATTATATTATATTATTTATAATTCTTTTATATATTCAAACCTAAGTAAAATTTCTATTATATTATATTATATTATTTATAATTCTTCTATATATTCAAACCTGTAAAATGTCTATTAAAAAAAAAAAAAACCTAAGTAAAATGATGTTAAAGCTATTGACTCCTCACGCTCATAGTCACGGATAGATGGCATCCAATTCCAAAAGACGTGAAGTTTACACCGTAAAGGTCTTCACGATCTCCTCCTCCACAGTCCAGAGTACGTTCTTCACCGTGAGGACGAAGGACTCCTCACAATCACGGACTCGCGACGTCCAAAACGGCGTGAAGTTTACGCCGTAAATCTCCTCAAGGCTTCCTTCCCCAAAGTACGTTCTCTTCCATTCTGTCTTCTTTGTTCTTCAATTTGCCAAAATAAAAAATAGCAACATCCCGCTCGCCGCATTGTGGACCTTATCTTGTCCCATATCTCGATGAGCAGTTAGTAGGTACGAAATTTCTATTATTGTGTCATCTTAAATTTGTTGAATATATATTGATATTTATAGTTTAGTTACACAATGCCGCATTGTGGATGGATGTGTAATTTGAATTTGTAGGTTTACTTTTTTAGGGAGTATAAAAAACAAGACGAAAAAAATTATCGATCGGTCCCGGGTTGACCCTGGAACCGGACCGAACCCATTGGGTCGGTCCGGTCCTTGGTCCCAGGCTCAATAGGGTTGGTCCTCGGTCCTAAAAATTGAGGACCGACACTGTATGGGTTGGTCCTAGGGTTAGGGGGTGGCCCGGACCAACCCGGACCATACTGACCCCTAGTTTGACCGGTTTAAGAGTACTTTATACTGTATAACATATCAATGAGATTAGTGTGTTTAATTTGTTGAGAAAACTCCTAGTAGATTTTGATGATAACAAGACTGTCCATGAGATTTTAGTAAATTTGATAATTGTCTTGAAGTATGTTGATCCTGGAAATAAATCTAACATGAATTAGAAAGTCTACTTAAGACGAAATAAGCTGAAACTTGAATATAGATCTTATATTGAAGATAAAGACTAAGAGAATTACTCTCATTCTCATCCTAATGAAGTTTAGAAGGAAGCAGAATGAGACTAGTCTAGGATGAATAACGGCTAGCAATTTGGTTTGTTTCACACCTCCAGAGATTTGATTCATTCAATCTTATTTGATTGGCAAATTAATCCCAAGACAAGTACTTTCCAAACGTAGAAGCTCTGCTTATAAAAACCGAGATTCAAATTGTATGGATGAGCAAAATCAAGTAGAGATTCTATTTTTGTCACTCAATGGTTATCGAATCTTCTTGATATAGGTCTATTCAACGGTAGAATGGAAGACGATTCTCTGGATATTATCCAAAAGCTAGTTTAGAAGTGGAAGAGTATATAAAGAGACTAAGGTGCTAAGGACAGAAAGTGAGACGAGGCCAAGAATCTATAATTCTAAAGTCTGAGAAAACTTTGAATATACACTTCTTCGTGAGCTTAAAAGTTTATGATTGTGAGAGGAGTACATAATGAATGATTAAGTGAGATAGTATGATCTATTATAGATAGTATGATCTATTATCGAGTGTTTGTACTCAAAGTTATATTATCTTATTGATCATATAGTGGAATTTAGCTAGTAGGATGTTAATGTGGAAGAGTGAATGTAGGTTTGATCTAAGTCAAATCATTATAAACTTTGTATGCAATTTCTCTTAACCCTTAATTATTATTATTTTGTTAAAGTCTATTGCACACCCGCTGAGTGCTTCTAAAGTTTGTCTTACCGCATAACATATTTTGAATCTTGCTCCAAAATCTGATCCTTGTGCAGACTTTGATCTTGACTTATTCTATTCAACATTAATTTGTCTTAATATTAAATTTTCTATTTATCTTAACGGAGTAGGCTACCTTATGGGTTTTGCCAGCACGATCTTCAAGCTCTATTGATGTTGGTGGCAACCTTCACCATGAATTGAGATTGGACTGTGCAACCTCTTTGCATCTAGGCAAACATGAGCCAATTTGGTTAGTGATTGTGCCAAACCGATGGAGGCCCTCGATGTGGATGAGGGCCACCACCGATGAAGTCTGCCCTTGCCCAAATTAACGATGAAGGCTGCGGGAATCGACATCTATAAAGAAGGAGTGATGGAGAGGTACGAGTCCGTGTGCGGAGGGACAAGCCAATCGAGGGAGGTGAGATGGATGGTGTTTGCAATGGTGAGGAACTGATGGCCAATGTAATTGATGGCGTCAACCCAAAGCAAGCAATTACTTTAGTCTTTAGGTGAGATGGATTGTGTCGGTATCGTGTTTAGGTTGGTTCTGGTTTATGACTCAAATTAGAATCAAACATTTAGAAGCCCGTTGTTTTACTTATTATTTGAACCAAATGAAAACCTGACCTGAAAAGCAAAACTTAAGTTTTAGATTTGGATCAATTCAGTTTGGTTCATATTTCAATAGATTTTAATAGTCCTTATTGATAGCCAAGCCACGATAATTGTTAACAAGATCCATGAGATAATTAAAGTTGAATGGACCACATAACTCTCGTTGGTGCGGACAACTAGGTGAGATTCACTGGTGCACAATCCCGATGTTGGAGGTTCTCTCGTGCAACTTCACTCCATATCTACTACATATGAAGAAAATCCAAATAAGGATTTCCACTTCAAATTTTTATCCAAAAGTTTTTACATATCATTTTTTTTTAAAGACATATAACAGCGACATGTTATAATAGAGTCTACAAACATGTAATTTAAAATAGTCAAGATAATTAACAATCAGCATAAAAAAATGTCTTTATTTATTTATTTTCTCTAGATTAAAATGAAGAATACATGAGTTTATTTATTGGCTTAGGTACCGAGATAATCAATTATGATCCATCAATGATATATACATTTAAAGGGTGATGATATCTTCTATATATATGCACAATCACAAGAGATATAAAAAATCAGGGGAAAAGTTCAAATTATTTCTAACATCTCTCCTAAACTAGTTTACCTGTCTGTCTAGGTACACTTATGATTTCTTTGTCCCTATACACTTACGTAGGTGTTCTCTTCTACTGGTCAAAAGATATCCTTGACAAAATGAATAATCCATCAAAAAAAATTCAAACAAGAATCAGACAAAACATCAATTGATTATTAAAATGCAGCAAAAATTGAATTTTGGGGAATAAATTATAACATAACTACTATGGCACAAAGTAACGAAAAAAAGTGGTCCATGAAGCTTTTTTTTGGGGGGTTGTCATGCCCTAAATCCCGAGCGTGCACACATCCCTCGGCGGTCGACTTAAAAAATTTTGTGACGTCTCAGGACGCGTCACTAATCCTTTTCATTTTATGCACAAGCGGAAGCAAATTATACAAACCTGGACAACAATCAAATACAAGTTTAGTAGAAAGACATGCAACCATTTTTCACAAAACACACCTTATATACATACCCGGTGGTTTAATGGGTTTATAAACATAAGTCAGTCTTAAAGGAAACCCCTACGCAACCTAACTCCACTAGCAATAGGGCTTGCCACGAGATGTCGCATCTCACGCCCACCAAATCCACACTTAGTAGATTTCCATGCTATGGCCTTGAAAAAAGGTTAGCTCACGACGGAGTGAGAATAGATCTCAGCGAGTTAAACCCTAAGCCCCGACTAGGAAGATAATTCATCTAGAGGCAGCCTAAGCACACATCATATAAAACTTACTTCGCCTCAGCTCCTTCCTGCATGTTAGTATAATTCATATCACAGATGCATATAGTAAATGCACACATCAATTAGAACGCCTCACTTATATCATAATCAATCACAGGGATTCTGATTATAAGGCCAAATCGTTATGACACATCCCATTCTGTGCCACACAATTTTGTTCCATAATTAAGCGCGTTTATCTCAATCATTCACACGTTCCAATTGATTACGGCCCCACGAGCACGGCCTACTTGACGTTCGGTGGTCTTCTGGCGTAACCAGGCATCGTCTCACCCTATTGAGCACGGCAACATCTATACTAGACGGCAATCACGAAGGAGTATTGGTCCAACCTCTACTGCGACTGTCATCCGTTGTCCAAGGGCATCCCATATAGGGGCATCATTCACCCGACGCACATCGGGGACGGGTTCTCATAATCATTACACGATCATTTAATCCCGGCCAAGGACATTGTGCTTTGCACTCAAATATCTCAATTAAGATAATGTGCTTGGCCTATTTTCTTCGTATTAAAAGCACTCGATAAAATAATTGTGTAGGGGTACACGGTCAAATCGGACCATAAAGCGTGATATCCTTTCATTTTAAAATCTCACGAGTTTATATAGTACTAAAAACATTTTCGGTGTCAAAAACCGACACCCAGTATTTTTTTTTAATTAAATACCGAAATTTCACATTTTTGAAATAATAATTCAAGAATCAACACCCGGCATCAAATTGCACAAATTAACAATTAATTGCACAAACTAATTGCACCACGACAATCAACACAAAATTCTAACAACCAGCTATCCCGGTATAATTTACACTAATTAATAAATAATTAAATAAATTATATTTAATTAAATAAATAAATTGCGGTTAATTAAATTGAACCACTTAATGAACCTGTCCATGCAGGCACATCATTCACCAAATCAACTCTTAGCTTCCATCATATAGCTAAAACACCAAAATCTCATATTAAAAATAAACTTAGTAACCCTTTTTTTCTTTTGTTCAAACCTTCTTAAATAAATTCGTACAGGGTCCCATATTTGAAATTAATCCGCCAAATTTTGCACGAACCTCATATAAAACCTCCTTGTTTTATTGAACAAATAAAACTTGGCGTCCAAACCCAACACCATATTTCTTTTCTAATTTCTTTTCCAACCCCCTCTTTTGAAAACAAACCTTAGTAACCCCTCTTTTTTTTTTTTTTTTTTTGTTCAAACGTTTAGAAATAAATTCATAGGTACTAACGTACTCAAAATTAAACCGTCAAACTTTGCATGCACCTAATTTAAAACCTTATTGTTTTATTGGGCAAATAAGTTTTGGTGTCTGGATCCGACACCTCATTTATTTTCTATTTAATAGTCCAAGATGTCACATTTTATAATAATACTAAACAACCAACATAGAGCAATCCATCTCTATCACCTCACACCTAAGTTCTCAGCATGCCACAGGTCCACCACATCACTAAATACACCTTGTTCAATAAGCACAACATCAAAAACAACCATAAAACCATAATCGGTCCTAATTGGAAGAAACCAGACCACTTGCACGTCTCCGAGTTTAAATCCAGAAACATAATCAAACGAGTTCAAAAAATTCTCAAATTTGAATATGTTATAAAAAAAACACCTAAAAGAAAATTTTTCATGAAGACACAATGACCCAAATCCTTCTAGAATGAGAGAAATAAATCGCTCAAGTCTGGACCAAAACTGTGTTTGTTTCCATAAATTACTTTTTTCAAACTCAGTTTAGTTCGAGGTCTAAAACATGTCTGTTTGATATGAAATTTTAGTATCTTAAACTACAAGATGTAAGGAACAACTTTTTCTGAAGAAATCATTTCAAAATCGAACCCTAAGAGTTGATAAAAATCATTTGAACACCAAAAGGTCACCAGTTCCAGCACCATCTGAGATTCTGTTTGCAAATGACGAAGCTGAAATCTCATTCTTTCAAATCCCTAAAAATCTTGAGTAAAATATATGTCATAGCTGAAGATGTCTATAACATTTTTCATGAAGAAGTAACCTCAAAATCGTAACACATTTTGATCCACGAAAATGGCAAACGGCGAGAGTCCAGTAAATTGATCAGAATTTCAACTAATCCAACTTGTCATGACCTACCCCTCGAGGGAGAGAATAGGTTTAGGGGTATTTCCTAAATGATAGACCTAAGATTCATGATTAGGCGCGAGCTCTCTCAAGCCCATACCTCGCATGACATTGGGGTGTTTTTTTAGAATTTTGCAATGAGGAGTCGCCACTAGCCTATTGGAGTTGGCTAGAAACCAAGTGAGGCATGAGAGTATACCTCACTTCCTACGCAATCAGAGAATCTAGGGTCGGGGACTTGATTACACTAATTGATCAATTAATGCCCTTTCGGTACCTAATCTTATTCATTTTAAAAGAAAGGATTTTTGTCAGGCAATTTGGATTGATTTTATACCTATCCACTAATATGTGAGGTGATCATGCGGGTGCGCAATCATTAAAGTAGCAATTAGTAGCCGAGGAAAGCATTTAAATAAATTGCATGGGAGAGCACACATTTAACATGAAGGAACAGGTAAATGCTAATACTAACTAGACTAAATGGAAGCCAAAATCAACATACCAAAATTGCATAATCAAAGGTATTCGTCTTTAAGGATAACTATAACCTTAGGGTTCTAAACTGAAAGACTTCATTTTTTAAGCGAAAATAAACCACGAGATTAATATGAACTTTTTTGATGAATTTTAATTTTAAGTTTTTACGAATTTTTTTTTTTGGGATTTTTCGAAAACCTTTTTTCAATTTTTTTCAATTTTTTTTAGTTTTTGATTACTTAATTAATTTTATTTGTTATTTTCAAATTTTAATTGATTTTTTTGTTCTTTTTAATATTTATTCATTGTTGATAAAAAAAAAAGGATTCGGACCGGGTCATGAGACCTGACCCAACTAAACAGACCCGAAGCATATTGTATCGGATTAAACTAAAAAATTAACCCTAAAAGGCCGCTCGGAATTAATTATAAAAGCCCATGAATTTTTTTAACTCCTTTTCTGGCCCAAGTTTGAAATGAGCCCAGCCCACGACAGAACACCCTAGCGCACTTTTCACATTTTTTCTCCCTTTTTATTTTCTTTTAATTCTTTTCTCTTTTTTTGTCTTTTTATGTTTTGTCTTTTTCTGCTGCACTCCTATCTCTGCATTCCTCCTTCCGAAGCAAATTTTTGCTTTCTTTTTCTAAATTTTGTTTTATGTTTTACTTTTTCTATACTTTTCTTTTTCATTTGTTTTTTCTTTCATTTGTTTTTTCTTTCATTTTTTCCTCCCCTTTGGTCTTCTTCTCCTTCGTGCTTGCCCACTGCACGCCCGAAGCTTCCCTTCCCCAAAACATGGCCTCATTGCAACTCAGCCAAACAACAACGCAGCTCGAAACAACCGGCGACCCTTCCACTACCGAACTTCCACCGGCCACTAGTTGACCGGAGATCAACGCCTTCACTGGAATGCTTCCAACTAAAGATTAGATTTTCGAACTCTAAATTTTTGTATAACCAAAACTCCGTCGATTTGAGTACTAACACCGGCATGAGCAAACAATAGACTCAAACTCGAACAAAGACAATATCACAGCAACGAACCTCGCAGAAACCATTTCCAAATCTCATTTTGACATTTCATCTGACGCATAGAATGCACCAGCTAAAGAAAGGAACCAAGCTCGCCCGGGGCTATTGTTTGGACCAAGCAACGATCATCGACACGCAAACAACATTCCAGACCAACTCAAAGACAGATCACATCAAATTTAACATAGGTATGAACTCAAGGACGATAAGGCTCGGTCAAGACCAACTAAGATACTCGGACTTCATTCAAGCGTCCCTGCAAACAGTTGGCGTGCACGACTTGAACGAGAGATTTCCGACGCGGTCGACACTCGAACATGTTGGAGAAAACTTCCTTAAGTGTTTTGAAGTTGACAAAACGTTTCCATTAGTCTAGTTTGAAGACTTACAGACTCTTCTATTAAAGTCTGAAGACCTCCGGACTGCCAGATTCAAGACTCAAAGTCTATCCTCATTGACAGTTTCTAAACTGTCGAAGAAGGCTTATCCGAAATGAAGTATTTCGTTAAGGATTTAATTTTGTCGATTAAAGAAGATCTCTTGGCTGGATATAGCATGTCATAATCCATTATTTGAATCAAGATTGATTCAAGGATTTTGGATCCGTTGATTGGCAAAGTATACTTAGAATATTCTACTTATGGAAACCTAAATCCTGATTGTATGGGCGAGCATGATTGATGGACTATCGTCATGTTCCTTTAATAGCTCGAAAATCTTCCTAATTGATTCTGTCCAACGGGTAGATTGGAAGAATTCCTTTGGTAAGTGCCAACGGGTGTGATGGCATAAAGGAGTATATAAGGAAGACGTTCCAATTGTTCGAGTGGGTGCGTGACAGAAGAATTCCAAAGTCTGAAGCTCCTTGTTCTTAGTCAATTAAACTGTTGAACGAAATCTTGTACGCAAAAGAGAGTTTACATATTTGAGAGACCTTGAGGAAGTGTAGCTAAGTCTCTATACTATGGAATCAAGGAAGAGCCTTACTGTAACAACTCTTTTGTTTCATAGTGAAATCCAGCCGATGGGCTGTAGTGTGGAAGAGTGGACGTAGGCTTAGATTAAGCCAAACCACTATAAACTCCGTGTTCTTATTCTCTTCCCTATACTCTTTTTCTTTGATCGTAACACGTTTTATTTACAAGAGACAAATTTCCTTTTCATAATCTATTGTTGATTAGAGCTACACAATTATCTCTGAAATTTGTTTATATTTCCTTTTCATAATCTATTGTTGATTAGAGCTACACAATTATCTCTGAAATTTGTTTATACACCTATTCACCCCCCTCTAGGTGCTCGTACTAGCATTCACAAAACACGGCCCTAAGTTCTTATTGAAACACACCAAAACACACAACAAGATCAACAAAGGACCGGTGGGACCAAAACTCGCGCGAACTGTTTGATCGCGAGCTTCAGTCCGACACCTCCTAAAACGGGGCACGTACGGTTCGGAAGGCTTACCCGGTTTGGATGATGAGCAACGGGCGGGTCTCAAGAAATGCCGAAGCGCTCTCTTGGTCTCACTCTCTCCCTCCGGCTTGTCCTCTGTTCTCTCGAGCTCCCGATCTCGCTCCCCCTCCGTGCGTCTTCTCTTGCCGCTTCCCTCTCAACCCCCTTCTGTTTTTCGTGTTCTCCTGGTTTGGATGACAAGCAACGGGCGTACTTCAAGCAACGTCCGAACACTCTCTCAGTCTCACTCTCTTCCTTTGGCTTGCCCTCTACTCTCTCGAGCTCTCCCCCACTCTCTGTCCTTCGCGCTCTCTCTCTCTCTCTCTCTCTTTTTTCTTTTAAATTTTTTATTTAAAAAAATACTAGATTTAATAATTAGTGATACTTATGTAAATGCTCTTAATGTCTACGTGTAATGAATTTTAATGAAAACATACACGATGCATTTTAATGAAAGCTATTTACTTTACTCTTTACTTACCTCTTTTTTTTAGCCACTAATCCTAATTTTGTATGCGATTAAATCCTAAATAAAATAGTAAAATTTAGATGTCAACATAACTTACTTAGCACTAATCCTTCTTAGCACTAATCTAACTAAGTTAATTAACACTAATATACCAAAAAAAAAATACATTAATCTAACCCTTTAAGTGCAATTAACAATCCAATCAATGATTAGGGAGTTAACTCACCGGATTAGCGAGAAAACGGATCCACGCCGATGGTGGCGTGACGGCGGCAAGATCCCGTAACTACCTAGTCTCCAATGGAGGCTCGACCGAGGCTGAAAAGCCCTACAAGGCCCACAGCTTGGTTGGTAGGCGGTTCTGCTTGGCTGAGCTTGCTGGCCGCTGTTCGGCTCGGCTGAGGTGCTGGACACGAGCTGAGGTTGGCTAGTGGTGCTGCTGGTTGGGACGTGGTTGCTGGACAGTGACTGTTGGCGGTGAAGCGTCGGCGTGAGGAGCTGCTTGGCTTATGAGGCGTGAGAAGCTAGACATTAGATGGTGTTGGGCATGTGGTGTGGCAGCAGCGACAATGGAAAGGGAGGTTATGGGGGTGAAGTGGCGTTGTGGTGATGTGTGGGCGTGCGAATGATGATGGAGGGAAACGTGGGGCAGCAGAATGGAGGGGAAATGGAGGAGTTGAGGTGCAGAGAAGAATGGGAAATGGGATGAGGAAGGTGAGGAGAAAAAGGGACGGGGGCAGGAAGAATGAAGTCGGCAGCAAGGGGGAAGGCACGCACAAGAGGGAGAGAGAGAGCGCCAGGGTTGGGGGGGGGGGGGGAAGAAGTCAAGGCCGAATATCAATTTCATTATTACATGGCCTTAAAGTCCTTGGCCACCAAAGTCTTCTTGCCAACCAATGGCTATTGTCCTCTAATTCTTCACAAAACAAACCATTTTGAGGGCCAAATAATCCAATTTCCCTCTTGATTTGAATTTCTATTTTATTTCTGATTTGTCTAAAATCGATTTTCCCACAAAATCTCGGACTCGACAGAATTTCCCTCGAAAAATGAGACGAGGTCTTATAAATGAATTGTGATGCACTCAAATGTCCAATTCCCGAAACCGAATTCAATTTCATGGTTAAAATCAATCAAACGCGATTTTAGCGCGACCTAACCTACCGGGTCGCTTTTAGGGATTTTATCGTATTTGACCTGTGATTGATAATTTTCGATCAACGTTTGTGTATCTTCGACTTGTCGGCAACTCTCGGTTTTTGTAAAAATCTCAAGGTTTCAATTACAGGCACTGAATATCGAATTGACAGAAAATTAGGTTAGTACCGTTCGATGCGAATTTTGCAATCGGGTGGAATCACCCACAATTCAATTACGTGATTCCGTCGAATCGACCTATATCTAATCACTAATCGCTTATAACAGTGCTGTATTGACCCTTGTCGATTATCACGATTGAACAATTGATTTGTCGATTATCACGGTTGAACAATCGATTTCTGATCGAATTCTCAAGTCTATTGTGTTTATATCCCTTAACGGTTTCACTTAATAGAACAGTTAACTCAAGAGTGATCAGCTCCAAGAAAAAGAGACAGATGCGTCAACGAAATGCCTATTTCATAGTATTGGGATGGGGTCGAAATTCAGGATGTCACAGGGATCCTAAAATGGAAGATCCTAAAATGGATAATAATTTGCACTGTGGTCAATGAAATAATCCTCTCGTGTATATTTCCCATCTTCTAAAATTTAGCCACAAAAGAGAGCTTTTCTTTTACGAATCAAAATTGGCATATGAAAATGTCACATTATACGATCAAATATACATAATAATTCCCATGAAGAACACTAATGGCTCAAGAGATGGGTGGACTCTGGCTCTCCTACCTAGTAATAGACTTTAGAAGTTACGTAATTGATTTCAGGGTCCACTTCTAATGTAATTTTTGACCAAAATTTCAGATTGTCAAGTGCCTCCAGAAGCACCCTTCCTTTTGTTTTGCCTTTCGGCTTTGGTTGGAGGAGCTCCACTTGGAGGAGCTAGATGTGTGACGGCCTAAGCGACGATGCGTGGGGACAAGGGATGATGGTGCATCCACGCCTTGGTCCCCAAACATGCGCAGGGAGGGGGCGCATCTCTTGTCCCACATCACCTAAGGAGGGAGTTTTTGGTTGCCTTATAAGGTAATGGGCCACTAACTTCTTCGATAAATCTCAATGCAGCGTTGGATACAATAACCTGATTTCTCGATCGGATCCGGATGGTCTGACCCCAGCCCCAGTCCCAGTCCCTGACAATTTGAGTCGAAGAATGCAGAGCGGGCACCTTCTGGAGATTCTCACATCCCTCGATATTCAAAGTTTTCAGGAGGTCGAGCTTACTGACGGAGCCGTCAATCGTGATCAAATTGATACAACCAGAAAGTATTAACACCTCCAAAGACACGAAGTTAGAGAAGTCGGGTGTCCTCGTCAGTTTCGTGCACCCCATTAAATCCAAAACTTTCAAATTCTTTGTCATCTGCCAGAAAAGAAATTGAATTAAAATGAATGAATTGCATTGATCATCCTGGGGTACATATCTGAATGGGAAAGTTAACATAATTACTCTCAATTTGATGAAGAAGAAAATGGTAAAAGATTGAATGAGACCATGAGTGCAATCGCTGACATGTATGTGGAAGAAGGGTGGAAAAAGAGAAAGCAGAAGAAATAGAAGTTTGAAATAGGAACATTCAAGTAGAAATTTATCAATAAATGGGTTTATTTGGTCAAGATGATTTGGAAGTCATTCAGTAGGACATACAATTTTATTAAAATGATGGGATTCTATGGCTTCCTCTCTCTCTCTCTCTCTCTCTCTCTCTCTCTCTCTTAATGCATTCAGCAGGTTGTTATCAATGCTAGATGTTACTCTCGCGAAATAATTTCTGTTCATAAATTCACATGAGATTAGGAAAGCATGAAACCAATATGGACAGTGCATGAATGATCAGTGAATATAGAAAGAAGACATGGATTCTCTATCCATACAATGCTCTTCTTGGTCTCTTGGAATGATGAATAGAAAAAGGCATACCTGGAATTGGCTCCATCCATCCCAATCATCTTTGATATTGCTCCTTGAAAGGTCTAGCACAACTAAGCTATCAAAATGAATATTCTTCGCACAAAATTTATTATGCATCACTTCCCAAGAAAGCCAACATAACTTCAAATCAAGATTCTTGAAGTTGCCAATAAAATCGATGTCTTTAACTCGAAGGAACCTTAGATTTGGTAGAGCAGCTAATTCTTCTGGTACAATATTCCGGCTACAGCCATCCGAAGTCAAGCTTAGTACTTCTACATCTTGATTTCTCTGCCAACAGAGACTCAAGATTAATTGAGAGCACAACACTCAGCACTCTTACAGAACTATAAAGAAAAAAAGCATGCGAACATCGGTAAACAATTTCTGCAATAGGGAACCTACCCTGGCACATGCCTATTCCCAACAAGTAGACTTACAAGTTTTCATTTACCACCATTAACGAAAATTGTCCGCTTCCATTCGAAACAGCACTTTGCGCTTCAGAATTTCCAGAAAACTGTTTCCAATTCTACAGAATCTAGAAAATGAAGCTAACTATCAGGCAATCGGTGTAGTCTCTCTCCAACAATTTACAAGACCTTTTGACCAAAATGTTTGAGAGGGAGCTATCTCACTCACAAGACAAATGGAAAGTTGAATAAAGTTAACTATAAAGTAAAAAGAACAAATTCAAAAAATTTCTCCTTCAAAAAAGAAATTGTGTGACATACGCTTCCAATTTACCTCTTTTCTCTCCAGTAGTTTTATAGCATCCTTGTAAATCCACACCCTACTAAACTTGCGAGGATAATCTTCAAGTATGACGTACCTTCCCAGATCTCGAACTTGGTCATGCATCCAAAACTTATTGTCATGTCCAATTTTTATTAAGGACCGCTCGCAGAGGACTCTAATTGCAATGTGAGGATGGTAATTACAGTCATCCCACATGATAATTGGATATGTTTGGTCCTCGTTGGTGAAAAGACAAGCAATATCAAGAAATACTTCTTTTTGCTTGTTCTCCAATCCTTCATAACTTATCATTAATGCATCTCGAACATCCTTAAAAGGACCATCATCTAATTGCTTCAACATACCTTCCCATAGCTTTCGTTTATCAAAATGTCGCTCCAAGGCAAAGCTGTGGCAATAAAGAAATGAACCTATGACCTCAGCAGCCAGAGGAAGCATACCCACCCTACGAACAATTTTCTGTGTGAGATGATGATATCCTTCTAGGGGAGAGTCTCTCCTGAATGCGTGCTTACAAAACAACTGAAGTGCTCGACCATATTCCATTTCATGAGCTTCATAAGCCAAAATTCCTTTGGGTTGATTTAGGACCTCTTTGCTGGATGATTCCACTTGAGTCATCAAGACCTCCAAGTTTCTAGTGGTGAAGATGATCCTACTACCTGAACCAAACCAGTCTGATTTCCCGGCTAGTTTTTTGAGTTGCTCTTGCTTGTCTAGATCATCCAGAACGATGAGAACTTTTTGATTATGACATACTTTCTTGATCCAATTCATCCCATCTCCAATGTCTTTGATAAGATCAGCATCCGCAGGACCCACAAAACTAGCTACTAACTTTTTCTGCACACTTATAAGACCATGTTGCGATGATTCTCGGACATTGTTGAGGAAACAAACACCTTCAAAGTGAGAAAATATTTTGTTGAACACAACCTTTGCAAGTACTGTTTTACCAATACCACCTATTCCATGAATACCAAGGAAACGTACACCATCAGAGTCAACTTCCAATTTTTCTAGAATGTTTTCTATCTGACAATGATCTTCGACCCAATATTCAGGCACATCCACATGTCTGGCATTAAGCTTATGCAATACCTCTCCAACAACCAATTTAATTAGTTCTCCATGGCTGCAGCAAAGCAGGGAATTTTTTGTTTTCATCATTGACATGAAGGAAAAGGGAATAAATTACTTCCAAATGTGACAATCTGCAGGTATTTTGGGACCATATGGTAAAAATAAGTCAACCATTTCGGTTACTATGACAGAAATTAAGCATTATAATCAGTTAATATGTGCATTGAGATTTCATGGAATGTCTCTTAATTTGATGTAATGGAGATGCTTAAGATAATGCAGGGGGCAATCCATGTGAAGGAGGTATTCTTGATGGAATGCATAGAGTAAGATTCACAAAACTGGGTTAAGGCAATATTTTTTTGTTGATAATGGTTGGATCAACTAACTGACCTGCAGTGACATAAATTCCAAAGTGCGTGTAATATTGAGCTAAATTTGTAGGATTGTGTTCATATAAGAGTTGAATCTGAGATTAAACCAAAATAAATTTGGGGTCTCAAGCAAAATCGAAAGAAGCACAATAGATTCATGATAGGTGGAACTGTTTCATTGTTCTCTAAGTAAACAAGTTTTATTTATTGGCCAGAAAAACTGAACAGTTTTTATTTGTTAAGTTCCCCTAGACCTATCAGACAAGAAATCAGACCGGATTCAGGTATAGTTCATTCAAGTAATAGTCATCTGAATTTTTTCATAGATTGGATGAAATGAGAAGTGTAACTATTGCGCATATTAATGATAAATAAAAGGTCGAGGAAATTTACCCTTTTCCTTCAAGTTCCCACCCCTTTAGATGTGCGACCTTCCCAAGAGCATCCTTCCACCGATTCAATGCATCAGAGCTGAACTTCTTGTGCTTGGCTATGGCTTTTTTGTACAATTTGGTTTTGAGCTTAACATCATCAGGGTGCACGTCATAGAAGATGGGAAGTATATCTTTCTTCCCATTTGACTTTTCGGCGCTTTCTACCATGTGCGCAACTTCACGGAGACACCACGAACTGGTAGCATAGTTCTTGGAGAAAATCGGTATGTAGATATGAGACTTGTCAAGCGCTTTCAAAAGCTCACCACCGATTTCTTTGCCAACTCGGAGTTCTTCATTGTCTAGGAAGACATGGACTCCAACGCGTCTCAACTCACAGTAAAGGCAATCAGTAAAGTTGTTGCGTGTGTCCTGTCCCCGGAAACTCAAGAACACGACGTACTCATATCCTGCCGGTACATCTTCCAAGCTCAGGATTGCCTCTGAGCTCCTCCGGTTCTTCTTCGTTCTTGTCAGTTGTCTCAGGAACCTGCCAATAATTATGAACTGGAGTTTTAAGCCTTCAACAAGACTTCAAACAGGAACCCATCAAACGAGCGTTGGAAAATAAGCCGAATAGAGAACACTTACAGTCCGCACAGCGTCGAGGCCAAGATGGTGGTGATTAAAGCAACGGCTGCAATCAGCCATATTTGTGCCCGATGCTGCTCAGAGCTGCAATCACAAACACATCCCGAAAGGACCAGCATTTGGACCCTCAATGTTGTGCGATTATGCAGATTATGTGCTTGCAGCCGGCCAAGCATAACAAAGTTCAGACACTGATTAAAGCGACACCTTGATAGTGTCCAATTTGCGGTGGATCCTCTATGCTGCGTTCACCACCATCCGAACCAAAGCATAGAGCTAAATGCGACAAGATTCAGTGAAAGAAGATGGGCTGACGCTTCCCAAGGACAGGCGATTTTTGGCTCTGCGATTACTCTCAATATGAAGAAAACATCAAGAACCAGGGGAGAACGAAGGTGTGTTTCTGTCAAAGAGAGGTTAGGCAATAAAATATGCAAAGCACTGAAGTCGAAAGCTCCACTGACCTCCGAAATAGCACAGAAATATCGACGAAATTTCATGAAAGTGCTACCATGGCCGGCCGCAACGACCGAGAAATCACCGAGCTGGGATTGACAGTGGCATTTAAATATTAAAGAATTGTTCGCTATATCGTTTCACAAAAAAAGTGAAAATCTTTAAAAAGGATGGAATTGCTGAAATTTAAGGAAAAATGATTTCTTGACTTGATGAACCACCAGAGCTTGATTTCCCCGGCTGCAAATTGGGGACGAAGATGGGTCGAAAGAGGAGTGACAGGCGGAGATCTTACCGCGAAGCGAAACCCTAGAATGCGAGAAGCAAAGAAGAGGGTGGCGGCGGAGTCAACGAGGAGGCGTAGTCGTCGACGGCGGCGGCCGCCGAGTTGATGACCGGAGAAGGCGCAGCGTCGACGAGAGGAGACGGCGAGAAGGCGGAGTCGTCAAGGTCTGATGCATTTGGCTAGGGTGTTTAGTGTCTTGTGTTTGGGCGAGATGCGTCTCTTTTATCGTTTGGAGTCAATAATTTTTATTTGTTTGGAAGTCAATAATTAGTTCACAGTCAAACAATGTATCGGCCGTAATCCGATCCAAAATATATTTATTTACTTGTTTTGTAGTCGTTACCTAAATAATATTTAGATCCAAAACATATACTCAACTTGTTTTGTGTTCAATTCGTGTTTGGGTCGTGTTCAGATCAAGTCGGATTGGGTTTTTGGGCACTCCTAATTATAACACTTACCAAAATCTACCATAGTTTGCTGTTGATAACTCTATCGGGGATTTATCAGTAACCTCTTCAAGTTATGAACTGTGAAAGTTTTCGTCAAGCATCTTTGTACTGTTTGAGCTATCAATTTTGTTCGTTATCAACTGTTTTGTTTATCGATGACTTTTGCTTTGATCAAACATTATTCTCATTGATAGAGTTTGATTTTCATTGATTTTAATAATTAGTCAATTTATGATGTAAACATACACCTCTTTTAAAATAATTGAAATCATTCAATATTTTGAACTATTTAAAAAGTTTAATACTATAAAAATTCCCAAACTGATATATCTATAATAATTTTTTTTCATATTAATATAGATTTACGCGTGTACTTGCCATGTCAATTGAGTTATGGCTATATATTACCAAGCTCCGCAAATTCATGATAAAATTTGATAGAAGTTAAACGGAAGGTAAATATATTATGAGTATATCAATTTGAGATTTTTAGTAAAAATCATCATTTTCACCCGAATTAAAAAGACCTGCCTTTAATTTTCGCACAAGTTTGTCCCTGATTTTTGGCGGCCATTATCCTGCTTTTTTTGCCATTTCCTTGAACAAACCGTCCCGTAGTATGATGCACAATCCCAGGATTTTGCCATTTCATCTTCATTCTCCACAAATTCAGTCATTGTCAACCTCCACTCCCCTTCTGACCGAAAAAAAAAAAAAAAAACCTCCACTCCTTATCTTCCTTTCACTTTCTAGATTGCACTCTAAGGGCACGAGTAATAACCATTTTGACTAGAAATTGATTTTTAGAAGAGAAATAAAATTTTCAATTTCTATTTTTAGATAAGTTTCTGAAATTCACGAACTCAGAGAATTGGTCTTTATACCTAAGACCTTTTCCAGGAATAATACGGAGTTGAGAGATTTGAGTCATGATATCCCACCTAATTATCAGATCTTTATTGGGGAGACTTGATCCAAAGATCTTTGTGGTTATGGAACACTAAGGAAAGAACTGGACAATTACAGGAGTGGTTCTGACATTTGTGGAGAAAGTATCTCCAGAGGCGGAGTTGAAATATCGGACATAGGGAGTCTCATTTTCTTCAGGTAGAACTTTAGTATCTAGAATGGAACAACTTGCTCAAGTATCAATGAGAGCAATAACAGTGATGGGGGATATGTGAAAAATGGGGACAGTGAGTTTGGCTTGAAAATATGTCAAGGCTTGGTTCTGAAGGTGTGGGGGATATGTGAAAAATGTCTTCAGACTTTGAGTCTGACTTAGTCTCACTGGAAGTTTGATAAGAGGGAATGACACAAAGAGTTTGTTCAGATGGTTCTTCATCAGCAGATAATAGGGATTCAATATCATCATTTTCAAGAGGAATATCTGTTTCATTCTCAATGTGATGAATTAGATGATTCTGACATTTTCTCACTTGAGGGTAATTTTTGGCAAAATGTCCTTTATGATTGTAGATGAAGCAACGATTTGATTTCTTATGACCTGTGCGATCCTTCCTCCAGCGTAGGTATCACCATTTCTTCTTTTTCCGGAAGTGCTTGGGGCCATGCTTGGATTTCTTCATCCAGAACTTCTTGAAGTGTTTCTTTTTCCGAGAATACTTACCACAAGTACCATCACAGTCTTGTTTTGAACATTTGATTTTTAACTTCTGGCGAGGACAGGCTGTCTTGAGACTTTTGTCATCTGTGATGTAATACAGACCATCTGGCGTTTTAAGCATAGTTCTTCAAGGCATAGATGGATTTCTTGTTGTATTTCTCCCAAGAGAATATCTTGTATTCTCCTTTGTCTTCCAAAGAAAGATCTTTCGACCATCTGTGATAACTCTTTAGGAATGGAAGTCAGGAGAACATGCTTCAAATTTGGATCAGCTCCAATTTGGTAGAAAAGCTGAAGCATTATTCGATAATGCTTATCAAGATATTTCTTCTGGAGAGAGCAACATTTTCTTTCAAAAAATTCTCTTCTTTTCATTTCTATGAGGTCAGTGGGCTTTCCCACAAAGATATGATATAAGATGGTGATAGCATGGCTGAAATCAGGTGACGTCAGAAAATGAATTTGGTCTTGTTCTGAAATTGATTTCCACCAGAGTTTGAGACTTCTTGAAAACCTTGTAACAAAGTTGTAAAGGACATCATTCATATCATGGTTAGTGATGGACTGAGTGTTCAACCAAGTATGAAATTCTTCAAGTCTTTCTGGCCATTTGTGATAAGGAATATCATTGATGGTGAAAAATTGTTTTGATGCCATGGACACATGCCGTTCGGGATTGTCTGTCTGAACATTTTCTGGCTCAGAATAGTTTGATTCCATCTCATGATCTGGAGGATCAACCATGAATATTGACGAAGTGATTGGCTCAATGGGAGTGAATCAACTGTAGGAATAGAAAATGATGAAGAGGATGAAAGAGATACTGAATCTGATTCAGTTTCAAAGATGCTAGGAGAAGTTTGTTCAATTGGAAACAAAATCTGGTTTTCTAGAATGGCAGGATCAGGCTGTTGGATGATAGGGTCAGGTTCTTGAGTACCCAAATCATTTAGGAAAGATTCTAATGGATTAGATAACATCATATGATCTGGCCTTTCTTTTATGACAATCGAACTTAATTCTGTAGGCATCTTCTCTTTCCCTTTGTCTTTTTGGAGATTTTTTAGACGATTTCGTAATTCTGCCATATTTGGTTCTTTTCTGAAAGAATCTTCAGGGATGGCAGCAAAAATGGATGTCTGGGGTGGTGGAGGCAAATACCCAGTTCTAACAGTAGTTGCAAAGGGGTCAAAAGGTTTGAATCTTCCTTCTTCAAGGAGTTGGATTTGTCTCTTGAGCTTTTCTATCTCCGGCTTTAGGCTATCTAAATGATGATATCCTAGATGTTGTCTTGATTCCAAGGCATTTAGCCTTTTCTGGAATTCAGAAATCATTTTCTTAGTGGTCTCATCATACTTTCAAAGATCTTGTTACACACTTCCAATCTTGGAATCAATTGCCTTGAAGGCATTGTTTTGTGCTAACAGAGTCTCTGATTGCCAATTTAGAACAGTTTCAGCAGCAGAATTTCTTTTCTGTCTTCCATGTTCATCCACATCAGTGGGGGCAACTATCTTAGGAACATGGCGATATCTGCCTTGTGGATCAATGAATTCCTCTGGAGCAGGAAACGAAAGTTTTGAACTTTCTTTGACAAGAGGAGGAAAGTCTGTATCATGGAACATAGCAATGGAAGAAGTGGGTGGTGTTGCTGCTGGAACCTCAAGTGGGTAAGAATGCTTCTTAGCCCATTTTAGGATTGGCTTGTAAAACGGGGAGAGAGCTTGTTTTTTCTGAGGAGTAGATGGTGGGGGTGATTTTGGTGGGTCTGGTAAAACTTGGGATATAGTATTGAACTCTGGTGGTGGAGGTGGTGCATAGGAAACCATAAATTAGTATTTATCACACTCACCAGGAGTATCAACGGAGGAGTCTTCATTTAAGTACCTTTGGTATACTTTATCCTTTGGCCTTTTTCGTCTAGGTGGAGGTTTTGCAAAAGGATCTACCTCTTCAAGGGAATTTGTACAGTAGGAACATTGGCAAAAAGGATCCCAGAAACAATGACCATAGTTGCCTTTGTAGTAATGGACAGGATGTCCATCACCGTCAAAATGTCAAACAAGCTTTTTTGGATCTGGTTCTGAAATTGATTGAGGAACACATGGTTCAATCATGAAGAGGGTCTGGAAGATAGAAGGACTTTCTTCCTTTTCCTTGCCAAATTTGATGGAAATAGTTCCATCTTTTTTCCGGACGAACTTAGAGTTCATAGACTAGAAAGGCTTGTTATGTTGATGTAGCTTTTCATAGTTAGTGATCCAAGTCTCTGGAAGGAGCTTGGCCAACGTATCCTTCGGGATCTGCCTGGGAACATGGATGCAGGATGCCTGATCATTCTGCATGAAGATAAACAAGGCATCTTCGTTACCATTGTTGAAGTTTAGATCAAGAGCATGGTTTTGCACTCGATAAACCATCTGGTAATGTAAGGTTGCAGCTACAGAGTCAGCAGTTTGAGGAGCTCCAGTGAGTTGTACTTGGACTTTTAAGAAAGAAAGTAACTAGGGATCTGAAAGAGCGATGTTGAAGTTTGGATACAAAGTCACAAAGACTGTTCCGGCATTCAAAGTAGTTTGTACAGTACCGATGCAAGCATACTGGTATTGTAAAAATCTGGTATCCAACAAAGCAATTCTTGCCACAACTGGCAAACCTTTACGACCATAAAAGGTAAGAGTAAGACGAACAGCTCCATAATGGACATGAGTGTATCCCTATTGAGCTCATTATCTTGGAAATTCTGGAGGGATCTGAAGAGTAACAAAGTACTTTTTTTCAGTAGCAGGAATAGGATGCTAGTCGAATTTAGAGAACTGGACGTACTCCTTTACTTGTTTTGGGGTTTGGTGAATAAGCTGGCAGATGGAGCAGATAGGTGAAAATGATGAGTTGGGTTTGGCAAAAGCAGAGTAAGGATTCATGAGAGGAAGTTGAGTTTCTGAGATTTTGGTTTCATCACTAAGAGAGACTTCATAAATATAATCTATCTTAGAAGCATTGGAAACACGAAACTCTTGGGGGGTTGAGGATGAGGGAGAGGAAGCAAGAGAAACGGGTGCTTCGAGGATTTCAGGTTTTGTAGACATGGTGAGAGGGGATCTTCTTAGCACTAGATTCACCTACCAAGCGCATGGAATGGATAACCTTAAAAACGAAACCATGGCTCTGATACCATGAATGGACCTAGACTTAGAACCAGGGAAGGAGAGTAAATTTCCTGCAAGTATGCATCCCACAGTGGGCGAACAACTCCCGTTCAAGCCCTTCAGGGACAGCCTTTTAGTAGAAAACCACTCAGCCCTTTAGTTCAGAGCCTAGAGACATCCAAAGATGCCAAGATGGAAACGTTTCTAACCTACCCAAGATGCATTTCTTGGAGGATTCTACCAGGTTGGAGACGAAGAGGGATTTAGAAGGCCATGGAGATGTTTTTCATAAAGCACTCACTTTACTTCAAGGGACTCTACCAAACACATTACACCATCTTCGCCTTTTATAGACGATAAGAGGTCACAAAGACACACACAAGGACCAAGCTATTGGGTCCGGACACAAACAGAGGCATCAAAAACTTCCGGGAGGGAATTATTAGCACACTATGAATAATGACCGTACTGTGAACAGTACTTTCCCTAACTTAGTGCTACAATAAAAGTGAATAATAACTTACTACAGTGAAATTGTACGGACTCAACAGTCTCGTCCATCACGAGCATTGTAGTCATAGTCAGAGTCATTCGAGCTGTGTACTGTTGCTAAGTAATGTTCATCATACTTTTGTTCAAGTGCTTCAAGGTCTTCTGGCGATAGAATCTGGTTGAGCTGACGGGATGTGGATGTAGAGGCTTCGTATCCCCAGTGAGATGCCTCTTCTTCGGTCCAGTTTGTGTTGTCATTTTCTTTAGTGTCGGCAGGAATGCTTAACTGAGGCCAATTGGATGGCTGTGCCTAGAAAGATGTGTCTATATTTTGAGATAAGGACGAAGGTCATTGATCATAAGGATCCTGGGACAGAGGGCCTCCAAAGCGTGCATAGGGGTCCTGAGTGGATTTGACAATATCATCGGCTCCTGTCATTTCATGATCTTGAGATGATGCAGCTTGTCTGTATTGCCTGAGTGCTTCATTAGCTTCTGGTGCTAGGTTATAATGATCCCACATAGTGGGTGCATTATTCCATACCTCTTGAGGAATGGTTTTGTTTTCCTGGCACAAGATCCTCTAGAGTTCTCGGTACTGATGTCCACAAGATCTAACAGATCCTGGATAAAATCTGTGAATTCAAGCTTCTTTGCTATCCAAGTGAGGTTTATAGGATGTGGTTCCTATTTCTTGAGAGGCATTGATGATACTACCATTATTTCTGAAATTCCATGGGCGTCGAAAAAACATGATGGTATAAACTTCAGGATTTGGTGTGATGGTTCTTAGTTCTTTCTCCAAAAGATGTTTCCAGTGAGTAGGAGGATAGAACCAGTTGAGAAAGTCTAAAAGATTTTGCTCACTTTCTCTCTCGATATTTCTTCCAAGTAGGAAAATCCTGGTGAGGTTGGCAATGAACCTTCTGGTTGGAATTTCAATGGCTATCAAGTACTTATTGGTTAAGTACCATAATAACGTCTTGAGTTGATCAGGGAAATCATCTTCCTTCTAGATAAGAGGATGAATAAATGGATAATCTGAATTTAATCCAAAAGGATAGAGAATCGAACCTCCATTAAACCTGAATAGGTCTGTGTGGCATTGCCACATAAGGTTCTCTAGGTTCTCAGCAAGATTGTCATTCTGGATGTGTTGAATAATCTCTTGGGGATATTTCCAGCTTGACAAATCCTTGATCTTCTCAATCTTGTATTTCACGCCATGATTGAGCATATGGAAAACAGGCCTCTTGATGTACATGTTGATTTCGGCTGGTGCTTTGGGTCTTGACAAGAAGTCAGCAAGTACATTGTTTTTTCCAGGAATGTGTTTGGTTTCAAAAGAGTATTTTGAAAACTATTCAGCCCATCGAAGCAGTTGAGAATTTGGAATCTACTTTTGTTTAAACTTGGTCATTTGAGGGAAAGATGCCATGTCTAATTCTACCAGGAAGTGATGGCCGATGAGATGGAATTCAAACTTTTTTATTCCATTTTTTACTGCTAAGATTTCTTTGAAAGTGGAATGGTAATGCATTTCAGCTTGAGAAAACTTTCCACTTTTGTGAGCACAAAGGTGTCTCTTACCATCAATTTCTTCAAATAGGATGGCTGCCCAGTATTCATAACTGGCGTCAGTTTGAAGAATCCTTTTTCCTGTTGATGGTATTTGTAGTGGTGGGAGATTCTGCATAATCTCTTTTAGTTCAGCGACTGCTTTAGTCTAAGTTTTTCCCCAAGGTAGGGGATTCTTCTTCAACATAGATTGCAAAGGAATCAGGAGTTTTGCAATGTTCGGGACAAAATCCCTAAGATAATTGATTATCACAAGAAATTGCTGAACTTGTTTTGTTGTGAAGTTATCTTCAGGAAACTTCAATAATTCTTGAGCGATATGTGGCCCTGGATAATATGTACTTTTGTTGAGGTGCATACCAAGAAATTCAATTTCTGTCTAGGTAATATTTATTTTCCTTTGAGAAAGCATAATGCCATGCTTCTTCACGATTTTTGCGAATTGCTCAAGGAGTTGATAGTGTGACTGTTCGTCAGGACTGTAGAGCAGAATATCGTCGATGTATACGGCTGCACTTGACAAGATTGGTTGAAAAATACGACACATAGCTTTTTGGAAAAGGGATGGTGCTATCTTTAAGCCAAAAGGAAGAACTTTCCACTGAAAATGCTGGTTCGGGATACAGAAACCTATTTTGGACCTATCTTCAGGATGGATACCCAATTGCCAAAATCCGGCTTTGAGGTCGAATTTGGAATAGATGTGGGCCTTGGTTAAACCAGTAAAGAGAGAATCTCTAGATGGTAGAGGGAATTTATCATCTTAGAGAAAAAAGTTGAGAGGTTGATAGTTGATTACTAGTCTCATTTTTCCCCTGTTTTGCTCAGCACGCTTATTGACATAAAAGGCTTCACAAGCCATTGAGAACTGGAGATTTCGATAAAACCTTGTTGCAGTAGTTCTGAGCATTCTCTTTGAGCTAAAGCCAGATGTTCTGGCTTCATTCCCACATGGCTCGCCTTGGTTGGATTTATATCTTCATTCTTCTTTAAAGGAAGGCAAACAAAAAATTCTGGATTTTCCCATAAAGGATGGGAACACTTTTGAGCGAATTCCGAATGGGATTTCGTACAAGATTCTAACTTTTGCATGATTGGATCTAAAAGACTCATTTGAATGGAAAAGAGTCCCTTGAAGTAAAGTGAGTGCTTTATGAAAAACATCTCCATGGCCTTCTAAATCCCTCTTCTTCTCCAGTCTGGTAGAATCTTCCAAGAAATGCAGCTTGGGTAGGTTAGAAACGTTTCCATTTTGGCATCGACACAAAATTTTTACTCCAAAAATAGAAATTCATTTAATAATGGCACAAAATTTCTTCCTTTCGGTGGCCAATGACCGGCGACTGCGATCGGCAGCGGCCGCCGGTGACCAACGGCTTCAACGGCCGCCGGTGATCAATGGCGGCGGCGGCGATCAGCAAACAATGGTTAGTGGCGACGAACAATGAGAATAATTTTTATTTCTCATTTCTATTTCAGAAATAGAAAAGTTGAAAATTTCTACTTCTGATTTTTATTCCAAACTTATTTCTAGAACAAAAATTTATTTCAGAAATAGAAAAATGAAAAACTTTATCAAACGGATTTCTATTCCAATCTGGAATTGAAAAATTGTTTCTGGAATAGATTCGGACAGTTGTCATGCATCCCTAGATTTGGAATAGAAATCAGAATTATAAATTTTCTACTTCTCTGTTTCTAGAACAAAAATCAAAAATAAAAATTATCAAACGAATCGTTCGTTGAATCGGTCCTCCATCCACCGCCGCCATTCGAAAGGAAAATTTTTTGTGTCATTATCAAATGAATTTCTATTTTTGGAATAAAAATTTTGTGTTATTATCAAATGGGTATTTCTGTTCAGAAACTCATCTAGAAATAGAAATTAAAAAATCTATATCTCTTCCGGAAATTAATTTCTAGTCACAATGGTTATCATTCGCGCTTTAAGTATTCTCTCCTCCTTTATTCCAATGGCCCCCATTGCTGACCGCTTTTTTTACTACTGTTCTCAAACACGCATTTCTGGCCATTGACCTTAAGGCAGAAGAAGAACTCCCGCTGAAGTTTCTCAACGAATTCACCGACGACTATGACCTGGTCGTTCTCGATCTGTTCATCGTTAAGTATGTTCTTATTCCTCTTGTCTTTCTCTGCCCTTTCCCTCACTAAAAAGAAGAAAAAGAAACTACTCACCAGGACTCATGATGGAGTGTGTCTGGTCGGAAAAAATCGTACATTTAGGGCGTTTGCTGTTTTTGACGCCTAGTTCTTTCGATGGTATATGAGGATAAAATCCCATGTGTCGTTTTCGGTAACAAGCCCAAATCAATATCGCCGCCGCCGCCGCCACACCCCCCTTTCAGGGGGACCCGTTCATTTTCCTGTACCACACCCGGGTGTTTCACCGGAGAAGGCGTCGCGGGAATCCGGGTGGGATCCTACCTACGCCTCCCTTTCAGGGGGGTTTCGATTGTGGCGGAGAGCCCCGTGGGTCTTTTTATTTTATTGATGAGGTTTTCCACCCTCCTCTACCCAAGGGTTAACTTGTCATGGGTTCTAAGGAGCCTTTTAAGGACCTGCTCAGGTTCAAGAGGATAAAATCCCATGTGTCGTTTTTGGTAACAAGCCCAAATCAATATTGCTTTAGAATTTTCTTGTTTCAATTTGACAGGTACCTTACTCACCTTTTAGTCACCTTCAATTAACTGCCTTTTGCTTCCCCCGAGGCTCCCGTGATTATAGTTAGAATTCAGCAATTACAAATAATAGAGAGAAAGCAAGAAAGAAAATTCGAAATACAAGATTTTTATCTTGATTCAGCCTTAGGACACATAGCATCTTTCTATTACATCCTTCAATTACAGAAGAAATGAATTATATATTTAGTAACTATTCATGGATCCAAGCCCAAATTAGGACTTCATCCAACAGGATCTTATTACCTTTCTGTAAATAGGAAGTATGAAATATACCCCAGCAATTACTCTCTTTGATGTCTTAGCCATTGCTGGTCTTGTTCCTTATGACCCTGAAGCTAATGAAATAGTCTGGCAAGGGTAAGTTTTTGGATGATTGGATCGATAATGAGCTTTCCTACAGTCCATTCCCTGAAAGATTCTGTCAAGAGTCTAGTAATGTTTATCCTTGGGAACACACTACTTTTCTCTTATATTGGCTTTCTCGATTCATTTTATTTCGCCCTTCAATAAAAATTTCGAGGAGTCAATCGACTTGGCTTATTTCCTCTCGCAGGGAAGGTCGTGGCATTATGCCGCGTCATTTTTGCCACTCTCTAGAGGGTCATCTCGAATGCACAACTACCCTATCGATGCACGAGAGAAAACCTGGAGTCCTTTTTTTGGCCCTTTCTAGCTGATTCAGCCATCAGCTTGTGTCTTATACTCTTATGAGAATGGTCTATGAACATGAGAGAGAGAGAGAGAGAGTTCCTTTGACAAAGAAAACGGAAGGGGTTGCTAATTATAATATATAAAAGTTGTTAATTTTTGTATGACACTCATTTCAATTTTAAAACTTTTCGAGTGATCACCTAAATGTCAAGGTAGTGGAAAAATGATTGCATAAGTACTTTTGGTAACAAATTTCGATTATTCGTCCTATGTGGCTTTTTTATTGAATTTTTATGTCCGACATGGTATTTTTAAAAAAATTGAAGTCCAACACGGACAATTCTTTGTATTCGTCTTCGTCTTCAACTTCTTCGTTCATCTTCATCTTCAGACAAAAATTTTACATTTGTTCTTCTTCAATTATTTTCTTAACCAGTTCAAAGGCGACCAACGACACCAAATCGACATTGAAAAAAGAAAAGGTTGAAGCGCTGTCTCCTCCCGAGCAGTCGTTTCTTTGACGAACTCGGCCAAAGCCGAAAGCAATTCTTTGAGAACACCAACCTCCCCCGTTTGCAGCGGCAGAATGTAAAGGGATTCTTCTTTCCCGTCCCTTCGAGAAGTGGTAGGCGTAAAGGCTGACCCGTCCTCGGAATTTCCCTCGCTATCTCAACATCGCCTCGAGCTGAAGCGATGTGCAGGGGATTGAATCCGTGCGTGGTCAGTTTCTCCTCAAACTCGTGCACCAGCTTGAGGAGCTCTTGGACGAAATATCAATAGCCCGACGCACAAGCGCGTGGTCCTCATTGCCCAAGGGTCGGCAGCGGTCCACGACGAAATTGGGCTTCGACGAAGCCCGGTTACTACAACATTGAAATTCCTCTTCTTTAAAAAGAACGAGCGAAAAATTGAAGAAGAAAAGAAGAAATCAAGAGCAAAACGATTGTTTTTCACTCTTCATCTGTCGATTCCCCCAGAAATTTCAGAAGGTAATTGCCCCAATTTAAGGAATTAGAATTAGGTTCATACTAACTTTTGCCCTATCATGTTAATTTGGGATAAATAGATGGCCAAACAACGTTGTTTAGGTTTAATAATGCCAAGTTTTCTTTGCTGGCAAGCCACACCAGACGATTTATATTAAACAAATGCACGTTTTCAGCTACACTAATCAATGATGGTATTGAAGTGAGCATTTTTTTGTTTTTTGTTTTTTGTTTTTCCAAAAGTAGCATTCAACTGAACACTAAAAAAGTTTTAGTGCTAAAGTGAGTGCTATACCCATGCTCCTCTCTCTCTCTCTCAATCTCTTCGAATTTCAGAACAATAAGGTTGTCTGCGTGCGAAATTCAACCGGCACGAATCAAGTTCACATTCCGTGATCAACACAAACTCTATCAAGCGCACGTCAATTTGCCCGAACACGACACCTCAGATCCCCCCCCTCCTCCGTTCCACGACGGAGCACTCGTGACAAGAACAACAGAAGGATCCGCGAATTCATCGAAGACGAGAGAAGGGGAAAATCCGTACTAGTAGACGTTGCATTTGAGGCGGCTGCTCCACTTGGCGTACGATCTCGAGACGGTGAACCTAGAGAAGAACTTGGGCAAGGGGCGAGGCGGCAGCAACCAGTCCACCTCGCGGAGGGTGTCCATCAGATCCTCCGCCGTCATGTTCCCCCAATCCATCAATCCGCCCTCTTCTTCTTCTTCCTCCTCTTCTTCCCTGGTCTCTTCATTCTCCGCCAAGTCGGGAAACCCTAGAAATGACGCACGATCGGGGGGACCCGATGGAAATTCGATTGACTCAATTTGGGACGGAGGCAGGAGACGATGCAGAGATCAAGGGAAGGAGGAATCTTCTAGAAACGAAACAAAACGAAACGAAACCAAACGAAACCAAACGAACTTTGCTTCGCCGCATCGAAGGATATTTTGCGTGCAATGATTTTGCCGATCTTACATGGTAGGCCAATGCCAGCGAGGGCCGCCCTAACCAGCCCAGGCGAGGGCGACCCTCGCCGGACGCCGGCTTCCCTCCGCCCGCTCCGCCATAGCCGGCGGTAGGGGTGAGCGGTTCCCGGTTTCGGTTCGGTTCCGTCCGGAACCTGGAACCTACCTTCGGGTACAAGTTCTTCAATTTTTGAACTTGGAACCTACCCATTAGAACCGAGAACCTGGAACCTATCCTGTCACAGGTTCCGAGGTCGGTTCCAGGTTCTAACAGTTTTTTTTTTTTTCATTTTTGTAGTGGGCGCGAATATCTGGAAGCCGAAATAATTCAATAGTTGGCCCGCCATTTTCAATACCTACCAATACACAACAATGTGAATCTTTTACATCCAAATAGACAAATAAATTCATAATTTTCTAGAGAAAACATTGTCTAATGTATAATTTGGTGATTCCTTATGGTTAATGTGTTTAATAATAATAACTATGGGCATGTTGTATGAGCATATGCTATTGGCATTTCGCTCTTGATTTGAGTGGGTAAGAAGTAGGTGCCACGTCGTTGCTATGCGCTCCTTGCAGAAAGTTACGGCAACATGCTTAGATACACAAGGTACAAGCTCAATATAGCTTGCCATGGCGTGTGGTTGGCAAATGCAAGGAAAAAACTATGAGGATTGCATCAAAGATCGGCAGGATATATTTCAAGTCCAAATGATGTTATGAAACCTCCTTTCTTGCACAAAGAGCGGTTTATTGTTACTGCCTTAAACCTACATGAAGAGAGACTGACTTTTTAGTTGTCATTCTGAAAATAATAAGTAACATCACTGAAAGAACAACTTTGAAAGCTAAAACCCAACAAGAGCATGCGTATGGTGCTTCAGTAAATGTATCTATCCCGAGACAAGCAAACAGTTGCAAATCCGTTCATTGTGCCGTAAACTAGCAGAAGAAGTGCAAAATCATTGGTTTCTTAGTTTGATGCATGAGATTTACCAATTACAACAAAATGACGGCCTGGACTGCATGTACTACAAACTCAAATTGCCTCAACAGAAGGATTCAGCTTGTCTATTGGGTTTAGCATTTAACTAAAGAATCAATCGGTTGATAATTTCTTTCCTATTTCAGGCTGGCAAAAGAAGATGGTCACATCAATATCAACTTAAGATTCTTCACCCCAAATGGGCAGTGTTGAGTAGAGAGGCAAATAATATAGATACAGTGCCAAGTATTTCAGGCACATTGGCTATTCCTTCAGTAGATAATAACATATACAATCCTATGAAAATATAGCACATAAATAACAATTTGTTCCAACAAGATCTAGAATATGGCTAAGCTACACCCTACAATACGATTGCTATCGTATTTTGTTATTGAACAGAAGAAAAAGAATTCTCTTCCCTACAAAGACAACACCAAACTAACCGGTTAAGCAACAGTATGCCCAGTCTAGCAACATAGTGCTGTTGCTCTGCAGCAGTTAGACCTACTCCACATAAATAATGTCTCCATCAGGATCCCCGCCTTCCCAATCACTTTTATCTTGAGGATGATCCGATGCTTCAACCATGTCGGCGGTGGTGCTTCGGAGCAATGACGGCCTGGATGGCCGAGCGAGCGGTAGCAAGAGGTGGTGATGGTGGCTTAGGGACGGCAGCGGTGGCTCACGGCGGCGAGGGGTGGCGCGACAGCTCGTCGGGCTCAACGGCGAGACGGCTCGTCGGACGAGCGGTGGGTGGTGGTGGTTCGGTGGCCAAGAGGTGGTGGTGAGTAGGGTGTGGGGCGGCGGTGTGGTGGTGGGTGAAGCAGCAGCCAGCAAGAGGGAGGAAGGAAGGAATGAAGAAGAAGAAGAAGAAGAAGATGAAGAAGAAGAAGAAGGAATTGAAGTCTAACATAAAAAAAAAAAGAGATTTTCTGCAAAAACTCTCCCAGGCTCTCTGGGTTTCTCTCTACCGTATGGTAGCTTCTCTTGATCATTTAGCAAACCAAGTCTCCTTCAAGAAGCTTACTTGAAGAGCTTTAACCTCTGTTTTCACTGTAATAAACCCCTTTTCCCTTGTCCTGTACTCTCTCTGTTCCTCTTGTCTGTATCTTCTTCGTCGATGGCATAACCCACAACAGTTACAACGTTTTCTTCCTCCCTTTAGCTCCGATGTTAGTCCCTTATAAATCGCCCAATTTCTGCCCTAATTACGTCGCTGTATGACGTTTTGTTTCTTTCCGGTCATAATTTCCTGCTTCTATCCCTTTTAACCAAAAACCCTAAGCATCGCACTCCAAAAAGTCAACTGCCCTATTTGGTCGCAAAGGTGCTTTTGCCCGCAGGAGATTAATTCACCCAAGTATTCTGTTTTCCCCTACCCCATCTTCAATCTCCTCGACAACTCCTCTGGTTTGACAATTTTTCAAACAGAACTCTGATCGGGTGGCATCTCTACGTCTCTGTCCCAAACCATATCCCAGATACCCACCAAGTCGTGCAAAGGATTCGCTGTGTTCGTGGGAGAAATCAACGCTTCTCTGCTTTTCCAATGCTGAGGTAGCTCTCTTACAACTTATTTGAGTCTGTGAGTAGAACAAAAATGATGAATGATCAGATATCTGATGAAAATAGAGTAGAGGCACTATGCAGAAGCTTGGGCAGATTATGGTCCGAGGATGATGTGATAGAGGTTACGCAGGGTATATCTGAAGAAAAATTGACAGAATGCCGGTTAACATTATTTGGGAAACTCTATTCTCGACCTAATGTGAATTTTCAGGCTTTTCTAAATATGATGAAATGGGCATGGAAGACGGAAAAGGTGTCTTGCACTATGCTTCAACCAGGTTTTTTCTCATTTTCTTTCGAGTCTGAAGATGAAAAACAGAAGGTATTAGACTCTGGGTTGTGGTCCTTTGCAAGCAACCTTCTAGTGCTTCAGTAGTGTGATCCTGACATTCTGTAGATGTGTTATAATTTTGATCACTGTCCCTTTTGGGTTAATCTATATGGTCTTCCATTTGGTAGAGTGACGAAGGAAGTTGTTAGAGATATAGCTTCCAAGATCGGCGAGGTATTAGATGTGAAGTTGGAAGCTAAAGGAAATAGTATGTATAAAGTAGGTAAAGCCCGAGTAAATCTTCACTTGGGCTCCCCCCTTAAAACAGGTGTCATTCTCAATTTGGGTAGCAAAAAATTATGGATAGAATTCAAATATGAGAGGCTCCCACACTTTTGCTTTTCTTGTGGAAGAATTGGGCATTATGCTACAGCATGCAAAGAAATACCATATGAATCTACAAGGCCGGAAGAGGATTTACTAGGTAATTTCGGCGGCTGGTTACGTGCCGAAGTCAGAGATCTCAGTCCTTATGGTAAAATATTTTATGGTAAACATGTTGAACTCCTTCAAGATCCTGAAGTGGTACCGGAATCCCCCCTTGCTGCAGAAATACAAGAAAATCAGCAAGCAACTAGAACAACAGAACAACCTAACCCACCTATAAGAAGTCAAATTTCTTCGGAGGAGGCTTTGAAACAACAGCTAGATCCTCTTCACCATTCTCTTGCTATTACCATAAGGGAGGAAAAAGGTCCACAGAAAAGAGGAAGTAGCTGTTTAGATGACGAATCCAGGATGCTTCTTTACACTAAACAGCTGAAAGAAAAAGAGTTTGAAGAAGAATACCAACCAGCAAATGAAAGAAGCCGAAACAAGGGTAAAATTAAAAGTACTAAACTCCCTACTTTGAAAAAAGGAAAGAGATTCTGCCCGTATGGGGCTCAATCGTCAAAGGCACCTTCTACTGATAAATTGCAGCTTGTGGACATTCCTATCTCGGAAGAGGAGAAATCAATGCATTGGGCTTTGGTGGCTAGCCCAAATAAGCCACTAGGCCAGCCATGAAAATAATCAGTTGGAATTGTCAGGGGTTGGGCTCACCCTTGACAATTCGAGCTTTAAGAGCCCTAGTGTCTCAAGAACGACCTAATATTATTTGTTTAATGGAAACCAAAAATAGAGAGCTGCTGGTGCAAAAATGGCATTGTAGATTGAAGTTTCAAAATTGTTTTTTGGTGAATCCAGATGGTTCTTCAGGTGGTTTGGCAATCTTTTGGGATGAAACGGTTACCATAGTTGTGGATTCTTCTTCCAGAAACTTTATCAATGTGCAATGTCAACTTCATGAAAACAGGTAGGTAATGAGAATCACTTTCGTGTATGCTCCAGCTTGTTTTAAAGCTAGAATATTATTATGGGAAGAAATACAACGACAAAGCATCTTCAATCATCTACCTTGGCTGTGTATTGGCGACTTTAATGAAATTTTGTATCATTGGGAAAAGGTGGGAAAGAGGTTGTCAGAAAATTATCGTCTTATAGCTTTCAGAGATTTCCTACATGCATGTTCTTTCATCGATCTAGAAAGTAAAGGATGCGCATTTACATGGACAAATCGAAGAGGTGGTGGGGAAAATGTCAAGAAAAGGTTGGATAGAGCCTTATGTACCTTGGAGTGGAGAATAGCTTATCCAGCTGCGGAGGTTTTAGCCCTACCAGCAGTAGGCTCTGATCACAGTCCTCTTTCGTTGTCCCTGTATCCTAAAACAGATTGCAAAAAAAGAGATTTCAAGTATGAAGCATACTAGGCTGAGGATGAGGATTGTAGGAGACTTGTCAAACGAACTTGGGAAGAATCCCAAGGTCAAAGCATGGTTGAGAAACTAAAGTTAGTAGCTGCAAAACTTGAAGTGTGGAGCAAAAGAAGATATCCCAATGCATATAAAAGGATAGAAGGGTTGAAAAAGGAACTCCTGACCTTCATGAACAGCCAAGAATGTGACTATGATCAGCAAAGAATTCAACAAATTAACCAAGAAATCGAATCCCTATGGCGACAAGAGGAGATGTTTTGGGGCATGAGATCAAGAATTAAGTGGCTGCAATGGGGAGATAAAAATACCAAATTTTTCCATGCAACAACTATTCAACGGAGAAACCGGAACCGAATTTCCATGTTATTAAACAATCAGGGGGAGTGGATTCGCAATCAGGAAGCACTTCACGACATGACTGTTAACTTTTTCAACAACCTATATACGTCTGGGGGACAACGGAACTTTCAGCCCATCCTTGATTATATTCCTAACTTGGTGGATGCAGCTATGAATCAAAACCTTACTACCCCCGTTACTATGGAAGAAATTAAAGAAGCTGCATACCAATTGGGACCTAATAAAGCTCCAGGGCCGGATGGGTTAAATGGCATCTTTTTTCAGCACCACTGGCGAGATATTGGAGAAGATATCTGTCGGGAGATTCAACACTTCTTCGAGACCGGATCCCTAAACCCAACCCTTAACCAAACACAAATCACTCTTATCCCCAAAATCCAAAACCTAGAAAAAATAGAACAATTTAGACCTATAAGCCTGTGCAATTTTGCCTACAAAATCATTTCCAAAATCATCACAAATAGATTGAAACCTCTAATGCCAGCCCTAATTGAACCAGAACAGAGTGCATTTGTGGGAGGACGGCAAATACAGGATAACATCCTTATTGTCCAGGAAGTCCTTCACAGACTAAGAACTCGAGATCGACAGCGACACTTCCAGGCGGTCCTTAAACTTGATATGCAAAAGGTGTATGATCGGATAGAGTGGGATTTCCTTCAAGCATGCCTGCGGAAGATGGGTTTTTGTGAAGAATGGGTTAAAAGGGTCATGCAGTGTGTTACAACTGTCTCCTACAGCATCAAAATTAATGGTGTATCCTTGCCTTCTTTCTAGCCAACTCGGGGAATTCGCCAGGGTGATCCATTATCCCCTTATTTATTCATCATTGTGGCAAATGTCCTATCCCACATGTTAAAGCAAGCCATACAAACAGGTACAATTCGTGGTATCAGGTTGAATAGAAATTGTCCCACTCTTTCCCATCTATTATTTGCAGATGACTCCATTTTTTTCCTTCTTGGTACAATTTTGGAATGTCAAAACTTAGCGTCTATCCTGCATCAGTATTGTTATGCATCGGGTCAAGCTGTCAACCGCAATAAATCAAGGATATTCTTTAGTAAGGGTTGTCCAGAACAACTACGGAGAAATATGGCGTCTGAGCTGAGAGTTCCAATTATTACGAAAACTGGGAAATATCTAGGAATCCCTTCGGACTGGGGTGCATCCAAAAAAGAAGTGTTCACATGGATTCTAGCTAGAATAAATATGAAGCTAGAAAGTTGGAAGGAAAACTTGTTATCAAGAGCGGGTAAGGAAACACTTCTCAAATCAATTGTGCAAGCTATACCCTAGTATGCTATGTCCATTTTTAAAATCCCAGTATCTATTATCAGAGATATAGAAAAGAAGATTGCCAACTTTTGGTGGAGAAACAATAATAAAGCGAAGGGTCTTCATTGGAGAAAATGGGAACTTCTCAAGCTCACAAAAAAGGAAGGAGGTCTCGGTTTCAAGGACCTATCCACTTTCAATATGGCTATGTTAGGAAAACAAGCTTGGCGCCTTTCTCATCACCCAGACAATCTAGTAAGCCAAATTATGAAGGGCCTATACTTCCCAAATTGTACCTTTTGGTAAGCAGGAAAAGGATCGTGCCCATCTTGGGGATGGCAAAGTCTGTTAGCTGGGAGAGAAGTGATCGCCCCTCAAGTAATGTGGGCTGTGGGAAATGGTCAGAAAATCTCAATCAGAACAGATAAGTGGCTGAAAATGGGTGTAATCGGAGGACCCGCGGCAAGAAATGAACCTTCCAAGGTTGTAGAGTTGATAGACTTTGAAAATGCTGTGTGGAAAGAAGATCTGTTGCGATCTATGTTTGATCAAAATATAGTGATGGAAATTCTAGCTACCCCTTTCGGACTTCCAACAACGGAAGATAAACTGATATGGTTGAGTAATAAATCAGGAAGGTATACGGTGAAAAGTGGATATTTGCTGCATAGAAAGAATACAATGGCTATTCAAGATCAACTGCCAACAACATCCTACCAAGTCAGACCCGAATTATGGAAACAAATATGGAATGCATCTATACAACCCAAAATAAAGTTCTTTCTATGGAGTGCTTGTCAAAATGCTTTACCTACGATGGAGAACTTGTATAGAAGAAAAATAGTACCTGCGCCTATTTGTCCATTATGTGGTTTGGAACCGGAGACAATGGAACACACATTTCTTCTATGCCCTTGGATCACGCAGCTATGGACTGACCAATCCCTGCAAGTTGAAGTGAATCGAGTAGGCTTGACCCACTCTGATGAATGGTTATACAAAGTGCACACAGGCTCTAGAACATCTCAAGAATTTGAACTACTTGCAAATGTACTTTGGTGCATATGGAAGGATCGAAATCATCATATTTTCAGGAAAAGTCCTCTCAATTTCCATCACACTAATTTTAGAGCCATCACCTCACAAGATAGCTTTGCCACTTGGAATCCCAAATCGAAAAACCAGAAGAAAGAAGCCGACTTACACAACAAATGGCAACCCCCGAAGCCCGATGTTCTCAAAATCAACATAGATGCATCCTTCGGGCCTACTTGCACAGAAAGATCACAGTCAAACTCAAATCAAGAGGTCTCATTGTATTGTATAGAAGATCTTTCAGCATCAACCTCGGAACCAAAATCAACAAGCGAAGAATTTCAAGACTTGTTTCCCAACTCCTATACCTCCTTCTCCCCAACACTTGATGTCTCATGGACGGAAATTGAAGAAGACCAGCTCCACCTGCATGGAAACATACAATTGGCTAGCTCTACTTGCAACCCAGAGGTCTCAGCCATATCGCCAACAATGACTAACTCGGATGTTGGTAAACGGGTGATGATAGAACGGCCACACAAAATGGTATCTAAGGTAATTCAAAAACCCACGGGCCTAGCTACTGCAAAGAAGAAGCAAGGTGAAAACAACAATAAATATGCCTTATCTCTACCCAATGGGTTGCCCAGACAAAATAATCAGTCAACAAATAAAAAGCAAGACCCAAAAAATGTGCCCTCTGACACAGAACTAAACTCATATAGCAGTTACAATGCAGAGCAAAGGGTGAGGCCAGAAGTGAAGTCGAAAGAAAGAGAAGAAGCGAGAAATCAGCAAAGCAACCCAGATCTGAACAGAGAAGAGACTGGTGGAATCTCAGGCACCTTGCAGCGACATCTCCCTCCAAACGAAGCTGCGTTGCGACCCAACAGGGATGGCGAGACAAATGTCTCTTCCAAATACAAAGAAAAAAACAAAAATTCGCTGGATCTGTCTAGCATTCTTGAAATAGGTGTGGATACCGTAGAGTGGGAAGAAACCGAAATTGCCTCTGTGCCTTGCACGCCTGACAATGGAGACAGGGGAAAAACAACTGAGCTAAAAGAAAACTCTGAAGTTAGCCAAGAACAGAGATCGACCTCAGAGCAGAATAGGGAGGAATATGCCTCTTTTACCGGATCTCAAACTCGACTTTCCCCCTTCACAGCAGCTGTAGCTTGTATTTGCAGGGACGATTTGGGAAGAATTATTGATGGTTTTACTAAATCTGTGGAGGTTAGATCGGCCGAGCAAGCGGAGGTAATGGCTCTAATTGAAACTCTAGATTTTATCTCCTTGAAGTTGGCCCTGAATAGAACTGAAAAAGAAATAATTATACACTCTGACTGCAGCACAATGGTAAAGGGGGTCCTCTCTTCAGAGACTATTAGTTGGGAAATACAACCACTATTGGACAGGGCAAAACAGAAACTGGAAAAGATGTCAGGTCTTACAATAGCTCATTGTAATAGATCCACAAATAAGGTAGCTGACTGGTTAGCGAAAGCCCATCGATTAGGTTGTCTTACTGGGAATTGGGTTAATTACCCACCCTTAGCTCTTTTGGATCTTTTGTGCGTTGATGCTAGTGTTGTACTTGTTAAAAATATTACCTACTAATGCATTTTCGTTTGCTCGTTCAAAAAAAAAAAAAGAAGAAGAAGAAGAAGAAGAAGAAGAAGAGGTGGGGTTTCGGCCGAGAGAGGGGGAAAGAGAAGAGAGAGAGAGAAGAAAAGAAAAAAGTTGGGGGACAGGAAGTGACGTGAGCAGGAAAAAGGGGGAAAAAGAAAGAGAGAGGGAAAAAGAGGGGGGAAAAGAAAGAGAGGGAAAAAGGAAGGGGAAGGGGGGAAATGACGTGGGTGCTCTAGGGTTTTTTTTTTTAAAAAAAAAATATCTAACCGGTTCCGGTTCCTCTGGTTCCGTCGGTTCCGCTTCCTATGGGAACCGGAACCGGAACCGGGAACACCGGTTCCTAGAAAAATAGAATCGGGAACAGAAACCGGTCTCTTTAGAACCGGGAATCGAATCGGTCCGGTTCTCCGGTTCCCGGTTCTACCCGAGAACCGTGCTCACCCCTAGCCGGTGGAGGGAAGAGAGAAGAAGAAAAAAAAAAAGGAAAAATAGTAACTGAAGGACTAGATCAAACATTTATCAATAGTTCAGAGACCAAATTGAACAAATCGAAACCTTAGGGACGAGATTGCACATTAAGTAAAAATATATAGACTATTTGTGACATTTTCTCTTATATATGATTGGCTTGGTTTATTAGAATATGTTTATTTATTGTTCTATTGATGTGATTCGAGAATAAATTGTTAAGTAACAACAGACATTAAATTAGAATTGAGTTGAGAGCACTCGAAAAGACTTTGAAGTAGGCAACATAATTAGGAAATCAAATTAAAAGAAATGGATTTTTTTCTTTTTATTTATTTATGAGGGAACTGAGATAGATAATCGAAATAGGAATTCTCTCTCTCTCTCTCTCTCTCTCTCTCTCTCTCTTTTATGCACTCTTTCGATTCCCTTCCATTGTTTGGATGGATAGGATGGTCCATTTCGTGGGCGAGGGGAAATAGGTCCGAATCCACTAAATGAAGGTCTTTTTGGGCTCGTTTCTTGGACTATAAATTGGAGAAAGGAGACATGTATAAAAAGGACAGGGCCTACAAATCGGCCCGTTGGATTACAACCAAATCGAAAAAACAAGTCTATGATAACTAGCGGTAAGCAAAAACATGGTTCGAACAGCCAGACCAAACCAAATAGTTTTTGGCGGTTTGGTCAGTTTAAGAGTACTTTGTACTATAGAAAGTATCAATGAGATTAGTGTGTTCAATTGATTCAATTATCTATTTATCTTAATGGAGTAGGTTGGCTCATGGGTCCGCCATCTACCTTCATCCTAAATTGAGATTGGACTATTCAACTTATCTACATCTAGGCAGACATGAGCTAATTTGGTTAGCGATTGTGCAAACCGATGGAGGCCCTTGGTCAAGGGCCACCACCAATGAAGGCCGCTCTTGCCCAAATTAACGATGACGGCTGCGGGAATTGACATCTATAGAGAGGGTGTGATGGAGAGGGACGACTACGTGTGTGGAGGGACAAGCCGATCAAGGGAAGTGTGATGGATGGTGTTAGCGATGGTGAGGAGCTGATGGCCAATATAATTGTTGGGGTCTACTCAAAACAAGTAATTACTTTAGGTGAGATGGATGGCATTGGCATTGTGTTCCGATCGGTTCAGATTTATGACCTGAAATAGAATTGAACATAGAGAAGCCTGTCATTTTACTTATCACCCGAACCAAATGAAAACCTGACCCGAAAAGTGAAACTTAAATTCTCGCTTCATGTCAATTCAGTTTGGTTTAGATTTTGACAGTCCTAGTTGATAGCTTTAAGCCACGATATTTGTTAACAAAATCCATCAAATAATTAAGGTTGAATGGACCACATAAATCGCGTAGGTACGTACAACTAATTTAGATCCACTGGTGCACGGTCCCGATGTTGGTGGTTCTCTTGCGTGCAACTTTGGTCCATAATCTCAACTACACATGAAGAAAATCTAAATAAAAATTTCAAATTTGAATTTTTATCCGAAAGTTTATATATATATATATATGTATATATGATGTTCTATTTAAGATATATCACAGCGACATGATATAACAAATTCTACAAACATATAATTTAATATAATCGAGATAATGATTGATTAGCATAAAAACTGTCTTTACTAGAAATATGCAAAACAGAAAATTGTGTAATTTTTGTATGTTTTTGTGTGTTTTAATAAATCAAAATAAAGAATACATGAGTCTATTTATAGGCTTTATTATATGACTATTTTAGGTAACGAGATAATCAATTACGATCCGCCAATGTTGTATACATTTAAAGGATATATCTCCTAGATATATGCACAATCACAAAAGATGTGAAAAATCAAAGAAAATATCCTATTTATCTCTAACATCTCTCTTAAACTAATTTACTTCTCTCTCTAGGCACAATTATTATTTCTTTTTCCCTATACGCTTACGTAAGTGCTCTCTTCCACTGGTTTTTTTCGGTCGGTGTCTCTTCCACTGGTTAAAACATATCCTTGACAACATGGATAATCCATCTTAAAAAATAGTTCAAACAAGAACCAGGCAAAACATGAACTGATTATTAAAATGCGGTGCCAATGAATTTTGGGGAATAAATTATATTGTAGCTACTATTACACGAAGTACAATTCATTTAATCTGAAAAAAAGGGGCACCTTGACTTTCGTTGTTTTTGGGGTCCCACAGTGGATAATCATTTGCACAGTGATTAGCGAAACATTCCTGTTATTATATTTCCCCATCTTCTAAAATTTAGTCCCGAAAGAGAAACATTCTATACAAAGTAACTTACAGTGTAATCAAAATTTGCGTCAAATGTCACATTATACGATCAAATATATACTTGATGATTCCCATAAAGAACGCCGATGGCCTGGGAGATGGATGGGATTCGGCTCCCTTACCTTCCAAGTAGACTCTGGAAGTCAAACTGACTTCAAGGGTACACTTCTATTATAATTTTTTGGGTGCCATTATATTCCCTCTTCCCAATGGCCCCCTGGCAAATTCGACTAAATTGAACACTGAGACCTGCCAATCATAGAGCATGTTTGTCAATAGCCTTTCCTGACGTCCCGGCCGCATCTTCATCAGACGTACCCACTCAGTTATCTTCATGTTTTTCAAACATGAACGCTGTCACGTGCCTTGGATTCGAGCCACAAGACCACGAGTTCACAGAGCACGTCTCTCCCTTTCTTCGTCTGACGTTCCAACCGCGTCTTCATAGGACGTCGCCACAGCATTACCTTCATCTTTTTCGAACATGAACGCTGCCATTCGAAACTGGTAGCGTATCCGACAATCTGCAAAGAAGGTAGAGAACCAACTTCTGGGGGCAACTTCCGAAGGGATCTACACCCCTTTATGTTCAAAGTTTTCAGGTGTTCAAGTATCTTAACGGATTCTTGGACGGTGTCTACCGAAATGGTAGCTCTCTCTCTACGCAATGTAGAGCGTCTCTACTGAAATGGTAGTTTCTTCTTCTTTAGTATCTTCTACCTGGTTTTCTTTTACTGAGAGTTGTGGAGTTGCTACTGATATAGCTAGAATAAGTACCTAGAGGGGGGTGAATAGGTATATAAAGGATTTTTCTCGATAATTGCACAATACTAGATAGTTGATAGATTTGAGACAAACAATAATCAAAGTAAGACTGAGAGAAGGGAAGAGAAAATTGAACACGCGGTTTATAGTGGTTCGGCTTATTTCAAGCCTATGTCCACTCTTCTGCACTGACAGCCTATTGGCTGGATTCTACTATGAACAAAGAGATGTTACAGCGTTGTTCTTCCTTGATTTCTCGGTGTAGATGATCTACCACACTAGCTCAAGGTATCACTAAGTATAGACACTCTTTGTGTATACAACTTCGCTCAAAATGTATCGACTAATAATCAAGGTGCTTCAGACTCTGGAATTTCTCTATCGATCATGCACTAAAGTAACTAGAACGTCTTCCTTTTATACTCCTTTATGCCATCATACCCGTTGGCACTTACCAAAGGAATTCCTCCAATCTACCCGTTGGATGGAATCAATCAAGAAGATCATTCGAGCTATTAAAGGAACCTGACGATAGCCCATCAATCCTGTTCGCCCATACAATCAGGATCTTGGTTTCCAAGAATAGAACCTTCCAAGAATATTTCGTCGACCATCGGATCTTCAAACGATCTTGATTACGAATAAAAGAATCCGTTATATTTATCCAGCCAAGAGATCTTCTCCAGAGGATAGGACTAAATCCTCAACCAAATACTTCGGCTCTGGATTGCCTTCGTCACTGGATTAGAAAAACTGTCAATGAGAATAGTCTTGAGTCTTGAGTCTTGAGTGCTGAGTCTGGTGATCTGAAAGTCTTCAGACTCTAAACAGAAGGCTTGCAATTATCCAAACTAGACTGATAGAAACGTTTTGTTAGCTTCAAAATATTCTGGAAAGATTTCTCCAACAATCTCCCCCTTTTTGATGGTGACAAAACTTTCCTGTAGATTTAAACAACTTTGACCTGCAAAACATTACTCAAGCAATATGACTATCTCATAAAGATTAATAAAACAACCAAATTTTGCATCCACAGAAAATCGGTTAGTCTTTCATGATTAAAACCATACAGCAACACTTGATATAAATGCAAACAGTCAAGCATCAAAATCCACACCCAAGTTAGTCAAATTCAAGTTCACACCCAAGTCATACTCAAAACAACATTCAAACACACAAAAGAAATTTAAAGTCAAAGTTTAAAGAGTTGAGTTCAAATTGCAATTCTCCCCCTTTTTGTCATCATTAAAAAGGTGAGAAAAGAGTCAAGTCTACTTGGGAATGCGCACAATCTGGAAATCTCCCATCGACTGTACGATGCCTTCCAGCCTCTTCAAGTCTTTCCGTAGATGAGTCACCTCTTCTCCTTTGGCATTGGCTTGAATTTGAAGAGCGAGGTTTTTCATTTGATCCGCCAGGGTAACAGAAGATGCTTGTCCAGCATTCTTCAGGACTTGAAGTTCATAGTCCAGAGCATAGATTTGACCCTTTATTTCTAGAAGAACATCAAGGATACGATGAAAATCTGCCGTATTGTCTGTCTGTGTGCTCGCATTTGCTTTCTCGGATGGAGTGAAGGCAGACGATGGAACTTCGGTGTAATCGAGCAGATTTGGAGTGGATGTATCATGTCCTTCCTCAGGCATTTGAGAAGCCTGAAAATCTTCTGGATTTGCTGGTGAGCGACTCACACCTTCAGCATGTGGTGTAGTCCTTCCTTGCTTGCCATCTCCCCCTGTCTCTAGGACCTCAATTGGGGAAGAGTGATGGTCATGCTCTTCAGCGTCTTGATTCCCTCTCTCTCCGGCTTCATCTGCAGACTTTTCTTTCACTGCTTCTCCTTCTTCTTCAGCTTCTTTGTCTTATTTCTCTTTCTCTTGTTGCTCCTCTGCTTCTCTGTTCTTTGCTTGACCCTCTTCTTCTCTCTGTTCTTTTTCCTCTGCTTCTTTTTCTTTCATCTGTCGTTCTGTTGATTCAGGTACAGAACGTCTGGTCCTTTTCAATATAGAGATAGTGAGATCTTCCTCTTCATCTTTATCCTCCAAGATAAGAGTTCTTTTCTATTTGGATGGAGCACCCATGGGCTTCTTCCCTTTTCTCTTTGATGCAGAAGATGCTGGAGTCTTCACTTTGAACTTCTCCATTGCCTTATTAAGCTCTTTCAGACGCATTTTTGTCACCATTTTCAAACCCACCACCATTTTGTCGCATGGTCGAACACAAAGAGTATGTGGAGGTTCAATGTTCAAGTGTCTGAAGATCTTGGTCACAAGACCTGGGTAAGGCAATTGGCCCTTGTCCTTCACCATTGCTCTGTACATGTGAAAGAGAATGGTGTGAGGAAGAGAGAACTTCTTCCCTGAATTGATCGCGTACATCAATTTCGCCTCGGAGTTAGACACGTCAGTCTTGGATGTAGACTTTGGCCTGATATAGTTGATCACAATTTTGTGAAGCAAAATGTTGATGGCACTCATTCTTGAGTAGGTAATTCTTCCCTCTGTATCCCTGTCTTTGACAAGCTCCAGTGTGGTACGAGCAATCGAAACTTTGATTGGTTGATAGCGTCCTCTTTCAACTCCGATTATATCTGCCAACATGTCCACATCTACCACATAGTCTTGGTCTCGAACACTGAAGGATATTCTATTCGCATCTAAAAAGCTAAGATTCGAATAGAAGCATGCTGTCAATTGCGCATAACCGTCTGTGGTATCGGAGCAAAATTGCTCAAGTTGAAGCAAATTGAACTTCTCCCTTAAGTTCACATTGATGGCATCCAAGAAATCGAAATCAACACTCCTAGGGTTTATCACCCCTCTTTTCAACAGTCTGAAGAACAGATTTTCCTGTTCCTTCGATTCAAACAAATCCATCCTTTTTCCCTTCACCTTTGCAGCAACAACCATTCTAGGTTGAAATTCAAGGAACATTTTATCATCATCGTTCCTGTCAGTCGGATTCAGTCCCGATACACGAGGGTCACTTGGAATGTTCGCAAGTGCTTCCTCAGCCTTTCCTTCGGGAGCAATTCCCAAATCCTCCATTTGTCGCAAAAAGATATACTCATTCCCATAATTCTTATCTTTAAGGAATTCATCTACGTAGTTCAGCGGAGTCCCAATGCTCTTCATCGCACGATAGAGCTTGTAAATAAAAGAGGATTTTTGGACTCTTACAGGGTCTGTGTCCTCGATTATTTCTTCCTCCGGTTGTTGACCCACACCTTGTGGGGTAGATGGTGAAGAGTGACGTGGTGGAGAGTGAATCGGGCTCTGTTGTTGACTCGGTAAATCTTCCTCTTCGGTGAGATCGAAATGGGTAGGCCCCTCCCTCATTCTCTGTGGTCCCCTGTTCGCGATTCTTGAAGACTTTCTCGAAGAAGACATCCTTCCTTGTCGTTGAAAGATTCCTTTACTCGCTTTCCCAAGAAAAGATGACAACTTTCTCGAAGATGAACACGAAGTAGAGACAGGATTGGGAGGAGAATGCCTTTTTAGGGTTTTGAAGTTTAATCGAGAAAAATTGTATATATATATAACTCAGTTTAAAAAGGAAAAAACCAATCGGCACAAGGAAAATGAACAGACATCTCTTTTGAAATCGATAACTGCCAAATATAAGTTAATCTTTTTGAAAAGACAAGATTCCGTTTTTCACGGAAACTATAAATTAACTGAACTAATGATCGTACCTTTTCGAGATTGAATATAATAACAACTTACAGTCTATAGCCATGAACATCTGAGTCTGAGGGTTGGAGAGTCTCTAGACTTTAACTTCCTCAAGTTTCAAAATGTTGAGTCTGGAACGGATAAAATCGAACTGATTTTTCTCCAAAGGCTTTGTGAATATATCTGCTAGTTGGCTCTTTGAATCAACAAATTGAATCGAGATTTCTCCATTTTGAACATGATCTCTAATGAAATGATGTCGAATCTCTATATGCTTTGCTCTTGAGTGAAGGATTGGATTTTTAGTGAGATTGATTGCGCTGGTGTTGTCACATCTAATCTCTGTGCATGAGTCTTCAATTCCAAAGTCTTGTAGCTGTTGTTTTATCCATAGAATTTGCGAACAGCAACTTCCAAGAGCTACATACTCGCTTCGTTGTTGAGAGAGCCACGGTGCTTTGTTTCCTTGAAAACCAAGACAACGTCTGCTTCCAAGCAAGCGGCAAGTTCCGAAGTGCTCTTTTCGTCAACTCGCAACCGGCCAGATGCGCGTCGAATATCCCATAAGATTAAAGTCTCCCTTCTTAGGATACCAAAGACCGATGCTTGAAGATGAAGAAACGTATTTAATAATACGTTTCGTAGCACTGAGATGCGATTCTCTAGGATCTGATTGAAACCTAGCATAGATGCAAACACTCAACAAATGTCAGGTCTAGAAGCAGTAAGATAAAGAAGTGAACCAATGATGCTCCTGTACAGCTTTTGATCAACTTTCTTCCCTTCTTCATCTTTGTCTATCTTCAAAGAACTTGACATCGGTATGTCGGTCTTTTTGCACTTTTCCAGTCCAAACTTTTTGACAAGATCATTAGCATATTTTTCTTGATGAATAAAAGTTCCTTCCTTCAATTGTTTTATTTGGAGTCCAAGAAAGAATGTTAACTCTCCCATCATACTCATTTCAAACTCATCCTGTATAGACTTAGAAAATTTCTTGCACAGAATTTCATTAGATGATCCAAAAATAATATCATCCACATATATTTGAACAAGTAAAAAGCTTTTGTTTTCCTTTTTGATAAATAGAGTAGTATCTACTTTACCTTTGACAAAACCATTATGTATTAAGAACTTACTTAGTCTGTCGTACCAAGCTCGAGGTGCTTGCTTTAAACCATACAAGGCCTTTTTCAGTCTGAAGACTGAGTCTGGCTTCTTTGGGTCTTCAAACCCTGGTGGTTGTTCCACATAAACTTCCTCATGGATAAATCCATTTAGGAAGGCACTTTTGACGTTCATTTGGAATAACCTGAAATTTTTATAATAAGCAAACGCAAGTAATAGTCGAATAGCTTCTAACCTTGCTACTGGTGCGTAAGTCTCATCATAGTCTATTCCTTCTTCTTGCGTATATCCCTTGGCCACGAGTCTTGCTTTGTTTCGTACGACTTTTCCTTTCTCATTCATCTTGTTCCTGAACACCCATTTAGCTCCAATGACAGTTTTACCTTTTGGTTTAGATGTCAGTTCCCAGACATCATTGATGTTGAACTGTCTGAGCTCTTCTTGCATAGCTTCAATCCAACTTTCATCAGATAAAGCTTCTTCTATGCTCTTTGTTCAATTTCAGAAATGAGAGCCACAGCACTAGACTCTTCACGCCTTTTGGATCTGGTGCGAATTCCTTCATTAATTTCGCCAATAATGAGATCTGTGGGACGACTGGACTTATGCTTCCAGTTACTGGTTGATTTGTCTGGTTGATGATCTCTTTCTTTATTTGAATCTTCACGAACAGCTTGATGCTGGTCTTCCAGTCCGAGATGCTTCTTGAGTTGTAAGCTTTGAAGGGTCGGAGCGAGTTCGACTCTTCATGATGAGTCGATCGGATTCATCTTGCGTAGAGTCTTGAAATTTGACATTCATTGACTCCTCCATTGCATCGGCTCTTCTTGTTATAGACTCTGTAGGCTTTGCTTGATGTAGAATATCCAAGGAAGATGCCTTCATATGATCTTTCTTCAAACTTACCAACTCGATCTTTAGCATTTTTCAATATAAAGCATTTGCAACCGAACACATGAAAGTATGAAACAATAGGCTTTTTACCTTTGAATAACTCATAAGGGGTTTTTTCTAGAATAGGTCTTAAGAAGACTCTTTTGATGATATAGCATGCTGTTGAAACAGCTTCAGCCCAAAATCGTGAAGAAATCTTACTTTCAATTAAAAGAGTTCTAGCCATTTCTTGAAGAGATCTATTCTTTCTTTCCATAACTCCATTTTGCTGAGGAGTATATGGAGAGGAGAACACATGCTTAAAGCCAGATTCATCACAAAATTTTGTAAAATCTTGATTTTCAATTCACCTCCATGATCTGTTATTATACTTCAGATAACACATCCTTTTTCTTGAACATTTTTAGCAAATTTTTCAAAATATGAGAAGGTTTCGAACTTACTTGCAAGGAAATATACCCAAGTAAAGCGGGAGTAATCGTCCATAATTACTAGGCAATATTTCTTACCTCCAATGCTCTGGGTTCTGGTTGGTTCGAAGAGATCCATATGCAGCAACTGTAGTACATGATTAGTGGAGACATGATTTATTGGCTTAAATGAATTTCTTACCTACTTTCCTAGAATACATGGAGTGCATGGATTAGACTTTTGGTATGGTAAATTGGGTGGACCTCGACCAAGCTGCTTTGTAGAGATTTTGGCTAATTGCTTCATGTTGATGTGACCAAGTTTTCTGTGCCATAAGCTTGCTTCGTCTTGAATTGAGATTAAGCATTGCGATTCATCCGGTTTCACATCCAAGAGATAGATGTTTCCATGCCTTCGACCCATGAAAGACTGAGTAGAGTCTTTCGGTTCCCGAACATATTCCTTCTTGAAAAGAAGATCTTAAAACCAGTATCACACGTTGGTCGATGCTAAGAAGATTGTAATTGAGTCCTTCCACTAGGGAAACATTACTTATTGTGAGATTTCCAATTTTCACAGTTCCAAATCCCACAATACTTCCTTTGCTGTTTCCTCCAAATGAAACTTTTCCACCATTTACTTGAACAAGCTTTATGAAGCAATTTGAGTCTCCTATCATGTGTCTTGAGCATCCACTGTCAAGATACCACTTTACCTTTTTCTTGACGGAGACCTGCATTCAAAAGAGAGTCTCAAACTTTCTTTGGTACCCAAATTTTCTTGGGTCCTTTGGTGTTAGTAAGATAAACAGTATCAGCCCATACTTTCTTAACAGGTTTCCAAACCATAGGACACTCTTTTTCAAAGTGATCCGGACTGTCGCACTTTGAACACCTGAGAGCATTTCGACCTACAGACTTTACAAAAACTTTCTTGAAATGATTTTTGTAAGCCTCTCTCGAGGGTCTTTTCTTAATTCTTTCTTTTACTTTAGGAAAATCAATCAAGGGAATTGTTTCTGCTGTCATACCTAGACCGGACTTATTGAAGTAAGGTCTTTGAGCTGAAAGAATTTTTTCAAGTTTTTCGGACCCTATTGAAAATTTCTTTGAAATATTCGATAAGTCAGTTTTTAAAAGGGCATTTTCTTTCAAAAGATTATCTTCATTTTCTTTAAGAGTGGAAACATTCAAGTCTAAACTTTTAACTCTTTCTTCTAAAACGTTTTCCTTTTGTTTTAGAGCTGAGTTTTCCTTTTTAAGTTCGGAAATTCTTTTGAGAGAAGTCTTAAGACTAAAACACAGTTCATCAATGTATTTAGAAACTTTGACAGGAATTTTAAAATCACTTACCTCAAATTCACCGTCTGAGTCTGATCCAGAGTTTGAGTCTGAGTCTGATTGTGCCATCAGACATAGGTTGGCATACTCATTATCACTTTCTTCACACTCTGTATCATTCCAGGTTTCGACTTTGAGAGCTTTCGAAACTTTTCAGCTTTTCCTCTCTTCTTCTTCAGAAGAGGACAGTTGGGTCTGATGTGTCCCTTTTTCTTACATTCAAAGCAGACTACATCTTTGTTTGGTTCCTCATCATCAACAGACTTGGTCTGCTGTCTTTGAAAACTTTGTTTCTTTGAGTTGAACCTTCTTCCTTTTCTATTTAGTTTTCTGAATCTTCTTATCATGAGAGCAAGCTCCTCATCGTCCATATCATCTTCAGAATCTGTATCATCAGAATCATCATTTGATTTTAATGCAATGGATTTCTTACCTTTTGGATCTTCGTCTTCATTAATTCGTTCCACTTCATAAGACTGAAGAGTTCCAATCAGCTCGTCGACAGATAGTGGCATAATTCTTTGCGTCTCTCTTATTGAAGTCTTTATGTGATTCCAATCCTTGGAGAGTCCACGCAGTAGCTTGTTTACCTTCATGGGATCAGAAATTTTTTGTCCTTGATTCTCAAGACCATTGACAATATCTGTAAAACGGCTAAACATGTCAGTTATAGATTCTCCTGGTTTCATTTTGAAGGCTTCATATTGACCGAGGAGAATGTTAATTCTGGTTTCCTTCACTCGATCTGTTCCTTCATAGGTGATATGCAATCGATCCCAAACTTCTTTTGCTGTAACACAAGAAGATATTATGTTATATTCAGTTGGTGACAAAGCACAATATAAAGAGTAAATTGCTTTTGCATCGAGTGCTTGTCTCTTGATTATCTCTTCCTAAGTCATTCCGCTGGTCTCAACAGTTTCTTTCCCTCTTTCAGAGACTGATGCAGCTATAGGAGTAATTCCTTTTTCTACAACGTCCAATTCCAGAGGATCCTTTGATCGTAGGAAGGCTTTCATCTTGTTCTTCCAGACGTTGTAATCATTTCCATCAAAGTAGGGTGGTCTGGTATTGCTTTGCCCTTCCACCAGCCCTGGTGCTAGCATACTAGCCATGGATCTTTTACTCTGAAGTAAAACACTTCAAATAAAGTGAGTACACGACCTCTGATACCAATTGATATAGCTAGAATAAGTACCTAGAGGGGGTGAATAGGTATATAAAGGATTTTTCTCGATAATTGCACAATACTAGACAGTTGATAGATTTGAGACAAACAATAATCAAAGTAAGACTGAGAAGGGAAGAGAAAATTGAACACGCGGTTTATAGTGGTTCGGCTTATTTCAAGCCTACGTCCACTCTTCTGCACTGACAGCCTATTGGCTGGATTCCACTATGAACAAAGAGATGTTACAGCGTTGTTCTTCCTTGATTTCTCGATGTAGATGATCTACCACACTAGCTCAAGGTATCACTACGTATAGACACTCTTTGTGTATACAACTTCGCTCAAAATGTATCGACTAATAATCAAGGTGCTTCAGACTCTGGAATTTCTCTATCGATCATGCACTAAAGTAACTAGAACGTCTTCCTTTTATACTTCTTTATGCCATCATACCCGTTGGCACTTACCAAAGGAATTCCTCCAATCTACCCGTTGGATGGAATTAATCAAGAAGATCATTCGAGCTATTAAAGGAACCTGACGATAGCCCATCAATCCTATTCGCCCATACAATCAGGATCTTGGTTTCCAAGAATAGAACCTTCCAAGAATATTTCGTCGACCATCGGATCTTCAAACGATCTTGATTACGAATGAAAGAATCCGTTATAATTATCCAGCCAAGAGATCTTCTCCAGAGGATAGGACTAAATCCTCAACCAAATACTTCGGCTCTGGATTGCCTTCATCATTGGATTAGAAAAACTGTCAATGAGAATAGTCTTGAGTCTTGAGTCTTGAGTGCTGAGTCTGGTGATCTGAAAGTCTTCAGACTCTAAACAGAAGGCTTGCAATTATCCAGACTAGACTGATAGAAACGTTTTGTCAGCTTCAAAATATTCTGGAAAGATTTCTCCAACAGTTACTTCCAGTTGTAAATTTCCCAATTCCTTCTAACCCACTCCATCCTTTCACTCTTTGTTCCATCGGCCTTTACCTACATCCCCTTCCTTTTGCATGTCACCATTGGCCTTACAACTTTGCTGAATTTCCCTCGATTTCCCTAGCGTTGCTTTTCTCTGGTCGATAATTTCCATTTGGTTTCTGGTTTTCTATATTCTCTGTTTACTGGGTCTTCTGCTAAGGTTTCATCGTATTGTTAGTCTTCGTTTCTTAGAAATGGACCGCCTCACTGCTGCAGATGATGCCCGTCTAGCAGCCTTATGCAATCGCATGGGTCGGTTATGGTCCGAATAGCAAATTGAGATATGGGACGAGGAGGTGCCTAGCGACAAAATTGAGGAATGTCAGTTAACTCTGGTGGGTAAGCTTCTCAATAACCCCTCAGTTAATTTTCAGGCTTTTCAAACTACTATGAAAAAGGCTTGGCGCACTGAGTTAGTGGAATTCTCACAAGGCGACTCTGGTCTGTTCATTATCAAGTTTAAATCTTTTGACGTCAAACAGAGAGTTCTACAAAATGGACCTTGGTTGTTTGGCAATCATCTTGTTATCTTAAAACCTTGGATTGCTAACACGCCGCTGTATTGCTATGACTTTAGTACTTGTGCGTTCTGGGTCCACATAGTTGGCTTGCCTTTGGAGCGCTGCACAAAGACTATAATTCGTCAGGCTGCAGGTCATATTGGAAAGGTCATTGAAGTAAACATAGAAAGTAAAGAAGGATTACCACTTCGAGCAATGAGGGCAAGGGTGGAATTGGACCTTAAAAGACCGCTGAAGACAGGTCTTCTCCTTAAGGTTGAAGGCAAGAATTTCTGGTTGGACTTTAGATATGAACATTTATCTCACTACTGTTATTCCTGTGGCATACTGGGTCACTATGCCACGGCCTGCAAAACTTTTCCCTGTGATGAGAATAAATTAGATGAAATCAGTTTTTTATATGGATCTTGGTTAAAAGCAGAGGCACAGGAACATAGCCCATTCTAGCGTACCTTTTATGATGAAGAGATTATCCCTGAGACCCCTCAACCTTCTTCAGCAATTATTCCTATTCCGGACTCTGTTCATGCTGTACCTGACACTCCAGTACAAAAAAATAAAGGTAAACACACTATGGAAACCTCAGTAAGTGATCCTATTATCACAGAAGCAAACCAAGCCACTCAAGATCTTCATACCCTTGACCAGCAACTCATTTTGGCAAACAACCCTGTAGCTGGTTCTTCTCAGTTGAAAAAAAAGCTTAAACACTCACATCTTAATGCAAGATCAGGACCTCTTAAGAAGGCAAAACGATTTCTTCATCATGAAGTTCGACATCACCTACAGGAGCATTTCGATGAATCAGCTTTACAAGACACTCCTATTACTTAGGCAGACACTTCTGTATGTTGGGCCCTGGTGGCTCGCCTTAAAAAGCCACCAAGTGAACAATGAGACTTATAAGTTGGAACTGTTAGGGGTTGGGTAACCCCCTGACAGTTCAAGCGCTTAGGGTCTTAATGACCCATGAGAAGCCCAATATCATATTTTTGATGGAAACAAAGAATCAGACTCAGCAGCTTTTGTCTATCCAACAAAAACTCAATTTCTCAGCGGGTTATATCCAAGATCCAGTAGGATTGGCAGGAGGTTTAGCCCTTTTTTGGACTGATAAAGTTTCTTTCAAAGTTACTTATCAATCATCAGATATGCTAGACTCAATTTGTACTGACCTAGACTCTGGCATCGCCATGCGTCTTACTTGCTTACATGATCCTACTCGTTATCCTCTCTGGCAACACCTGTGGATAGTTTTAAGACGAATCAGTAACTTTAACTCCCTTCCTTGGCTAGCACAGGGGATTATAATGAAGTGTTATATCCATGGGAGAAAGTAGGGAAGTGTCCTGCCGAGTCTCACAGAATGTTTTCTTTTCGCGATCTAATTAATGACTGTTATCTTATGGACCTCGGCAGCAAAGGTTGTGCCTTTACATGGACTAATAACAAACAGGGTGATGATATGGTAAAGGAACGATTAGACAGAATGCTTTGCACAAAGGATTGGAGATTGGCTTACCGTCTTGCCGAAGTACTTGCCCTTCCAGCCCTTGGATCTGATCACAGCCCCCTTCTCTTGTCTACTGAAGCACTTCCAAGCTGTAAAAGGCGGAAATCTTTCTATTTTGAGGCTTTTTGGCTTCAGGATATGGAGTGCCGTTCAATTATTGCTACTTCATGGACCTCTTCTCAGCTTGGAGAGGTGACACTTCCTTAAAAACTGCACTCTGTTTCTGTTGCATTATCCAAATGGAGTCGTTCCAAATTTAGGAATGCACAAACTTAGCTTCATAATCTCAAGAATCAGCTTCAGTCTCTTACCAATCAAACTCTTTTTCACTCTAATACTGATGTGATATTGGACCTGAAAGCAAAAATACATAACTTATGGCAGGAGGAGGAAAAATTTTGGGCAATGCGATCCCGGGTTAATTGGCTTAAATGGGGGGGGGGGGGACAGGAACACCAAATTCTTTCATGCCACTACGGTTCAAAGACGACAACAAAACAAGATAAGAATGCTTCAGGATGATTAGCAAAACTGGATTTGTGACCCTACTGCTCTTAAAGAGATGACCTTTAATTATTTTCAGCAGCTATATTCTTCTATAGGGTATAGAGACTATGGCTCGACACTAAATCTTTGCAAATAGATTGTGACGGAGGAGATAAATGATAATCTGACAACTACAGTTACCTGCGAGGAGGTCCAAACTGCAGCATTCCAATTAGGAGAAACAAAAGCCCCCGGTCCAGATGGCTTGAATGGTCAGTTTTATCGCGCCTATTGGGATATTCTGCAAGATGACATAACATTAGCTGTGCAACAATTCTTTCATACGGGGATCTTATTACCTAAGTATAACCGCACTGCTATTTCCCTAATTCCTAAGATTCTTCATCCAGAAAGATTGGATCAATTCCGTCTTATTAGCCTCTGCAATATTATTTATAAGATCATTTCCAAGATTATTGCAAACCGTCTTAAACCCTGGCTACCACAGTTGATAGCACTAGAACAAACTACTTTTGTTGGAGGTTGACAAATCCAGGATAATATAATTGTGGTTTAGGAAGTATTACATTAGATCAAAATCAGAAAACGGAAAAAGAACTTTCATGCAGTGCTTAAACTAGACATGCAGAAGGCTTATAACCGGGTTGAATGGGATTTTCTCTGAGATTATCTCCTAAAGATTGGTTTTCATACCAAATGGGTTCACTGGATATTTCAATGTGTTTCTACGGTGTCTTACAGTGTCAAATTCAATGGAGCATTTCTACCGTTCTTCCATCCTACTAGAGGTCTCAGACAAGGCGACCCTTTATCATCATACTTGTTCATCCTTATGGCTAATGCTTTAACTACTCTTATCAATAATGCAGTGGACAATGGCAATCTTAAAGGTATTAAACTTAATCAATGGTGTCCCACTCTCTCTCACTTATTTTTCGCTGATGATGCCATTTTTTTCCTTGATGCAAAACTTATGGAATGTCAAAACTTAGCTACTGTCCTTAATGAATACTACCTAGCTACAGGATAGGCAATTAATCGAAACAAATCAGGGTTATTTTGTAGCACAAACTATCCTATTGCCTTGAAAGAAAATCTAGTCGGAGCACTTAGAGTTCCTATATTACACAAAACAAGCAGATATCTTGGCATACCTTCAGACTGGGGCAAATCTAAATGGGAAATGTTTTCTTGGCTTATGGGTCGAGTGCATTCAAAACTCGAAGGTTGGAAAGAAAAACTCATTTCAAAAGGAGGCAAGGAGGTCCTTAATAAAACTGTTGTGCAAGCTATAACCAAATACGCCATGTCGATTTTCAAAATCCCTGCTACTATTTGTAAAGCCATAGAACAAAAACTAGCTAAATTCTGGTGGCAGTCTGATTACAACAAGAAAGGCATACATTGGAAGAACTAGGATTGCATTAAAAGTAGGAAAGATGAAGGGGGTTTAGGATTTTGTGATCTTATGGTTTTTAACAAAGCTTGGCGCCTAGCCCAAAATCCTAATTCATTGTACAACAGGCTACTAAAAGGTTTATATATTCCATCTCAGGATTTTTGGCATGCTACTAAAGGTGCTAGACCCTCTTGGGGTTGGCAGAGCATTTTATTAGGCCGGGAATCTATCGCAGATAAGGTTTTATGGTCTGTTGGAAATGGCACTCAAATTAAAATTCTTGAGGATGACTGGTTACCTAGTGGTGTTATTGGAGGTCCTACTCCTAGGGATGAACCAGTCTTGGTTGCTGGCTTTATATCATCTGATTCAAACTCATGAAATACTTCACTTTTAACTATGCATTTTGATAGCCAAAGAGTTGATGAGATCCTATCTATTCCTATTCGACCTCACTGTACTCAGGATAAACTAATATGGAGAGGAACGCAGAATGGCATTTTTACAGTGAAGAACTACTACAATCAGCTCAGAGCTCAGCAAAACAGCAACATTACTAATCAGGCCTCCTCATCTTTTCAGCCACCTCGCAGATTATGGAATGCAATATGGAAAATACATACTATGCCTATACTAAGATCATTTCTCTGGTCTCTTTGCAGTAACGCACTAACGACTAGAGAGAATTTATATAAGCGACACATCTTGACAAACCCAATTTGCTGTATGTGTGATCATCAGGTACCCGAGACCCCAGAACATCTTTTTTTGTTATGTCCATAGACTTATGATGTTTGGATGCATCCATAATTAGCTATCAAGAGTTCTATAGTACCCATGCATCAAATCGAAAGTTGGTTACTATAGTTTATTGACAGCAAGGATGGCTTACCGGGTCTTGAAACGATTACGTCTGTCCTCTGGCACATCTAGAAAGCCCGGAACGATTTCCTTTTTCGTCAAAAACAGCCGAATGCTGAGCGAGTTGTGCAGTTGGTGATCGCAGAGGCCCAATCCAGGCGTATTTTCGCTACCCCAGAGCCGCGGCCTGTTTCAAAACAGCGTATTTTGAATCACATATGGCATCCACTAGACCACGGAGTCATAAAAATTAACATTGATGCAGCTTACCACTCATTGTGCATCAATGCCTCGGTGGCTGGGGTGTGCAGGGACTCATCTAGCCACTTGATAGATGGTTTTGCTCTTTCAGTTCGCGCCTCCTCAGCCCTGCAAGCTGAGGCGATCGCTTTCAATCTCACCCTGCATTTTCTGCTTCAGAGAGGACGCGAGATGGATCAAATTGTTGTGGAATCTGACTGCTTGATCATGGTGGAAGCCGTTTGTGATCCTGCCCGACGCCTGTGGGAACTCAGATCTATCCTCGACGAAACCCTGCTATTGCTAATTCGGTGCCCTAATCTCCAACTTCTTCACTGCCATGGAGAAGCCAATGCTCTTGCGGACCGAGTTGCGAAGGCCCATCGGGCCTCTTTACTCCCACCAAATTGGGTTACTCAGCTACCTCCCTTTTTGCAAGATATTGTTTTTCGAACCGAATGTAAATTCTATGCCGAGATCTTAATATATTTGTTGTTTCCGACCAAAAAAAAAAAAAAAACTTGGAAGTCATATGGTAAGACATATGATTTAATCAAAATAATGTGATTCTATAGCTTCCTCTTCTTTTTCTAATGCATCTAGTTGGTTGTTATCAATGCTAGATGTTACTCTAGCGAAATATTTTCTGTTCCTAGTAATATATTCACTGCATGAATGAATGGTGAAGATACAAAGAAAGAAGACGTGGATTCTCTGGATTCTCTACCCATACAATGCTCTTCTTGGTCTCTCGATATGATGCATGGAGAAATGCGTACCTGGAATTGACTCCATCCACCCCTGTCATCTTTGATATTGCTATATGAAAGGTCAAGCACGACCAAACTAGCAACATGAAGATTCTCCGCATAAAATTTATTATGCGTCACCTCCCAGGAAAGCCAATATAACTTTGAAACAATATTCTTGAAGTTGCCCAAAAAATCAATGCCTCTAGCTCGAAGAAACCTTAGATTTGGTAGAGCAGCTAATTCTTTGGGTACAATGTTGTGGTTGCAGCCATCGAAAGCTGATTTTTCAGGTACAAGGTTGAATCGGCAGCCATCGGAGGTCAGGCTTAGTGCTTTTACATCTTCATTTCTCTGCCGATAGAGACTCAACATTAATTTGAGTGCAGAGCACTTAACACTCTTACAGAGCTATATAGAAAGGAAGCATGTGGACACTGGTAAACAATTTCCACAACAGGAAACATACCATGGCGCCCTCCTTTTCGGACAAGTCGACTTACATATTTTCAATCACCACCATTAATAAAAATTTTCAGCTTCCAATTGAAACGGCACGTTGTTGTTTTAGAATTTTCTTTATGCTATTTTCTATTCTATTCTACAGAATCTAGAAAACGAAGTTAACTACTAGGCAATCTGTCTAGTCTCTCTCCACCAATTTATGAGACCTTTTGACCCAAACGTTTGAGAGAGAGCTATCTCACCCATAAGACAAATGGACAGTTGAACTAAACTATTTATAAAGCAAAAGGAACATATTCAACAAATTTCTCCTTCAAAAAAAGAAATTTATGTGACATACTCTTCCATTTTACCTCTTTTTTCTTCAGTAGATTTACAGCATCCTCATGAATCCGCACCCTATGATATTTGCGAGGATATTCTTCAAGGATGATTTGCCTTCCCAGATCTCGAACTTGGTCATGCATCGAAAACCCATTATCAACAATTTTTATCAAGGACCGTAGGTGGAGGGCGTTAATTGCACTGTGGGGATGGTAATTGCAATCATTCCACATGATAACTGGATATGTTTGGTTCTCATAGGTGAAAAAGCAAGCAATATCCAGAAATACTTCTTTTGCTTAATCTCCAGTCCTTCCTAACTTATCATTAATGAGTCTCGGACATCCTTAAAAGGACCATCATCTAATTGCTTCAACGTATCTTCCCATAGCTTTCGATTATCACAATGTTGATCTAGGGCAGAGCCTTGGCAGTAAAGATGTGAACCTATGACCTCAATAGCCAAAGGAAGCATACCCACTTTACAAACAATCTCCTTTGCAAGATGATCATATCCTTCTAGGGGAGAGTCTCTTTTGAATGCATGCTTACAAAACAACTCAAGTGCTCAACCAAATTCCATCGCATGAACTTCATAAGCCAAAATTCCTTTAGGTTGATTTAGGACCTCTTCATTGGATGATTCCACTTGAGTCTTCAAGATCTCTAAATTTCTAGTAGTGAAGATGATCCTACTGCCAGAACCAAACCAATCCGATTTTCCGGCCAGCTTTTTTAATTGTTCTTGCTTGTCTAGATCATCTAGAACAACGAGGACTTTTTTAGTATGACATACTCTCTTGATCCTATGCATCCCATCTCCAATGTCTTTGATGTGATCAACAATCCCAAGACCCCCTAAACTTGCTAATAACTCTTTATGCAACTTTATAAGACCATGATGCAATGATTCTCAAATGTTGTTGAGGAAACAAACACCGTCAAAGTGAGAAGATACTTTGTTGAACACAACCTTTGCAAGTACTATTTTACCAATGCCACCTATTCCATGAATTCCAAGGTAACGTACATCATCAGAGTCAACTTCCAACTTTTCCAGTATGTATTTTATTTGACTATGATCTTCAACCAAATATTCAGGTAGATCCACGTTTCCGGCATTAAGCTTACGCAATACCTCTCCAACAACCAATTCAATTAGTTCTCCATGGCTGCAGCAAAGCAGGAAATTTTTGTTTTTGTCAATGACATGAAAGAAAAGGGTACAAATTTCTTCCAGATATGACGATCTCTAGGTGTCTAGGGACCGTATGGTTAAATAACTCAACCATTTCAGTTACCATGACAGAAATCAAGCGTTATAATCAGTTAATGCGTGCATTGATATTTCATGGAATGTCAATTAATTTGACTTATTTGAGATCAGTATGGTAATGCAAGAGCCGATGCATGTGAAGGAGATAATCTTGATTGAATGGACAGAGTAAGATTCACAAAACTTGGTAAGGTAATCTTTTATCTCATAATGCTTGGATCGACTAACAAACATGCAGTGACATAAATTCCAAAGTCCGTGTATTATTGAGCTAAATTTGTAGGAGTGTGTTCATATAAGAGTTGAATCTGAGACAAGACCAAGATAAATTCGTGTCTCAAGCAAAATCGAAAGGAGCACAGTAGATTCATGATAGGTGAAATTGTTTCATTCTTTTTTAAAGCTTTGTTTGTTTCATGGGAAAAAAAATGATATGGAAATATTTTCCTAAAAATGATTTGCTTGTATCACTTACAAAAATTAATGAACAAAATTTCTTTTTATTTCCCATGCATATATTTATAATAAATTATTGTTGGTAATGAAAATATTTTCATTGATTAGTTATTTAGGTGATACAATCAATCAAGGGAAAATGTTTTCTAATCATTCATTTTCTACGAAACAAAAGGAACCTAAGTAAACGAGTTTTATTTTTGGCAAAAAACAATTGAACAGATTTTATTTGGTGAGTTCTCCCTAGACCCATCAGACAGGGTAATCAGACCGGATTCTGGTATAGTTTATTCAAGATCATCTGAATTTGTTCATAAATTGGATCAAAGCGGATCCTTTTTTCGCCCTATTCTTTCCTTTTCCTTGAGTGAGTCCTTACTGCTAAGTATGCATTTCTTCTCTCATCGTCATTTCTTTTTCCTTGATTGTTTTGCCAGATCCTATATCATTTCTGTCGGCTCTAGCTGTCATGACTTCTAATGCAAATTTCAAATGAAAAAAAATGTCTTTAATTCTTGAATTTTGGGGTGACAATGTTTCCTCAAATGAGGAGTGCAACTAGTGCGCTTATTAATGATAACCAAAAGGTTGAGGAAATTTACCCTTTCCCTTTAAGTTCCCATCCCTTTAGATGTGCAACGTTTACAAGAGCATCCTCCCACCGCCTCAATGCATCAGAGCCGAACTTCTTCTTGTGCTTAGATATGGCCTTCTTGTACAATTTGATTTTGAGCTTAACGTCATCAGGGTCCACATCAAAGAAGATGGGGAGTATCTCTTTCTTCCCCTCTAACTTTGAGATGCCTTCTACCATGTGCGCAACCTCACAGAGACACCACAAACTGGTAGCGTAACCCTTAGAGAAGATAGGAATGTAGATTTGAGACTTATCAAGCGCTTTCAAAAGCTCTCCACCGATTTCTTCACCGACTCGGAGTTCTTCAATGTCTCGGAAGACATGGACTCCAGCGAGTCTCAATCTATGATAAAGGCAATCAGTGAAGTTGTCACGTGTGTCCGGTCCGCTGAAACTTAAGAATGCCTCGTACTCATATCCTGGTGGCACATCTTCCACGCTCAGCACTACCTCCGGGCTCCTCTGGCTTTTCTTCGTTCTCGTCAGTTGTCTGAGGACGCTGCCAATAATGATGAACTTCACTTTAAGCCTTTAAGGAGACTTCGAAACGAGAACCCTTGAAACAAGCGTTGGAAAATAAGTCGAACAGAGGGCACTTACAGAACGCGCCGCATCGAGGCCAAGATGATGGCGATTAAAGCAACGGCTGCAATCAGTCCCATTTGCGGCCGATCCTTCTCAAAGCGGCAATCACAACCAAATCCCGAAAGGACCGGCATTAGAAACCCCAATCCCGTGCGATCACGCAGATCTCAGTGGCGTCCAATTTGCGGTAGATCCTCCACTGCGTTGACCAACGTTTGAACCAAAGCGTGTAAATGGAGCTAATTGCGACAGGATTTAGTGAAAGAAGATCGACTAATGCTTCTCAAGGACACGCGATTTTGGGCTCTGGATCGCTCTCAATATGAAGAAAATACCAAGAACACGGAGAGGATGAAGGTGAATTTCCGTGACAGAGAGGATAGACAATAAATGGCGCATTTAGAAAAGTTTTTGAGAAAAGCCTTTAAGGAAATGCAAAGGCTTTTTTTTTTTTTTTGATGACCCGGGAACCCCCGTACAGCCGGCAGCCGGCAAGGTAAACCCGGGGGGACGCTATTGGGTTTCGAACCCCTCACCTTTGGGGAATGATCAATGGAGCTCTTATCTAACAGAGCCACCACAGCTAGTGGTGAAATGCAAAGGCCTTTGCTCTAAATAGTTTTGATGAAATGCAAAAACCGTTTCGTAAACTATAATTGAAAAGTGCCTTGAGAATTAACTTTGGGGAAATGCCGTTTGGTAAACACATATTTGGGAAGTCCTTAGCGACCAATTTGAGTTGTTTAATTTTTAATTTTTTAAAATTGAAAATAAAAATAATGACTTTTTTTTAATATTTTCGCACTGAGATGTAATGTAAAAGAGATATATTAACATATTCATAAGTTGAAAAATACATCAAAGTGGACTTTTTCTCAATTGAAAAAAAAAAAGAAATTTCATTATAACAAACATGATTACATATGCATCGAATAAATAAATAAGTTTTCATTGAAAATTACAAGCATCCTTAAATATTTATTAAACTCATTACTATTTGATCGCGTAAACGCATCATGTCAAAGAGATATATTAACAAATTCATAAGTTGAAAAGTACATCAAAGTGGACTTTTTCTCAATTGAAAAAAAAAATTATTTCATTATAACAAACATGATTATATATGCATTAAAGAAAGAAATAAGTTTTCATTGAAAATTACAAACATCCTTAAATATTTACTTAACTCATTGCTATTTAATCACGTAAATGCTTCATGTCAGAAAATAAATTATCATTTGAAGTGCCGGTCCCCTCATTTGTATTATCAAGGTCAACTGAATATCTATAATTAGGATCCAAATCAGCTCTTGCAAAATGTTTATCATTGATGGCATTTCGTCGTATATAGTTATGCAAAGTCATTGCTGCTACAACAATTTTCACTTGCTTTTCAAATGGAAAACTTGGCATATGCTTTAGAATCTTCCACTTTTTCTTCAACACACCAAAAGCTCGCTCAATTTCCAACCGTAGCGAGGAATGAGCACGATTGAATACCTCTCGATAGCCTGTAGGGGCAAGATCTTGTTAAAATTTTGGCAAATGATATCTAACTTCTTTGTATGGTCCCAAATAACCCGTCGGATTTAGATATCTAGCATCTACTAATTAATATTTACTTGCACAAATATAATATAAATTTAATCAGGATAGACCACATTAATACATATTAATGTACAAAAACCATTAATTAACAAACCTGGAGGAGGATGAGGAAATTGTACATCATGTCTCCCTAAAGCTTCATAGAAAATACAAGTATCATGGGCTTGTCCCTTCCAACCAGCTCAAACATAAGTGAATTCCATATTAAAATTACACACTGCTAAGATATTTTGAGTCGGTGTATCTTTTCGACCAATAAAACGAATATGATCTTTTGTAGGTATCACCACTGGGATATAAGTGCCATCAATAACTCCAATACAATCCTAAAACAAAAACGCAAATATTATTGTATAATCAAAATTTGCTTTTAGTTATTTTTTCTTATTGTATAATCGAAACATACCTTAAAAATGGATAAAATCTTCGATTATTTTTTATCTTCTCTGGAACATTCCTAAATTGCCAATCAGCTGGTTGGATCAAATCTTTTCTCATTTCACATACTTTATCTAATACTAAGCTAAAGTACCTGCTTATGGTTTCCCCAGAGCGTTGAAAACGCTCTTGTCTTAACCTATTACCTATACCATGTCCTAAAATATGAAGAAATATTCCAAGCATTTTTTTAACAACAATATTCCTAGTTCCTTCAAGATCATAACGTGTTATTAAATCATGCATTAAATTATTAAATAAATCTTATCCATTCTAAACATTTGATAACACATAATCGGATTAGCATCTTCATCTATCAACTCTCCTAACCATGCATTTCATATATATGATGATGTCCTACAAGGATTTTTGTGACTGTATATTGCTTGATAAGCGATTGTGGCTTGAGTGGAGGGCCATGGTAGTGGGGTCTTGTGCTAGTTTTCCCCGAGGTATAGGGGCTCGGTCCTTTGAGTGCCGTCCGGGCACAAGGGGTCCGTGGTGGAGTCCTCGGTTACCAAAAATAAAAGAACAATTAGAAATATGTCGTTTTACTCACTACTTGAACCAAATAGAACTCGACTTGAAAAGCAAAACTTTTGATTTTTGATTCAGGTCAGTTCAGTTTGGTTCACATTTTGGTGATATTTTTTGACATCCCTAATCTTGAACACTCATTAACAAAATCCGTCTAATAATTTAAACTGAATGGATTACCCAACTCACGTAGGTAGTCCTCGCGGCCAAGTTCTTTGGGCATGTCTTGTTTCATAATAGAATAATAATTGGTCTCTGCCCCTCTTTGTGTTGCTCTTTTCCTTTTGTTTTTAGATTACACAATATTTGTTCCTCTTCGGAGCATTGAATTTTGCCCAAATATTCATGTCAGATTTCGTATAAGGATGGATGACCAAAACTAGCCCAAAAAACCTTTGTATGAGTATAACAAAGTCTTGGTTGAAATAATTAATTTTAATCAGCCATCATAATATAAAAATTATCAAATCAATTCTAAATTTATTGTACAAATATCGATTCAATCTTAAAATTTTCAATTGTGCTCTTAAGATCTTTGTCCAAAATTTCAATGGTAGTCCTTCTGACTAATTTTTAAAGCATGTGGCACACCACCATGTCAACAATTTTTGACAAATATTGACCAGAATAACTATATTGAAAATTTGTACAAAGGTTTTGAATTACATTGACAAAATTGAAAAGTTTAAGATCGAAGTGGCATCTGTACAATTAATTTAGGACTGATTGTGTGATTTTCCCATATTATAACTTGTGCTAACAACAAACAATAATGATAAAGATCCATTTCTTCATCTTGCGCTATTTTTAACAAAATTCTCCATTTTCAACTTAAATTCATGAAATTTCTTTTATTCTTGAGTCTAGACACGACACAGAAGTTGACACAGTAATTTGAGTTCACCTTCAAGCAATGGTAGACTGAGTCTTAAGTATATAGGTGATGGTAAATGAAATTTTAACAATATATTTTTGAATCGAATAATATGAATCTCTCATTGCCTCTGCACGAAATTCACCTCAAAAAGAAAACTCGTCGGATCAACCATTATGCAACACACTCTTCCATTTTACCTCTTTCCTCTCCAGAAGTTTTACAGCATCCTTATGGCTCCACACCCTACTAATTTTGTGAGAATTTTCTTCATGGATGATGTGCCTTCCTAGATCTCGAACTTGGTCATGAATCCAAAATTTATTATCATGTCCAATTTTTATCAAGGACCGCAGGCAGAGGACAGTAATTGCACTGCGAGGATGGTAATTATAGTCATCCCACATGATAATTGGATATGTTTGGTCCTCATTGGTGAGAAAGCAAGCAATATCCAGAAATACTTCTCTTTGCTTATTCTCTAGTCCTTCATAACTTACCATTAATGCATCTCGAACATCCTTAAAAGGACTGTCATCTAACTGCTTCAACACATCTTCCCATAACTCTCATTTATCAAAATGTTGTTTATCAAAATGTTGCTCTGGGGCAAAGCCATGGCAAGAAAGAAATGAACATATGACCTCAACTGCCAAAGGAAGCATACCCACTCTGCGAACAATTTTCTCTGCAAGATGATCATATCCTTCTAGGGGAGAGTCTCTTCCGAATGCGTGCTTACAAAACAACTTAAGTACTTGACCAAATTCCATTTCATGAACTTCATAAGAAAAAATTCCTTTGAATTGATTTAGGACCTCTTCACTGGATGATTCCACTTGAGCCATCAAGACCTCTAAGTTTCTAGTGGTGAAGAGGATCCTACTGCTTGAACCAAACCAATCTAATTTTCCAGCTAGTTTTTTGAGTTGCTCTTGCTTGTCTAGATCATCTAGAACAATGAGGACTTTTTTAGTATGGCATACTCTCTTGATCTGATTCATCCCATCTCCAATGTCTTTGATATGATCAGCATTCTCAGGACCCACCAAACTTGCTAATAACTTTTTTTGCACGCTTATAAGACCATGTTGCGACAATTCTCGGACATCGTTGAGGAAACAAACACCATCAAAGTGAGAAGATACTTTGTTGAACACAACCTTTGCAAGTACTGTTTTACCAATGCCACCTGTTCCATGAATACCAAGGAAACGTACACCATCAGTGTCAACATCCAACTTCTCTATTAAGGCTTTTATCTGATGATGATCTTCAACTAAACATGCAGGCACATCCACGTTTCTGGCATTAAGCATACATGATACCTCTCCGACAACCAATTCAATTAGTTCTCCATGGCTGCAGCAAAGCGGGAAATTTTTGTTTTCATCAATGACATGAAAGAAAAGGGTACAAATTCCAGATATGACGATCTCTAGGTATCTAGGGACCATATGGTTAAATAACTCAACCATTTCGGTTACTATGACAGAAGTTATGTGTTATAATCAGTTGATGCGTGCATTGATATTTCATGGAATGTCAATTAATTTGATGTATTTGAGATGAGTAAGATAACGCAAGAGTTGATGCATGTGAAGGAGATATTCTTGATGGAATGGACAGAGTAAGATTCACAAAACTTGGTACGGTAAGTTTTTATTTAATAATGCTTGGATCGACTAACTAACATGCAGTGACATAAATTCCAAAGTTTGTGTATTATTGAGCTGAATATATAGGATTGTGTTCATATAATAGTTGAATCTGAGATAAAACCTAAATAAATTCGGGGTCTCAAGCAAAATTGAAAGAAGCATGACAGATAAATGATAGGTGAAACTGTTTCATTGTTTTCTAAGTAAACAAGTTTTATTTTTGGCGAAAAACAACTGAACAGATTTTATTTGGTGAGTTCTCCCTAGACCTATTGGACAGGTAATCGGACTGGATTCAGGTGTGGTTCCTTCGAGTAAGAGTCATCTGAATTTGTTCATAAATTGGATCAAAGCAGATCCTTCTTTTGCCCTATTCTTTCCTTTTCCTCCAGTGAGTCCTCACTGCTGAGTGTACATTTCTTCTGTCATCGGTCTTTTTTTTTACCTCTCTCTCTCTCTCTCTGGTTGGTTTGCCTGATCCGATATCATGTCTGTTGGCTCTAGTTGCCATAACTTCTAATGCAAAAAATGTCTTCAATTCTAGAATTTTGGGATGACAAAGTTTCTTCAAACAAGTAGTGTAACTATTGCGCTTATTAATGATAAATAAAAGGTTGAGGAAATTTATCCTTTTCCTTTAAGTTCCCACCCCTTTAGATGTGCAACCTTTACAAGAGCATCCTCCCACTGCTTCAACGCATCAGAGCTGAACTTCTTCTTGTGCTTGGGTATGGCTTTTTTGTACAACTTGGTTTTGAGCTTAACATCATTAGGGTACACGTCAAAGAAGATGGGGAGTATCTCTTTCTTCCCATCTGACTTTGAGGTGCATTCTACCATGTGCGCAACCTCACGAAGACACCTCGAACTAGCGGCGTAATTCTTGGAGAAAATTGGAATGTAGATTCGTGACTTGTCAAGCGCTTTCAAAAGCTCTCCATTGATTTCTTTGCCGACTCGGAGTTCTTCGTCGTCCAGGAAGACATGGATGCCATTGCGTCGCAAGCTATGGTAAAGGCAATCAGTGAAGTTTCTGCACGTGTCTGGTCCCCTAAAACTCAAAAACACGTCGTACTCATATCCTGGCGACACATCTTCCACGCTCCGGATTGCCTTTGAGCTCTTGCAGCTTCTCTTTATTCTCGACGGTCGTCTTAGGACCCTGCCACTTATCCTGAACCCGAGTTTGAGCCTTTAAGGAGACTTCAAAATAGGAACCATCAAACAGGTGTTAGAAAATAAGCCGAATACAGACCACTTACAATCCACACAACATCAAGGCCAACATGATGGCGATTAAAGCAAAGGCTGCAATCACTCCCACCCGCGGCCGACCCTGCTCAGAGCTGTCATCGCAAACAAATCCCGAAAGGACCAGCGTTTGAACCCCTAATGCCGTGCGATTACGCAGATCTTGGTGGTGTCCAATTTGCAGCAGATCCTCTACTGCGCTCACCAACATTTGAACCAAAGTGTGTAAAAAGAGATAATTACAACAGGATTTAGTGAAAGAAGATCGACTAATGCTTCTCAAGGACAGGCGATTTTTGGCTTTGCGATTGGTCACAATATGGAGAAAATACCAAGATCGCAGAGACGATGAAGGTGAATTTCCGTGAGAGAGAGGTTAGACGGTAAAGTATGCAAACCACTAAAGTGAAAAAGTTCCACAGACCACCCTGCTACCGGTCGAAGCATCGGGGTTGAAAAGCACAACTCAAATTTAATTTTGTGGTTGGAAATATCATGGAAACAAAACAGAATTTTCGACGAAAATTTCATAAACTTGCTATCATCGCTGAGCGTAAGCACCGAAATATCACCCAGCTGGTATTGACAATGGTATTCGAATGTTAAGAATTGTTCGCTATATTGTTTCGTGGAAAGGAGAATCTTATCAGACCCCAAAATCACTGTGGAAGAAAATATGGCAATCCCACACCTACCCCAAAAGAAAATTTTTTATATGGAGCGCTTGCCAAGATGCCCTTGCCCCCAAGGATAAACTTTTCAGAAGGCAAATCTTACCTCATCACCTTTGCAGTCTCTGTAATCGAAGCCCCGAAACGGTAGAACACGCTCTCCTTCTTTGTCCGTGGACAAGGAAGATCTGGAAAGATATAACTCTGAATATCAATATCTCCGCTCAGGGTTCTTCGCGATTCGAAATTTGGTTAGCTGAATTTGAACATACCTCAGTCACCTTTGAGCTTCTCGCGGTTTGTTCTTCCGCAAATTTGGAAAGCTCGAAGCCACTCTGTCCTTCGAGCGCAAAAACTGACCCAGCACAGGTAGTCGATGAAGCATCTCGATCGGTGGCTCCCTGGGAAGAAGGAAACCAAAATTGCAGCAGGCTTCCGCCTCCATCAATGGCAGCCACCAGAGCAGGGGGGAATTGAAAATTAACATTGATGGAGCTTACCTGGCTGGAACGAACGAAGGTGCGGTGTCGAGTGTTCGCCACGACAGCTCTGGGAGGCTGATCTGACTGTTTCGCGCAGTCGATCAAGGCGTCTTCAGCAGCTCAGGCGGAGCTGCAACCAATAGTGGAAACCCTCATGAACTTCTCCACGGGAACCGAAGCGTCACTTGAAGTGGAGAAAATATTCAAGAGAAGATTCAAAGTGGGATCGGATCACTCTGGTCTTAAGAGGCGATGCTAATCCGGGTGACAGTTTTCAGTGGGAGGTCACTTTCATTCGTAGATAGTGAGAGATTTAGAATATTCGATTAATATATAAGTTTCGTTTACCATCTCCCACGCATAATCGAATATTCCGAATCTCTCCACTAAAAGCGATCTGACACTAAATCGAACCCCTGAAATGAATGCGGAAGACGAGCCCAGGAATCACACGTATCACTGATCAAAGATACAGCACGGAATCGAGCGTACCTTATTGTCCACAGATTAAACACGAATCTTGAAGTTCGAGGAAGAATCCTGATTCCGTTCTACCGAGGAGCGTACTGTTGCTGTTAGGGGGAGAAAACTCTATCTCTTGGAAGCGTATTGTCTTACGTTGTTTTTGGAGGGGGAGAAAGTTTTTGATGTACGTACACCAAAAGGTATGTCCCTTTTTTTTCTTTTTCTTTTTCCCTCAAAAGCGTCTCCTCCAAGAGATGCATCTTTTCAACGTAAAACGTCCCTCCAAAAGGACACAACCCTAGTATAAAAAACAACGCAATCTTTCACATCGCAACCGTTTCTCCATGGGCCCTTATCTTGCAGGCCGGGCTTTTAGGCCCAACATGGGCGGACGGGCCCACTTAGGTCCATCATCACATATAAAAAACCCATCATATATATATAAGTTTCCTTTACCATCTCCCATGCTTAAGACTCAGTCTTCCATTGTTTGAAGGTGAATGCAATAGTTGACTTCTACGTGGGTTTCCTGCTGTGACCAATTTAGAAGGCTTAGCCTCTGAAAGATGGAGGGCCACAATCCCATTCATCATTTTTTATTTACATAAGCCAAAGCCCATAGCACTAGCGACGTTTCCGGCATAAATGCAAGGTGGATGTATAGCTGATATAGGATCTTGTGGAACAGGATTTGATTCTGCAAGCAGTTCGGTAAGAATGAAGAAATTTAGAATCGTGCCTAGAATCATGAATAAAAGGAATTTCATGAATTTAAGTTGAAGATATAGGATTTTGTTAAAATAGCACAAGATGAAGAAATGAAACTTATCAGTATGGTCTGTTGTCAACTGTTTATGGACAAAAGATTATGTGGCGCACTTATAATTTGGAAAATTTACCCAATCAGTCTAAACCTTTCATTGGTAGCCGAATCTAATATCATTTCTGTCGGCTCTGGCTGTCACAACTTCTAATGCAAAAAATGTCTTCAATTCTTGAATTTGAGAATGACAAAGTTTCTCCAATCGAGTAGTGTAACTATTGCGCTTATGAATGATAAACAAAAGGTTGAGGAAAATTACCGTTGTCCTTTAAGTTCCCATCTCTTTAGGTGTGCAACCTTTACAAGAGCATCCTCCCACCATCTCAATGCATCAGAGCCGAACTTCTTCTTGTGCTTGGGTATAGCCTTCTTGTACAATTCAGTTTTAAGCTTAACGTTGTCAGGGTCCACGTCAAAAAAGATGGGGAGTATCTCTTTCTTCCCATCTGATTTTGAGGTGCATTTGTTCATGTGCGCAACCTCACGAAGACACCATGAACTGGTAGCGTAGTTCTGGGAGAAGATAGGTATGTAGATCCGAGACTTGTTGAGTGCTTTCAAAAGCTCACCACCAATTTCTTTGCCGACTCGGAGTTCTTCGTTGTCTAGGAAGACATGGACTCCAGCGAGTCTCAATCTGTAGTAAAGGCAATCGGTGAAGTTGTTGCGTGTGTCTAATCCCTTGAAACTCAAGAACACATCGTACTTATATCCTGGCGGCGCATCTTCCACACTCAGCATTGCCTCCGGGCTCCTCCGGCTTTTCTTCATTCTCGTCATTTGTCTCAGGACCCTGCCAACTATCATGAATCTGAGTTTAAGCCTTCAAGGAGACTTCGAAACAGGAACCCATGAAACAAGCGTTGGAAAATAAGCCGAACGGAGGAGAACACTTACAGAACGCACAGCATCGAGGCCAAGATGATGGTGATTGAAACAACGGCTGCAATCAGTCCCATTTGCGGCCGATCCTGCTCAGAACTGCAATCGCCAACAAATCCCGACAGGACCAGCATTTGAAACCTCAAACTCGTGCGATCACGCAGATCTCAGTGGTGTCCAATTTGCGGCAGATCCTCTGCTGCGTTCACCAACATTTGAACCAAAGCGTGTAAGAGGAGCTAATTGGCTAATTGTGACGGGATTTAGTGAAAGAAGATCGACTAGTGCTTCTCACGGACAGGCGATTTTGGCTCTCTAATCGCTCTCAATAAGAAGAAAATACCAAGAGCGCGGAGAGGATGAAGGTGAATTTCTGTGAAAGCGGGTTAGGTAAAATCATTGCATTTTAGTCAGTTACCATCATTGGTATTTTGAATTTCCATTGGGGGGGGGGGTGCTGCAAGGTTCAAGCGATCAACCACCAACCTTCCCTTATCTCAGTGAACATGCCCCCAAGTGAGCAACCCTTGACAAGAAGTGTGCATCGCAGTGTGCATCGCATTCATGTCCAGAGTGAAAGTATGTCCATTTTGATGAAAGTCTGAAATCCTGTTAACACTCCCAATGCATTGCAACTTGTGAGCGTGGCACTTCCCAGGAGAAACTACACAGGCATGTAAAAAAACGGATCTTATGAGTGGCAGATCAACTCTGCTGTAAATCTTTCAAGAAGATAAAAGGGCAGTATACAAAGTGGTGGCACAAAATTGCACATATGGCAAAGGCATCCATCCTAGCAATTAGCAAATTGCAAAGCAGAGGGGTGAAAAAGAGGGTAGATTTTTTAACTTGGAGTCAGAAGGAGTAGATCTTCCGACAGAAAAAGGAAAGACTGAAGAAAGGGGGAAAGAGAAAAAAGCAATCAAAGCCAATCATGGCCTAGAGAATTTCATGTGGAGGTGTTGGGGGTGAGGGACAATCATGCGACCCCCTGCTAATCAACTTTAATCAGAGAGCATGAATAAAATGTTCTACGTTTTTCACTTGTCCTATCAATTGGGGTTTCATCATTAGGTTTAGATGCCTCGGATCTAGTGAGTCATTCAAGAAGCCAAAGAGGGGGGCAATAAGGAAAATGGGTTTTTTTAAGTTGGATTCGAGAGGGAAGCAGAAAAGGTTGGTGGCCTAATACCCAGAAGAAGCCAAAATTCTTTCAACCCATTTTGCAGGATGATCCTTTCCTTTTTATCAATATTTTTTCTTTTCTCTTTTTCAAGATTTAGTTGAGCGGGGGAAAGTGATGTTTTTTCAATGGTAGGGACGGGGAACATTACACGTACGGGGATGAATCTGGGATGAATTTAGAAAAAAAGGGTAGAGCAGTTCCATGAGGCAATGTCTCTCCTCCCATCCTTTTTCACATGGATGTCCATGTGCATGTGAGGACATGCACATGGTCCGAGCCGCCCATCCTTTTCCTTTCCTCCCTAGGCCATGCCGTGACAAAGATTGGGTTGGACCCATGCCCCTCTCTCTCTCTCTAAACATTGGGAAAATTCTGTACAAAATCATGTCCATTGTCATGAAAAGACATAACATAGACTCGTTTTATTAGATAGGACTAGACGTAAATTAGAGATTTTAGTGTACGGTCCATATTCTCAAAAGTGGAGCCCTAATAATTCTTAGTGCTATTTCATTATATATGATTGGTTCGATTTATTAGAATGAGTTTAGTTGTGTTCTCTCCATATTGATGTGATTCGAGAATAAATTGTTGAGTAACAATAGACATTAAATCAAAACTGAGTTGAAAGCACTCAAAAAGACTTGGAAATAGGGAATATAGTTAGGTAATTGAATTAGAAAAAATGGATTTTTTTTAATTTTATTTTCAGGGAACTTAATTAGATAATCGAAATAGGAATGGGTTTTTTTTTTCCTCTTTTCCTGTTATCATGCACTCTTTTGAGTCCCCTCCATGGTTTGGATGGATAGGTTGGTCCATTTTGTGGGCGAGGACAAATAGGCCGGAATCCACTAAATAAAGGTCTTTTTGGGCTCATTTCCTGGACTCTAAATTGGAGAAGGGAGGGATGTACCTTTATCGTATAAGAAGAAAAACAAAAGGTCGGGGCCTACAAATCAGCCCATTGGATTATAATCAAATCGACGAAGCCCATGATAACTAGGGGTGACGACAAATATGGTTCAAACCGTCAGACCAAACCAAACGGTTTTTGACGGTTTGATCAGTTTAAGAGTACTTTATACTGTACAAAATATCAATGAGATTAGTGTGTTTAATTTGTTGAGAAAACTCCTAGTAGATTTTGATGATAACAAGACTGTCCATGAGATTTTAGTAAATTTGATAATTTTCTTGAAGTATGTTAATCCAGGAAATAAATCTAACACGAATTAGAAAGTCTACTTAAGACGAAATAAGCTCAAACTTGAATCTAGATTTTATATTGAAGATAAAGATTAAGAGAATTACTATGATTCTCATCTTGATGAAGTTTAGAAGGAAGCAGAACGAGACCAGTTCAGGATGAATGATGGCTAGTAATTTGGTTTGTTTCACACCTCCAGAGATTTGATTCATTCAATATTATTTGATTGGAAAATTAATCCCAAGACAATTACTTTCCAAACGTAAAAGCTCTACTTATAAAAAACGAGATTCAAATTGTATGGGCAAACAAAATTAAGTAGAGATTCTATTTTTGTTACTCAATGGTTATCGAATTTTCTTGATATAGGTCTATCCAACGGTAGAATGGAAGACGATTCTCTGAATATTATCCAAAAGCTAGTTTAGAAGTGGAAGAGTATATAAACAGACTAAGGTGCTAAGAAGAGAAAGTGAGACGAGGCCAATAATCTATAATTCTAAAGTCTGAGCAAACTTTGAATATACACTTGTTCTTCGTGAGCTTAAAAGTTTATGATTGTGAGAGAAGTACAGTATGAATGATTAAGTGAGATAGTATGATCTATTATCGAGTATTTGTATTCAAAGTTATAATATCTTATTGATCATATAGTGTAATTTAGCTAGTAGGCTGTTAATGTGGAAGAATGAACGTAAGCTTGATCTAAGTCAAACCATTATAAACTTTGTATGCAATTTCTCTTAACCCTTAATTATTATTATTTTGTTAAAGTCTATTGCACACCCGCTGAGTGCTTCTAAAGTTTGTCTTACCGCATAACATATTCTGAATCTTGCTCCAGAATCTGATCCTTGTGCAGACTTTGATCTTGACTTATTTTATTCAACATTAATTTCTCTTAATATTAAATTTTCTATTTATCTTAATGGAGTAGGCTACCTTATGGGTTTTGCCATCACGATCTTCAAGCTCTATTGATGTTGGTGGCAACCTTCACCGTGAATTGAGACTGGACTGTGCAACTTCTTTGCATCTAGGCGGACATGAGCCAATTTGGTTAGTGATTGTGCCAAACCGATGGAGGCCCTCGATGTGGATGAGGGCCACCACCGATGAAGTCTGCCCTTGCCCAAATTAATGATGAAGGCTGCGGGAACCAACATCTATAAAGAAGGAGTGATGGAGAGGTACGAGTTCGTGTGCGGAGGGACAAGCCAATCGAGGGAGGTGAGATGGATGGTGTTTGCAATGGTGAGGACTGATGGCCAATGTAATTGATGGCGTCAACCCAAAACAAGCAATTACTTTAGTCTTTAGGTGAAATGGATTGCGTCGGTATCGTGTTTAGGTTGGTTTTGGTTTATGACCCAAATTAGAATCAAACATTTAGAAGCCCGTTGTTTTACTTATTACTTGAACCAAATGGAAACCTGACCTGAAAAGCAAAACTTAAGTTTTAGATTCGAATCAATTCAGTTTGGTTCATATTTCAATAGATTTTAATAGTCCTTATTGATAGCCCTAAGCCACGATAATTGTTAACAAGATCCATGAGATAATTAAAGTTGAATGGACCACATAACTCATGTCGGTACGGACAACTAGGTGAGATTCACTGGTGCACAATCCCGACGTTGGAGGTTCTCTTGTGCAACTTCACTCCATAATATCTACTACATATGAAGAAAATCCAAATAAGGATTTCAACTTCAAATTTTTATCCAAAAGTTTTTACATATCATGTTTTTTTTTTTTTAAGACATATAACAGCGACATGTTATAACAGAGTCTACAAACATGTAATTTAAAATAGTCAAGATAATTAACAATCAGCATAAAAAATGTCTTTATTTATTTATTTTCTCTAGATAACAATGAAGAATACATGAGTTTATTTATTGGCTTTATTACATGAGGTACTGAGATAATCAATTATGATCCATCAATGATATATACATTTAAAGGGTGATGATATCTTCTAGATATATGCACAATCACAAGAGATATAAAAAATTACGGGAAAAGTTCAAATTATTTCTAACATCTCTCCTAAACTAGTTTACCTGTCTGTCTAGGCACACTTATGATTTCTTTGTCCCTATACACTTACGTAAGTGTTCTCTTCTACTGGTCAAAAGATATCCTTGACAATATGAACAATCCATAAAAAAAAAATTCAAACAAGAATCAGACAAAACATCAACTGATTATTAAAATGCAGCAAAAATTGAATTTTGGGGAATAAATTATAACATAACTACTATGGCACAAAGTACATGTCTTTTCATCCGAAATAACGAAAAAAAGTGGTCCATGAAGCTTTTTTTTGGGGGGGGGGGGTGTCATGCCCCGAATCCTGAGCGTGCGCACATCCCTTGGCGGTCGACTTAAAAAATTTTGGAACGTCTCAGGACGCGTTGCCGACCCTTTTCATTTTATGCACATGCGGAAGCAAATTATACAAACCCCGGACAACAATCAAAGACAAGGATAGTAGAAAGACATGCAACCATTTTTCACAAAACACACCTTATATACATACCCGGTTAAACCTATGGGTTTATAAACATAAGTCAGTCTTAAAGGAAACCCCTAAGCAACCTAACTCCACTAGTAACAGGGCCCACCACGAGATGTCGCATCTCGCGCCCACCAAATCCGCACTCAGCAGATCTCCATGCTACGGCCCTGAAAAAGGTTAGCCCACAACGGGGTAAGAATAAATCTCAGCGAGTTAAACCTTATGCAGCCTAAGAACACATCATATAAGACTTACCTCGCCTCAGCACTTCCCTACATATTAGTACAATTTATATCACAGATACATATAGTAAATGCACACATCAATTGGAACACTTCACTTATATCACAATCAATCACAGGGGTTCCGATTATAAGGCCAAATCGTTATGACGTGTCCTATTCCGTGTCACACAATTTTGTCCTATAACCAAGCGCATTTATCTCAATCATTCACACGTTCCAATTGATTACGGCCCCACGAGCACGGCCTACTCGATGTTCGGTGGTCTTCTGGCGTAATCAGGCATCGTCTCACCCCATTGAGCATGGCAACGTCTACACTAGACGGCAATCGCGAAGGAGTATTGGTCCAGCCTTTACTGCGACTGTCATCCGTTGTCCAGGGGCATCCCATATAGGGGCATCGTCCACCGGACGCACATCGGGGACGGGTTCTCAAAATCATTACACAATCATTCAATCCCGACCAAGGACATTGTGCTTTGCACTCAATTGTCTCAATTAAGATAATGTGCTTAGCCTATTTTCTTCGTATTAAAAGCACTCGATAAAATAATTGTGTGTGGGTACACGGTCAAATCGGACCATAAAGCGTGATATCCTTTCATTGTAAAATCTCACGATTTTATATAGTACTAAAAACATTTTCGGCGTAAAAAACCGACACCCGGTATTTTTTTTTTAAATTAGATACCGAAATTTCACATTTTTGAAATAATAATTCAAGAATCAACACCCAGCATCAAATTGCACAAATTAACAATCAATTGCACAAACTAATTGCACCACGACAATCAACACAAAATTCTAACAACCGGCTATCCCGGTATAATTTACACTAATTAATAAATAATTGAATAAATTATATTTAATTAAATAAATAAATTGCAGTTAATTAAACTGAACCACTTAATTAATCTGACCATGCAGGCACATCATCCACCAAATCAACTCTTAGCTTCCATCATATAGCTAAAACACCAAAACCTCATTTTAAAAATAAACTTAGTAACCCTTTTTTCTTTTGTTCAAACCTTCTGAAATAAATTCGTACGAGGTCACGTATTTGAAATTAACCCGCCAAACTTTGCACACACCTCGTATAAAACCTCCTCGTTTTATTGAGCAAATAAAACTTGGCGTCCAAACCCGATACCATATTTCTTTTCTAATTTTTTTTCCAACCCTCTCTTTTGAAAACAAACCTTAGTAACCCCTCTCTTTTTTTTTTTTTTTTTGTTCAAACGTTGAGAAATAAATTCGTAGGTACTCACGTACTCAAAATTAAACCGTCAAACTTTGCATGCACTTAGTTTAAAACCTTATTGTTTGATTGGGCAAATAAGTTTTGGTGTCTGGATCCGACACCTCATTTATTTTCTATTTAATAGTCCAAGAGGTCACATTTTATAATAATACTAAAAAACCAACATAGAACAATCCATCTCATCACCTTACACCTAAGTTCTCAGCATGCCACAGGTCCGCCACATCACTAAATACACCTTATTCAATAAGCACAACATAAAAAACAACCATAAAACCATAACCGGTCCTAATTGGCAGAAACTGGGCTACTTGCGCGTCTCCAAGTTTAAATCCAGAAACATAATCAAACGAGTTCAGAAAATTCTAAAATTTGAATATGTTATATAAAACACCTAAACGAAAATTTTTCATGAGACACAATGACCCAAATCCTTCTAGAATGAGAGCAATAAATCGCTCAAGTCGAGACCAAAACTGGGTCTATTTCCAGAAATCACGTTTTCCAAAATCAGTTTGGTTTGAGGTCCAAAACATGTCTGTTTGATCTGAAATTTGACTATGTTAAAACTAAAGGATGTAAGAAACAACTTTTGTGAAGAAACCATTTCGAAAATCGAACCCTAAGAGTTGATAAAAATCCTTTGAACACCAAAAGGTCACCATTTCCAGCACCATCTGAGATTCTATTTGCAAATGACGATGCTGAAATATCATTCTTTCAAATCCCTAAAAATATTAAGTAAAATATATGTGATAGCTGAAGATGTCTAGAACATTTTTCATGAAGGAAGTAACCTTAAAATCATAACACATTTTGATCCACGAAAATGGAAAATGGCGAGAGTCCAGTAAACTAATTAGAATTTCAGCTAATCCAACTTGTCATGACCTACCCCTCGAGGGAGAGAATAGGTTTAGGGGTATTGCCTAAATGATGGATCTAAGACCCATGATTAGGTGCAAGCTCTTCCAAGCCCATACCTCGCATGACATTGGGGTGTTTTTTTAAGAATTTTGCAATGAGGAGTCGCCACTAGCCTATTGGGGTCGGCTAGAAACCAAGTGAGGCATGGGAGTGTACCTCACTTCCTACGTAACCAGAGAATTTTGGGTTGGAGACTTGATTACACTAATTAATCAATTAGTGCCATTTTGGTACTTAATCTTGTTCATTTTAAAAGAAAAGATTTTTGTCAGGCAGTTTGGATTGATTTTATACATATCCACTAACATGTGAGGTGATGATGCGAGTGCGCAATCATTAAAGTAGCAATTAGTAGCCGAGGAAAGCATTTAAATAAATTGCATGGGAGAGCACACATTTAACATGAAGGAACATATAAATGCTAATACTAATTAGACTAAATGGAAGCCAAAATCAACATACCAAAATTGTATAATCAAAGGTATTCGTCTTTAAGGACAACTATAACCTCTCGAGTAGGGTTCTAAATTGAAAGACTTCCATTTTTTAAGAGAAAATAAACCAAGAGATTAATCTGAACTTTTTTGATGAATTTTAATTTTAAGTTTTTATGAATTTTTTTTTTGGGATTTTTCAAAAACTTTTTTTCAATTTTTTTCGAATTTTTTAGTTTTTGATTAATTAATTAATTTTATTTGTTATTTTCAAATTTTAATTGATTTTTTTGTTCTTTTTAATATTATTCATTGTTGATAAAAAAAAAAAAAAAAGGATTCGAACTGGGTCATGAGACCCGACCCAACTAAACAGACCCGAAGCATATTGTATCGGATTAAACTAAAAACATTAACCCTAAAAGGCCGCTCGGAATTAATTATAAAAGCCTATGAATTTTTTTAACTCTTTTTCCGGCCCACGTTTGAAATGAGCCCAGCCCACGACAGAACACCCTAGCGCACTTTTCACATTTTTTTCTCCCTTTTTATTTTATTTTAGTTCTTTTTCTTTTTTTTGTCTTTTTACGTTTTGTTTTTTTCTGCTGCACTCCTATCTCTGCATTCCTCTTTCCCGAAGCAAATTTTTACTTTCTTTTTCTATATTTTGTTTTACTTTTTACTTTTTCTGTACTTTTCTTTTTCATTGTTTTTTCTTTCATTTTTTCCTCCCCTTTGGGCTTCTTCTCCTTCGTGCTTGCCCACTGCACGCCCGAAGCTTCCCTTCCCCAAAACATGGCCTCATCGCAACTCAGCCAAACAACAATGTAGCTCAGAACAACCGGCGACCCTTCCACCGCCGAACTTCCACCGGCCACTAGTTGGCCGGAGATCAACGCCTTCACCGGAATGCTTCCGGCTAAAGATTAGATTTTCGAACTCTAAATTTTTGTATAACCAAAACTCCGTCGATTCGAGTACTAACACTGGCATGAGCAAACAACAGACTCAAACTCAAACAAAGACAATATCACGGCAACGAACCTCGCAGAAACCATTTCCAAATCTCATTTTGACATTTCATCAAACGCATAGAATGCACCAGCTAAAGGAAGGAACTAAGCTCGCCCGGGGCTATTGTTTGGACCAAGCAACGATCATCGACACACAACAACATTCCATACCAACTCAGAGACAGATCACATCAAATTTAACATAGGTATGAACTCAAGGACGATAAGGCTCGGTCAAGACCAACTAAGATACTCGGACTTCATTTAAGCATCCCTGCAAACAGTTGGCGTGCATGACTCTAACGAGAGATTTTCGACGCGGTCGAGACTCGAACATAGCCCTAAGTTCTTATCGAAACATACCAAAACACACAACAAGATCAACGAAGGACCAGCGGGACCGAAGCTCGCGCGAACTGTTTGATCGGGAGCTCTGGTCCGACACCTCCTAAAACAGGGCACCTACGGTTCGGAAGGCTTATCCGGTTTGGATGATGAGCAACAGACAGGTCTCAAGAAATGTCGAAACGCTCTCTCGGTCTCACTCTCTCCCTCTGGCTCGCCCTCCGTTCTCTCGAGCTCCCCGGTCTCGCTCCCCCTCCATGCGTCTTCTCCTGCCGCTTCCCTCTCAACCCCCTTCTGTTTTTCGTGTTCTCCTGGTTCGAATGACGAGCAACGGGCGTACTTCAGGCAATGGTGAAACGCTCTCTCACCTCACTCTCTTCCTTTGGCTCGCCCTCTACTCTCTCGAGCTCTCCCCCACTCTCTGTCCTTCGCGCTCTCTCTCTCTCTCTCTCTCTCTCTCTCTCTCTCTCTCTCTCTCTCTCTCTTTTCTTTTAAATTTTCAATTTAAAAAAAATTATTAGATTTAATAATTAGTGATAGTCATGTAAATGCTCCTAATGTCTACGTGTAATGGATTTACGATGCATTTTAATGAAAGCTATTTACTTTACTCTTTACTTACTTTTTTTTTTCTTTTTTAGCAACTAATCCTTATTTTGTATGCTATTTGTCGCGATCAAATTTTCGGGTGAACCACCTAGGGTTTGGCTAATGGATTACTAAGTTTAAACTTAGCTCGGGCTCTCCCAAGCTCATACCAATTCGCAACTTATGTTCAAATTCTTAACATGCAGATAGATTTTATCTAGGAGTCGCCCATAATCTATTTTTTGGTGAGTCGATTAGAAACTTAAGTAAAGTAACGGGAGTTTTACTTTACTCCTACAAACCAAAGATTATGAGTACGGGGACTTGGTTACACTAGATTTCTCTAATGCCCTTTCGGTACCATTCTTTTATTTTCAAAAATGCTTTTGCGGGCAGCTTAAATTGATTTTAAATCTAATTCCCTAACATGTGAGGCGATCATGCAGGTGCGCAAACCACCAATTTAACACCCAAGTAAAGTAATAAATAAGTTGCAGGACTTACCTATTAGCAACGAAAGCATATGCGTTGTTAGATTAGAATTCACATCAACAGTCCTTAATATGATTTCTAATTAACACGCAATTTCTTTTTTTTTTTCACTTATTTAATGAAAATCATGCAATATGCAATGCAATATAACTAAATGACCTAATTCTAATGACATGCAATTTCTAATTAAATGGACCTAATAACAATCTCTAAATGACGTGCATTTCATGAATCTAATCCTATATGACATTTACATGACATTTTTTATTTTTCCTAAAAAATGCAATCTATCCTAGAGAATGGAACTAATTTATTCTAAGACATTTTTTGTATTTTTTCATGAAATTCGGAATTAGATAAAATGTGAAAATTATCTAATTAGATTAAGATTCTATTCAATTTGTATTAGGAATTAGGTTGAACCAAATCCTAATTTAAACTAAAATATTATCTTAACCCAGATAGTCCTAAAATGCAATCTATCTAATATCTAAACTTATAATAAATTAAGAAAAATATTATCTAGAATTAAACTAAGTGCAATTTTACCATAATATTCAATGACGTACAGAAGATGCCTCAATTCTATATGACACATGCATGATGATTTTTTGTTGTTTTTTTTTTTTTAAATTTCGAAATTAATAATTGCTGAATAATTAAACATGCAATTTTTATTTATAAAATAAACTAATTGATTTGATTTTTGATTTTTTGATTTTTTATTTATAAAATTCAGAATAAAATTTCTACTCTAAACATGCAAACCCTAAAATAAGAAATAAACTTAATTCTAACCTAGATTTTGGATTTTTTTTAGAAAATTAATTTAAGTTACATGACAGCAAATCAAGCAATATTGGTACAAAAATTGACGAACCATATCTTGCACATGAGATCGGGTTGGCTAATTTCACATAAATCATGAATCGAATCTCGGGCGGGAGATTGAATTAGCGATTTTTTTTTAAGTGATTGCGAGTCAGACTTCGGGCACGAAAATCGAACTAACAATTACAAATTTCAAGGCAATTTCATATCATGCAATTTCAATTTCACATTAAAGGGATAACTACACTAAAAGTACAATTAACATGAAATAACAATAATGATAATAAAACAACAACAAAAGATAAATAAAAAATAAGACTCACCTAAATTATTTTTTGCTTTTTTCTTCTTCTTTTTTTTAAAAAAGAAAGGAGGCAAGTGGCCGGTCCGGCGAGGGGGAAGATCGCCGGCTAGGGTTCCGACGAGGGTAGTGACACGGGCAGGCACGGGGCTGACGTCGGATCGGGTTCGGGCGTCACGAATCGGCGGCATCGAATCTGGGAGCGTCGAGGGTCTGGGTGCGAGCGTCGCGGGTGAGGAACTTGGAGTGTAGGTAGCAGCAAGGCGGAGGCGGCGTTGGGGCGGCACAGTGAGACCGGCGGGCAGCTTCGTCGGTGGAGCAGCGAGACCGGCGGGCGGAGCAGGGGCTTCGACGCGTTCCAATGAGGCGATCTGAGTAGATGCGGGCCGATCTGAAGCAACGACGTTGGGGAGCAACTCCGGTGCGGCGGGTCGGGGTTGATGCGGCAAATCGGTGACGGCGGGGTAGTAGAAACGACAGATCGTCGCCAGATCTGGGAGTTGCAGGCGATGGGACCGATCTGCTAGGTCGACAGGCGCCAGGGCTCGTGAAGGGAGATGCAGCGGCGGAATGTAGGGGGCGCGAGCTTCGGGCGCCGGGGCTCGCGGACGGAGATGTGGCGCCGACGGGGTCGGGGGACCCTCGGGGAAGATGAACAGTCCCCCGATTAGGGTTTCGCCATTTTTTACTTTTTCTCTCTCTCACATCACTCACTTTTCACTTTTTACTTTTTTTTTTTTTTGTGTTCTTTTTTTACCCAACGGAAAAGAACCCCTCTTTCCTTTGCACGCGAGGTATTTTATAGGTCCAAAAAATGTATCTTCACGATATATTTTTTCCTTTTTGTTTGCATGATCCCCCTAAATATATCGTTGAAATATAAACACCTTGTGCAATATTCTCTTTTTGCATTTTTTTTCAGATATTTCATCCAAAAATTTCCTTGTTGCTTAAAATGCATCCCCTAGTGTATTATTACCTGAAAATATGAAAAATCTGAACGGATATGTGAAAAATCTTCCCCTCACCGGTGGTCTAAAAATAAAATAAAACAAAACAAAAATAACATAAACGTTCCTAAACTTTATGCCATGTGATTTTTTTTTTTATTTTAGTAAAAATTAACCCAAAAATTGTCCAAAAATTTAGGTGTCAACAACTACCCCTCTTTGAAGGTGAGCTTGCAAAGGTTGCATTCAAAGATAGATTGAGACCTAAATTTCGATCATGCACATACAATGAATGATTTTTTTTTTTTTTTGAAAATGAATTCCATTTTTGAATGCAATTTATATGATGCATGGAAATGCTAATGCAAATGATAAATGAACCTACTTGGAATAACTTACCTTCAAGGATGGTTGAGTGATTCAAGATAGTTGGTGTTACATGTTTAGGACCCGTACCTTTCTATGGTCGCCTAGAATAGTAACATGACTTTAAAGAGACTGCTTTCCCAGCACCCGTACCATTCTATGATCGCCCAGTATAATAGTGTTTGGTTGTGTCTAGGACCTGTACCATTCTACGGTCGCCTGAATGGGGAAATAGGTGTTGTCTATGACCTGTACCATTCTACGGTCGCCTGAATGGGGAAATAGGTGTTGTCTAGGACCCGTACCATTCCACAGTCGCCTGTTAGAGCAATAAATGTTGTTTAGGACCCGTACCATTCTACGGTCGCCTAAACGGAGATTTTGCTTGGCTAGGAGTCGAACCATTCTTCGGTCGCCCAGCGTTACAACATAGATCATCTGACCAGGACCTGAACCTTTCTTCGGTCGCCTTAATCAGACTGAATTTAGAGAGAAATCTTTGAAGACAACTCAATTGAGTGTTAGTGTATTCAAAAGGGGAATACCTGTGCAACAACAAGTATATAAGGTATGGATAGAGATATACTTACCTGGCGACATCTCTGTTCCTTGAGGATATGTATCTTGTAAAACATGGTTGTAGGAGAGGCAACATGCATTTGTGGTTACAAATAACACATGCATTAATCCAAGTAAGGTTCATGCGTAATGATTTCTATCAACCATGCATCATCTAATTCCAACGGGAAGAATTTCAAAAGAATATTCCAATATGAACACATGAGTGTCAAGAATGTGTCAAATGAGGGACCTCTCAGTCTAAAATGACTTTTCTCTCATCCTCATTAAAACAGCCAATTCATCCTGACCTTTGATGCAGGATTTCAACAATCGCTCTATCTCACCGTTGTCATGCCAGACAAGGGTCTGAACAATCTTGCAAGCGGTACGACCTTTACCAATCTGAGGGGGCTTTGATAGGGACCGTAATGCAGGCTTGGTCAACGGCTTAACAAAGGGGACTCTTTGAGTCGAGACTATTGAAAAAAATGATATTTCGCAATTGTCTTGGGATTTACAAGTCAAGAAACACACGAAATGAGGCAAAAATTATCTTACTCGCACTTTTTCGAGTGATGCTTTCAAACATATGAACATTTATGTTAATTCAAGTGCCATAATCTGAAGAGACTTTGCAAGGGACGTAACGTAGGCTTGGTTCATGGGTTGAGAAATGAAAGGTTCGTTAGGCTCAAAAAGTGTTTAGAGGGTCTAAGTTGGTGATCATCTTGACATTTCCATCACTTTTCTTCTCCACTGTCGAAGATTTTTTCACATCAAATCTCCATTGATTGCAACAGCATTTGAGTTTTAGTACCGCCTCGTTTGGGATACAACTCATTGCATCAAGAGTTTGATTTTTTTTTTCTGGGTATTGGCCTTGCTTTTACCAGGCACACTGTTTTTTCATGCCCCATTTTCGCACTTATTTTCTTTGGACAAAGTCTCCATTTTGTCAGCATTCTAGTTCATGCCACTTGGATGTTTTTGTCTTGCCGTAGTGTGGGAGATGATCACCAACTGGGTTTAACATGAAATGAATTCATAAGCTTAAGTGGGCTATGCAATGGATAAAAGTGTATAAGATAGAGAAATAACTGCTCTTCATCATCCTATGGCACTTTAAACTATCGTACGAGTTACAATGCGAAAGCAATACTCGAAGATTGATGCAAGTGTGAGTAAGAAAACTCCTATCATTCATCTCAAATTTTATCCCAATGTGGGATAATCCTTGACAGGGATGATTTAAAAAACTCTTCACGTGTGTGGGCTCAAAGGGCTAAACGATGGGTATACCTGTAGTGTTTCACCTTGGTTAGCATACCCTTTGCGAGATCACATTTTTCCTTGCGGGCATGGAAATTTTTTATACAACTCACTGAGGATTAGTGTATGGAATAGTGTATGGAATAAGGCTTGCCTTTCATCATTCCAAAGTATCCCATTTTTATCTCACACAATTCATGAGGAAAACATGCAATATTTGCAACAAATTTGAACAATTCAATTCATTGAGGCAATTTATTCATCATAGAAATGCTTGCAGTTCAAACTATGACACGGCAAATTCTATCATGGGTAATATTTCTTGACAGTGTTAGAACTGACAGGAGTGAAAAACTCACGACCATCCATTTCCGCTTGGATCAAGGCACCTCCAGGAAGTACCTTTTCACCACATATGGGCCGCTGCAGTTTGGAGCAAACTTGCCCCCAGAATCTAGAATTGGATTGGATCATTTTCACACATTTGCATGCTATAAGATCGTCCCTAAAACATAATGTAGATGGATCAAAAAGACAAACGGGGTAAATGATATTTTTTGAAAGATTTTTTTTTTGAAGAAATTTTTGAAAAGCAATTGGAAAAGCATTTTTTTTAAGCATTTTGACACGAGAAAGCATAATGAAGCCCAGGCCTCAGAATTCTCCTTGGATTTTTCTTTTTGTTTATCGGCTGGATATCATCACCAGGCTGGTTTGGTGTACCTCATCATGCCCTCAAAATAAAACTTGTAATTTTATTGAAATTCATCAATCAATTACAATTTATTGAATGGAAAATGCGATTCAAGCCCTAAGAAGAAAGTGACAAAAAAGAAATCGAAAACAATTCCTAGAAAGCAATAAAAATTCCCACACAGGAGAATGTGGGAAAGTAATAAATGAGTTACTCTTGTGGGCCAGGGCCCATCTCCTCCGCAGGTCCTTCGTCAATGGTTCTTATGAAGACGTCATCGAAGAGACTTGTGATTCCTTTCAATGCATCATCAAGGTTCTCTGTCTCCGGAGGTGTCGGATCGTCCATGCCACCCCATCCATCTAGGACAATGTCACGAGGATCAATGTAAAAACTGGGAGGAGCCGAATACTTCACCAGATAGTCGAATTTTCCGCTTGGTTGCCCTAGGGTGTCTATTATTTCTGCTTCATCCTGCATCATTATTGGAGGACCAGGAAATGTCTTGCGAATGTTTGGGGGTAGTGCATTTTGCCTCCTTCGCCCTTGGTCTGGTGGCAAGTTCTACCTATCTCGTCTTCTCCCTCCAAGACTTTGCCCACCTCTTCCATGATACCCTAATCCAGCAGAACGGGACCTCTGAGGGGTTTCTATGGGGTTCCGAATGCCTTGGCCATTTCTTCCAAGACCATTGCCAAGAACAAAGCCATTCCCAACCATCACTCTTCCCACCATAAGGGCAGCATTTGAAACTTCAGGAGTGGGTGATGATGAGTCTCGAGAAGCATGTATGGTGGACACCAACTCCAATGAGTGGTAACTTGATTCAAATTTGACGTCTGGTTCCAAGATAGCATTGACCGTACTTTCATGCTCTGATAACGGATTTTTATGGACGTTCGACCGAGCAGTTTGAAACGAAAAGGCCTTCGTGTCCAAGAGGTTTTGGATCTTGTGCTTGAAGGTGAAATATTCATCAGTTGAATGCCCCAATTCACCGCTATGGTAGTCACACTTCTTCGTCGGGTCGTAACCACGAATGCTTTCGCGGGTAGGGCACTTCGGTTCACTAGTAAGCAAACCTTTCTTTATTAGGATTGCCAACACTTGAGATGGAGATCCAGAGAGAGGAGAGAACTGCCTTCTTGCTTGGGCAAATGATTGATGGCCGGCAGTTTGTTATTGCCTTGGATTCATCTAAATAGCCGGGGCAAGATTGGTACTTTCTTGGCTATAAGCCACATTCACGTCTACAGTAGCTTCTTTCTCCTTCTTGACAGAGAATCTTTTATTTGATGGCTTAGTAAACCATCCTTCCCTTATCCCCATCTCGATTTGTTCTCCCACAGGAATAAGCTGATTGAAGTTTTCAACGTACGTGCTGGCCATTCGGTTACGGAACTTAGACGGAAGGGTTTTAATAAACAACTTCATCAACTCCTTGTCAGTAGGCTCGGGAGTGATTTGAGCTGCCAAATTTCGCCATCTCACGGCATACTCTTTGAAGGACTCGCTCGTCTTTTTCTCCATCCTCTTAAGATCCTCTCGAGAAGGTGCAATATCTATGTTGAACTTGTACTGCTTGAGAAATGCGTCGGCCACTTCATTCCAAGTGTCGAGAAGGTTCACATTCTTCATCACATACCAGCTCAGTGCAAGCCCAGTCAAACTCGCATGGAATGATTGGATCATGAGGGGCTCATTCTTGACATATTGAGCCATATGCACATGGTACATCTGCAAATGAGATTTTGGGCAAGAAGTATCATCGTATTTCTCAAATTTTGGCATTTTAAACTTCTTCGGCATCTTGACCTTCTTATAGACTGACAAGTCAAACGGGAGTGAACTCTGCGACTCCTGCAGTTGTTTCACTTTCTCTTCCAGTTTTGCGAAGCGTTCATCCTACTCCGGCTTAAGGACATTGACAAGTTTAGCTTTTTCCCCATTGATCGGGAATGTGTCATCTTCCAAGTCAGGCATGTCATCATCACCCATTTGGGCCTTGTTTGCCTGCTTCAGAACAACTATCTCCGGGAGAGCGGGTATAGGAGTCGGATTCGTTCGAAGGGACTGGATTTGAGTTGTTAGTAGCTATATAGAGTTGACTAACTGTTGGAGTTGTTCTTCCATAGTGGAGATACGATCGCGCATTTCATTTTGATCGGCCATTCTAGCTCTTGATCGCGTGATGATGGGAGAGCGTGGAGGATCCGTTATCACCTAAATTATGAAGAAATGAAGAAAGATAAGTATCTCAAATGAAATGCGTCAATCCATGGCAACATTCTAGAACTTTTATTCATTAATGGAGCTTTTGACAAACCTAACAAAATAGAAACTCGAAATGCCTTAAACAAGTGAACTAGGAAAATAAATGACTCAACTTCCTAAACATTAATCTAGAAATGAAAATAGCAAGATTGATTCAAGCATTTCATCTAGCTTGATCAATATACACTCGGGACACCATTCGGCGCAATCGTTTATTCTCCTCTTGAGCTTTTTCAGCAACTCTTTTGAGGCGTTTATTCTCAGCACGGTTGGTGATCTTCAACGGCACTTCTGGTATCTTTGGAAGCAGCTCCTCTGGAATCTTGTGTTGTTGAATGTACTTAGTCGAGGCATAGTACTTCATTTCTTTACCCTTCAACTCTTCCTCGGGCCATTTGAGTTTTCATGGATGGCACATGTTCCACATTGATTTGATAGTGAGAATGGAATCTTCATGGCCTTGGCTTCCATCAATGAAACTGACTTGGAGCGGATCCGCTTGTAACGTCGGGGAGGCTCTTGCACGACTTGATACTAACGGGTCACTCTAGTTAGATAGTACTCCAATGCTCCAGTGAATTCCAGTAGAAGGATTGGGCCAATATCTCTACATGAGAGTCTCGTCACATGAACTTGGAACCATTTAGCATGCCATAGGAAACCCTTGGAAGTTGGTTTTTTCATGAAAGCTAGCCACCTAGAATAATGGTAATCAGGTGCATGTTTTTGGTTGTTCTCAAATCTCATAATAGGGTGATTAGAATTACTAACATCATGTATAGTCATTAAACCACCAAATCCCTTTATATGAGAAAGGAACCAAATTTGCAAAAGTTCAGGAGAGGAATGGAAAGTCTTATCACCACCTCCTTTAAATCGAGTGAAGGAAAGGAAAGTTTCAGTTAGAACAGTGTTTACAAAATTTTTTCCTTCCAACACTTGTCTAAGTAATTGAGCAATCAAAGGGTTAATAGCATTCTTGCAGTAAGGAAATACTACAAACCCGAAGAAAGCTAAAAGGAAAATCCTACGCATTTGAAATGAGGTGCCATTTTCAAAACATTCTTTTAGGAATGATAAATGACATGTATTGCGGTGAGCCTTTAAAACCTTTCTTATATCATCTTCCTTAATTCTCAAAAAATCAGATAATGCCATAAGAGGGTCTATTCCAATAGGCGGATTAATCAATTTAGCTTTCAAGGACTTTCCTATGGCAATGCTATGCCCTTCCAAGGTGGGAGTGAGCTCATGCTTACCGCCGAAAATAAAAATAGAGGTCTCGGGGCACCAACAGTGGGCGAGTGCTTGGATGAGGCCACCATGGATGTTGATATGCAGCAATGGAAGCAGTCGACCAATGTGCGACTCTATGAACTGATGGCCATCTTGGTCTAACTCTTCTTTTGGGGGGAGAATAATTCGAATGTCCGGCATCCCATTGTATATTGATCAAGACTCAAGACAATCCTAATACCATGGACCGACAAAATAATGCGATAAAGTAAGTAAATTGCAAAGGCAAAAATTTAGAGAACTTACTTTACCAATGAGGGGTAATCACATAGACATGTGCATGGTAAGTGGCTCGATTTCTAATCTATAAGGTTTATCAAGGTGGAGTCACACGGATGATCAGACTAGCCACGGGCGTGTGGACTACGTCGGGTCTTCATGACTCCGGCTTGGTCAAAGAGCTGACCCAGGTTGCGGGCATGCAGACCAAGGTGGGTACTCTTGACACCATAAAAGAAACTTCGGGAATGAGATGGACGACTTGTACCGCGGGCATGCAGTCGGAGTGGAATCCATCTCGACACCATCCTAAATAATTCTATGCGGCCCAAGTCCAGCGGCAGGTTGTGTGTGCAAAAGTGTAGCGCAAGATGCAAGGCACGCATAACAGTTTAAATCAAACAGCACTTCAATAACTCGAATCTAAAACATTCATTCTCAACTCCAACCTGCAAGACAAGGGTTAGCAATCACTACTCCCCTTATACCTCCCAATCTGCAAGAATATTTAACACCTAAATGCTAGGGACGTACCTGGAATCCTTGCTGCCAAACAAAAACATTTTTCAAAAGAAAGAAAATTAGCTTAAGTTCACTAAGTGTTTTAACTCAAGTCCCTAGCGGAGTCGCCAAGTTGTTGCGACCAAATTTTTGGGTGAACCACCTAGGGTTTGGCTAATGGATTACTAAGCCTAAACTTAGCTCGGGCTCTCCCAAGCCCATACCAATTCGCGACTTATGTTCAAATTCTTAACATGCAAATAGATTTTATTTAGAAGTCGCCACTAATCTATTTTTTGGTGGGTTGATTAGAAACCCAAGTAAAGTAACAGGAGTTGTACTTTACTCTTACGAACCAGAGACTATGGGTACGGGGACTTGGTTACACTAGATTTCTCTAATGCCCTTTCGGTACCATTCTTTTATTTTCAAAAATGTTTTTGCAGGCAGCTTAAATTGATTTTAAATCTAATTCCCTAACATGTGAGGCGATCATGCGGGTGCGCAAACCACTAATTTAATACCCAAGTAAAGTAGTAAATAAATTGCAGGACTTACCTATTAGCAACGAAAGCATATGCGTTGTTAGATTAGAATTCACATCAACAGTCCTTAATATGATTTCTAATTAACACGCAATTTCTTTTTTTTTTTTTGTTTTCACTTATTTAATGAAAATCATGCAATATGCAATGCAATATAACTAAATGACCTAATTCTAATGACATGCAATTTCTAATTAAATGGACCTAATAACAATCTCTAAATGACGTGCATTTCATGAATCTAATCCTATATGACATTTACATGACATTTTTTATTTTTCCTAAAAAATGCAATCTATCCTAGAGAATGGAACTCATTTATTCTAAGACATTTTTTGTATTTTTTCATGAAATTCGGAATTAGATAAAATGTGAAAATTATCTAATTAGATTAAGATTCTATTCAATTTGTATTAGGAATTAGGTTGAACCAAATCCTAATTTAAACTAAAATATTATCTTAACCCAAATATTCCTAAAATGCAATCTATCTAATATCTAAACTTATAATAAATTAAGAAAAATATTATCTAGAATTAAACTAAGTGCAATTTTACCCTAATATGCAATGACGTAAGAAGATGCCCTAATTCTATATGACACATGCATGATGATTTTTTGTTTTTTTTTTTTAATTTCGAAATTAATAATTGCCGAATAATTAAACATGCAATTTTTATTTATAAAATAAACTAATTGATTTGATTTTTAATTTTTTTAATTTTTAATTATAAAATTCAGAATAAAATTTCTACTCTAAACATGCAAACCCTAAAATAAGAAATAAACCTAATTCTAACCTACATTTTGGATTTTTTTTCTAGAAAATTAACTTAAGTTACACGACAGCAAATTAAGCAATATCGGTACCAAAATTGACGAACCATATCTCGCGCATGAGATCGGGTTTGCTAATTTCACATAAATCACGAATCGAATCTCGGACGGGAGATTGGATTAGCGATTTTTTTTTAAGTGATTGCAAGTTGGATTTCGGGCGCGAAAATTGGACTGACAATTACAAATTTCAAGGCAATTTCATATCATGCAATTTCAATTTCACATTAAAGGGATAACTACACTAAAAATACAATTAACATGAAATAACAATAAGGGAAAATCTCAAATAATGACCCAAAGTGAGCCTATTTTCTCAACTAAGGACCCAAAGTGGTCATTGTCCCAAATAAGGATCCGAAGTGGCTAACAAGTCTCAAATAAGGTCCTGAACCCGCCGGTCAGCGAGCGTGTGGCATTTCTGATGATCAGAGTATGGGCAATTTTGTCCACAAAAAATATTGATAGAATTTGACAAACCCTAAAAACAAAACCCTCCAAACTCTTCTCACTCCTCCCTTCTCACTCTCAGCCCCCCACCCCTCCTCCATGGCGTCGCCGTCTTCGCGCCGGCTCTTGCCGACCCTCCTCCACTTTGCCACCCTCCGCCAATTGCTGTCGCAGCCCACCTCCTCCTCCAACCCCAAATCCGCCTCCTTCTTCACCCCCTCCTCCGCCCCCCGCCGCCACCACTACCACCCCCGCCCCTCCCCCCACGGCTACCTCCTCACCCGCGCCGCCCACTACTCCACCTCCGCCGCCGCCGCATCGCCCCTCGTCCCCCCCCGCCGCCGCAGCCAAGGGCGCCGGGAAGGGCAGGATCACCGATGAGTTCACCAGCGCCGGCGCGATTGGGTAGGTGTGCCAGGTGATCGGCGCCATGGTGGACGTGCGGTTCGACGAGGGCTTGCCCCCGATCTTGACGGCCCTGGAGGTGCTCGACAACTCGATCAGGCTCGTGCTGGAGGTGGCCCAGCACCTGGGCGAGAACATGGTCAGGACCATCGCCATGGACGGGACCAAAGGGCTTGTGCGCGGTCAGCGCGTGCTCAACACTGGCTCCCTGAGTTCCAAAGGTACGTGCCCTCCTTTTCTCTCTCTCTCTCTCTCTCTCTCTTAGTTGGGTCCGTGGAAGTGGATTCGAATTGTGCCCGAGATGTGGGTACTCGAGATGGAGATGTTCTTTGTCTCATGGTTGGGTCCGTGGAAGTGGATTCGAATTGCACCCAAGATGTGGACACTCGAGATGGAGATGTTCTTTCTCTCATGGTTGGGTCCGTGAAAGTGGATTCGAATTATGCTCGAGATGTGGGTACTCGAGATGGAGATGTCCTCTGTCTCTTGGTTGGGTGGATTTGAATTGTGCTTGAGATTGAGATGTTTGTGAAATACTCTGTATTACTTTCTTACCTCTGTTTCCTTTTTTATTGAACTTGTTTCTGGGGGACTGAAAATCATTCGGTTCTAGTGAACTTGAAGAAAAAGGTAATGCAAAAACTTCACATTCTCTCCTTTCTACAAGTCTGCTAGATATACCTTGAAGAACTTACGCAAATCTTATAGTTCATCTACCCTTCACTTGTAGGTAATGTAGGCACTTTAATTGTACTACCGTTAACCCATAAAAAATAGGAATCAATTTATCCCTCTTTTTTGCTTTCGAATCTCTACAAGGAATTGATGGTTCCAGAGTTGAAAATGTGACGGAATCTGTTCATATTGCTGTGTTGTAGGAGATGTATCTGCCATGGCTCCTGATGGTAGAGGCTTCTTATGGACTAGATTGTGCTTTCAGATTCAGGGTTTTTATGTTGGTTACTTATAAATTTGTCCATCTTGTTGCTTTCTTGTCGAAGAGGACTTTGTGGAAGTAGCTGAGTTCTTTGATGCAGTCGTCAGTTGGGTAGTGAAAATCAAGGTCATAACCAAAGGTGAATGGTTCTACCAAATTCATTTTTTTGTCTACCAATTATAGATGGTTCAAATCACCTCATGCATTCAAGCATGCTTAATGCTTTTTCTCTACTGCTTCCTCTTTTTTGTTCACGCTTTCTTTATTCGATGTTAAAAAAATTTGTCCAGCAGGAACAAAGTTGAAGGACTTCTTGGCCACAATACAATCTTCCCCTCACTTTCAATCAAAGATTGCTACAATCGGGTCCTAAACTTCGCCACGATGTCGAGGAGTATGCAAAGCAATTTCCTACAATCGAGTTCGAGAAAATAGCAATGAAGTACAAGAATCGAGGGACAAATCATGGATTAGTGTGGTACAAAATCAATTATGATGTAGAAGTGCTGCTGCAGATACAAATTTCGATGTCAAGAAAGTCCATAGCGCGATCTCCCTATCTGAAACTAAAAAGGATACTGTAAAGATGGAAATTTGAAATTCTCTCTTTCCTTATTGCACCATGAGAACATGTTAACTGAGAAACTCAAGTTATACACCTGCATTTCCTTGGGCTTCAATGGACAGAGAAGTTTATTTCTGTTACGGTGATGAGTCTTATATAATAAGTTGATGAAGCATTAATATCAAAAGATTCCCCGAGATAGCCCAGTCTAGTGACATAGTCTATATTCTACAATTAAATGATTATCATGCAAGGCTTTGATTTCATACATGATGCAAGGGATGTACGAAAAAATGAAAAAGGTACAAAATTATGTTGTCTAAAGCTTGGACGTGATGTCTAAATGGCCATTGATAGATCAAGTTCAGTGGGCAGAGAAACTGACGTCCATGGATTGATGAGCTTCAACTTATTCTCTAAGAACATAATGATATTTCTAACTTGGAAAAACATAGCCAGGGGTATTACTTCAATTTGAGTTTGGGAACCCAGTTTAGCCAAAGTTCAAGCAACGAGGAAGTCGTGCTTCCAGCGCGCTAAATGGAGTCAAATGATATCAACAGATTCCATAATTCTATCAAATAGATAGATATGCAGCAAAGGGTAAAAGCATCATAGATATCAGGAACATAAAACTTAGATACATCAACCACGAGAGTACAAGATGTGTGGTCCTCCTTGAAGACCACGAAACACGGCTTGTATGATGGAAAAAAGAAATATCCCACGAAAGAGATCTTCCTAACGAAGTAGACCTATACATATTTATACTTTAAAATGCTTCCTAATAGACCAAAATAGACCCATCCACATCAACTAACAAGAAGAGAAATTGTGTTGTTGGTCTTGCGTTTCTCCAAAAAAAAAATTGCTCGTCTTCCACCACTTTCAAGTTGAGATCCTTACATCCTCCTCTTTACCTACGATTGAATAAAAAAATAAATTAATTAGTCAAAAGAAGTAAGGTGCAAATAAGAACACTTCTGGGACAAAGTCAAGGGTAAATGGATACTTGCATCTTTGTCCTTCCTATAGATGTCGACGAGCTTGAGATGTTACCAAAAGTTGAAGCAAGAAATTCAACTATCTCAGGTTGTGATTCTAATGGGGCTAAAGGGGCTGAAGATGCTACAAGGGCTGAAGATGCTGATGCTACTGTTGTCGTTGCCACTGCCATCGATACTATTGATGGATTATTGCAATGATACATGTTATGGCCTATGCCGCCACATTTCCCGCAAGTGATTGTAGTATTTTGTCTCTTCAACTTTGTTCCCTTGGGCTCTTGCACAACTTTCTTCTTTCTTGTCTTCAAATTTTTATCAGTTGTTTCATTCACTGATTTTGTTCTTTGTTTCTTCTTTCTGCCAACTTGCTTGGGCACATCTGGTGGGAGTAATGGCTCTCTAGCAGGCCATGTGTCCATAGAATCTACAACATGCACAACATGGCTATAAGTTTGCATGAATGTTTCCTTACTAAAACTTGTGTGAACCCATTTTTCAGGATCTTCTCTCATGTATATAAGAGCTGCCACAGCATGACAGCAAGGGATTCCACTGATGTCCCATCTTCTACAACTACAAGATCTATGTCTAATATTAACAACTCTCTTGTCACCATATGGGCCACTCAATTCAAATTCATCCTCCCCATTCCAGCTAGGAATCCATGATGCTGAAAATTGTTTTTGAAGATCTAATATCTTTTGGATATTAGGACATATCACACCAGTGTACTTAGCCATCCCATCTCTTTGCTTATGAATTCTTTCCATGAGTTGCACTCTTATAGCTTCAAGCATTGTGATGATAGGTTTGTCCCTTGCGTCAATGATGCTTTTGTTGAAACTTTCACACCAATTATTCAAGGAAATATCACATTTTGAGCTTGTCCTGAAGTAGGACTTGCTCCATTGCACCGGAGGCCTTTGAGACAACCATTCATAAGCTTTCTTAGTAATTGCCTTAAGCTCTTCCATTGCCAAGTCAAAATCACATACTCTAGTCGCCATGGCAACCTTCCAAAGGAGCTTTTTAAGTTCTACCCCTTTGTGATGTAGCTTGAAGTTTTCATAAAGATGCCTTAAGCAAAATCTATGTTCTGCTTCAGGCACTAGATTTGCTAGTGCTTGCACCAATCCCTTCTGTTTGTCACACAAGAAAGTCTAATACTTTGAATTTTCAGGGTCGGTAATCCCCAAGTCTTCTGCAATCAAACTAATAAACCAATGCCATGTCTTATATGTTTCTTGTCCAACAACTGCCCATGCAAAGGGATACATTTGATTGTTGCCATCTATGCCCACCGCTGCTAGAAGTATACCCTTGTAGCCTGATGACAAATGGCAACCATCAAAACCCACAAAGCACCTACATCCTTCTACAAAGCCCCTCCTTAATTCATCTAGACAAATATAAACTGCCTTAAACTTGTATTGGTCTTGATATTGCTCGGTTTTGATTGTACACGTGGATCCCGGGTTGGCATCAAGAAGTGCTTGACAATAGCTCCTAAGCATCCGAAATTGCTCTTCCTTATTCCCAGTGATCATACTCATTGCCGTTGCCCTAGCTCTATAAACCATTGTCCTCGACAACTTTAAAACATTCTTAGACTCCATTGTTTTTTTCATTGAAGTACCTGGCCATGTAGGATTGTTTCTCAACCTATCACAGTACTTATTTGCTAACCATTTAGTGCTTATTTGAGGAACATGTAGAGCTCTATTACATGTATGTATGGGGTTAAAGGTTTTGACTTGTAAAGTATGCTCCCTTTGCACTTTGAAAGCATATATAAGCCAATCACAACCATCAGAACACACTGCCCTCAATTTATTAGGTGTATTCTTAACAAACCTCACCTTTCTCCCATTTTTTATGGCATGGTTCCTAACGGCCTTTCTAAATTCCTCAGCATTACTAAAGCACATTCCTAACTTGAAGACAGGATTTTCCATATCAACCTCAGCATTAAACTCGGGATGTGTATACTCATTTTCGCCATTCATATTCAAGAAATCTACATTGTCAGCTAACACATCTACATACTGACTGATGTCTCCAATCTCCATATCCCTCTCCATTGAACCATCACTGTTAGCACAACTTACATTTCTTATGTATAACTCGTCAAGATCAACAAAGGCGAACCCATCTTCTCTAGCAACGCCATCATACCCACCATCATATATTGAATAGTTTAGTTCTTCACATCCCTCAACTGGTGCAAAATGAAGCAAAAATAAAGTCAATATATTTCCATGCAAAACGTACACCGGGAAAAAACAAAACAAAAATAGTAAACAATTGCAATAAAATTGTACCATGCTTTGATTAACGAAAGAAAACTAGGCACACTAGTGACTATATACCACTCTTTTATTGGATACCGTTTGTCAAAATATTGTGCATTATGGAGTTAAAATGTTTTCGATATTGCCATAACTTTCTCCTTAGGCGAGCCAACCATGGTGGCCCAAGAACCAAACTTAGAGATATATACCATAAGGAAAAGAAAACTAATCCCATTCAAAGCATTTCTTAGGCTCATATGTTATCGGCTTGAAAATTATGGAAACGACTACTAAGTTTGGTCGACTCAACTTTTGTTTGGATTCTCTCTTTCTCGTTCAACAAACAAGGCTAAAAGCACAATCCTATCAAGAAGACTTAATTGCAAATTTACTAAGTAATTGTGGAATGATAACTAGCAGGATCTACAATGCATCTTGACACAAAGATTAAATAGTCTTCATATTAATAACTTGGGAAGAAGAACTTCTAACAAGTAATCTAACAAATTGCTGCTTTAGAAGTTATGTCCAATGCACAAAAACTGCAGAAAACAAAACACCTCCAGTTCCTAAAAACTAGTGTGCACAAAAGTTATTGGAAACAAGATGCCCTCAAGCTCTGACTGTAAACTCATGCGCACGTAGACTCAAAATGATTTTGTCTCAACGTGTTTCCACCAAATTTCCTCCTCTAAATACTTTCCATCAGAGTACCCATATCAGAGTAATTATAGCTTCTTCTTTTTTTAAATGTCTATCTACTTTCCCTATGAGAATCTATGTGGGCTTTTAAATTTCATGACAGGCCGTGAGTTCCAACCATCAACGACAAAATATAGACCAAAAAAAAAAAACAAAAAGAGAGTATAAAAAAAATCGCAAAACAGGGACCACCATCACAACATGTAGGACCCCAACAGTAGTAATATTTAATTAGAAATCCATAGCGGACACAACTCATATGCATTTTGTCGGACAAAAGAGACATTAACTCAAGAATCCAACAAAACAAGCAAAAAGAACACCATAAAACAAAAGAATTCGTCCTACCATCACCATCCTCGCTGCCATCTGTGTGATATTCCACCACATGCCCGCGCCTTGTCGACATGTTGCTTCGACAAGTTACAACCACTTTGAACGAACGAAGGATCGATTGCACCAATTTGAACGAAACTGACCTCGGTTGAACGGGAGTGTGAATCAAAGTGTATGGCAAACCTAGGAAAATATAATGAAGAATTGAGACCCTCGTGTTACACACGAGTGTCTCAATAACAAAAATGTGGCTTTACTCGAGATTTGTCTTCTTCGTTGGAAAGAAACGAAGACAGAAAACAAAAGAAGAAGATGTGAAGAAACGAAGGTAGGGGTTTCTTTTTGTGTTTCAATTCGTGTTCCATTAACAGAAAATTTCGATGCTCCAAGCGAGAGAGGACAAAGAATGGAGAAGATGAAGAGAAGAACAAAGGAGAACATGAAGAGGTTTTTTAGGTCAAAAGAACGTGAAGAGTTTGGGGGGTTTTGTTTTTAGGGTTTGTCAAATTCTATCAATGTTTTTTGTGGACAAAATTGCCCATACTTCGGCCACCGGAAATATCACACGCTCGCCGGCCAGTGGGGTTCAGGTCCTTATTTGAGACTTGTTAGCCACTTTGGATCCTTATTTGGGACAACGACTACTTTGGGTCTTTATTTGAGAAAATAGGCTCATTTTGGGTCCTTATTTGAGATTTTCCCTAACAATAATGATAATAAAACAACAACAAAAGATAAATAAAAAATAAGACTCACCTAAATTATTTTTTCCTTTTTTCTCTTTTTTTTTAAAAAAAAAAAGAAAGGAGGCTGGTGGTCGGTCCGGCGAGGGGGAAGATCGCCGGCTAGGGTTCCGGCGAGGGTAGTGACACGGGCAGGCACGGGGCTGACGTCGGATCTGGGTGCGGGCGTCGCGAATCGGCGGCATCGGATCTGGGAGCATCGAGGGTCTGGGTGCGGGCGTCGCAGGCGAGGAACTCCGAGCATAGGCAGAAGCAAGGCGGCGACGTCGGGGCGGCACAGCGAGACCGGCAGGCGGCGTTGTGGGCGGAGCAGCGAGACCGGCGGGCAGAGCAGGGGCTTCAACGCGTTCCGGCGAGGCGGATCTAGGCAGATGCGGGCCGATTTGAAGCAACGACGTCGGGGAGCAACTCCGGTGCGGCGGATCGGGGTTGATGAGGCAAATTGGCGACGGCGGGGTAGCAGAAACGTCAGATCATCGCCGGATTTGGGAGTTGCAGGCGACAGGACCGATCTGCTAGGTCGACAGGCGCCAGGGCTCGCGAACGGAGATGCGGCAGCGGAATGTCGGGGGGGCGGGGCGCGAGCTTCGGGCGCCGGGGCTCGCGGATGGAGATGCGGCGCCGGTGCGGTGCCGGCGGGGTCGAGGGACCCTCGGGGAAGATGAACAGTCCCCCGATTAGGGTTTCGCCATTTTTTACTTTTTCTCTTTCTCACGTCACTCACTTTTCACTTTTTACTTTTTTTTTTTTTGTGTTCTTTTTTTACCCAACGGAAAAGAACCCATTTTTCCTTTGCACACGAGGTATTTTAGGGTGCGAATGATAACGCTTCTTTGCTGGGGAAGAGTTTCTTTTTCAGAAATAGTTTTTTTCTATTTCTATTCCAGGGAACAATTTCGAGTAAAAGAACCCGTTTGGTAACTACACAAAATTTTTACTCTTGGAATAGAAAAAGAATAGAAATGCGTTTGGTAACGCAACAATTTCTCTTTTGTATTTATTCGTTTTTTATTCTTGCCCACAGGTCGCCGCCGCCGCCGCCGGTCGCCACCGTCGCCGCCGCTCGCTGCCGCCGCCGGTTGCCGTCGCCGTCGCCGCCGCCGCCGCCACCGCCGGTCGCCGTCGCCGCCGTCGCTCCCGCCGCCACCGCGCACGTCGCCGGCCACCGCCGCCTCCGCCAACCACCGCCGCCCAACCCATCGGTCGGCGGACGTGCAATGGCAGCGGCGGCGGCAACGATCGGCGGTGGTGGCGGCGGCGGCGGCGTGGCGACCGGCGGCGGCGGCGGCGGCGGCGGTGGCGACGGCGGCGGAGGCGGCGACCGGCGGCGGCGGCGGCCGGTATACGGGCGGCGGCGGCGGCGGCCGGTATACGGGCGGCGGCGGCGGCCGGCGGCAGTCGGCGGTGGCTTCGGGCGGTTGGAGGTGGCTGCGGCAAGAGAGAGGAATAAAATAAAAATAAAAAAGAAAATTGGCTTATTTCTAGAAATTGTTCCGGAAACAAGCAATTTTTTTTTTCTCATTTCTCGCTTCAAATCTATTCCCAGCTAACTTTCTATTCCGGGGAATAGAAAAACAACTTGGCGTTACCAAATGGGTTTCTGTTCTTTTTTTGTTCCAAGAAACCAAAGAACAGAAATTGTGAGAATGAGAAATGTTCTCATGTAGCACCTTATAGGTCCAAAAAATGTATCTTCGCGATATATTTTTTCCTTTCTATTTGCACGATCCCCCTAAATATATCGTTGAAATATACACACCTCGCGTAATATTCTCTTTTTGCATTTTTTTTCAAATATTTCATCCAAAAATTTCCTTGTTGCCTAAAATGCATCCCCCAGTGTATTATTACCTGTAAATATGAAAAATCTGAACGGAATATGTGAAAAATCTTCCCCTCACTGGTGGTCTAAAAATAAAATAAAACAAAACAAAAACAACATAAACGTTTCAAAACTATATGCCATGTGATTTTTTTTTTTTTTAGTAAAAATTAACCCAAAAATTGTGCAAAAATTTAGGTGTCAACACGATTAAATCCTAAATAAAATAGCAAAATTTAGGTGTCAACATAACTTACTTAGAACTAATCATTTTTAGCCTTAATCCTTCTTAGCACTAATCTAACTAAGCTAATTAACACTAATCTAACTTTCTAAGTGCAATTAACAACCTAATCAATGATTAGGGGGTTAACTTACCGGATTAGCGAGAAAACGGGTCCACGCTTATGGCGGCGCGACGGCCGGGAGATCCCGTAACTACCTAGTCTCCAACGGAGGCTCGGCCAAGGCTAAAAAGCCCTACAAGGCCCACGGCTTGGCTGGTAGGCGGTTCTGCTTGGCTGAGCTTGCTGGCCGCTGTTTGGCTCGGCTGAGGTGCTGGACACGAGCTGAGGTTGGTGAGTGGTGCTGCTGGTCGGGACGTGGTTGCTGGACAATGACTGTTGGTGGTGAAGCATCGGCGTGAGGAGCTGCTCGGCTGATGAGGCGTGAGAAGCTAGACGTTAGATGGTGTTGGGCGTGTGGTGTGGCAGCAGCGACAATGGAAAGGGAGGTGATGGGGGTGAAGTGGCGTTGTGGTGGTGGAGGCGCGTGGTGATGTGTGGGCGTGCGAATGATGATGGAGGGAAACGTGGGGCAGCAGAATGGAGGGGAAATGGAGGAGTTGAGGTGCAGAGGCGAATGGGGAAATAGGATGAAGAAGGTGAGGAGAAAAAGGGACGTGGGCAGGAAGAATGAAGTCGGCAGCAAGGGGGAAGGCACGCACAAGAGGGAGAGAGGGAAAGAGAGAGAGATGGGGGGAAAGAAGTCAAGGCCAAATATCTATTTCATCATTATATGCCCCTAAAGTCCTTGGCCACCAAAGTCTTCTTGCCAACCAATGGCTATTTTCCTCTAATTCTTCACAAAACAAACCATTTTGAGGGCCAAATAATCCAATTTCCCTCTTGATCCGAATTTCTATTTTATTTTCGATTTGTCTGAAATCGATTTTCCCGCAAAATCCCAGACTCGACGGAATTTCCCCCGAAAAATGAGATGAGGTCCTATAAATGAATCGTGATGCGCTCGAATATCCAATTCCCGAAACCAAATTCAATTTCGTGGTTAAATCGACCGGACACAGTTTTAGCGCGACCTAACATACCGGGTAGCTTTTAGGGATTTTATCGCATTTGACCCATGGTCGATAATTTTCGATCCACGTTTGTCTATTTTCGATTCGTCGGCGACTTTCGATTGTCGTAAAAATCTCAAGGTTTCAATTACAGGCATTGGGTACCAAATCAACAGAAAATTGAGTTAATGCCGTTCGACGCGAATTTTGCAATCAAGTGAAATCACCCACAATTCAATTACGTGATTCCATCGAATCGACCTATATCCGATCACTAATCACTTATAACGGTGCCGTATTGACCCTTGCCGATTATCACGGTCGAGTAGTTGATTTCTAATCGAATTCTTAAGTTTGTCGCGTTTATATCCCTTAACGGCTTCATCTGATATATCAGTTAACTCGAGAGTGATCAGCTCCGAGAAAAAGTGCCATAGGCATGTCAACAAAATGCCCATTTCATAGTATCGGGATAGGGTTGAAATTCAGGATGTCACAGGGGTCCTAAAATGGATAATAATTTGCACTGTGGTTGATGAAATATTCCTCTCGTATATATTTCCCATCTTCTAAAATTTAGCCACAAAAGAGAGCTTTTCTTTTATGAATCGAAATTGGCATCTGAAGATGTCACATTATACGATCAAACATACATAATAATTCCCATGAAGAACACTAATGGCCCGGGAGATGTGTGGAATCTCGCTCTCCTACCTAGCAATAGACTTTAGAAGTTATATAACTGATTTCAAGGTCCACTTCTACTGTAATTTTTGACCAAAATTTCAGATTGTCAAGTGCCTCCAGAAGCACCCTTCCTTTTGTTTTGCCTTTTGGCTCCGGTTGGAGGAGTTGGATGTGTGATGGCCCAAGCGGCAATGCGCGGGGAGGAGGGGTGGTGGTACATCCGCGCCTCGGCTCCCGGACGTGCGCAGCGAGGGGGTGCGTCTCTTGTCCCACATCACCTAGGGAGGGAGTTTTGGGTTGCCTTATAAGGTCATGGGCCACTAAAGGTTTTCAATAAATTCCAATGCAGCTTCTTGTATCAACCTTTTCAAGCGGTTGCTGAAAATTTGCGTCGAAGAATGTAGGGCGGGCACCTGCCGGAGATACTTACATCCCTCGATATTCAAAATTTTCAGGAGGTCGAGTTTACTGACGGAGCCGTCAATCGTGATCAACTTGACACAACCAGAAAGTATTAACACCTCCAAAGACACGAAGTTAGAGAAGTCGGGTGTCCTCGTCAGTTCCATGCACCTCGTTAAATCCAAAACTTTCAAATTCTTTGTCATCTGCCGAAAAAGAAATTGAATTAAAATGAATGAATCGCATCGATCATCCCGGGGTACATAACTGAATGGGAAAGTTAACATAATTACTCTTTTTTTTTATAATAATTCAGCAAAATCTTGCAGTAATTGCACATAGCACAATTTGATGAAGAAGAAATAGTAAAAGATTGAATCAGATCATCATGAGTACAATCGCTGACATGTATGTAGAAAAAGAGTGGAAAAAGAGAAAGTAGAAGAAATAAAAGTTCGAAATGGGAACATTCAAGTAGAATTTATCAATAAATGGGTTTACTTGGTCAAGATGATTGGGAAGTCATACAATAAGACATACAATTTTATCAAAATGATGGCATTCTATAGCTTCCTCTCCTTTTTTTTTAAAAAAAAATGCATTGAGCCGGTTGTTGTCTTGCTAGGTGTTACTTTCGTGAAATAATTTCTGTTCACAAATTCACGTGAGATCAGAAAAGCGTGAAACCAATATATATAGTGCATGAATTGTCAGTGAATATAGAAAGAAGATGTGGATTCTCTATCCAAACAATGCTCTTCTTGGTCTCTTGGTATGATGAATAGAAAAAGGCATACCTGGAATTGGCTCCATCCATCCCAATTGTCTTTGATATTGCTCCTTGAAAGGTCTAGCACGACTAAGCTAACAAAATGAATATTCTCCGCACAAAATTTATTATGCATCACTTCCCAAGAAAGCCAACATAGCTTCAAAACAAGATTCTCGAAGTTGCCAATAAATTCGATGCCTTTAACTCGAAGGAACCTTAGATTTGGTAGAGCAGCTAATTCTTCTGGTACAATATCCCGGCTGTAGCCATCGGAAGTCAGGCTTAGTACTTCTACATCTTGATTTGTCTGCCAACAGAGAAGTCTAGATCAATTGAGAGCACAACACTCAGCACTCTTACAGAACTATAAAGAAACGAAGCATGTGAACACTCGTAAACAATTTCTGCAATAGGGAACCTACCCTAGCACATGCCTATTCCCAACAAGTAGACTTACACGTTTTCATTTACCACCATTAACGAAAATTGTCAGCTTCCATTCGAAAGAGCACTATGCGGTTCCAGAATTTCCAAAAAACTATTTTTTATTCTACAGAATCTAGAAAACGAAGCTATCAGGCAATCGGTCTAGTCTCTCTCCAACAATTTACAAGACCTTTTGACCCATATGTTTGAGAGAGAGCTATCTCACTCACAAGACAAATAGAAAGTTCAATAAAGCCAACTATAAAGTAAAAAGAACAAATTCAACAAATTTCTCCTTCAAAAAGGAAATTGTGTGACATACTCTTCCAATTTACCTGTTTTCTCCCCAGTAGTTCTATAGCATCATTATAAATCCACGCCCTACTAAATTTGCGAGGATATTCTTCACACATGATGTGCCTTCCTAGATCTCGAACTTGGTCATGCATCCGAAACTCATTGTTATGTCCAATTTTTATTAAGGACCGTTGGCAGAGGACTCCAATTGCAAGGTGAGGATGGTAATTACAGTTTTCCCACATGATAATTGGGTATGTTTGGTCCTCGTTGGTGAAAAGACAAGCAATATCAAGAAATACTTCTTTTTGCTTATTCTCCAATCCTTCATAACTTATCATTAATGCATCTCGAACATCCTTAAAAGGACCATCATCTAACTGTTTCAACATACCTTCCCATAGCTTTCGTTTATCAAAATGTTTCCCCAAGGCAAAGCTTTGGCAATAAAGAAATGAACCTATGACCTCAACAGCCAAAGGAAGCATACCCACTCTACGAACAATTTTCTTTGTAAGATTATCATATCCTTCTAGGGGAGAGTCTCTCCTGAATGCGTGCTTACAAAACAACTGAAGTGCTCGACCGTATTCCATTGCATGAGCTTCATAAGCCAAAATTCCTCTGGGTTGATTTAGGACCTCTTCACCAGATGATTCCACTTGAGTCATCAAGACCTCTAAGTTCCTAGTGGTGAAGATGATCCTACTGCCTAAACCAAACCAATCTGATTTTCCAGCTAGCTTTTTGAGTTGCTCTTGCTTATCTAAATCATCTAGAACAATGAGGACTTTTTTAGTATGACATACTCTCTTGATCGATTTCATCCCATCTCCAATGTCTTTGATAAGATCAGCAATTACAGGACCCACAAAACTTGCTAATAACTTTTTCTGCACGTTTATAAGACCATGTTGCGATGATTCTCGAATGTCGTTGAGGAAACAAACACCTTCAAAGTGAGAAGATATTTTGTTGAACACAACCTTTGCCAGGACTGTTTTACCAATGCCACCTATTCCGTGAATACCAAGGAAACATACATCATCAGAGTCAACTTCCAACTTTTCTAGTATGTCTTCTATTTGACGATGATCTTCAACCCAATATCCAGGCACATCCACGTTTCTGGCGTTAAGCTTACACAATACCTCTCCAACAACCAATTCAATTAGTTCTCCATGGCTGCAGCAAAACAGGAAATTTTTTTGTTTTCGTCGATGACATGAAAAAAAAACAATATAAATTTCTTCCAGATATGATAATCTCTAGGTCATTTGGGACCATATGGTAAAATAAGTTAACTATTTCGATTCAGTTAATACGTGTGTTGAGATATCATGGAATGTCGCTTAATTTGATGTATTGCAGATGCTTAAGATAACACAGGAGCCGATACATGTGAAGGAGATATTATTCTTTATGGAATGGACAAAGTAAGATTCACAAAACTTGGTAAGGTAATATTTTCTGCATATTGCTTGCATCGACTAACCAATATACAGTGACATGAAATCCAAAGTGAGTGTATTATTTAGCTAAATTTACAGGATTGGGTTCGTATAGGAGTGGAATCTGAGATAAAACCAAAATAAAATCGGGATCTCAAGCAAAATCGAAAGTAGCAGAACGGAATCATGATAGGTGAAACTGTTTCATTGTTTTCTAAGTGCGAACAATGAAACAATGAAACATGATCGGTATAGTTCATTCAAGTAAGAGTCATCTGAATTTGTTTATAAATTGGATCAAAGCGGATCCTTTTTTTGCCCTATTCTTTCCTTTTCCTTGAGTGAGTCCTCACTGCCGAGTGTACATTTCTTCTCTCATCGTCATTTTCTTTGCCTTTGGTTGTTTTGCCGGATCCAAAATAATTTGTATCGGCAAATTTCAAAAGAAAAAATTCTTCAATTCTTGAATTTTGGGATAGCAGAGTTTCTTCAAATGAGGAGTGTAACTATTGCGCTTATTAATGATAACCAAAAGGTTGAGGAAATTTACCCGTTCCCTTTAAGATTCCACCCCTTTAGATGTGCAACCTTTACAAGAGCCTCCTCCCACCACTTCAATGCATCGGAGCCGAATTTTTTCTTGTGCCTCGGTATGGCTTTCCTGTATAACTTGGTTTTGAGCTTAACATCATCGGGGGACACGTCATAGAAGATGGGGAGAATCACTTTCTTCCCATTTGATTTTGAGGTGCATTCGACCATGTGCGCAACCTCACGGAGACACCACGAACTGGTAGCATAGTTCTGGGAGAAGATGGGTATGTAGATATGAGACTTGTTGAGCGCTTTCAAAATCTCACCACCGATTTCTTTGCCAACTCGGAGTTCTTCATTGTCTAGGAAGACATGGACTCCAGCGATTCTCAATCTACGGTAAAGGCAATCAGTGAAGTTGTTGCGTGTGTCTGATCCCCTGAAACTCAAGAAAACCTCGTACTCGTATCCTGGCGGTACATCTTCCGCGCTCTGCGTTGCCTCTGAGCTCCTCCGGCTTTTCTTCACTCTCGTCAGTTGTCTCAGGACCCTGCCAATTATCCTGAATCTGAGTTCAAGCCTTTAAGGAGACTTCAAAACAGGAACCCATCAAACAAGCTTTGGAAAATAAGCCGAACAGAGAGCACTTACGGAACGCACAGCATCGAGGCCAAGATGATGGTGATCAAAGCAACGGCTGCAATCAGTCCCATTTGCGGCCGATCCTGCTCAGAGCTGCAATCACAAACAAATCCCGAAAGGACCGGCATTTGAAACCCCAGTCCCGTGCGATCACGCAGATCTCGGTGGTGTCCTATATGCGGCAGATCCTCCACTGCGTTCACTGGTACACTTGAACCAAAGCGTGTAAACAGAGCTAACTGCGACAGGATTTAATGAAAGAAGATCGACTAATGCTTCTCAAGGACAGGCGTTTTTTGGCTCTGGATCGCTCTCCAATATGAAGAAAATACCAAGAACGCGGAGAGGATGAACGTGAATATCCGCGAAAGAGAGGATAGACAGTAAAGTGTGCAAAACCAAGTCAAAACCCTCCCCTGACCACCCCTGCTCCTGGTGAGGAAATATCCATCAGTTGCCAACCACGGTCAAAACTGACTGAACCATGGTTAACTCCGCCCGGGCGTCACCCGTCCTACTCAGCTGCAAAAGGCGAAAGGAACACGTTTCGACAGCTGGATGGCCCGCCCGCGTGGCCGGACGAGCACCGCACGTACGCAGCACACGTGAGCCCGTTCGATTACGACCGTCGGATTACGGATCACGTCCGGAGCCCGACCCATTCGACAGGTCAAGGTAGAGCGGGCTCACGTACTTCGAACGGACGCGGTAATTTCCCCCCCTCCAGACGATCTCGATTCCGCGTTACGCCCGCGATAAGGTAATCGCGAAAAGCCGGGATTACCGGGATTACCCTTTTTCTTTTTTTAATCGACGTGACCTCGGGTTCAATTAAGACGACCCACCTTTTTTATTTATTTATTATTTATTATCTTTTGGTCTTTTTTATGGCCCCATGTAATTTAAGGTTCCGGATTAGGTGGGGGTGGCGATTAGCCGATTAAAAACGAATGGATGACATGACTCTGTGCACTCGCCACAATGGCCCCCTCTACGCAAACTCTCTAGACACTTCCTTTCTAATGGGCTGGTCCCCTTTCGGCTGCTGTCCAAAAACCCGAATTTGAATTTTTCCTGTAGGGGAATCCGAATTCGAATTTGATGTGCCGAAATTTATCCCTTTTTAATGAGTATAACTAGAGGACAATTCAATTTGGGCTCTTATCTAGAATCGATCGTGGCCCATTAAGCTAAAAAAGCTGGATAGAAAAGTTAAATTTAGGGGAGGGATAGGAGGTAATCATGATTAGATCCAATGATTATTATTAATCTCCGGCTCGACAAGAAGCCGATCGATTACGGCATGAAAAATATAAGAAATTAAAAAAAAAAAAAAAACCTTGCTTCATGCTCATGCGTACTTGACTTGATTCTTAGCAAAATTGAAAAATTGAAGACCGAATTAGTATCTGTACAATTAGTTTAGGATTGCGTAATTTTCCTATATTATATAACCTGTGCTACGTAATCTTTTGTCCTCTAACATTTGATAACATACAATAATGATAAAGTTCCATTTCTTCATCTTGCGCTATTTATAACAAAATCCTCTATTTTCAACTTAAATTCATCAAATTTCTTTTTATTCATGAGTTTGGACACGACACAGAAGTCGACAAAGTAATTTGCGTTCACCTTCGAGCAATGGTAAATTGAATCTTAAGTATACAGGGGATGGTAAATGAAACTTTTGACTATATATATTTTAATCGAATAATATGAATGTCTCATTGCTTCTGAACGAAATTCACCTCAAAAAAAAAAAAAAAAATTGTCGGATCAACCAGATTAGCATCCCCTCTCACTTCATTTTATGTATGGGAATTCGATGGGTCTTATTTTTGATGTCCCTCCATCCATAATCTAAGGTTTAAGGATCTTTAATACATCGCTCGGTTTGTTTTCACTTTTTACTCTTTTTTCTTTATTCTCATAACTCTTGCAATTTGGGTTCTTCTAATGTGAAACGCTTTACCTTTCAAAAGGTATAAATATCACGTGACGTACAAAATCATTTTTTAATGATTTATTAAAGTTTAGATGCTATGTTTTAGTTTTGGCGAGAATGTCAATAAACAACTTCTTGCCCGAAACAACTTTTCACCATATTTATTTCAAAAGTTTTTACGCTTCAGATCTAAAAGGTTCAGTACGAAAAAATTCATTCAAGTTTAGTCGATTTCTCTTCATTCATCGGGATTGAAAACATTCCTCTTGTATATATTTCCAGGAGTCAAACCTTGCCAATCCGCTCCTTTTCATTTAGCAATTGGCGCAGTGATTGGCGAAATATTCCTGTTACATATATCCCAATCTTCTAAAATTTAGCCCCGAAAGAGGAAATACGAAGTAACTTACGGTACAATCAAAACTTGAGCCTGAAAATGTTACATTATACGATCAAATATATACTTGATAATTCCCATGAAGAACACCGATGGCCTGGGTAATGGATGGAATTTGGCTCTCCTACCTTCCGATTGACTTTGGAAGTTATAACTGATTTCGGGGTAAACTTCTAATGTGACATTTGGCCAACAATCCAGATTGTCGAGTCTCTGCAGAAGCGCCTTTGTTCCCCCATACTCATGAAAACATAATCGGGTTAGGTTCGCCCACACTCCAGAAGGCAGTGGGCGGTTCAGTACATAATAACAGAGATCTAGTATTTGAAATCGGCGATGAGGCACAAGAATGAACCTGACAATCTGCACCGAAGAATCTGGAGAACAAATTTTTGGGGGCAACTTCAGAAGAAAAAAACACCCCACTATATTCAATGTTTTAAGGAGTTCAAGCTCATCAATGGAGCAGTCAATTGTAGTCAACAAGACACACTTAGCAAGTACTAAGATCTCCAAACACATGAAATTAGAAAAGTGAGGTGTCCTCGTCAACTTAGTGCAACCCGTTAAATCCAAAACTTTCAGCTTTTTTGTCATCTGCTGGAAAAGAAAATTGAATTAAAATGAATAAAACAAATCAATCATCTTGGGATACATATTTGGATAGAAAGTTAACCTAATTATCCTCATTTTTATAACCCAATGAAATCTCGCAGCAATTGTAAATAGCACAATCTGAAGAAGGAAATGGTAAAAGATTGAATCATGAGTGCAATTGCCAACAAGTTTGTCGAAGGAAATAAAGTTGAGGAAAACAAAAGTTAGAAATGGAATAATTGAATAAGAAATTTTATCAAAAAATGGGTCCACTTAGTCTAGATGACTTGTACGTCATACAATAACACATGCTATTTATTCAAAATGATGCAATTCTATAGTTTTCTCTTCTTTTTCTAATGCATCTAGCTGGTGGTTATAAATGCTAGATGTTACTCCTGCGAAAATAATTTCTATTCCTAGTGATATATACAATGCGTGAATGATTGGTGAAGAAAGAAAGAAAGAAGACATGGATTCTCTACTCATATAATGCAGATGGAAGACGTGGATTCTCTACTCATACAATGCTCTTCTCGATCTCTCAGTATGATGAACAGAGAAGGGCATATACCTGAAATTGGCTCCAGCCACCCCAGTCATCTTCGATATTGCTCCAGGAAAGGTTTAGCACGACCAAGCTAGCAAAATGGAAGTTCTTTGCATAAAATTTGTTATGTGTCACCTTCCAAGAAAGCCAACATAGCTTCACCATAATATTCTCGAAGCTGCCAAAAAAATCAATGCCTTCAACTCGAAGGAACCTTAGATTTGGCAAAGCAGCTAATTCTTCAGGTACAATGTTGCGCCTGCAGCCATCAAAAACTGATTCTTCAGGTACAATGTTGCGCCTGCAGCCATTGAAAACAATTTCTGTCAGTTCAATGTATTGCCCGCAGCCATCGAAAACTGATTCTTCAGGTAAAACGTTGCACCAGTAGCCATCAAAAACTGATTCTTCAAGTTCAATGTATTGCCCGCAACCATCGAAAACTGATTCTTCAGGTACAACGTTGCACCCGTAGCCATCAAAAACTGATTCTTCAAGTTCAATGTATTGCCTGCAGCCACTTAAAACTGATTCTTCATGTAAAATGTTGCGGCTGTAGCCATTGGAAGTCAGACTTAGTGCTTTTACATCTTCATTTCTCTGCCAATAGAGACTCAAGATTAACTTGACACTCTTTCAAAGCTATATAGAAAGGAAGCATATGGACACTGGCAAACAGTTTCTACAAAGAGAACCTACCATGGCACATGCCTTTTCCGAATAAGTAGACTTACATGTTTTCATTCACCACCATAAACAAAATTTTTTAGCTTCCAATGGAAACGGCGCTCCGTTGTTTCGGAATTTCCAGATTATTCTATTCTTCAGAATCTAGAAAGTGAAGTTACTACTAAGCAACCTGTATACTCTCTCTCCACCAATTTACAAAACCTTTTGACCCAAACTTTGATAGAGGGCTGTTTCACTCACAAGACAAAGGGAAAGTTGAACAAAGCCAACGATGAAGTAAAAGAAAGTTTCTCCGAAAAAAAAAAAAAAAATCAAGTGAGATACTCTTCCATTTTACCTCTTTTTTCTCTAGTAGTTTTATAGCATCCTCATAAGTCCACACCCTACTAAATTTGCAAGAATATTCTTCTAGGACGATGCGTCTTCCCATATCTCGAACTTGGTCATGCATCCAAAACTTATTGTCACGTCCAATTTCTATCAAAGATCGTAGGAGGAGGACACTAATTGCATTGTGAGGATGGTAATTACAGTCATCCCACATGAGAACTGGATAAGTTTGGTCCTCTTTGTTGAAAAAGCAAGCAATATCCAGAAATACTTCTTTGTGCTTATTCTCTAGTCCTTCATAACTTATCACTAATGCATTTTGGACACCCTTAGCAGGACCTTCATCTAAATGATTCAACGTTTCTTCCCATAGCTTTCTTTTATCATAAAATTTCCCCAAGGCAGAGCCACGGCAATAAAGATATGAACCTATCACCTCAACAGCCAAAGGAAGCATACCCAGTCTACGGACAATTATCCTTGCAAGATGATAATATCCTTCTTGGGGGGAGTCTCTCCTGAATGCATGCTTACAAAACAACTTAAGTGCTCGACCAAATTCCATTTGGCGAACTTTGTAAGCTAAAATTCCTTTGGGTTGATATAGGACCTCCTCACTGGATGATTCCACTTGAGTCATCAAGACCTCTAAGTTTCTAGTGGTGAAGATAATCCTACTACCTGAACCAAACCAATCAGATTTTCCGGCTAGCTTTTTGAGTTGCTCTTCCTCGTCTAGATCATCGAGAATAATGAGGACTTTCTTAGTACGTGTTAAGCTGTAAATAGATATTATATTGCTGTAAATACATAGGATTTTTTAGGAGGTTTTTATTCTGATTTGATTATGATCAAATCCCACGCATCATGGGATTATAATTGTTAACCCACAAATCGTGGGATTTTAGTTTTTCTCCTTTTTTAAATTTCTTTCCTTTATTTTTGTTTGTTAGGATTTATCTGTGTATTAGCCTATAAATACAGCATTGTAAAGCACCAGAAGATATGAATGAGAATAACAATTTCTCTCCATCCAAAATCTCACATGGTATCAGAGCTCTAGGCTCGATTCCTGAATTTAAAATTGCAGTCTTCATTGCTGCGTTCTTTTTCAGCCTTCGTTGTTGTCTATTATTCTCCAGAAATAGATTTCTGGATTTCAATTGCAGTCTTCATTGCTGCACTATTGCCCTTGTTCTCTCCTTAACATTCACTCTCCAAAATGGCCACATCCAAAGCCACAAATCCTACCATGAACCAATCTGAGGAGGTCGCCTCAACACACATGACAGGTGATCTTCAGAATATCAGGCCAACCTATAGATTGAATGAGAAGAACTACCTCAAGTGGTCACAATTTGTCAAGACGTATCTGAAGGGGAAAGGAAAACTCAGCCATTTACTTGGGACAGGACCCGAGAAAGGAGATCCTGATTTTGATGCGTGGATGAGGCTAATTCCATGATCATGTCATGGCTATGGAATTCCATGGAACCAGCCATAAGCAACACTTGTATGTTTCTACCAACCGCAAAGGAGATATGGGATTTCGTTCAATGAATGTACTCAAAGGCTCGTGATGTAGCCTAGGTGTATGAAATTAAGGTGAAAATTAGTGGGACAAAGTAAGGAGGTAAGACTGTTACCAAGTATGCTAATTCTTTGTAGAACTTATGGCAAGAACTCGATCATTATCGACTATTTCAAATGTGGTGTCCAGATGATGCATCAATTCTAAAGAGTTTTATTGAAAAGGATTAGGTCTACAATTTCTTAGCCGGGCTTAATTATGAATTTGATCAAGTCAGAATTCAAATACTTGGCAAGGAGGAAGTGCCATCATTGTAGGAAACAATTTCCTTGATTTGGGCGGAAGAAAGCAGTCAATCCATCATGCTAGAACCGCAAGCCGTAGCAGGGTTAGCCTTGACAACTAGAAAGGTTGATGAAAATGGTGACCTGCCAAGTAAAGACAACTGGGATAGCTTGTGGTGTGCCTACTACAAGAAGCCTAGATATACAAAAGAACAATGCTGGAAATTGAATGGCAAACTAACTACTTTAGGCCGAGAGTGGGTGAATTGAGCAACATAGCCAAGGCCTCAGGTCCACCTAACTGAGAAAGCTGGTCAAGAAGAAGTTTAGGAGAAAGAAACATTCAATAGTGAAGAAATTGAGAAATTAAGAGGTTTGTTAGGATCTCTTAATAAACCCTTTGGTGCATGCTCACTAGCACTCTCAAGTAATTCTTGGGTTATTGATTCAAGGTCTATCAACCACATAACTCACATCTCATCCCATTTCAGCACTTATACACCTTGTCCTAGCAATAAGAAGATTATTGTGGCAAATGGGTCTCTTGCTATTGTTGCAGGGGTTGGAAATGTTCCTATCACACCTAATCTTGTCCTTAAAGATGTTCTTCATGTCCCTAAACTATTTGCCAGTCTTATCTCAATACAAAAACTCACAAAAGATCTTCATTGTCAAGCTGTTTTTTACCCATCTTACTATGTTTTTCAGGATTGGGACTCGGAGAGGAGGATTGGACTTGCTAAGGAACAAAATGGGTTGTACTACCTTGAGACACCTCTCACTACAAGAAGAATCATGAATAATCTGTCTATGTCATTTCTTAGTACTTCAAATAAAGAAGCAATTTGGCTTCATCATTTTCGTTTTGGTCATCCATCCTTTCAAGTCTTGAGCATTATGTTTCCATCCTTGTTTAAAGATCTGAATATTAAAGACTTCCATTGTGATGTTTGTGAATTAGCCAAGCATAATCGTGTACCATTTCCTATTAGCAATCACCATAGTTCTAATCCTTTTGACTTAATCCACAGTGACATTTGGGGACCTTCCACGATTCCAAACATCTCTGGAGCTCACTGGTTTGTCACTCTAATTGATGATTGCTCTAGGATCACATGGACTTTCTTACTCAAACATAAATCTAATGTGAGTAGCATTATTCCTTTGTTTCATTCCATGATTCAAACTCAATTTGGGGTCAAGATCAAGGTCTTTCGATCGGATAATGGTAGAGAATACTTTAATCAAGTGTTGTCCCCTTATTTTCAAAAAGAAGGCATTATTCATGAGTCATCTTGTGTGAATACACCTCAACAAAACGGGGTTGCTGAAAGGAAAAATGGCCATCTCCTTAACACAACTCGTGCCTTATTGTTTCACGGACAAGATCCTAAAGCATATTAGGGAGAAGCTGTTCTTACAGCTACACACATGATCAATAGACTACCCTCACGTACATTAGACCACAAGACGCCTATGGAAGTTTTTTCTCAGTTCTATCCTCACCTTCATACATCTAATGGTCTTACACCTTGAGTCTTTGGTTGCACTTCCTATGTCCACATTCATCATCATCAACGAGGAAGGTTAGATCCTCGTGCAATCAAATGTGTATTTCTTGGTTACTCACAAACACAAAAAGGCTATAAATGTTACCATCCTCCTTCTAAAAAATTCTATCTCTCTGCAGATGTCACTTTTGTTGAAAATAAACCTTATTCTCACAATCTTATCTTCAAGGGGATTTTTCAATCATGGAAGATAAGGACCTTGGTGTCATTGATAACTTAGTTTTATCGTCTAATGTCCTTATCAACCAAAACTCGTCAACTAGTCCCACACACCAACCTGTCTCTGTTCCTATTCCCACTAGTCGAACTCATATTTATGATTCTAAGAGATTTTCTCAGGTGTATTCAAGGAGGACAGCTGTTCCAACACAAGAGCAGGTCCAAAATACCACTCCGAGTACTGTCAATGAAAACACAGTAAGTTATGAATCTCCTTTGGATGAACAGCTTAGTGATATACCTGAGAGTGATCTTGATTTACCTATTGCTGTAAGAAAAGGGACTAGAGAGTGTACCAAGAAACCGGTATATCCACTATCAAATTATGTGTCCCTTAATAGGTTATCATCATCATACAGAAACTTTATTGTGAGTTTAAACACAATTGCTGTTCCTAACACCTTGTCTGAAGCGTTGTCAAAAGAGGAATGGAAGAATGCCATGAAAGAAGAGATGGAAGCACTCGAAAAAAATAAAACATGGGAAATTGTTAACAGGCCAAGGGGGAAAAATCTAGTTGGTTGCAAGTGGGTATTCACTGTAAAGTACAAGGCAGATGGCTCTCTGGAGAGGTACAAGGCAAGATTGGTTGCGAAGGGTTACACTCAAACATATGGAGTGGATTACCAGGAGACATTTGCACCAGTGACTAAAATGAATACTGTAAGAATTTTATTGTCTTTAGTTGCTTATTTTGATTGGGAACTTTAATGGTATGATGTAAAGAATGCGTTTTACACGGAGATTTGGAAGAGAAAATTTACATGAGCATCCCACCTAGTTTTGAAGGAAAGGAAACAATAGAAAAGGTTTGTAGACTTAAGAAAGCATTATACGGGCTCAAACAATCACCTAGAGCCCGGTTTGGACGGTTTGCTAGAGTCATGAAGGCATCTGGGTATAAACAAAGCCAGGGAGATCATACAATGTTCACAAAACACTCGGACTTGGGGGAGTTACAGCATTGTTGGTGTATGTTGATGACATAATAGTCACAGGCAATGATGAAAGGGAGAAACATCGGTTGAAACAGTGCTTGATTAAGGAATTTGAAATAAAGGAGTTAGGGAAGCTACGGTATTTTTTGGGAATTGAGGTTTCGTACTCCAAGCAAGGGGTCCTTATTTCACAATGAAAGTATGTGACGGATCTTTTGGAAGAAACTGGGAAGCTTGGTTGTAAACCAGTAGCTACTCCAATTGAGCCAAACCAGAGGCTAACAGAAGCAAAAGAGGAGGCAGCAGTGGATCGAGAAATGTATCAGCGATTAGTAAGAAAGTTAATTTATCTTACTCATACTCGACCAGATATCTCCTATGCTGTCAGCTTGATTAGTCAATTCATGCATAATCCAAAGGAATCACATCTACAAGCTGTTCAGCGAGTCCTACACTACTTAAAAGGTAGTCTAGGAAAGGGAATACTTTTCAAGAGGAGCCCAAATCTTAAGCTCAAGGCTTATACAGATGCGGATTATGCAGGCTCAATGGTTGACAGGAGGTCTACAACTGGTTATTGTACCTTCCTTGGAGGTAATTTGGCAACTTGGAGGAGTAAAAAACAAAATGTGGTGGCAAGATCAAGTGTAGAATCTGAGTTTAGGGCAACGGCTCAAGGAATATGTGAGCTATTATGGATCAAGATCATTCTTGATGACTTGAAGATTGAGTGGCAGAGTCCTATGAAGTTATTTTGTGACAATAAGTCTGCAATTAATATTGCTCATAATCCTGTGCAGCACGATAGGACAAAACATATTGAGATTGATAGGCACTTCATCAAGGAGAAACTTGAAGAATGATTGATTTGTTTGTCTTATGTTCCTTCAGGACAGAAAGTGGCGGATGTCTTGACCAAAGGGCTTAATGGTGGAAGTTTTCATGGGCTAATTTCCAAGCTGGGAATGGAATATATCTATTCACCAGCTTGAGAGGGAGTGTTAAGCTGTAAATAGACATTATATTGCTGTAAATACATAGGATTTTTTAGGAGGTTTTTGTTCTGATTTGATTCTGATCAAATCCCACACATCATGGGATTATAATTGTTAACCCACAAATCGTGGGATTTTAGTTTTTCTCCTTTTTAAAATTTCTTTCCTTTATTTTTGTTTGTTAGGATTTATCTGTGTATTAGCCTATAAATACAGCATTGTAAAGCACCAGAAGATATGAATGAGAATAACAATTTCTCTCCATCCAAAATCTCACAGTACGACATACTCTCTTGATCCACTTCATCCCATCTCTTACGTCTTTGATATGATTAGCATTCACAGGACCCACAAAACTTGCTAATAACTCTTTCTGCACGTTTATAAGACCATGTTGCGATGATTCTCAAACGTCATTGAGGAAACAAACACCTTCAAAGTGAGAAGATATTTTGTTGAACACAACCTTTGCAAGTACTGTTTTACCAATGCCACCTACTCCATGAATACCAAGGAAACGTACATCATCAGAGTCAACTTTCAACTTTTCTAGTATGTCTTCTACTTGATGATGATCTTTAACCCAATATTCAGGCACATCCACCTTTCTGGCATTAAGCTTACACAATACCTCTCCAACAACCAATTCAGTTAGTTCTCCATGGCTGCAGCAAAACAGGAAATTTTTGTTTTTGTCAATAACATGAAAAAAAAAAACGATATAAATTTCTTCCAGTTATGATAATCTCTGGGTCATTTGGGACCATATGGTAAAATAAGTTAACTATTTCGATTCAGTTAATACGTGTGTTGAGATATCATGGAACGTCTTCTTAATTCGATGTATTGCAGATGCTTAAGATAACACAGGAGCCGATACATGTGAAGGAGATATTATTCTTGATGGAATGGACAAAGTAAGATTCACAAAACTTGGTAAGGTAATTTTGCATAATGCTTGCATCGACTAACCAATATACAGTGACATGAAATCCAAAGTGAGTGTATTATTGAGCTAAATTTACAGGATTGTGTTCGTATATAGGAGTGGAATCTGAGATAAAACCAAAATAAATTCGGGGTCTCACGCAAAATCGAAAGTAGCGGAACGGAATCATGATAGGTGAAACCTGTTCCATTGTCTAAGTGCAAACAATGAAACATGATCGGTATAGTTCATTTAAGTAAGAGTCATCTGAATTTGTTTATAAATTGGATCAAAGCGGATCCTTTTTCGCTCTATTCTTTCCTTTTCCTTGAGTGAGTCCTCACTGCCGAGTGTACATTTCTTCTCTCATCGTCATTTTCTTTTTTCTTTGGTTGTTTTGCCGGATCCAAGATAATTTGTATGGGCAAATTTCAAAAGAAAAAATTCTTCAATTCTTGAATTTTGGGATAGCAGAGTTTCTTCAAATGAGGAGTGTAACTATTGCGCTTTTTAATGATAACCAAAAGGTTGAGGAAATTTACCCTTTCCCTTTAAGATTCCACCCCTTTAGATGTGCAACCTTTACAAGAGCCTCCTCCCACCACTTCAATGCATTGGAGCCGAATTTTTTCTTGTGCCTCAGTATGGCTTTTTTGTATAACTTGGTTTTGAGCTTAACATCGTCGGGGTACACATCATAGAAGATGGGGAGTATCTCTTTCTTCCCATTTGATTTTGAGGTGCATTTGACCATGTGCGCAACCTCACGGAGACACCACGAACTGGTAGCATAGTTCTGGGAGAAGATGGGGATGTAGATTTGAGACTTGTTGAGCGCTTTCAAAAGCTCTCCACCGATTTCTTCACCGACTCGGAGTTCTTCGTTGTCTCGGAAGACATGAACCCCAGCAAGTCTCAATCTATGATAAAGGCAATCAGTGAAGTTGTCACGTGTGTCCGATCCCCTGAAACTCAAGAACACATCGTACTCATATCCTGGCGGCACATCTTCCAAGCTCAGCATTGCCTCCGGGCTCCTCTGGCCTTTCTTCGTTCTCGTCAGTTGTCTGAGGACCCTGCCAATAATGATGAACTTCACTTTAAGCCTTTAAGGAGCTTCGAAACAGGAACCCATGAAACAAGCGTTGGAAAATAAGCCGAACAGAGGAGAACACTTACAGAACGCACAGCATCGAGGCCAAGATGATGGTGATTAAAGCAACGGCTGCAATCAGTCCCATTTGCGGCCGATCCTGCTCAGAGATGCAATCACAAACAAATCCCGAAAGGACCGGCATTAGAAACCCCAATCCCGTGCGATCACGCAGATCTCGGTGGTGTCCAATTTGCGTCAGATCCTCCACTGCGTTCACCAACGTTCGAACCAAAGCGTGTAAAAGGAGCTAATTGCGACAGGATTTAATGAAAGAAGATCGACTAATGCTTCTCAAGGACAGGCGTTTTTGGGCTCTGGATCGCTCTCGATATGAAGAAAATACCAAGAACGCGGAGAGGATGAAGGTGAATTTCCGCGAAAGAGAGGATAGACAGTAAAGTGTGCAAAACCAAGTCAAAACCCTCCCCTGGCCACCCCTGCTCCTGGTGAGGAAATATCCATCATCCATCGGTTGCCAACCGCCACGTCAGCAATTGACGCGGCATGCTTTTTTACTTATGCGCAATAACAAATCGAAAAGTGTAAGCTGAGGTGGAAAAAAAATTAAAAAAATTATTATTTTCTTCTTCCTCCTTTCTCTGCCGATCTGGTTATCCTCCGTGGCCGCCGGCGCTTCCTCCTCCGTCATAAAGCACTGCCCCGTTCGGCCAGCATCGCCACTGCTTCCGGCGTCACGTGCAGTCGACCCAACCCACCCCTTCGTCATGCTCGCGGTCGGCTCCGTCCTATGCTCGTTCAGATCTGGACTGGAGTCGTGCCTCCATCCAAATCCGCAAGCCTAGCTCGTCCATGGCTTGCAAGGCGTGTCCATGGCCGTGAGCCTTGACGGCAAGCTCGAGGTCCAGACGGCCATGGCTGCGCCGGTCGTCAGCAGGGCCTCAGATTTGGATTGATTGGGTCATGCCCAGAAAGAAAGCATGGCTTCCGCTACCTCTGCTTCAGATTTGAACTGAAGTTCTTCAATAGTGGATGGGATCTGAAGCCGCCTTCAGATTTGGCCATGACTGCTCGTCCATGGCCGTGATGGGCAAGGTCGAGATCCCGACGGCCATGGACGGAGCTTACGTATCAAGAAGAAAAGCGGAGGAAGTAGGCGTCCATGGCCGTCGGGCCATGGACGGAGCCCACATTTCCCGACGGCCATGGACGCCTGAACGCGTTCGGCCATGGACGGACCAGCGCAGACGATTTCGGCCATGGGACGGCCAGATTCGAGACCTGGAGAACGACGAGACGGAAGAAACAGGCTCGGCTTGAACGCAGTGGTGGTCGGCCTGTTCACGCCGCCGGCGACTCCGCTGGTGGCAACGGCCGCAGAGGAGCGGAGGTCGGCGGCTATGGATGGAGGAGGAAGAGAGAGCAGAGGTGGAGGAGAGAGAATTTTTTAATTAATTTTCAACTAATGAGAGCATTAGGGTTTGAAGAGAACAATTTAAATTTATTTGTGTAGTTCGAAATATCACGAAACCACGAGAGAATTATACAAGAAAATTTCATAAACTTGCTATTATGGTTGAGCGCAAGCACCGAAATATCACCCAGTTAGCATTGACAATGGTATTTAAATGTTGAGAATTATTTGCTATACTATTTCGCAAAAAATTGAAAATCTTTAAAAATGATGGAATTAGGAAATTTAACGAAAAATGAATTTTTGATTGACTTTGGATAGGGATGTAAGTGGCCGTAAATAAGAGGATTTGAAATACAAGTACTCGAAATTAAAAGATGCGAGAAAGGTAAAGGGTATTGGAAATCTAAAGTGCTAGAATGTAAATTTGCTAGAAACTTAGAGAGGAAAATAAACTTGTAAAGAACAAAATGTTTTGTGATTGATTACAGAGGGCTAGTAACAATGATCACAACGTGGGTTTTTTAGATCTCACCATCAAAAACATCTAGGAAAAGTATTTAAAAAAGTTATAAATTTATTGTATTTGTGTTAGTTTAATCCTAAATTTTTTATTAATATCAATTTAATCTTAAACTTTTTTACTTAGTGCAAATTCAATCATTCATACTAATTTTGGCATAATATTGCTAACATGGATGTCGACTGGTTTATATGATACTACCGATGTTGACGTTGACATAGATATTTTTAATAATATGTTAATATTTTTTTGATTTTTTAATTATCTTTTTTTTTCTCTCTTCTTTCTTTCCGGTGCTAGCCATCGAACATGGTAGGCTTGCCCTCGCTTGGCTAGCCTCACTAGTGGGGGGCGATGACGACCTCGCCTAGGGGAGGCTAATGACTGAAGAAGGTACTTGCTTGGAGAGAATATGATATATCAAATCTCTTATTTCTCTATGATTTTATTTTGCTATGAATATTTGCTATATTTGTTTTGAAAGTTACAGCATCGATAATGGAAGTTGGTAATTCTAAATTACTGTACATATAGAGAAAATTACTATTGGATAGAGAAAGTTGTTGTCGCTAAATACTTAATCATATTTTGTGCTCCTTTTCTAGTTTGTCACGTCGGCCGAATATTTTCTCTTACGCGTTCTCACCTCTCTTGTTCTCTTTTCCCAACCGAGAGCTTTTTGAATGCGTTCCTCAACTTTTTCTCCTCGGAGGAAGCTGCCTCGTTTTAGTCACAAGCGCCACGTCATCTTGTCCTTTGCCCATTTGTACTTTATTAGATATGCCGCATCTTACTTAAGAATTCATTATAAAAAGAGTCATGTAGACGAATGGCCGGAATATATCGCTAGAAGCATTGAAATGAATTGATTTTTCTTTGATGTAGAATTCAAATGATTAAAAAAAAAAAGGTTACAACATTGAAAGAGCATCATACAATTGTTATGATACTAATGATGTTCTTTTGTAGGTATTTTTCTAACCACCTTTATCGGCCACTAGCACGGCACCACGTCCAACCACAATCTTCAACATGACTGGATTCAGCCCCTCTATGTCTCCAAATAAATTCTCTCTTACTCTCTATACCAAGTGTTAATGTATAGCTTAATAATAGTGAGGATGCAAAGTGATGGTTTTAAAAGCAAATGATGCAGAGGTGAAGTGGATAAAAGGTGAGAACGATTTTGGTATTATACCACAGTCCATTTTAAATTGAAAATTTTAAGAAAGAATCTGAGATGGAAGGAAGGGTTTCCAAGCAGTGACTGATGGCAACTGTTTGTGGGGGAGAGTACCCTTCAATTTATTGCTTATGCAATTGGTGAGTCTTCCAACTTGGGTCCTTTGACAAGTAAATTAAGAAAAGTTGTGAGGTTGAGTTATGACAAATATTGAAATTTCATAATTGAATTTTTTTTGTGGAAATTTCATAATTGAGTTGGATATACATACAATAGATTCAGAAATAGGGAATCTGATTAGGTAATCAAATTAGAAAAAAAAAATTGAGTTTTTCTTTTCTATTTTCCTTTTCATTAGGAAGAGATATAACAAATGTTAAGCTTCATAATTGAGTTTGAAAGTGTTAAAAAAAAAACTCAGAAGCGGGGAATCTCATTGAGTTGAAAGTACTCGTGAAAAAAAAAAAGGGTTAATACCCTGAAAAACCCAAACTTGTACACTTGTGACAAATTTACCCCAAACTATTTTTTTTTACCACCAAAAATCCAAACTGGTATACCTTTAACAAATTTACCAAAAACTGGTACACTTGTGACAAATTTACCCTATATTAGTTTTTGTTAAATTTTATTATCAAATTATTAAGTTAAATAACATGTGACAATTGACTAGTATACCAATTTGAGATTTTACGATCCGTTTGTTAGATTTTACAATTTTTATGATTTTTTTGTGGTATTAATCCAATTTAGCGAAATGTATATTTGTTACAAATTTATCAGTTTGGGGTTTTTTTGCGGTCGAATAAATTAGTTTGTGGTAAATTTGTCATAAATATATCAATTTAGGGTTTTTTTATGGTCAGTCGGGGTAAATTTGTCACAGGTGTATTAGTTTGGGGTTTTTCATGGTCAAAAAAATAGTTTTGGGTAAATTTGTCACAAGTGTACTAGTTTCGGGTTTTTCAGGGTATGAACCCAATAAAAAATCTCAGAACTGACTTTTTCTTTTTTCTTTTTATAAGGGAACTTAATTTAGTAATCGAAATTAAAAAAAAAAAAAAACCAATGACTCTTCTTTTTTCTCATTTAGTTTTTTCCCATGCACTCTTTTCAAGCCCCGTTTGGTAAATGAAACTTTTAACTATAAATATTTTAATTGAATATTCTAAATCTCTCAATATCTACGAACCGAGTTCACCTCTACATGAAAACTCGTTGGGTCACCCGGATAGCATCCCCACACACCTCATTTTGTCTATGGGAATTCAATGGGTCTTATATTTAGTCTCCCTCCATTTATAATATAAGCTTTTTGATTGAAATTTTCGACAATTAGGATTTTTAGTCCTTCCCTCCGTTAATTTTTCACTTTTCACTATTTTTTACTATTATCACGACTCTTGTGATTTGAGTTCTTTTAATGTAAAACACTTGATGCCTCTGAAAAAGTATAAATAGCCTGTAACGTATAATATAATTTTTCTTAATAAGTTGTTGACGTTTAAATTATATGTTTTAAGGTTTGGCGAGAATGTCAATAAACAACTTTTTGCCCAAAAAAATAAACCATTGTACTAGCTGATAAAGAAATAAGCTGCAAATTTACACTTTAGATTAGAAGGTCGGTACAAAAATTCATTAAAGTGTAGTAGATTTCTCTTCATTCATCAGTACCGGAAGGTTTGGAAAAGATCATTGATAAACGCTTTCAATCCTGAATCACCATCGGTAATGCTACTCGGCTCCTTGTTAGCGTTGACATTCTTAGTACATGCCACTATCCTTCACTCCATAATGTATACTATTTAAACAGAAAATCCAGAAAAGGATTTCAACTTCGAATTTTTATCCGAAAGTTTTTATACATCGTGTTCTTTTTAAGATATATCAAACCAACATGATATAACAAAATCCACAAATATGTAATTTAAAATAGTCAAGATAATTATCGATTAGCATAAAAACATTATTTATTTATTTTCTCTAAATAAAAAAATATGTAGAAGAGAGAATTGTGTAATTTTTGTATATTTCTCTATGTTTCATTGAACCAAAATGAAGAATACATGAGTTTATCTATAGATTTTATAACATAATTATATTAGGAGATAATCAATTATGATCCATCAACGATATATACAACTAAAGGGCAATTATATCTCTTAGATATATGTACAATCACGATGAAGATTAAAAAAAATCAAAGAAAATATACTAATTATCTCCAACTTCTCTCCTAAACTAATTTACTTCTCTCTCTAGGCACACTTATTATTTGTTTATCCCTATGCACTTACGTAAGTGCTCTCTTCTACTGGTTAAAAGGTATCCTTTACAACATGGATAATCCATCTAAAAAAAGTTCAAACAAGAACCATACAAAACATCAACTGATTATTGAAATGTGGTACAAATGAATTTTGGGGAAAAATTATAATGTACCCATGTTGCATGAAGTATAAATCTTTTAACCGGAAATTTCAGATTGTCGAGTGCCTCCAGCCTTGACACTAAACAACTTTTTTTTTTCCTTTTAATGGTTGGGAGGAGTCCCACTTGTAGGAGCTGGAGGCCCGCGCGCGCGGATACAACACCTACCAGCCACCGTCGCGGCGTCTGGGCAGTGCCCCAGCGTTCATTATGGACCACAATAGTCGCCCCCGCGGAAGCCCGACAATCCGGGTCAAAGAAGGCAGAGCGGGCGGCTTCCAGATATACGTACACCCCTCAATATTCAAAGTTTCCAGATGTTCAAGCTTACCGATGGAGCAGTCGATTGTGATCAACTTGACACACCTGGCAGTTCTAAGACCTCCAAAGACACGAAGTCAGAAAAGTCGGGTGTCCTGTTAACTTTGTGCAATCCGTTAAATCTAGAACTTTCAGTTTTTCATCTACTGAAAAGGAAATTGGATTAAAATGAATAAAACACACCGATTATCTCAAGGTACATATCTCAAGGTACATATCTGGATGGGAAAGTTAACCTAATTACCCAACCTAATTACCCTTTTTTTTTTTGTTTTTTGTTTTAAAATAATTCAGTAAAATCTTGCGGTAATTACACATAGCACAATTTGATGAAGAAGAAAATGGTACAACATTGATTAAGATCATCAGTGCGATTGCTGACAAATTCGTGGAAAAGAGAAAGCAGAAGAAATAGAAGTTCGAAATGGGATAATTGAAGACGAAATTTTTCAAAAGTGGATTTAATCATAATGATGCGATTCTATAGCTTCCCCTCAATTGACGGTCATCCTTGCCCAGATCGCTGATGAAGGCTGCAGGAATTGATGTTTATAGAGAGGAAGCGATGGAGAGGCACGAGTCGATCTATGGAGGGACAAGCCCATCGAGGGATGTGAGATGGATAGTGTTAGCGACGGTCGAGAACTCATGAGAAATAATTGATGGCATCAACCTAGAACAAGCAATTACTATCATGTGTTCGGGTTAGTTCAGGGTTATGATCCGAAACAAAATCGAATAGTCAGAAGCCTCAATTTTTTGTTCTAATTAATTTAGTTTGGTTCAAATTTCGATGGTCTTTTTTTATAGCCCTAACTCTTGGCACTCATTAACAAAATCCATCAAGTAATTATAGTTGAAATGGATCACACAACTGATGTAGGTACACCTAGGGGAGATCCCCAAGTGGAAAACCCCGACGTTGATAGTTCTCGCGCACAACTTCTTTGGGCATTTCACGTTTCATAATAGAATAATAATTGGTCTCTGGCCTCTTTGTTTTGCTCTTTTCCTTTTGTTTTTTTAGACTAAACAATATTTGGTTCCTTTTTAGAGCATTGAAGTTCAAAAAAAAAAAAAAAAGTTTTCCCGAATAATCATGCCGGATTTCGCATAAGGATGACCGAAACTAGGCCGATAAACCTTTTTATGCGGATAACATAGCATTGGCTGAAATAAATAATTTTAACCAGTGAGTTGTTGTAATGGAGAAATTATCCAATGTTAATGTTGTTCTAAATTTTTCAATTTTACCAATTTGATCTTAAATTTTTGCGCGAAATTTTAATATAGTTATTTTGGTCAATTTTTGGAGGAAATCGCTAACATGATGGTGCTATGTGTAAAATGACCGGTGATAATTGGACCGCCATATTAGTGGCATCTAGCGGAAATTAACCAGAAGAACTACACGAAAATTTCATGAAAAGCTTACAACTAAGTTGGTAAATTGAAAAGTTTAGGAATTGATTGGCGTTTGTACAATAGGTTTAGACCGATTGAGTAATTTTTCCAAAGCATAAGTGTGCTACATAATCTTTTGTCCATAAACAGTTGACAATAGACCATACTGATAATTTGTGAAGTTTAAACTATGCGTTTTAAGTTTTGGCGAGAATGTCAATAAACAACCTTTTGCCTAAAAAAAAAAAAAAACATTTGTACTAGCTAAAAGAGATGTTAGTTGCAAATTTACCATTATTTAGGCTCCATTTGTTTCGTGTAAAATTAATGATTTAGAAAATATTTTTTTTTTTAAAATGAGCACTTGTATCGATTGCAAAAAGGAATGAATCAAAAAAAAAAAAATTCATTGCTTGTGAAAATGTTTAGACATAATTTATTGTCGATAATAAAAATATTTTCCACTGACAAAATATTTTGAATAATGTAAGAGATCATTTTTGGAAATATATTTTCCAAATCATTCAATTGTCACTAAATAAACGGAGACTTAGTTCAACAAGTTTTTACACTTAAGATTTAAAAGGTCAGTACAAAAACCCAGAAAAGTTTATTACGCTCCGTTCGTTTCGCGGAAAATAACTTCCGGGAAAATATTTTCCAAAATTTCCGATGTTCGGATAGCGGAAAACACACGGTCACCGGAAAATATTTTCCGTTGACCGGAAAATCCCTCTTGAATGAGCGGAAAATGTTTTCCTCTTTTGAAAAGAGGAAAACATTTTCCGCAGCTCTCACACGAGCTTTGGTGCTCCCGCTGCTCTTTCCTCCCTTCATGTTCTCGTTCTCTCTCTCTCTCTCTCTTTCTTGCTCTCCCTGCAGAGGAGGCTTCGACGACGTCCTTCCCGGGATCAGCCTCCGCCTTCCCCGGCTGCTCCTCCGCTCCTGCCCGCCTGCTCCAGCCGGGAAGCCACCGCCGCCGCCGCGCTCCGCTTCCCCCGGCGGCTCGAAGCCGCTCGGCAGGATCCGGCTCAAGAGGGAGCATCGCGGAGGCGCCGGGAGGCTCGCGGGGAGCTCGCCGTCCAGGCTGGCCGCTCGTCGTGCGGCCGCGAGTCGTGAGCTCGTCGGATCTGGCGGCGGAGCTCGCGGCTCGCCGGATCTAACGGCAGAGCTCGGGCTCCCAATCCGGGCGAGCTCGAGCTCTGTCGCCAGATCCGGCGCGTTCGGGTGAGATCGGCCGAGCCTCGAGCTCGCCGGATCTAGCGGCGCAGCTTGCGGCTCGCCGGATCCGGTGGCGCAGCTCGAGTCGCCGGATCCGACGAGCTTGGGTGAGATCGGCCGAGCTCGATCTCACCCGAGCTCGCCGGATCTGGCCACCGGGTCTTGGTCGGCCGCTGGGAGGAAGGAGGTGGCGGTGGCGGAAGCCGCTCGGGAGGAAGGAGGTGGCGGCGGCGGAAGGAGGAGGAAGGAGGCCACGGCGGACAACGCCGCTCGGGAGGAATCGGGAGGAAGAAGGAGACGGAAGGAGGAAGGGAAAAAAAAGAAATAATAAATAATAAAAATTTCTATTTTAAAAAATATAAATAATTAAAAAAATCATTTAAAAAATATAAATAAATAAAATAAATGTTTGGGTCAATTAAAAATATTAAAATTCAATTTTTGATAATTTTTTCCAGGAAAATGTTTAAGCTAACGAACAGTGGAGTCATTTTCCTGGAAAATGACTTCCAGGAAAATGTTTTCCGGAAACATGATATTTTCCGTGAAACGAACGGAGCCTTAGATTTCTCAACGTTCATCACCATTGGTAATAGTAGTCGTCTCCTTGTTATGCTTGACGTTCTTAGCACATGCCGCTCCTTCACTCTGTAATCTCTACTACATATGAAGAAAATCCAAATAAGGATTTCAACTTCAAATTTTTATCCTAAAGTTTTTATATATTATGTTCTTTTTTTTAAAGATATATCACAGCAACATGATATAACAAAAATAGAAAAGATAATTATCAATTAGCATAAAAATATCATTATTTATTTATTTTTCTCAAAATAATATATATGCATAAGGGAGAATTGTGTAATTTTTGTATATTTCTTTGTGTTTCAGTAAATCAAAGTAAATAATACATGAGTTTATTTGTAAGCTTTACTACATGACTATCTCAAGTGATGAGATAATTAATTATAATCCATCAACTATATATAAATTTAAATGGCGATTATATTTAGTAGATATATGTACAATCATGAGAGATATAAAAAATCAATAGAAATTTCCTAATTATCCTAACATCTGTCATAAACTTATTTACTTCTCTCTCTATGCACACTTATTATTTCTTTTTCCCTATACATTTACGTAAGTGCTCTCTTCCACTGGTTAAAAGATATCCTTGCCAACATGGATAATCTATCTAAAAATAGTTCAAACATGAATCAGACAAAACGTCAACTGATTATTAAAATGCGGCGCAAACGAATTTTGGGGAATAAATTATAATGTAACTACTATTACACGAAGTATAAATCTTTTATTCTGAAATAATAAAAAGGGGGGTCCATGACTTTCGTTGTTTTTGGGGTCCTAAAATGGATAATAATTTGCACAGTGATTGGCGAAATATTCCTGTCATTATATTTTCCCCATCTTCTAAAATTTAGCCCCGAAAGAGAAGCATTCTATACGAAGTAGCTTACAGAGTAATCACAATTTGCGTCTGATAATATCACATTACACGATCAAATATAGATTTGATAATTCCCGTAAAGAACGCCGATGGCCTGGGAGATGGATGGAATTTGGCTCCCTTACCTTCCAGTAGACTCTGGAAGTCAAACTGATTTCAAGGGCACACTTCTATTATGATATCTGGCCAAAAATTCAGGCTGTCAAATCCCTGCAGGAGCGCCTTTGTTTCCCCACTCCCATGTAAACTTAACCGGGTAAGGTTCGTCCACACTCCAGCCACAAGAGGCTTCGGAAGTATCTCTGGGTGCCATTCTATCCTGGGGTGCCTCCCTCGTATTTTCTCTTCCTGACGTCGCAGCTCTAGCCCCCTTAGCGGTGTAATCAAACGTATCAGCTCCTGGAGACTCTCCTCAATTACAATGAAACGGTCTCGGATTTTCTCTTCCACGTCGTGGATCTTCGCTCCATTCGCTTTAAATTTAGCAAACGAACCGCCATCCCGAAACGTTCGATACGATTAGCATACGTGACAATCTGCGTTGAAGAAGGTAGAGAACCAACTTCTGGGGGCAACTTCCCAAGAGATTTACTACACCCCACTATATTCAAAGTTTTCAGGTGTTCAAGCTTACCGATGGAGCGGTCAATTGTGATCAACTTGACACACCAAGCAAGTATTAAGATCTCCAAAGACAAGAAATTGGAGAAGTCAGGTGTCCTCGTCAAAAATATGCAACCCGTTAAATCCAATACTTTTAGTTTCTTTATCATCTGCTGGAAAAGAAATTGAATTAAAATGAAGGAACACATCAATCATCCTTGGGATACATATCGGGATGGAAAGTAAACCTAATTACCCTCATTTTTATAGTTCAGTAAAATCTTGCGGTAATTGCACATAGCACAATTTGATGAAAAAGAAAATGTTATAAGATTGAATTAGATCACGAGTGCAATTGCCGATGAGTTTGTTGAAGAAGTAGCACTTAGAAATGGGATAATCCTAAAAGAATTTTTTCGAAAAATGGGTTTGCTCAGTCTAGATGTCTCATAGGGTAAGACATACAATTCAATCAAAATAATGTGATTCTATAGCTTCCTCTTCTTTTTCTAATGTATCTAGTCGGTTGTTATCCATGCTAGACATTACTTCGGCGAAATATTTTCTGTTCCTAGTGATATATTCATTACATGAACGATTGGTGAAGATGGAAAGAAAGAAGACATGGATTATCTACCCATACAATGCTCTTCTTGATCTCTCGATACGATACATAGAGAAAGGTGTACCTGGAATTGACTCCATCCACCCCAGTCATCTTTGATGTAGCTATATGAAAGGTCTAGCACGACCAAGTTAGCAAAATGAAGATTCTCCACATAAAATTTATTATGCATCACCTCCCAACAAAGCCAAGATAGCTTTGAAACAATTTTCTCAAAGTTGCCAAAAAACCCAAGGCCTTGAACTTTAAGGCACCTTAAATTTGGCAGAGCAGCTAATTCTTCAGGTACAATTTTGTGGTTGCAGCCATCGAAAGGTAATTCTTCGCGCACAATGTTGCAGCCGCAGCTGTAGCCACATGAAGTCAGGCTTAGTGCTTTTACATCTTCATTTCTCTGCCAATAGAGACTCAACATTAATTTGAATGCAGAGCACTTAACATTTTTTTATAGAGCTATATAGAAAGGAAGCATGTGGACACTGGTAAACAATTTCCCCAATAGGAAACATAACATGGCGCCCTCCTTTTCGGAAAAAGTAGACTTACATATTTTCGATCACCACTATTAACAAAAATTGTCAACTTCCAATTGAAATGGTCCGCTGTTGTTTTAGAATTTTCTTTATGCTATTTTCTATTCTACAAAATCTAGAAAAGCTAACTGCTAGGCAATCTGTTTAGTCTCCCCACCAATTTACAATACTTTTTGACCTAAAACTATGAGTCTAATAAGACAAATGGACAGTTGAACAAAGCTAACTATAAAATAAAAGGAACGGATTAAACAAATTTCTCCTTTAAAAATGAAATTATGTGTCATACCCTTCCATTTTACCTCTTTTCTCTCTAGTAGATTTGCAGCATCCTCATGAAACCACACCCTATAGAATCTAGAAAACGAAGTTAACTACTAGACATTCTGTCTAGTCTCTCTCCGCTAATTTGCAAGATGTTTTAACCCAAACGTTTGAGAGAGAGCTATCTCACTCATAAGACAAATGGGCAGTTGAACTAAGCTAACTATAAAGCAAAAGGAACAAATTCAACAAATTTCTCCAAAAATAGAAATTAATGTGACATACTCTTTGCTATACCTCTTTTTTCTCCAGTAGATTTACAGCATCCTCATGAATCCACATCCGACTATATTTGCAAGGATATTCTTCAAGGATAATGTACCTTCCTAGATCTCGAACTTGGTCATGCATCCAAAACTCATTATCAACAATTTTAATCAATGACCGTAGACAGAGGACATTAATTGCACTGTGGGGATGGTGATTGCAATCATCCCACATGATAACTGGATATGCTTGGTTCTTGTAGGTGAAAAAGCAAGCAATATCCAGAAATACTTCTTTTTGCTTAATCTCTAGTCTTTCATAACTTATCATTAATGCATCTCGAACATCCTTAAAAGGACCATCATCTAATTGCTTCAACGTATCTTCCCATAGCTTTTGATTATCGCAATGTTGCTCTAGGCCTTGGCAGTAAAGATGTGAACCTATGACCTCAATAGCCAAAGGAAGCATGCCCACTCTACAAACAATCTCCTTTGCAAGATGATCATATCCTTCTTGGGGAGAGTCTCTTCCAAATGTGTGCTTACAAAACAACCGAAGTGCATGACCAAGTTCCATTCCATGAACTTCATAAGCCAAAATTCCTTTAGGTTGATTTGGGACTTCTTCACTGGATGATTCCACTCGAGTCTTCAAGACCTCTAAGTTTCTAGTGGTGAAGATGATCCTACTACCTGAACCAAACCAATCAGATTTTCCGGCCAGCTTTTTGAGTTGCTCTTGCTTGTCTAGATCATCTAGAACAATGAGGACTTTTTTAGTATGACATACTCTCTTGATCCTATTCATCCCATCTCCAGTGTCTTTGATGTGATCATCAATCACAAGACCCCCAAAACTTGCTAATAACTTTTTTTGCAACTTTATAAGACAATGTTGCAATGATTTAGGACCATGCTGCAACGATTCTCAAATGTTGTTGAGGAAACAAACACCGTCAAAGTGAGAACATACTTTGTTGAACACAACCTTTGCAAGTACTGTTTTACCAATGCCACCTATTCCATGAATACCAAGGAAACGTACACCATCAGAGTCAACATCCAACTTCTCTATTATGGCTTTTATCTGATGATGATCTTCAACCAAATATTCAGGCATATCCACGTTTCTGGCATTAAGTTTACACAATACCTCTCCAACGACCGATTCAATTAGTTATCCATGGCTGCAGCAAAGCGGGAAATTATTGTTTTCGTCAATGACATGAAAGAAAAGGGTACAAACTTCTTCTAGATATGACGATCTCTAGGTGTCTAGGGACCATATGGTTAAATAACTCAACCATTTTGGTTACTATGACAGAAATTCAGCATTATAATAAGTTGATGCGTGTGTTGGTATTTCATGGAATGTCAATTAATTTGATGTATTTGAGATGAGTAAGATAACGCGAGAGCCAATGCATGTGAAGGAGATATTCTTGATGGAATGGACAGACTAAGATTCACAAAACTTGTACGGTAATTTTTTTTATTTCATAATGCTTGGATCGACTAACTGACATGCAGTGACATAAATTCCAAAGTTTCTGTACTATTGAGCTAAATATATAGGATTGCGTTCATACAACAGTTGAAATTGAGATAAAACCTAAATATATTCGGAGTCTCAAGCAAAATCGAAAGAAGCACGACAGATTCATGATAGGTGAAACTGTTTCATTGCTTTCTAAGTAAAAATGTTTTATTTTTGGCAAAAAACAACTGAACATATTTTATTTGGTGAGTTTTCCTTAGACCTATCAGACAGGTAATCGGACCGGATTCAGATGTAGTTCATTCAAGGAAGAGTCATCTGAATTTGTTCATTAATTGGATCAAAGTGGATCCTTCTTTTGCCCTATTCTTTCCTTTTCCTCCATTGAGTCCTCACTGTTGAGTGTAAATTTGTTTAATCATCTGCTAAGTAGCACCGACACTGACACACGACACACGACAAGACACGCCGACACGTCGTTTCTAAAAAAATAGAGAATTCCGACACGTTGGGACACGTTATGTGTGTGTGTGTATAATAAATTATTATTTTTATGATTATTTCAATCAAATTAATTTGAATCAAATTCATAAGTAAATAAATAATTAAAAAAGCCTAGAATGAATTTACACTAAAAATGTTAATCCGCCATTTATTAATATCATTAATTGTTCAATTTGACAAATTCAACTCTATTTCAATAATTCACAAAACTTGGAGAAAAAACAAGCTATTCATATTTTGGACTCGCATGTTAGATATGTTGGAAAAGTAGGAAAAAAACTTAAGGGACGAATTGTGTATAACGGGAAGTGGGAGTCAGAAGAGAAGAGAAGATTAGGTTTTTATTCTTTCTCAATTTATTATTTTTATTATTGTGTTTTATCTTTTCATATATATATATATATATATATATATATATATATATTACATATTATTTATTGAATTTTTAAAATTGACCTTAATATCGGAATCACGTGTCGGAAACTCATATGTCAAAATTCCGATTTGAGTGTCGGAAAAGTTGATCAGGTGTTAGATTTTCCGACATGTGTTGACCAAGTGTCGAAAAGTGTCGGACACGTGTCGAAGTGTCCGACACGACAAGAAGGCTCCTGGAGAGTGTCGGTGCTTCATAGGTCATCTGTCATATTTTTTTTCTTTGGTTGGTAGCCAGATCCAATATCATTTCTGTCAGCTCTAGCTGTCATAACTTCTAATGCAAAAAATGTCTTCAATTCTTGAATTTTGGGATGACAAAGTTTCTCCAAACGAGTAGTGTAACTATTGCGCTTATGAATGATAAACAAAAGGTTGAGGAAAATTACCGTCGTTCTTTAAGTTCCCATCCCTTTAGATGTGCAACCTTTACAAGAGCATCCTCCCACCGCCTCAATGCATCAGAGCCGAACTTCTTCTTGTGCTTGGGTATAGCCTTCTTGTACAATTCAGTTTTAAGCTTAACGTCGTTAGGGTCCACGTCAAAAAAGATGGGGAGTATCTCTTTCTTCCCACCTGATTTTGAGGTGCATTCGATCATGTGTGCAACCTCACGGAGACACCATGAACTAGTAGCGTAATTCTTGGAGAAGATAGGTATGTAGATCCGAGACTTGTCGAGTGCTTTCAAAAGCTCACCACCGATTTCTTTGCCAACTCGGAGTTCTTCGTTGTCTAGGAAGACATGGACTCCAACGAGTCTCAATCTATGGTAAAGGCAATCGGTGAAGTTGTTGCGTGTGTCTGATCCCCTGAAACTCAAGAACACATCGTACCCATATCCTGGTGGCACATCTTGCACGCTCAGCATGGCCTCTGGGCTCCTCCGGCTTTTCTTCACTCTCGTCAGTTGTCTCGGGACCCTGCCAATTATCATGAATCTGAGATTAAGCCTTCAAGGAGACTTCGAAACAGGAACCCATGAAACAAGCGTTGGAAAATAACCCGAACAGAGGAGAACACTTACAGAACGCACAGCATCGAGGCCAAGATGATGGTGATTAAAGCAACGGCTGCAATTAGTCCTATTTGCGGCCGATCCTGCTCAGAGCTGCAATCACCAACAAATCCCGACAGGACCAGCATCTGAAACCCCAAACTCGTGCGATCACGCAGATCTCAGTGGTGTCCAATTTGCGGCAGATCCTCTACTGCGTTCACCAACATTTGAACCAAAGCGTGTAAGAGGAGCTAATTGTGACGGATTTAGTGAAAGAAGATCGACTAATGCTTATCAAGGACAGGCGATTTTGGCTCTGCAATTGCTCTCAATAAGAAGAAAATACCAAGAACGCAGAGAGGATGAAGGTGAATTTCTGTGAAAGTGGTAAGGTAATAGAGGCTAGCTTTGATATGAGAGTAGGTAGTCCTACCTTGGTCGGCTGTCGACACAGTATCATTCAATCCGATTATGTCCTATCCACTTTGGCACTGCTTAGAAATGCGTCACCCTAGTCTAGGATCTAATAAGATTTGTCTATCATCACAAAATCTCATAAATTGGCTAATCGAATCTGTGATACATCCGAAAGCTGGCACTTTGGTCTACCTAACGACCGCCTAGATCCTTTTTCCAACAGAGTACACGTGAATGAGCCAAGCCATACGTTCCCAAACACTCCCAGAATATGCAAACCACTAACGTTAAAAAGCTCCACCGACCACTCAGCTGCTGGTCGGAGCATTGTGGTTGGAAAGAAAGACTAAAATTAATTAGTGTAGTTGATATTATCACAGAAACATCACAGAAATGTCAACGAAATTTCATAAACTTGCTATCATGGCCGAGCACAAGCACCAATATATCACCGAGCTGGGATTGTTAATGGTATTTAAATGTTAAGAATTGTTCGCTGTATTGTTTCACAAAAAATTGGAATTTTTAAAAAGGATGGAATTGATGAAAAAATGAATTCTTGCTGATTTTGGACAGGAATATAAGTGGCTGTAAAAGTGAAGGAATTGAAATACAGATACCCGAAATTAAAAGATGTGAGAAAGGTAAAGGATTTCGGAAATCTAAACTGCTAGAAGGTAAATTTGCTAGAAATTTAAAGAGGAAAATAAACACGTAAAGAACGAAATGTTCTGTGATTGATTGCGTGGAGCTAATATATTGCCTGGGGCGAGTATAACTCACCATCAACAGTTATTTGCAAAAAGTCAGTGAATTTTTAATCTATGAATAACATCCTCGTACTATCTATAACCATTAATAAGAAGTTACAAATCCTAGACAGGATATCCTATAATTTAGTAATGGTTATCCACACAAATTTTAGATTAATCATAATTACCTAGCAGCCATGTTTGTTTTCGACTGAGGTTTTGGCAAAAACTCCATTTCCTTTGCAAATAGCATTGCTTTAACACTTAATGAAATTTGTAATAATTTGCTATCAATAACTCTATCAATGGTTCTTCGATGAAGGCTTTCGTCGATTGTTCCTGCACTACTTGCTATTGATGACTCCGCTGTTGAGTTATCGATTTCCTTCTAGTCGTCGACTGCTTTGTTTATTGATCACGTTTGCTTTGACCAAACATTGCTCTCATAGAGAGCTTGTTTTTTTGTTGATTTTATGGTCAATATTTGGTGTCAATAGATGCCTCATTTTCAAGGAATTGAATGACATTCGATTCTTTCAAAAAAGGGTTAATACCTTAAAAAACCCCAAACCGGTACGCTTGTGACAAATTTACCCCAAACTATTTTTTTGACCACCAAAAACTCCAAACTGGTATACCTTTGACAAATTTACCCCAAACTTGTACACTTGTGACAAATTTACCCTCTGTTAGTTTTCGTTAAGTTTTATTTTTAAATTATTAAGTTAAATGACACGTGACAGTTGACCGGTAAACTAATTTAGGATTTTACGCTCCGTTTGTCACATTTTACAATTTTTGTGATTTTTTTGGTGGTATTAATCTAATTTAGCATAGGGTATATTTGTTACAAATTTATCAGTATGGGGTTTTTTTGCAGTCGAATAAATTAATTTGGGGTAAATTTGTCATAAATGTACCAGTTTAGGGTTTTTTATAGTCAGTCGGGGTAAATTTGTCACAAGTATATCAGTTTGGGGTTTTTCATGGTCAAAAAAATAGTTTGGAGTAAATTTGTCACAAGTGTACTAGTTTGGGATTTTTAGGGTATTAACCCTTCAAAAAACCACAAACCATTCATTTCCTATGGAATTAAAAAAAAAAAAAAGACCTGCTTTTATTGTTTTTCACAGGGAACAACTAGGCCACCGTAGTGATTTTCAGTAAATATTGATTGGAATCACTATATTAGAATCTCGCACAAAATTTTAAAATTAAATTGACAAAATTAGAAATTTTAGGGTTGAATTAGGCTACGTTTGGGAACTACTTTCCCAAGGACCTTTAGACACCTAAATGCCTTTTGGCCAAGTATCAGTTGTTTGGGAAAAAATTTTAAAACCCCATTAAGCTAAAGCTAGCCTTCTGGGGGTGCCTTGGGCTTTCAGCTTTGGCTTTGCCCTTCATTCTACTGTTCCCATCTTCTTCGTTGGCTGAGCTGTTCATCTTCTTCGTTGAGGCAAACGGATTGTGCAGGGCTGCTGACGGCGAGTGACGAACTAGCGAGGCGGGCAATGGTCACGGCGACCGTCGCCGATGGGTCACGCGACCTCTGGCGGGCCGCAAGATTTGGTCACGTGACCCAAGCGCGACTCGGATGCGGGTCGCGGAGGTCGCGTCACCTCGCAGCGAGTGCGACCCAGATCTGGTCGCGGGGAGGTCACGCGACCGCGCGGCGACCAGATCTGGGTCGCGGCGGCGCCGGAGGTCGCACGACCTCAGGCGCAACCCAGATATGGTTGCTGCGGGGTCGAGCGACCTCCGGCGGACCCAAATCTAGTTGGCGGGAGGCCGCGCGACCAGATCTGGGTCGCGTTGGTGCCGGAGGTCGCGCGACCCAGATATGGTCGCCGGGAGGTCGCGTGACCTCAGGCGCGACCCAGATATGGTCGCCGGGAGGTCGCGTAACCTCGCGGCGACCAGATTTGGGTCGCGTCGGCGCCGGAGGTCGCGCGACCTCAGGCGCAACCCAGATCTGGTCGCGCGACCTCTGGCGGACCCAGGTGGCCCTCGCCGGAGGTTGCCGGGGGCTACCTGAGGTCGCCGGCAGCCACTTGCCTCATCGGTCAATTTTTTTACTTTTTATTTATTATTTTTTATTAATCACCAAAGTTATTTGTCAATTTATTTTTCCAAACAACATTTTACATAAAGGTATTTCATAATGGACTTTCAAACAACAATTTACCAAACACAATTTGCATTTTCAAAAATGCCTTTAACTCAAAGTTCTTTACATTTTTCGAAAGGCTTTTCCCAAAAGTCCATCCAAACGCACCCTTAATCTATACAATAAATTTAGGATAGTGTTGACACCTAAATTTTGGCGACCCGTTTAGTCATTTATCGCATAAAAATCAGGGATTAATCTTAACCCCTAAAAAAACATAATTGCATAACATATGGTCATTAGGAGCATATTTCATTTAATTGCATATTTGTTGGGCCGGCGGTGAATGGATGGCTTTAAACTTTGGATAAGTGAATAATTCGTCCGTGGTGATTGATATTACATTTACATGGGTGTCCTAAATTGTTAAAAGTTGATTAAGAAATTTCCAGCATATTGGCACCGACATATTTGTGCATTTAAGGGAACGAATGCAAAGGAAGGACAGCGTGTAAGCGGCCACCGATTCGTACATGGAGAAGCCCATCCACGTGAAGGAAAATTATGCGCTTAGCCATAATTCGGTCAACGTGGGGAGCAAGAAATCGACCAGCATTATTTTAAGAGGAAAGAATTTATCTGGTCCGATTCATACAATATGCACAAAGGAAATTCGAAAGATCAGCATGAGAAGGGAATGTTGGGCACGTTCTACACTGCGGGCACACGGATTTGCAAAAAAGATATATCCCTGCAGAGAAGGCATTCGGTCAATGAGGAAAAGAAAAGGAAATAGAATATATTTCAAAGCATGCACAGAAGGAAACAAAATATGCTTTCTCTCCATGATAGTTCAAACCCTCTCCCTATAAAGGACCTTCGCAGACGAAGAATAGAAGGAGGCCACACATTGAACAATACGGCCACAATTCGGAAAGGAGAGACATATACGTGAGAGAGAAAAGAGAGGGACTTCTCTCGGCCGAAGGAAGGAGCTCGTTCATTCACGAAAAGGGGAGAAGTGGGGGTCTTCAAGCGTGAAGCTTGGTGCTTACGATTTCTATGCTCGCGATTGACCACCACCTACCGCTACCCCAACTATTGCCGTCGCTGCTGCCCAGACGTACCACGAGCCCTATACTCTTAAGTTCCAGCAATTCCATCGAGGTCTTCGTCCAATTAAGCAATCCTCTGCAAAGCCCAATCACTACTCGACAAGATCGAGATTTCGTGGCGAGCTTCATCCGAAGCCATGGAGCTTCGCTGTTAAGCCATGAGACGGCCATAGATTAAAAGGGGGAATTTTTTTAATCTCTGCAATTTTGTCCCCAAAGTCAAGCACTTTCACCTAGAGGGAGAAGAGTGGACGTGCACAAAAGGGAGCCCTTATAGGCTGAACACGAGTTTATGATAAAAAGCACAAGATGTGGCTTCTCTCGTGCATGATCTGTTGAAGGCAGTCCAGACAAATTTTCTTTGACCAAATCTTGCAGGTTTTCAAACGATCTTGCCACGGTCCAGCAAAATCCAGTCCACAGTCAAAGTCAGTCGTTGTCCAACATCGGTGGAGTCCCCTGCGACAATTCTGTAGTGGTTCAGGCCTGATGCCGTGACGTTGCCGTTGCTCTTTCATGACTAATCTGCCGTCCTCGACGAGCGGCCACGCAACCGTCGAGCACCTGCTGATTTTTGCACCACTATTGAGCCCGTCCCCAGATCGAGCAGGACGAATGAGTTTTTGTTTTGTTTTGTAGGTAATTGGTCAGCCCCTTGCTGTGCCGAATTCGCTAACCCGTTTGGCGAGCCTAAAGTTCACGATCAAAAGAATTACTAGAATCTCGATTGAATAATTCCAAGCGGTGAATTTATCTTTTTTTTGCATGTTGTCTAGATTGGACAATAACACGTGTGATTCTTTGTGATTTTACTTCATGCATGCAAAAGAATCTTCTTTGGCCAGATGAGCGTGAGCAGCTTGGGCGAGTGGCGATGTGCAAATCTCAGTGAAGAAAAATAGCCAGACTATCTTTGGCTGCCATCCTCGCAATGTCATTATAGGCCATGCCATGAGCAGCCGCGAAAGTCCAGCCATGCCTTGCTGTCCTAGTCCGTGAGCCATCCGTCGTCGCCACCAACCATACCACCGTGAAGCATCGTCGCCATGCATATAACGCTTGCCGCCATTCACCGTCAAGGAGCCGGTTGCGATCCCGGTCCAATTGCGCTTGGTCCAAATTTGTAAAGAATATCCTTGAATTAGGTAAGACTCTTGATCAATTTGATTTTCATATATCTCGTTGCGTAATTCGTAATATCGCAATCTTTCTTTGAATGTTTGATCGATATTGCTATATCCAAAAGATCTCCTGATCCCTCATGAATTAGGAAATTTTCCTAATTTCGCAACATGCATATGATTGATGGTCTGATTTCACGCTTGAAATACGACTCGCAATCGCACGGAAAAATCGCCAATCCGATCTCACGATTGAGATACGATTCGCGATTTTAATTGAAATTGGCCAATCCGATCTCACGCGCGAGATACGATTCGTCAATTTATTTCGAAAATGGACATGGATGATATCTTGCGTGGTTTGTTGCCGTTCTATTCTTGATGTCTTATTTTGATTGCTCCTGTAAAAGAAAAAAAATGAAAAAATGTAGGTTAGAATTAGGTTTATTTCCTGTTTTAGGGTTTGCATATTTAGAATAGGGATTTTATTTCGAATTTTAAAAAAAAAATCAAAAATCAAAAATCAAAAATCAAATATCAAATCGACCAATTTAGGTTGTTAGATTTTTAACTTGGATTGCATGTTTAATTATTTGGCAATTTTAAATTTTGAAATTAATTAAAAAAAACACAAAAAATCATCATGCATATGTCATGTAGAATTAGGACGTTCTTTGCACGTCATTGCTTATTAGAATAAATTACATGCTTATTTATAATAAAAACCATGTGCACGTCATATAGAATTAGGTTCATACAATGCACGTCATTTAGTGATTTTTGTTAGGTTCATTTAAGTAGAAATTGTCAGTTATTAGATTAATTTAGAGTGCATATTTAAATGTTGCATTTCTTTAATTTCGAATCTCATAGAAAATACAAAAAATTATTTAGAATAAATCCATCTCATGCTTAGGATAGACTACATGCTTAGTTATGTCATATTGCTTAGGTCATATAGCTAAGTCATGTTGCCATGTCATATCATTTCATGTTAAATTAGTGGCATGCATTGCATAAAGCATGATTCTCATTAATTAAGTGAAAACAAAAAAAGAAATTGCGTGTTAATTAGAAATCATATTTAGGATTGCTGATGTGAATTCTAAACTAACAACGCAGATGCTTTCGTTGCTACGAGGTAAGTCCTGCAATTTATTTATTGCTTTACTTGGGTGTTAAATTGGTGGTTTGCGCATTCGCATGATCACTTCACATGTTAGAGAGATAATTTAAAATTAATCCAAGCCGCTTGCAAAAACATTTTTCAAAATAGAAAGAAAGGTACCGAAAGGGCATTAGAGGAATCTAGTGTAACCAAGTCCCCGTACCCATAGTCTCTGATTCGTAGGAGTAAAGTAAAACTCCCGTTACTTTACTTGGGTTTCTAATCGACCCACCAAAAATAGATTAGTGGCGACTCCTAGTTAAAAATCAATTGCATGTTAAAAACTTGAATCTAAGTCGCAAATTGGTATGGGCTTGGGAGAGCCCACGTTAAGTCTAGGCTTAACAATCCATTAGCCAAACCCTAGGTGATTCAAACCCGAAAAATTGGTCGCGACAGATAGATAGGGTAATTTTTTCCAATGTCATTTTTTATTGCAAAATTTTTCCATGTTTTGAGGCCAATAATGGGCCTCGGCCTTCATAGCATGGTAAATCAAACTATTTTGCACTCCTTGAATAGTCAACGCGCATTACACCTATATAACTAAAGAAGGCACTTGACTGGAGCTTTTATATATATATTTGCTAATGGTATTTGCTGTATTTGTTTTGAAAATTACAACACCGATGAGGAAAGTTTGTAATTTAACCACACATATCGAGAAAAGTACCATTGGCAGACAAACTCATCGTCACTAAGGCCCTGTTTGTTAAAAACTATTTCTATTTCCTGGAAAAAAAAATTCTATTATTTTGTTTTAGGGAACGAAAAAAGAATTGAAACATGTTCAGTAAAATTTTTGTTCCGGAGAATAGATTTGGAACAGAAACAAGAAGTTAAAAAAAAAAAAAGTAGTTTCTTATTCCCAGTAACAATTTCTAGGATCAATTTTCCTCTCTCTCTCTTATTTTTTCTTCTCTTTTCTTCTTCTTCTTCCTTTTGGCCGGTCGCCAACCTTGGCCATGGCGGGCTAATGACCTCGCTGGTGGCCTAGCGAGGCTCGCCTGGCCAGAAGCGAGCTTGCCGGACATTGCCTAGCCGGTTGCCTGCCATGGTGGTGGCTGGCAACGGGCCAAAGAGAAAAAGGAAAAGGAAAAAGAAAAAAAAAGGAAAGAAAAAGAAAAAAATAATAAAAATTAAAAAAATTAAAAAAAAATTAAAAAAAAATTTAAGAATTTTACCAAACATATTTCTATCCCGGGAACAAAAATTTTGGGAAGTTACCAAATATGTTCTTTTGCTTAGAAATTGTTCTCGAGAATAGATATAAAAAAAAATCATTTCTCAGCAAAAATTGTTTCTTAGAGCAGAAGCGTTACCAAACGCATCATAAATATGCTTTGTGCTCCTTTTTCTAGTTTGTCACATTGGCCATATATTTTCTCTTACGCATTTCTTCCTCTGTTCATTCTTGCTCTGCGCTCGGGTCCTGCACTCGCCTCTCGTTTTCTTTTCCCAACCGAGAGCTTTCTGAATGCGTTCTTCAACCATTTTTTCCCCGTCAAATGAAGGAAGCGGCATCGTTTTAGTCGCAAGTGCCACATTGTCCCGTCCTTTGGTTGTACTTTAATTTTTATTAGATATGCCACATCGTGATTAAGAATTCATTAAAAAAAAAAAATAGCCACATAGATGAATCCCCAAAGTAAGTAGCTAGAGGCACTAAAATGATAAATTTTTCTCCGATATGGAGCTTAAATGATTGAAGAAAAGAAAAGTCATGACATTAAAGGAGTGCTGTATAAAAATTACACTTGTTTCAATATTTCTCCATCCACCTTCGTTAGCCACCAGCAGCACACCGCATTTGACCACAATCTTCAACATCACCAAATTCAACCCTTCGTGTCTCCAACTTGGCTCTCCTAGGGAACGTTTGGTAACGATTCTATTTCCAGGAACATATTTTGATCAGAAATTATTCTTTTTTATTATGTTCTTAAAAATAATTTCTAAGTATTTTAAGTCGTTTGGTAATTGTCCAAAAGTTCTGATTCTGGAATAGAATTATGTTTGGTACCATGCTCATTAATTCTGTTCCAAATCATTTTTTTTTAATTTTGAAATAAATTTTTTTTTTTTACTTTTTTCCTTTTTTTCCTATTCTTCTTCTTCTTCAAGTGGCCAGTCACTAGGGTCAATGACCTCACTGGAGCATTGCCGACCCTCGGCGAGGCCAACCCTCGGCGAGGCCAAGTCTTGCTAGCAGCTAGGCGAGGCTCGTCTAACCCCACTAAGCCTCGGCCTCGTCGGACCTTTCCTTGGCTTGGCGAGCCTCCAGCGAGCTCGTTGGACTAGTTGCTGGCGACTAGTGGCGGATAGTGGTGGACGGCGGCGGACAGCAACCGCGGGATGGTGGTTGAAGAAGAAGAAGAAGAAGAAGAAGAAGAAGAAGAAGAAGAAGAAGAAGAATAAAAGAGAATGGAAGAAGAAGAGTTGGTTTTGATTCTTAGATTTGTTCCCCGAACAAAATAATTTTTTTTTATTATTGATTATGTTCGAAATCTACTTCCGGGAACAAAAAAATAGAAATTTGTTCCTAAGAACAAAAATTTTACCAAACATGATATTATTCCAAAACTACTCCCGGGAACAAAAAATAAGAATCAGGTACTGTTTGGATGGTTACCAAACAACCCCTTACTCTCTATGACAAATGTAACGTGAAGCATAATCATGTTCAGGATACAAAGTGATGGTTTTAAAGATGAATAATGCAAAAGTGAAGTTGGGAGAAGGTGAGAATGATTTTGGTATTCTACCATAGTCCACTTTAGGGGAAATTGTCCAAAAAATCCTAAACATATTGCACTTTTGCCAATTCAGTCTTAAATATTTTAACTTTGCCATTTCAGTCCTAAACCTTTTTACTTCTTGCCAATTCTGTCCATCCGGCCAATTTTGGCCGGAAAATGCTAACATAGACACCGGCGGTGCCACTTAAGACCGTTGATGCTGATATGGACAATTTTTAATAAAATTTTTAATATTTTTTAAAATTATTATTATTTTCTATTTTTCCTTTTTTGTTTTTGGCTTTCTTGGCATTTTTCGGTGGCCGGCCACAGCCAGCCAGCTAGCCTCGCCCACCACAGGCGAGGCTTGGTCGGGCGAGGAGGAGTCCTGGTGAGGGGAGCCCTCACCCAGGCAACCCTTGCTGGGCCGCGCCTGGGTGAGACTGACCCTCACCCAGGCCAAGGCAGCCTCACCAGGCGTCGGTCGGGCAACTGCGACGCGATCTGGCGAGGCTAGCCCTCGCCCCTGGCCGGGCACCGGAAAAGGAAAAGAAAAAAGGCAAAAAGAAAATAAAGAAAAGAAAAAAAATAATTGGTCTCTGCCCTCTTTGTTTTGCTCTTTTTTTTTTTCTTTCTTTTAATAGATTAAACAATATTTTGTTCCTTTTTGGAGCAATGAAGGTTAAAAGAAAGGGTTTGCCCAATTAATCATTCCGAATTTCGCATGAGGATGACCACAAGTAGGCCAAAAAACCTTTTAATGCAGACAACGAAGTCTTGGTTGAAATAAACTTTTAATATGTGAGTTGTTGCAATGGAGAAATTATCCAATCAACTCTAAATTTATTGTACGAATGCTAATGTAGTCCTAAACTTTTTAATTTTAACAATTTAGTTCTAAATTTGTGTGCGAAATCCCAATGTAGCTATTTTGGTCAATCTTTGCTGGAAATCGCTAGCGTGATAGTGTATCATGTAGGATGACTAATGATGACTAGACCACCACATCAGTGATATTCAACGGAAATTGGCTGAAAGAACTACATTAAAATGTTACAAAGGGTTTACAATTAAATTGGTAAAATGGAAAAGTTTAGAAATATATTGATATATGTATAATAGGTTTAGATTGATTGGGTTATTTTTTTTCCTAATTATAAGTGTGCTACATAATCTTTTGTCCACAAACAGTTGACTACATTCCATTTCCTCATTTTGCACTATTTATAACAAAATCTTCTATCTTCTAACAAAAAAGACTTAAATTCATGATATTCCTTTTATTCGTGATTCTAGACATGATGAACAATTCAATATGTGACATTCCGATTTTCCAATTCTATTTTCAATAAATTGAGACGGGCATTTCGTTGGCACACATATAGTTCATTTCCTTGAGTCGGCCATTCATGTGAAAACTAGTTTATCAGGTGAAGTCGTTAAGATATTTTAATGCATCAGACTCAAGAATTTGACTAGGAAGCGACCTTTCGACTGAGCTAATCTGCAAGGGTCATTACGGCACAATTAAAAATCGACTAGAAACCGGAGATAGGTCGACTCGACAGAGGCATGTGATCAAGTGTGGGTGATTCCACCAGATCACACAATTCTTGTTAATCGGCACTAGACCGACCTTTCTGTCGATTTTGGTACCTTGTGTCCATATTTGAAACCTTGAGATTACCATGACAACCGAGAGTCACCAATGTGTCAAAGATGTACATTGTGGCTTGAACTGATCAACTACAATTCAAATGCATGAAAATTTCTAAAAGCTACCCAGTATATCAAGACGCGCTAATATCGTGCCAGAGTGAAATCAACCGTGAAATTGAGATTAAATTTAGAAATTAGAAGTCCTGGTATGTCACAAATCATTTTAGGAACATTGACTCATCTTCGGAAGATTTTTTCATGCAAACCGAGTTTTTTAGCAAAATAATCAAATTATGGCTAATTTGGTTCGGAAAATTGGTAGGCCCGCTTTTGGTGGTATTTTTGAGATCAAGTTGGTTCTATGGTCAAGTAAATATGTGAATTGAAGTGTGGTGACATTGGATTAATTTTACGGACTTCAATTAGACTCAATTGGAAGAGAATTGAATGGAATTAAAAAAATTAATGTACAAGGTTTCATGTCTCGACAGAAAATGAAATTGCAACAATTGAAAGAGGTTGTGGAGGAATTAAGATAGTGGAAGATGACATCACTTGATATCATGGTAGTTGGGGCCAAGTGAAGAAGAAATGGACAAGTGGAGGGTGGAGATTGAACCCCAAAAAGGTGGGATGTCACTTCCCCCTATCTCCATCATCTTCTTCCTTGGTTTGGCTTCTTGGAACTTGGAGGAGAGAGAGAGATCCGAACGGAACTAGGCCGCCCGACCACCCCCCTTCATCCGCCACTTCGCCGCCCGCTCGCTCACCGCTGATGGCCGCTCCTTCGCCCGTCATGCCCAGCCGCGTGCAGCCGTGAGTCTAGCCTTTACTCTGCCATTGTTCTGCATTCTTTGGCAGTCTATCTCGCCGTTCGTCAGCCACCGAGCCAACTGGAAGCCAGCCGAGCAGCCCCTCACCTGCATGTCGCGGGAGTCCGTTGCTGTCGCCGCCTATTCGCGCACGTCGCCTTGCACGGCAGCTCGCCGCTCTACCACTACTCATGCAACCTTGAGCCTCCAGCACCGTCGTCCATTGTTGCCAGCAGTTGCTCGCTGTCGCCGAGCCATCGCGAGCCACCGTCCTACTCGCTGGAGGTCCGTGCAAGCTACCCAAGCTCCCATTGATCCTCCTCCACCTCAACCGGCACCGGATTCGCCCCTTCTTAGCCTCAACCAGCAACAAGTAAAAATGGGTATTCCAGCTTAGTTTTGGCCCGTTTTGGCCAGCTTCCCGACCCTGGAAACTCGACCTGCCTTGAGAAAAGTCAATCCCCTCGTTGACCCCGTCGTTTTAGAACCGTTCGGTTTGTTAATTGGGTGAGTTTAGCTCACTAAATCTTGATTAGCGAGTTAATTATGCTTAGGGTGTTCTTAGTTTAAGCTAAGTAAACTTAGGTGGTTAGTTTAGTTTATTTAATTGTGAATTAAATTAAGAGGTTGGTTTAATTTAAAGTATGTTTAGTTAAGGTTAAATTGATGTTTATATTAGTATAATGATGATTTGACATAAATGAATTACTATTGGATTAAATAATATTTTGAAATTGTTAATAATTTAATAATTTTTTTTATTTTAAATTATTAAAATATTATTATTTAATTAATTGTCGGAGTAAATTTAATTATTTATTAAATTCTGAAAATTTTGTTGGGACCTTAAATTCTCAGAATTTCGCACTGATTGTTGCTATGTATTTAGAATTTGAATTTGATGATTAAATATTGCAAATTGAGTGTTGATTGTGAAAATATGGATTTTATTCAGAAAATCCCAAGTGTTGGGTTTTGATACAAAATTGGATTTTAAGAATTATATTAAATAGTGTGGTTTGAAAAAAAAAAAAGTGAGATATTGGTTTCCTAGTTTGAAATTAATGTGCCCTCACACATGTGAATAATTTCTAGAATATTTTTATGAAGAAAAGAGGCCAGGATCACTATTTTAAATTGAAGCATTGAGTCAAATGCAAAGTGTCTTGGGCCGAGTGTGGATTGGTCATGTGATAATTAAATGGAAATCGTCCTGGGCTGTTGAGCCGGATTTGTCCCTATATGGGATGCCCACGTAGTGATTGCGGGTCGCAGTTGATTCTAGGCCCATGCTCATTTGGAAACGCCATCGAGGTACTGACGAAGCCGTGCTCCAAGGTGGGGAGACGATGCCTGACTATATGCTAGTAGATAGCCGAACTGCGAGTAGGCTATGCCCTTATGTGGCAGTAAATAACAATTGTAATGCATGTTAAGTGTTGTTGATGTGTTGGATTATGGGATGGAATTGTGTGGCATGGAATGGGACGTGTCATAATGATTTAATCTTATAATCAGGACCCCTGTGGTTGTCGATTATATGAAAGCGAATGCGTTCTAGTTGTTTAAGTTTGTATTACTGTATGTGGTTGGGTGATATGAACATGTGATTGAGTGATATGAATTGTGCTAACTGCAGGAAGGAACTGATGCGAGGTAAGTCTTCTATGTGGTGTGGTTAGGCCATCCTTAGGCGTATTTTCTTTCTAATAGGGGTTTAGGGGGTTGAACTTGTTGAGACAATGTCTCACCCTGTTGTGGGCCAACATTTTCAAGTTCCTTGTGGACGGAGCGGCTAGATCGCTTTGATTGGCCTTGAGGAGTCGCAGAGGTGAAGTTATGAGGATTGGAGAACGTGTTCGACTTGTAGGTCATAGGACAGTTCCTTTTTAAGAGCTGGTCTTTTGTAAACTTTTGGTTGTAGGCCTTCGTTTGTAACTCCGTTGATTTATGAAAGTGTATTATTGTGAAATTGCTTCCTGCTTTTCTATCTCATATTTTATTGTCAGGGGTTTTATAATATGCTTCCGCATGTGTATTAAAGAATTGATTGGGTCGGCGACTTAACCTGGGAATGTCACATTTGAATGACCAGGGCGGGATGTTGGCGCGCTTGAGGTTCGGGGCGTGACACAATCAGTAATTTGCGTTCACCTTCAAACAATGGTAGACCGAGTTTTAGGCATGGGGGATGGTAAATGAAACTTTTAACTATAAATATTTTAATCGAATATTCTAAATCTCTCAATATCTACTAACCAAGTTCATCTCTACAAGAAAACTCGTTGGGTCACCCGGCCGGATAGCATCCCCACACACAACATTTTGTCTATGGGAATTCAATGGGTCTTATATTTAGTCTCCCTCCACTTAATTAGGATTTTTAGTCATTCCCTCCGTTAATTTTTCACTGTTCACTATTTTTTTTTTTATTATTATCACGACTCTTGTGATTTGAGTTCTTTTAATGTAAAACACTTGATGCCTCTCAAAAGGTATAAATAGCATGTAACGGATAATATAATTTTTCTTAATAATTTGTTGAAGTTTAAATTATATGTTTTAAGTTTTGGCGAGAATGTCAATAAACAACTTCTTGCCCAAAAAAATAAACCATTGTACTAGCTGATAGAGATATCAGCTGCAAATTTACACTTTAGATTAGAAGGTCGGTACAAAAATTCATTAAAGTGTAGTAGATATCTCTTCATTCATCAGTACCGGAAGGTCTGAAAAAGATCATTGATAAACGCTTTCAATCCTGAATCACCATCGGTAATACTACTCGGCTCCTTGGTATGGTTGACATTCTTAGTTCATGCCACTATCCTTCACTCCATAATCTATACTATTTAAACAGAAAATCCAAAAAAGGATTTTAACTTCGAATTTTTATCCGAAAGTTTTAATATATCATGTTCTTTTTAAGATATATCACACCGACATGATATAACAAAATCCACAAATATGTAATTTAAAATAGTCAAGATAATTATCGATTAGCATAAATAATATTTATTTATTTTCTCTAGATAAAAAATATGTATAAGAGAGAATTGTGTAATTTTTGTATATTTCTCTATGTTTCATTGAACCTAAATGAAGAATACATGAGTTTATCTATAGATTTTATATCATAATTATATTAGGAGATAATCAATTATGATCCATCAACGATATATACTGTTGACACCTATTTTTAGTAAATCTAGGAAAATAAGGAAAATAAAAATTGCATTAGAACAAATAAAAGGAAAAAATAAAAAAAATGGGGGAAATTTATTTAATTGATTATGCATGGAAATTTAAAATTCTGATGATCATTCGGATTTCGTTAAATGCAAAAGTAATTTAAAAATCAAGTGAATAAGAGGCAAGAATTTTGCAAAATGGAAGAAATCTGGGCCGGATCGAGCTGATTGCGAAATCACGTTTCGATTTGCGGGCTTGATTTAATGTAACAGAAGGTGGAAAGTCGAAAGTTGCTATAAAAATGGCCATCTGAAAATCACTATAAAAGGAGCCATAATTTTCGTGAGCCGAGGAGGAATTCGGAGGAGAGATCGAGAGCAAAAAAGGTTTCGGAGAAAAAATTCGTGAAAGAATCGTGCAAAAAGGGAGAAGCCTCGTCCATCTCCGGTCAACAAAAGGGGTCATTTCCCTTCGTCTCTGACAGGCTGCCAAGGAAAAAGGGAAAAGTCAGCAAAGCTACAGTGAGGGAAACGTAAAGGGGACGTGCGAACAGAGAGTGAGAAAAGAGAGCAGAGGAGAGAGAAAAAAAAAAGTAAAAAGAAGAGTTTACTGTTTCTCTTCTTCGGTGAGCCCCTCGCCAATCCTCAACGACGCCGGAGCTCCGAAGCTTGCCGCTCCGACCTTGCCGTGCCACCGGCCGCTCGCCTCAGCCCAGCACCCGGTGCCTCCGACGCCCGCACCTTCCTGCCGCCGCACCTCAGCCCGTGCCGTTCCGCTCGACGCCACCGGTTGCCGTGCCAAACACTTGCAACGTCGTCACCGCCCCTGCCCTCAGCATCACCAGTAGCCCCGTCACCACCTAGCTTCGCCAGAGCTCCGACCGTGATGCCCTCACCATCGATCCAAGCCACCCCTGGTCGAACCCCACGGCTGCAAGTCTTGTTTTTTAAAAAAATCAAATTAGGTAGATTTACATTATTATGCAGATTTATCTATATTTTATTTATTTCTTGTTTTCCTTTAGCTGAAATGTTTCCCTATGCATATTTAGAAATTATGACATGCCATATGATTCGCAACCGCACCTGAATTTTTTATTTCATCTATAAGCTTTAGATGAAATAATTAATTAAGCGGGAATAAAATTGATATTTTGATCTTTAAGGCTTAAGATCAATTTATTGATTTTACTAGCGAAACATTGTCCCTCGATCTGAATAATGTATGATATCTTTGGTTTGGTTTGTCTTGATTGCTTTGTTTATTTTGAAATATGTTTGAATTAGAATATTGCATGATTTAGGGTTATCTTGCATGTTTAGGATAGGAGTTTTATTATTTCGAAATTTTAAAAAATAAAAATAAAAATTAAATATAAAAAAATCAAATCAAACAATTTAGGTTGCTAGATTTCAAATTGAGTTGCATGTTTAATTATTTGGCAATTATAAATTTCGAAAATTAATAAAACAATAAAAATCATCATACACTTGTCATGTAGAATTAGGGCATATTTTGCATGTCATTGCATATTAGGGTTAAATTGCACTTAGTTTAATTTAGATAATTCTTTTTTTAATTTATTATAAGTTTAGGCTTTTTTTAGATATATTGCATTTTAGGATTATTTAGGTTAAGATAATATTTTAGTTTAAATTAGGATTTGGCTCAATCTAATTCCTAATATAAATTAAATAGGATCTTAATCTAGCTAGATAATTTTCACATTTAACCTAATTTCGAATTTCATGAAAAAAATACAAAAAATGACTTAGGATAAATTAATTTTAATCCTTTAGGATGAATTGCATGTTTTTTTTTTAAAAAAAATGTCATTGCATGTTATTTAGAATTAGATTCATGAAATGCATGTCATTTAGTGATCATTGCTAGGTTCATTTAATTAGAAATTGCATGACATTAGAATTAGGTCATTTAGTTAATATTGCATTGCATATTGCATGATTTTCATTAATTAAGTGAAAACAAAAAGAAATTGCGTGTTAATTAGAAACCGTATCCAGGGTTGTTGATGTGGTTTTTAACTTAACATTGCAGATGCTTTCGTTGCTTTGAGGTAAGTTTTTGCAATTTATTTATTGTTTATCTGGGTGTTAAATTGGTGGATTGCGCACCCGCATAATCACCTCACATGTTAGAAAAATAGATTTAAAATCAATTTAAGCTGCCTGCAAAAACATTTTTTGAAAATAAAAGAATGGTACCGAAAGGGCATTAGAGAAATCTAGTGTAACCAAGTCCCCATACCCATAGTCTCTGGCTCGTAGGAGTAAAAGTGAAACTCCCGTTACTTTACTTGGGTTTCTAATCGACCCACCAAAAAATAGATTAGTGGCGACTCCTGATTAAAAAATCAATTGCATGTTAAGAACTTGAACTTAAGTCGCAAATTGGTATGGGCTTGGGAGAGCCCGAATTAAGTCTAGGCTTAATAATCCATTAGCCAAATTTTAGGTGGTTCACACCCCAAAAAATTGGTCGCGACATATACAACTGAAGGGCAATTAGATCTCTCAGATATATGTACAATCATGATAAAGATTTAAAAAAAAAATCAAAGAAAATATACTAATTATCCCAACTTCTCTCCTAAACTAATTTACTTCTCTCTCTAGGCACACTTATTATATGTTTATCCCTATGCACTTACGTAAGTGCTCTCTTCTACTGGTTAAAAGGTATCCTTGACAACATGGATAATCCATCTAAAAATAGTTCAAACAAGAACCATACAAAACATCAACCGATTATTGAAATGTGGTACAAATGAATTTTGGGGAAAAATTATAATGTACCCATGTTGCATGAAGTATAAATCTTTTAACCTGAAACGAAAAAAAAAAAGGGGTCATGACATTTGTCGTTTTTGGGGTCCTAAAATGGATAATAATTTGCACTGTAATTGACGAAATATTCCTCTCATATATATTTCCTATCTTCTAAAATTTAGCCACAGAAAAAGAGCCATTCTTTTACGAATCGAAATTTTGCATCTGAAAATGTCATCTTATACGATCAAATATACATAATGATTCCGTAAAGAACACTAATGGCCCGGGAGATTGGTGCAATTTGGCTCTCCTGTCTGGCAATAGACTTTGGAAGTTATAACAGATTTTAGTGTCCACTTCTAATGTAGTGTTTGACCGAAATTTCAGATTGTCGAGTGCCTCCAGCCTTGACACTAAACAACTTTTTTTTTTTTTCTTTTAATGGTTGGGAGGAGTCCCACTTGCAGGAGCTGGAGGCACGCGCGCGCGGATACAACACCTACCAGCCACCGTCGCGGCGTCTGGGCAGTGCCCCAGGGTCCATTATGGACCACAATAGTCGCCCCCGCGGAAGCCCGACAATCCGGGTCAAAGAAGGCAGAGCGGGCAGCTTCCAGATATACGTACACCCCTCAATATTCAAAGTTTTCAGATGTTCAAGCTTACCGATGGAGCAGTCGATTGAGATCAACTTGACACACCTAGCAAGTACTAACACCTCCAAAGACATGAAGTCAGAGAAGTCGGGTGTCCTTGTCAACTTTGTGCAGCCCGTTAAATCTAGAACTTTCAATTTTTTTGTCATCTGCTGGAAAAAAAATTGAATTAAAATGAATGAAACACACTGATCATCTCAAGGTACATATCTGGATGGGAAAGTTAACCTAATTACCCTTTTTTTGTTTTTTTAATAATTCAGTAAAATCTTGCGGTAATTGCACATAGCACAGTTTGATGAAGAAGAAAATGGTACAAAATTGCTAACAAGTTCGTGGAAAAAGAGAAAGCATAAGAAATAGAAGTTCGAAATTTTTTCAAAAATGGGTTTAATCAAAATGATGTGATTCTATAGCTCCCCCTCCTTTTTTAAATGCACTTAGCCGGTTGTTGTCAATGCTAGATTTTTTTTGGACGGATCAATGCTAGAAGTTACTTGTACAAAATAATTTATGTTCTTACATTCATGTGATATTAAGAGAACATGAATTCAATACGTACAGTGCAAAAATGATTGGTGAAGTTAGAAAGAAACAAGAGAGCATGGACTCTCTACCAAAATGATGCTCTTCTTGGTCTCTCAGTATATTTGAACCATAATATGAATAGAGGAAGGTGTACCTGTATTTGGCTCCACCCACCCCAGTCATTTTCGATACTGCTCCATGAAAGGTCTAGCACAATTAAGCTAGCAAAATGAAAACTCTCCGCATAAAATTTATTATGCGTCACTTCCCAAGAAAGCCAACATAGCTTCCAAACAATATTCTTGAAGTTGCCAAAAAAATCGATGCCTGTAACTCGAAGGAACCTTAGATTTGGTAGAGCCGCTAATTCCTCAGGTACGAGGTTCCGGCTGCAGCCATCAGAAGTCAGGCTTAGTGCTTCTACATCTTGATTACTCTGCCAACAGAGACTCAAAGATTAATTGAGAGGACAACACTCAACACTCCTACGGAACTATAAAGAAAAGAAGCATCTGAACATTGGCAAACTTCTCCAACAAGGAACCTACCCTGGCGCACGCCTATTCCCAACAAGTAGACTTTTGTGTTTTTGTTTACCACCATTAAGGAAAATTTTCATTTGAAACGGCACTTTGTGGTTTCAGAATTTCCAGAAAATTATTTTCTATTCTACAGAATCTAGAAACCGAAGCTAACCACTAGGCAATCGGTCTAGTCTCTTTTCGACAATTTACAAGACCTTTTGACCCAAATGTTTGAGAGAGACTTATCTCAAAGACAAATGGAAAGTTAAACATAGCTAAGTAGAAAATGAAAGAAAAAATTCAACAAGTTTCTCTTCCAAATTAAAATTATATGACATACTCCTCCACTTTACCTCTTTTCTCTCTAATAGTTTTACAGCAGTCTCATAAATCCACACCCTACTAAATCTACGAGGATATTCTTCAAGCATGATGTGCTTTCCCAGATCTCGAACTTGGTCATGCATCCAAAATTTATTGTCGTGTCCAATTTTTATCAAGGACCGTTGGTGGAGGACGCTGATTGCAATGTGAGGATGGTAATTACACTCATCCCACATGATAACTGGATATGTTTGGTCCTCGTTGGTGAAAAAGCAAGCAATATCCAGAAACACTTCTTTTTGCTTATTCTCTAGTCCTTCATAACTTATCATTAATGCAACTCGGACATCCTTAAAAGGACCTTCATCTAACTGCTTTAATGTGTCTTCCCATAACTTTCTTTTATCAAAATGTTGCTCCATGCTAGAGTTGTGGCAATAAAGAAATGAACCTATCACCTCAATAGCCAAAGGAAGCATATCCACCCTACGGACAATTTTCTCTACAAGATGATCATATCCTTCTAGGGGAGAGTCTGTTCTGAATGCGTGCTTACAAAACAACTGAAATGCTCGACTAAATTGCATTTTGTGAACTTCATAAGCCAAAATTCCTTCGGGTTGATTTAGGACCTCTTTGCTGGATGATTCCACTTGAGTCTTCAAGATCTCTAAGTTTCTAGTGGTGAAGATGATCCTACTGCCTGAACCAAACCAATTAGATTTTCCAGCTAGCTTTTTGAGTTGCTCGTCCTTGTCTAGATCATCTAGAACAATGAGGACTTTTTTAGTATAACATACTCTCTTGATCCAATTCATCCCATCTCCAATGCCTTTGATATGTTCAGCAATCACAGGACCCACAAAACTTGCTAATAACATTTTCTGCACGTTTATAAGACCATGTTTTGATGATTCTCGAACTTCGTTGAGGAAACAAACACCTTCAAAGTGAGAAGATATTTTATTGAACACAACCTTTGCAAGTACTGTTTTACCAATTCCACCTATTCCATGAATACCAAGGAAACGTACACCATTAGAGTCAACTTCCAACATTTCTAGTATGTCTTCTATTTGATGATGATCTTCGACCCAACATTCAGGCACATCCACGTTTCTAGCATTAAGCTTACACAATACCTCTCCAACAACCAATTCAATTAGTTCTCCATGGCTGCAGCAAATCGGGAAATTTTTGTTTTCGTCAATGACATGAAAGAAAACAGTATAAATTTCTTCCAGATATGATAATCTCTAGGTCTTTTAAGACCATACGGTAAAATAAGTTAATTATTTCAATTACTATTACAGTAATTGAGCGTCATGATCAGTTATTACATGCGTTGAGATTTCATGGAATGTCGCTTAATTTGATGTATTGGAGATGCTTAAAATAATGCAGGAGCCGATTCATGTGAAGGAGATATTTTTAATGGAATGGATAGAGTAAGATTCACAAAACTCGGTAAGGTAACATTTTTTTCATAATGCCTGCATTGACTAAATAACATGCAGCGACAAAATCCAAAGTGAGTGTATTATTGAGGATTGTGTTCGTATAGGAGTTGAATCTGAGATAAAACCGAAATAAATGTAGGTCTCAAGCAAAATCAAAAGAAGCACAACAGATTCACATTTCATTGTTTTCTAAGTAAACGAGCTTTATGTTTGGCGAAAAAAAAACTGAACAGATTTTTTTTTTTTTAAACGAGAACTGAACAGATTTTATTTGGCAAGTTCTCTCTAGGACTGTGTTCGACAGGTAATTGGACCGGAGTCAGGTATAGTTCATTTAAGTAAGAGTCATCTGACTTTGTTCATAAATTGGATCAAAGCGGATTCTTTTACGCCCTATTCTTTCCTTTTCCTCGAGTGAATCCTCACTGCTGAGTGTGCTTTTGTTCTCTCACAGTAATTTCTTTTTCTTTGGTTGGTTTGCCAGATCCAAAATCATTTCTGTCGGCTCTAGCTGTCATAACTTCTGATGCGAATTTCAAATGAAAAAATGTCTTTAATTCTTGAATTTTGAGATGACAGAATTCTTGAAATGAGGAGTGCAACTATTGTGCTTATTAATGATAACCAAAGGTTGAGGAACATTACCCTTTCCCTTTAAGTTCCCATCCCTTCAGATGTGCAACCTTCGCAAGAGCATCCTCCCACCACTTCAATGCATCAGAACCGAACTTCTTCTTGTGCTTGGGCATGGCCCTCTTGTACAATTTAGTTTTGAGCTTAACATCGTCAGGGTCGACGTCATAGAAGATAGGGAGTATCTCTTTCTTCCCCTCTGACTTTGAGGTGCCTTCTACCATGTGCCCAATTTCACGGAGACACCACGAACTGGTAGCATAGTTCTGGGAGAAGATGGGAATGTAGATCCGAGACTTGTCAAGTGCTTTCAAAAGCTCACCACCGATTTCTTTGCCAACTCGGAGTTCTTCATTGTCTCGGAAGACATGGACTCCAGCAAGTCTCAATCTATGGTAAAGGCAATCAGTGAAGTTATTGCGTGTGTCTGATCCCCTGAAACTCAAGAAAACCTCGTACTCATATCCTGGTGGTACATCTTCCTTGCTCAGCGTTGCCTCTGAGCTCCTCCGGCTTTTCTTCACTCTCGTCAGTTGTCTCAGGACCCTGCCAATTATCTTGAATCTGAGTTTAAGCCTTTAAGGAGACTTCAAAACAGGAACCCATCAAACAAGCGCTGGAAAATAAGCCGAACAGAGAGCACTTACAGTACGCACAGCATCGAGGCCAAGATGATGGTGATTAAAGCAACGGCTGCAATCAGTCCCATTTGCGGCCAATCCTGCCCAGAGCTGCAATCACCAACAAATCCCGAAAGCACCGGCATTTGAAACCCCACACTGGTGCGATCACGCAGATCTCGGTGGTGTCCTATATGCGGAAGATCCTCCACTGCGTTCACTGGTACACTTGAACCAAAGCGTGTAAACAGAGCTAATTGCAACAGGATTTAGTGAAAGAAGATCGACTGATCCTTCTCAAGGACAGGTTACTTTTGGCTCTGCGATCGCTATCAATATGAAGAAAATACTAAGAACGCGGAGAGGATGAAGGTGAATTTCCGTGAAAGAGAGGTCTGAAAATACTAAGAACGCGGAGAGGATGAAGGTGCATTTCCGTCAAAGAGAGGTTAGACGGTAAAGTATGCAAGCCACTAAAGTCAAAGCGGTCCCCTGACCGGCCCTGCAGACGGTCGGAGCATTGGGGTTTGAAAAGAACAACTTGAATTCATTTGTGTCGTCGAAAATATAACGGAAACATGACAGAATCATCGAAGAAAATTTCATAAACTTGTTATCATGGCTGAGCGCAAGTACCGAAATATCACCCAGCTGGGATTCACAATGGTATTTCAATGTTGAGAATTGTTCGCTATATTGTTTCGCAACAAATTGAAAATCTTTAAGAAGGATGGAATTATGAAATTTAATGAAAAATGAATTCTTGGTTGATTTTGGATAGGCATGTAAGGGTGCGCTTGTTTACGTTTCTGTTTAAAAATTGTTCCAGGAAAAAAAAAATAGAAAAAACTATTTTTGTTCCGGGAAACAATTTTTATCCAGAAAGACGCGTTTGGTAAACTTATTCAGGGAATAAAAAATGAATAGAAACACATTTAGTAAATTTGTATTCTTTTTTTGTTTCTTTTAATTTTTTAATATTTTTATTTAATTTTTAATTTTTTAATTTTTTTTCTTTTGGCCAGTCGCTGGCCTCGGCCATGGCCGGCGACGGGCCGACGAGGGCTGTCGGCCTCGCCCAGCCACAGCGAGGCTCACCAGCCCTCGGCGAGGCCGAGCTCGCCGAGCTCACCGAGCCTCGCCCCGCGCCGGCGAGGCTTGGCCTCACCTTGGTTGGGAGAGATCGGGCTCCCCCGGATCTAGTGAGGCCAAGCCTCGCCGGTGGTTGGGCGAGCTTGAGCTACCCAGCCAAGGCGAGGCCGAGCCTCGCCAGGGGCCGGCGAGGTCGCCAGCCAAAGAAAAAAGAAGAAAAAAAGAAGAAGAAAAAAAAGAGAAGAAAATAAATGAGAGAGAAAATTTGTTCTTCAAAAGTGTTTCTGGAATAAAAAAACAACTTTTTTTTTGTTTCTTATTTCTGTTCTAATTTTGTTCCCGGAACAAAAAAAACAGATATTGAACAAAAACACAAACAAACGCGTTTCTGTTCTTTTTTTATTCTCGGGAATAAAAAACAGAAAATCTGTTCATGAACAAAATTTAAAAACACAACCATGCACGCCCTAAGTGGCTGTAAATTAAAGGAATTAAAATATAGGTACTCGAAATTAAAAGATGCAAGAAAGGTAAAGGGTACCGGAAATATAAAGTGCTAGAGTGTAAATTTGCTAGAAACTTAGTGAGGAAAATGAACACGTAAAGAACAAAATGTTTTGTGATTGTTTGCATAGGGCTAGTACAATGATCACAACGTGGGTTTTTAAATCTCTTCACCAGCCATTATTTGCAAAAAGTTAGTGGATTTTGAATCGATGAATAACAACTAGGAAAAGTGTTAGAAAAGTCCTAAACCTATTGTATTTGTACAAATTGAGTCATAAACCTTTTATTAGTGTCAATTCAGTCTTAAACCTTTTTACTTAATGTCAATTTAATCATTGCTACTAATTTTGGTAGAATATTGCTGACATAGAGGCTGACTGGCCTACGTGGCACTGCCGGTGCTGACACGGATACTTTTAATAATATTTTAATATATATATTTTTATTATCTTATCTTTTTTTTCTTTCGTCTTTCTTTGCCGATTCTAGCCATTAGACATGGCAGGCTCGCTCTCACCTAGCTAGCCTCACCGGTGAAGGGTGATTGCCACTAAGGGCGCGTTTGGTAACACTTCTGTTCTCGAGAATAATTTCTAAATATTTTAAGCCGTTTAATAACTGTCCAAAATTTCAATTCTCGGAGTAAATTTGCGTTTGGCACTATCCTCAAAATTTCTACTCAAAATCATTTTTTTAAATTTTTAAATAATTTTATTACTTTTTTTCCCCTTTTCTTTCTCATCTTCTTCTTCAAGGGTTGCCAGTCACCAGCTAGCCAAATGAGGGCCGGTTACCTCATCGGCAGCTGGGCGAGCGGCCTTGCTTAGATTCGACGAGGCCGAGCCTCGCTCGATTAGACGAGGCTCGGGCGAGGCCCACCTGGCCACTAGCGAGGCTTGGCTATGCCGAATCTGGCAAGGTTGAGCCTTGCTAGTGGCTGGGCGAACCTCTAGCGTGCTCGCTAGACCTCGCTCTAGCCTAGCGAGCTTCCGACGAGATCACCAAACCTTGTTGGACTGGTCGCCAGCGACTGGCGGTGGTGGACGATGGCGGCAGCGATGGCAGTAGTGGTGATGGCGATTGAAGAAGAGAAGAGAGGGAAGAAGAACAAGAAGAAAGAAGAGAACAAAGAAAAAATGGATTAGCTTGATTCTGAAATTGTTCTTGAAATTATTCCTAGAAACAAATAATCAACTTTTTTTTACTTCTTAATTCTGTTTCAAATCTACTTCCAGGAACAAAATAATAGAAATTTGTTCATAGGAGTAAAAATTTTCCCAAACGAATTTCTATTACAAATCTATTCCCAGGAACAAAAAAAAAAAGAAATTGTTTCTGTTTGGCAAGTTGCCAAATGCACCCTAAATATTATCTCGTGTTTTGTGCTCCTTTTCTAGTTTACCACATCCACCGAATATTTTCTCTCATGCCTTTTTCCCTTTGTTCTTTCTTGCGCCGCTCACAAATCCTCCACTCACCTCTCTTGTTTTCTCAACTTTTCTATTCCAAATCTATTCCCGAGAGCTTTTTAATGCGATCCTCAACTTTTTCTCCTCGGATGAAGCTGCCTTGTTTAAATCACAAGCACCGCGTCATCTCGTCCTTTGTCCATGTTGTACTTTAATTCTTATTAGATATGCCACATCTTACTTAATAATTCATTATAGAAAGGACACGGAAGACATGGACTCCAGCAAGTCTCAATCTATGGTAAAGGCAATCAGTGAAGTTATTGTGTGTGTCTGATCCCCTGAAACTCAAGAAAACCTCGTACTCATATCCTGGCGGTACATCTTCCTTGCTCAGCGTTGCCTCTGAGCTCCTCCGGCTTTTCTTCACTCTCGTCAGTTGTGTCAGGACCCTGCCAATTATCCTGAATCTGAGTTTAAGCCTTTAAGGAGACTTCAAAACAGGAACCCATCAAACAAGCGCTGGAAAATAAGCCGAACAGAGAGCACTTACAGTACGCACAGCATCGAGGCCAAGATGATGGTGATTAAAGCAACGGCTGCAGTCAGTCCCATTTGCGGCCAATCCTGCCCAGAGCTGCAATCACAGACAAATCCCGAAAGCACCGGCATTTGAAACCCCACACTGATGCGATCACGCAGATCTCGGTGGTGTCCTATATGCGGCAGATCCTCCACTGCGTTCACTGGTACACTTGAACCAAAGCGTGTAAACAGAGCTAATTGCAACAGGATTTAGTGAAAGAAGATCGAATAATCCTTCTCAAGGACAGGTTATTTTTGGCTCTGCGATCGCTCTCAATATGAAGAAAATACTAAAAACGCGGAGAGGATGAAGGTGAATTTCCGTGAAAGAGAGGTCTGAAAATACTAAGAACGCGGAGAGGATGAAGGTGCGCAAGCCACTAAAGTCAAAGCGTTCCCCTGACCAGCCCTGCTGAGGGTCGGAGCATTCGGGTTTGAAAAGAACAACTTGAATTCATTTGTGTCGTTGAAAATATAATGGAAACATGACAGAATCATCGAAGAAAATTTCATACTTGCTATCATGGCCGAGTGCAAGTACCGAAATATCACCCAGCTGGGATTGACAATGGTATTTCAATGTTGACAATTGTTCGCTTTATTGTTTCGCAAAAAATTGAAAATCTTTAAGAAGGATGGAATTATGAAATTTAATGAAAAATGAATTCTTGGTTGATTTTGGACAGGCATGTAAGTGGCTGTAAATTAAAGGAATTTAAATATAGGTACTCGAAATTAAAAGATGCAAGAAAGGTAAAGGGTACCTGAAATCTAAAGTGCTAGAGTGTAAATTTGCTAGAAACTTTTTTGGAGTGTTTCCATGCACACCCTTAGTGAGGAAAATGAACACGTAAAGAACAAAATGTTTTGTGATTGTTTGCATAGGGCAAGTACAATGATCACAACGGGGGTTTTTAAATCTCATCACCAGCCATTATTTGCAAGAAGTTAGTGGATTTTGAATCGATGAATAACAACTAGGAAAAGTGTTAGAAAAGTCCTAAACCTATTGCATTTGTGCAAATTAAGTCATAAACCTTTTATTGGTGTCAATTTAGTCATAAGCATTTTTATTTAATGTCAATTCAGTCTTAAACCTTTTTACTTAGTGACAATTCAATCATTGCTACTAATTTTGGTAGAATATTGCTGACATAGAGGCTGACTGGCCTACGTGGCACTGCCGGTGCTGACACGGATACTTTTAATAATATTTTAATATATTTTTTTATTTTTTATTATCTTTTTTTTCTTCTTTCTTTGCCGGTTCTAGCCATTGGACATGGCAGGCTCGCTCTCACCGGTGAAGGGTGACTACCACTAAGGGCGCATTTGGTAATACTTCTATTCTCGAGAATAATTTCTAAGTATTTTAAACCGTTTGGTAACTGCCCAAAATTTCAATTCTCGGAATAAATTTGTGTTTGGCACTATCCTCAAAATTTTTACTTAAAATCATTTTTTTAATTTTTAAATAATTATTTTTTTCTTTTTTTTCTTTTTTCCTTATGTTTCTCCTCTTCTTCTTCAAGGGTTGCCGGTCGCCGGCCCAGCCGGATGAGGGCCGGTTACCTCACCGGCAGCTGGGCGAGCGACCTCGCCTAGATTCAGTGAGGCCAAGCCTCGCTCTGTTAAGCGAGGCTTGGGCAAGGCCCGCTTGGCCACCAGCGAGGCTCGGTTGTGCCGGATCTGGCAAGGCTAAGCTTTGCTAGTGGTTGGGTGAACCTCTGGCAAGCTCGCTAGACCTCGCTCTAGCTTGGTGAGCCTTCAACGAGATCACCGGACTTTGTTGGACTGGTCGCTAGTGACTAGCGGTGGTGGACAGTGGCGGCATCGGTGGTAGTGGTGGCGACGGCGGTTGAAGAAGAGAAGAGAGGGAAGAAGAACAAGAAGAAAGAAGAGAACAAAGAAAAAATGGATTGGCTTGATTCTGAAATTGTTTTCGAAATTGTTCCCGGGAACAAAGAATCAACGTTTTTTTACTTCTCAATTCGGTTTCAAGTCTACTTCCAGGAACAAAATAATAGAAATTTGTTCCTAGGAATAAAAATTTTACCAAACGAATTTCTATTCCAAATCTATTATCGGGAAAAAAAAAAAAAGAAATTGTTTCTGTTTGGTAAGTTGCCAAATGCACCCTAAATACCATCTCGTGTTTTGTGCTCCTTTTCTAGTTTACCACATCCACTGAATATTTTCTCTCATGCCTTTTTCCCTTTGTTCTTTCTTGTGCCGCTCACAAATCCTCCACTCACCTCTCTTGTTTTCTCAATTTTTCTATTCCAAATCTATTCCCGAGAGCTTTTTGAACGCGATCCTCAACTTTTTCTCCTCGGATGAAACTGCCTTGTTTAAATCACAAGTGCCGCGTCATCTCATCCTTTGTCCATGTTGTACTTTAATTCTAAATAGATATGCCACATCTTACTTAAGAATTCATTATAGAAAGGACACGGTGACAAATTGCCGGAATATATCGCTAGAATCACTAAAGTGATTGATTTTTCTTCAACGTGGAACTCAAATTGTTAAAAAACCAAAAAAGAAGTTACAACCATTAAGGAGCACTATACAAATATTACGATACTAATGATGTTCTTATTAGATATGCCACATCTTACTTAAGAATTCATTATAGGAAGGACACGGAGACAAATTGCTGGAATATATCGCTAGAATCACTGAAGTGATTGATTTTTCTTCAATGTGGGACTCAAGTTGTTAAAAAACAAAAAAAAGAAGTTATAACACTTAAATGAGCACTATACAAATATTACGATACTAATGATATTCTTTCCTCGGTATTTCTCCACTCAACTCCATCGGCCACCAGCAGTACACCCGTCCGACTGACATTCTTCAACATAACTGGATTCAGCCCCTCTGTGTCTCCAAATCAATTCTCTCTTACTCTCTATGCCAAGTGTTAATGTAAAGCTTAATAATAGTGAGGATACAAAGTGACGGTTTTAAAAGCAAATGATGCAGAAGTGAAATGGATAGAAGGTGACAATAATTTTGGCATTATAACACTGTCCATTTTAAATTGAAAAGTTTAAGAAAAAAACTGAGATGAAAGGAAGGGTTTGCAAGTGGTGACTGATGGCAACTCTTTGTGGGGAAGAGTACCTTTCATTTTATTTCTTATGAAATTGGTGAGTCTTCGAACTTGAGTCCTTCGACACTTAAATTAAGAAGAGTTGTGAGGTTGAGTTATGACAGACATTAAAATTTCATAATTGATTTTTTTTTGTCGAAATTTCATAATTGAGTTGAATCTACATAAAATAAATTCAGAAAATAGGGAACCTGATTAGGTAATCAAATTAGAAAAAAAATTGGGTTTTTCTTTTCTATTTTCCTTTTTATTAGGAAGAGATATACGTTAAGTTTCATAATTGAGTTTGAAAGTATTAAAAAAACTCAGAAGCAGAGAACCTCATTGAGTTGAAAGTACTCGGAAAAACTGGCTTTTTCTTTTTTGTATCAGGGAACTTAATTTAGTAATCGAAATTAAAAAAAAAAAAAAACAATGGGTCTTCTTTTTCTCATTTAGTTTTTCCCACGCACTCATTTCAGTCCCTTCACATATTTGTGATATTATGAATGGATAGGTTGGTCCATTTTGTGGGCGAGGGGATGTAGGCCCGAACCCACTAAATAAAGGTCTTTTGGGGCTCTCATTTCTTGGACTCTAAATTGGAGAAGGGAGAAATGTATCTTCATTTTACCACGAGAAAAACAAAGGAAAGGGCCAACAAACCAGCCCATGGGATTACAACCGAATCTAAAAACTCTACGATGATTAGGGGCGAGCTAGAAAACGGTTCAAACCCTTAGATTGGACCGTGCGGTTCTGTTCAAGATTACTTTTTGAAAAAAAAAAATAATTCACAGACCGAACTAGATTGTTTTTTTTCCCGTTTAATTTGATTTCAACTTTTTAGAACCGAACCAAATGGCAATGATATAAGACATAAAATCCCTCAATTTAGAAAGTATTAATAAGATTAGTTTTTTCGTTGACTCAATTTTCTGTTTGGCCAGGCCGCCTCATGTGTTTGCCACCACCATCTCCAGGCTCCGTCGATGGTGGCGTCAACCCTCGCCCTCAATCGAGACTAGATTGCTTAACATGTTCGCATCTAGGTAGACACGAGCCAATTTGGCTAGCGATTGCCCAAATCGATGGAGGCCGTCGATCTGGATGAGGGCTGCCCTTGCCTAGATCGCTGATGAAGGCCGCGAGAATTGATGTTTATAGAAGGACTGACGGAGAGGCACTAGTGTGGAGGGACAAGCTAATCGAGGGAGGTGAGATGGATGGCGTAAGCAACGGCGGGGAACTGATGGGTAATAATTGATGCTGTCAATCCAGAACAAATAATTACTATGATCTGCTCAGGTCAGTTCAGGTTTATGACCTGAAACAAATCGAACAGTTAGAAGCTCGTCGTTTTATTCACTACTCGAACGAAACAAAAATCTTATGTTTAGATGTTCCAACTGATGATGCCCCTTTAGTGGGCTAGCAATGAATTTACAATATTTCGACCAAAAAAAAAATAACCAAACAAAAATCTGATCCAAAAAGCGAAATTTTAGGTTTTCAGTTCAGGTCAATTCATTTGGGTTCATATTTTGGCAGTCCTTTTTGATACCCCTAGCCCTCGACACCCGTTAACAAAATCCATTATATAATTGAAGTTGAATGGATCACACAACTCATGCAGGTATAACTAGGTGAGATCCACAGGTGCAGAACCCCGATGTTGGTAGCTCGTGCAACTCCTTTGGGGTTGTCATCTTTCATAATGGAATAATGATTGGTCTCGCTCCTCTTTGTTTTGCTATTTTCCTGTTGTTTTTCAGATTAAACAATATTTGGTTCCTTTGTATGTTGTCATATTGTAATATATTTATTATTATTCTCAATATGATCTCAATATTGTATTCCCAATTAGTTCCGATTTATTTGTAACTTCTCTCCTAAACTAGTTTACCTCTCTCTCTAGGCAAACTTATGATTTCTTTGTCCCTATACACTTACGTAAGTGTTCTCTTCTATTGGTCAAAAGATATCCTTGACAACATGGATACTCCATCTAAAAATAGTTCAAACAAGAATCAGACAAAACATCAACTGATTATTGAATGCAGCAAAAATTGAATTTTGGGGAATAAATTATAACATAACTACTATGGCACGAAGTACATGTCTTTTCATCCGAAATAACAAAAAAAAAAAAGTGGTCCATGACGCTTTTTTTTTTTTTTTTGGGAGGGTACTAAAATGGATAATAATTTGCACTGTGGTCGATGAAATATTCATCTCGTATATATCTCTCATCTTCTAAAATTTAGCCACAAAAGAGAGCCTTTCTTTTACGAATCGAAATTGGCATATGAAGATGTCACATTATACAATCAAATATACATAATAATTCCCATGAAGAACACTAATGGCCCGGGAGATGGGTGGAATCTGGCTCTCCTACCTAGCAATAGACTTTAGAAGTTATATAACTGATTTCAGGGTCCACTTCTAATGTAATTTTTTACCAAAATTTCAGATTGTCAAGTGCCCCCGAAGCACCCTTCCTTTTGTTTTGCCTTTTGGCTCCGGCTGGAGGAGCTCCACTTGGAGGAGCTGGATGCACTTCACTACACCTACCAGGGACGGTCGCGGCGTACAGTGCTCCCCCGAGACGACATATGTTCCGCATAGTGCCAAACGTCTGCCGCTCGTGGCCTCCCGAGCCCAGTCTCACGGTCCCTGACAATTTGCGTCGAAGAATGCAGAGCGGGCAGCTGCCGGAGATACTCACATCCCTCGATATTCAAAGTTTTCAGGAGCTTGAGCTTACCGACGGAGCCGTCAATCGTGATCAACTTGACACAACCAGAAAGTATTAACACCTCCAAAGACACGAAGTCAGAGAAGTCGGGTGTCATCGTCAATTTCGTGCACCCCGTTAAATCCAAAACTTTCAAATTCTTTGTCATCTGCTGGAAAAGAAATTGAATTAAAATGAATGAATCGCATCGATCATCCCGGAGTACATATCTGAATGGGAAAGTTGACATAATTACTCTCTTTTTTTAATAATTCAGCAAAATCTTGCAGTAACTGCACATATCACAATTTGATGAAGAAGAAATAGTAAAAGATCGAATCAGATCATGAGTATAATCGCTCACATGTATGTAGAAAAAGAGTCGAGAAAGATAAAGCAGAAGAAATAGAAGTTCGAAATGGGAACATTCAAGTAGAATTTATCAATAAATGGGTTTACTTGGTCAAGATGATTTGAAAGCCATACAAAGACATAAAATTTTATCAAAATGATGGCACTCTATAGCTTCCTCTCCTTCTTTTCATAAATGCATTGAGCCAGTTGTTGTCAATGCTAGGTGTTACTTTTGCAAAATAATTTCTGTTCACAAATTCACGTGAGATCAGAAAAGCATGCAACCAATATATATAGTACATGAATGGTCAGTGAATATAGAAAGAAGACATGGATTCTCTATCCATATAATGCTCTTCTTGGTCTCTTGGTAAGATGAATAGAAAAACACGTACCTGGAATTGGCTCCATCCATCCCAATTGTCTTCGATATTGCTCCTTGAAAGGTCTAGCACGACTAAGCTAACAAAATGAATATTCTCCGCACAAAATTTATCATGCATCACTTCCCAAGATAGCCAACATAGCTTCAAAACAAGATTCTCGAAGTTGCCAATAAATTCGATGCCTCTAACTTGAAGGAACCTTAGATTTGGTAGAGCAGCTAATTCTTCTGGTACAATATCTCGGCTGCAGCCATTGGAAGTCAGGCTTAGTACTTCTACATCTTGATTTGTCTGCCAACAGAGAAGTCTAGATTAATTGAGAGCACAACACTCAGCACTCTAAATAACCTGCAGTCACCTTTCGAAACACTGTTCACGCAGATGCTCTCGTCGGTTTCGCGCGGCTACTGTTCATCCACCTGCGCGCTTGCTCGTTCCGCCCGATTCCGCCATCTGATTGCGCCCGTTTTTGGAGACGAACTTCCTTCTTAGCCGTTTCTTCTTCTCACCGAGCGAATCCCCCTGGTATGGCTTACTCGGCTGGGTTTCTCTTTCTGAATTTCTAGGGTTTCTTCTTCTGGAATCGCCTGGGTCGCATGGCTTCCGCCACTGCGATTGCAGATGATACTCGGGGAAAAGGCCACATGGATGCGTCGATTGAACATCCTAACCCCCCCCCCCCCCCCCCGTTGGTTCGCCCCGCCTTTATGCGGTATTCCTCTGCTGTAAGAGGTGCCCGATCCCAGTCTGGTCGCTCGCGTAGCAAGGGACGAAGTAGAGCTCGAAAGGCTCGACCGTTGGTGGGAGTCTCTGCTCGGCTTAATGATGTGGGATATGAAAACGTCCCCTCTGGGATCTCAACTCGCAAGGACAAGAGAATCTCTTTCAGCCGAGACTCGATTGCTCGTCCGTTGCCTGCTCCGCGAGAACAGGAGCCGAATCCGGTTCAGATTAGCTCCAAGAAGGCGCTTGGGAATTCGTCCTCGATCCCTTCGGGTAGTAAACCCCAGACCCAAGTTCGCTCCTGGGCGGCTGTAACCCGGTCTGCAACCAAAGGTTATGGTTTATCTTTTGTTCCTCCGGCTACCATCGATAATTCAAAAATTCTGCAGATGCCGGACGAATTGCTGGAATCGTCTCACCCTAAATGGGAGGAGTGTCTTGTTGGCTACTATATTGGTAAACGGCTACCTTTCCAACTCACGGAGGACGCCCTCAAACATGCATGGGGCCACCATCTGATCGAGGTAATTGCTGCAGACCTTGGCTTCTATTTTTTTCACATTCCGGATGGTGAATTCAGAAAAAGAGTTTTGGATGGAGGCCCGATCATGGTAGCTAAAATCCCCTTGATCCTTCAGCAATGGCACCCCATGTTGGAACTCAAGAAAATAGCTCATAACATTGTTCCTATCTGGATCCATCTTAGGAATGTGCTTGTGGCGTTATGGTCAGCTGCCGGGATTAGCTTTCTAGCGAGTGGTATTGGTAAACCGCTTTTTGTTGATAACCGAACCGAGCAAATGGCAATGGTGGCCTTTGCTCGCGTCTGTGTGGAGATTGATGCTTCTAATTCCCTTCCTGAAGTAGTGGAATTCATGATGAAAGGGGAACTTAGAACAGTTACAGTTCAATATGAATGGATTCCGGCCCTCTGCCCATCCTGCTCTACTTTTGGCCATAAATGTCCTGTGCCTACTGAAGCTGGCCCCTCCAAAGTTGGTCCTGCTCTCCCAAGGTCTCATGGCCCTCCACAAAATGAATGGCGTGAAGTAAGAAATAGGCAGAATAAGAACATTCCTGATGCGCAGATTCTTACTTCGACTATGATTCCTCCCATCCCCCCCCAACCTGGTGGGGACCAGCAAGGATTATCTATGCCACAGAAGCCTTTGGCCTCTGATACTCAACCGATATCTAGAAGACAGGAAGAAGCATCGCCTTCGATTGATCCTGTCCTGCGCACTTCTCCTGACCCTGCACCTTCTGCCTTACTACAAATACAGGGTTCTCATGCTTCGAACAAGTCGGGCTCAACGGATGAAGAAGAATATGAAGACATCTGCTCTGGTGAATATGAATCTGTATCACCATGTAAGGTACCGTCATCCATTCCTGAGGAACGTGATAATGCTCCTTCTCAGAAGCTGACCCAAGATCCCCATACCCATAAAAAAGGAATTCTCCGCTCAGAATCTGCTGAGCCGACTTTTCCTCCTGGCCCGAAGCCTATTCCTCCCTCGGTGAGGAAACGGGGGGGCAAGAAAAGGTAATATTTTCTATCTCGAATCATGTTTTTTGGTGTTTGGAATATTAGGGGCCTTGGAGGTACCCTCAAGCAAGCTGAGATTAGGAATTTTGTTAGAACAAATCGGCTGAGTTGCATTGGGATACTGGAGACTAAAATCTCCCCTGCTGCTCACTCCCTTGTTTCTGCTTCTCTTATATCTGGATGGTGTTGGTCTATGAACTACGCTAACTCGTTCAGGGGCCGTATTTGGATAGGATGGAATCCTTTGGCTGTATCTTTTTGCACCTCTGCTTGCACTGCTCAGGCCATTCATGGCCGTTTGGAGTGTCTTATTTCGGGTACATCTTTTAATTTATCTATTGTCTATGCGGGGCACTCCTTCGTCTTGAGGAGACCTCTCTGGGATGATTTGATTTCAACTAGTGCTCTGTGTCTGGATATCCCTTGGATTGTTGCTGGTGATTTCAATGCCATCAGTTATGCGTCGGATAGAGCTGATAGGTCCAACTACTGGATTCCAGCTTTTGAGGATTTTGGTGATTGCCTTATCCAAGCGGGGCTGGATGACCTCCGTTTTGTGGGAAATAGGTTTACTTGGTCAGCCTCTTCGGGTCCTATGCGAAGACAGAGAAAGATAGATAGAGTGCTTACCAATGCAGCCTGGAACTCTACGTTCTCCTACTCTGAAGCTAATTTTTTGGCCCCTGGAGTGTCTGATCACTCTCCTATGATTGTCAGGATCCTCCCGGTTCCGAACTCCCGAAGGCCTTTTAAATTCTTCAATTTTTGGATGACGAACCCTTCCTTCTTTGAGCTGGTTCGGCAGGTTTGGGAGTCCCATATCTCTGGTTCGCCTATGTATACCCTATGCTACAAGCTCCGGGCCCTTAAGCGAAGACTTAAGCTTTTAAACAAAAAATCTTATTCTGATATTTCACTTAGGACTGCTGATGCTAGGCGATTGCTTCTGGAAGCCCAGGACGCCATCCAGCTTGATCCTCATAACCAAGCCTTGGCTGATAATGAAAAGGATCGCCTCTACATCTTCTCTGATCTTCGCCTCAAAGAGGAATTTTTCTTTAGGCAAAAATCTCGGGTGAGATGGCTCCGTGAAGGCGACTTGAATACAAAGTTCTTCCATCACTCGGTGAATCGCAGCCAGCTCCGGAATAGAATTGTCTCCATTTCTGAAGGTGATAACTTGATCACGGATCCTCCTGAGATTCAGCAAATTTTTGTTCGCCACTTTCGAAATCTTCTTTCAGCTACTGTCCTTTCTTCCAACCCCTCTGTAGAAGAGATTCGAGCAAAGTTGGCATGTACCCTTGATGAAAATCAAATCTTCGTCATTTCACAGCCCTTCACTGATGATGAAATCCGAACTACTCTATTCTCTCTGGCTAGTGGAAAGGCGCCAGGACCGGATGGCTTTAATGTTGATTTTTTCAAGCGGTCTTGGGACATTGTCGGCCCATCAGTGTTGCTAGTAGTTCGAGACTTCTTCTCCTCGGGACAGCTCCTTCGTGAGATCAACTCAACAATCCTCACCTTAATCCCCAAGATCCCGAATGCATCATCAGTTAATGACTTCCGCCCTATAGCCTGCTGTAACACTGTATACAAATGCATCACGAAGCTATTGGCCAACAGGTTAGCTCTTGTCCTCCCTTCCATTATAAGCCCAACGCAAAATGCCTTTGTGAAAGGGAGAAGGATAAGTGACAACATCATGCTTGCCCAAGAGCTATTTTCGGATTTCCACCATAGTCCCTATCTCCCAAAGAATATTATCAAGGTAGATTTCTCTAAAGCTTATGACTCGGTAGATTGGAAGTTTATTGAAAAGACTCTCCATGCTTTTCGGTTTCCATCCACATTTATTGACCGTATTATGACTTGCATCCGAACTCCTAGGTTTTCTATATCTCTAAATGGTGAATTGCATGGTTACTTTGATAGCGGGAGGGGTATCCGTCAAGGAGACCCTATATCCCCGTACATTTTCACGCTTGTAATGGAAGTATTTACTGGTATCATCAATGGGTGCACTTGCAAGCCTGATTTCAACTTCTTCTGGCGTTGTAAATCTTCTAAACTATCCCACCTATTCTTCGCGGATGATGTCTTGCTATTCTCCGAAGCTAACATGGCATCTCTTAGGCCCTTGCTTGATGGAGTTAATTCCTTTGCATCATGGTCTGGGCTCGTTCTCAATCTAAATAAGAGTGAAATATACATCTCTGGTGGATCTGATTCTCTTAAGAACTCGCTCACCGATGCATCAGGCTTTCGTCTTGGATCTCTTCCTTTTCGATATCTTGGTGTCCCTATAATTTCATCAAGACTAGGCAAGGAAGACTGTGTCTCACTGGTTGATTCTATCATGAAGAGAGTTCAGTCTTGGACTAATCGATTCCTGTCAACTGCTGGCCGACTCCAGCTTATCAAATCTGTGCTGCACTCCATTCAGGTATATTGGTCCTCCGTCTTCATTCTCCCTTCCTCGGTTATTAATCGGATTGAGCAGATATTTCGGCAATTCCTTTGGCGTGGTCCTAGCCTTGGATCTGGTGGGGCTAAAGTATCTTGGGAAGAAGTTTGTCTTCCCAAAGCGGAAGGGGGATTGGGTATCCGCTCGGTTCGCGTGAGTAATATTGCTGCGATGATTAAACATATTTGGCTCCTATTCTCTGATAAAGAATCGCTTTGGACCAAGTGGATTCATTCCGTTTTTCTAAAACATAAAAGCTTCTGGAATGCGCCTAGACCGACCATTTGTTCTTGGTCCTGAAAGAAACTTCATGGCATGCGTGACTTGGTTCAGCACCACTTTAATTGGATCATTGGTAATGGACTAACGGCTTCTTTCTGGTTTGATCCATGGCATCGTCGTGGTCCACTAAATAATCTTTTTTCGGATCGTGACATATATCGTTCTCGTATCCCGCGGAATGCTTCAATGGCTACTGGTATTGCGGCTCTATCTGCCCCCTCAGCGGTTTCAATGGTTATTGAGAACTGGAATGATCCGATTCCCTGCCTCAACAACCACAATGATCGTTTGGTATGGCTTGGCCACTCCTCTGGCCATTTCTCTGCTGCGTCTGCATGGAGTATGCTTCGTCCAAGAGGCTCCCTCGTCAGCTGGTCTCGATTTATTTGGAGCCCCTCATGCCCCCCGCGCTACCAAACGCACCTATGGCTGATTACTCGGAATAGATTACCAACCCAGGTTCGGCTTCTGTCATATGAAAGGATCCAGAATGTCTCTTGTGCCTTTTGTTCATCTAGGCCGGATTCAACCGATCACTTATATTTCGGATGCTCAGTCACGGGTCAGCTAGCCTTATTCTGGGCATCTAATTGTAATTTGTCTTGGAGGAATGGATCTTGGGAAGACAACCTTCTTTGGGTGGTAAACCATCTCTTGGGTGTGAGCTTTCATCAAGCCATTGCCCGCTTCTCCTTTGGTGCCTTATGCTACCTCATCTGGAAGGAACGAAATAATATCATTTTTCGTAACCAAAACTTCCGGCCTTAAAGGAGCATTTACGAAATGCCGTCAAAGATAAAGCATCCACTTATTCAGGTGTTCCGGATATCCCCTGCAACCGTAGGCTCCAAATGGCTTGGGGAATCCATCCTTCTATTTTTGACTGAAGCAAGGTTTGTGCTTCGTTTGGCGTCTTGCCCTGGTACTCTTCTCAAGGACGTTGTGGTCTGTTCTTCTCTCGGGAGCCCCTTTTCTCCTGCTCGTGTGCTGCTGGGCTTTCCTTCTCCGCAGCTTGGCTGGCTGACCGCTGGTTTCTTTAGTGTGTCGGCTTCCTCTTTTGGGATGGTTTCTCTCTCTCCCTTTGGCCGTAATGTTTGGCCTTTCTTCTCTGGTTTTGTTCTTCCCGCCTTGTTTTTGGCGCTTCTCCCTGCTTCTTGTCTTTCCTTTGTGCAGCTCGTCCCGTCTCCCATCCACTCATCTTGACGCATGTGTCTAGTTGAGTGTATGTTCTCTTGGAGTCGGTTGTGTTGTTGTGCTTTTTGTATAGCTCCTTGGTTCTCTTGCTATAATACTTCTTACCTTTTACCAAAAAAAAACACTCAGCACTCTTACAGAACTATAAAGAAATGAAGCATGTGAACATTGGTAAATAATTTTTGCAATAGGGAACCTATCCTGGCACATGCCTATTCCCAACAAGTAGACTTACATGTTTTCATTTGCCACCATTAACGAAAATTGTCAGCTTCCATTCGAAACAGCACTATGCAGTTTCAGAATTTCCAGAAAACCATTTTCTATTCTACAGAAACTAGAAAACGAAGCTAACTATCAGGCAATCGGTCTAGTCTCTCTCCAACAATTTACAAGACCTTTTGACCCATATGTTTGAGAGAGAGCTATCTCACTCGCAAGACAAATGGAAAGTTGAATAAAGCCAACTATAAAGTAAAAAGAACAAATTCAACAAATTCCTCCTTCAAAAAGGAAATTATGTGACATACTCTTCCAATTTACCTCTTTTCTTTTCAGTAGTGCTATAGCATCATTATAAATTCACACCCTACTAAATTTGCGGGGATATTCTTCACGCATGATGTGCCTTCCCAAATCTCGAACTTGGTCATGCATCCAAAACTTATTGTCATGTCCAATTTTTATTAAGGACCGTTGGTAGAGGACTCCAATTGCAAGGTGAGGATGGTAACTACAGACATCCCACATGATAACTGGATATGTTTGGTCCTCGTTGGTGAAAAGACAAGCAATATCAAGAAATACTTCTTTTTGCTTATTCTCCAATCCTTCATAACTTATCATTAATGCATCTTGAACATCCTTAAAAGGACCATCATCCAACTGCTTCAACATACCTTCCCATAGCTTTCGTTTATCAAAAAGTTGATCCAAGGCAAAGCTTTGGCAATAAAGAAATGAACCTATGACCTCAACAGCCAAAGGAAGCATACCCACTCTATGAACAATTTTCTTTGTAAGATTATCATATCCTTCTAGGGGAGAGTCTCTCCTGAATGCGTGTTTACAAAACAACTGAAGTGCTCGACCGTATTCCATTGCATGAGCTTCATAAGCCAAAAGTCCTTTCGGTTGATTTAGGACCTCTTCATCGGATGATTCCACTTGAGTCATCAAGACCTCTAAGTTCCTAGTGGTGAAGATGATACTACTGCCTAAACCAAACCAATTTGATTTTCCAGCTAGCTTTTTGAGTTGCTCTTGCTTATCTAAATCATCTAGAACAATGAGGACTTTTTTAGTATGACATAATCTCTTGATCCATTTCATCCCATCTCCAATGTCTTTGATAAGATCAGCAATCACAGGACCCACAAAACTTGCTAATAACTTTTTCTGCACGTTTATAAGACCATGTTGCGATGATTCTCGAATGTCGTTGAGGAAACAAACACCTTCGAAGTGAGAAGATATTTTGTTGAACACAACCTTTGCAAGTACTATTTTACCAATGCCACCTATTCTGTGAATACCAAGGAAACGTACATCATTAGAGTCAACTTCCAACTTTTCTAGTATGTCTTCTATTTGACGATGATCTTCAACCCAATATTCAGGCACATCCACGTTTCTAGCATTAAGCTTACACAATACCTCCCCAACAACCAATTCAATTAGTTCTCCATGGCTGCAACAAAACAGGAAATTTTTGTTTTCGTCAATGACATGAAAAAAAAAACGATGTAAATTTCTTCCAAATATAATAATCTCTGGGTCATTTAGGACCATATGGTAAAATAAGTTAACTATTTTGATTCAGTTAATACGTGTGTTGAGATATCATGGAATGTCGCTTTATTTGATGTATTGCATATGCTTAAGATAACACAGGAGCCGATACATGTGAAGGAGATATTATTCTTGATGGAATGGAAATAGTAAGATTCACAAAACTTGGTAAGGTAATATTTTTTGCATAATGCTTGCATCGACTAACCAATATACAGTGACATGAAATCCAAAGTGAGTGTATTATTGAGCTAAATTCACAGGATTGTGTTCGTATAGGAGTGGAATCTGAGATAAAACCCAAATTAAATTTGGGGTCTCAAGCAAAATTGAAAGAAGCAGAACGGAATCATGATAGGTGAGACTGTTTCATTTGTTTTCTAAGTGCAAACAATGAAACATGATCGGTATCGTTCATTCAAGTAAGAGTCATCTGAATTTGTTTATAAATTGGATCAAAGCCGATCCTTTTTTTACCCTATTCTTTCCTTTTCCTTTAGTGAGTCCTCACTGCCGAGTGTACATTTCTTCTCTCATCGTCATTTTCTTTGCCTTTGGTTGTTTCGGCGGATCCAAGATAATTTGCATGGGCAAATTTCAAAACAAAAAATTCTTCAATTCTTGAATTTTGGGGTAGCAGAGTTTCTTCAAATGAGGAGTGTAACTATTGCACTTATTAATGATTAGAGGTGGTAAAATGGGTATTAAACCCATATATGACCCATTTATGATTTAAATGGGTCACTTGTTTTTTAACAAAAAGTAGTTAAATGAGTTTAACAATTAAAGACTTTGATAGGTGAGTCTTAAGTGAGTCTTAAATGGGTTGGAATTAGAACCCATTTACAACCAAAACCTCACAATCTCTCTCTTCTCTCTTTAACTTTACAAAAATATTTTTTAAAAAAAAACCAAAATTATAATTATTTTTTTACTTTACTTTTCTTTTCTTTTTTTCTTTTTTCTTTCCTTTTTTTTTTTCTTTCTTCTTCTTCCGGTGGTCGACACGGCGATGGCCGGCGACGGGCCAAGTGAGCCTCAAGCTCGCCGGATATGGCGAGGCGGAGGCCTTGCCAACATCCGGCAAGGCTCGAGCCTCGCCAAATCTAGCGAGGGGTGAGCTCGAGTTCGCCCGACGCCAGCGAGACTTGAGCTCGCCGGCGTCAGGCGAGGCTTGAGCCTAGCCGAACTGGCAAGCCTCGAGCTTGTCAGCATCGGGCAAGGCTCGAGCCTAGTCGATCTGGTGAGCCTCGAGCTTACTAGCGTCTCGTCGACGCTGGCGAGCTTGAGGCTTGCCTGTGGCTGGCCATTGTCTTGGCCGGCGGTCGGCCAAAGAAGAAGAAGATCAAAAAAGAAAAAGAAAAAAGAAAATTAAAAATATATTTTAAAATAAAAATAAAAATAATTAATATTCAAATTTTTAAAATAAATATTTTAAAATTATAAAAATTGTCCATTAAATTTGTGTTGTATTAATACCATTTTAAAAATTATATATATATAATTTTCTTAAGTTTAGTTAAATGGGTTGAGTATAGGTTGGGTCGGGTATGGGTAAAAAATTTTGCATTGCAATAAATAAGTTATAAACAAGTTAAATGTGATTTGAGTCGGACCATTATGACTCAACCCAAACCCGACCTGATCCACCGTTTAACGGGTCTATTCATGATAACCAAAAGGTTGAGGAAATTTACCCTTTCCCTTTAAGATTCCACCCCTTTAGATGTGCAACCTTTACAAGAGCCTCCTCCCACCACTTCAATGCATTGGAGCCGAATTTTTTCTTGTGCCTCAGTATGGCTTTTTGGTATAACTTGGTTTTGAGCTTAACATCATCGGGGGACACATCATAGAAGATGTGGAGTATCTCTTTCTTCTCATTTGATTTTGAGGTCCATTCGACCATGTGCACAACCTCACTGAGACACCACGAACTAGTAGAGTAGTTCTGGGAGAAGATGGGTATGTAGATCTGAGACTTGTTGAGTGCTTTCAAAAGCTCACCACTGAGTTCTTTGCCAACTCGGAGTTCTTCATTGTCTAGGAAGACGTGGACTCCAGCGATTCTCAATCCACGGTAAAGGCAATCAGTGAAGTCATTGCGTTTATCTAATCCCCTGAAACTCAAGAAAACATCGTACTCGTATCCTGTCGGTACATCTTCCACGCTCAGCGTTGCCTCTGAGCTCCTCCGGCTTTTCTTCACTCTCGTCAGTTGTCTCAGGACCCTGCCAATTATCCTGAATCCGAGTTCAAGCCTTTAAGGAGACTTCAAAACAGGAACCCATCAAACAAGCTTCGGAAAATAAGCCGAACAGATAGCACTTACGGAACGCACAGCATCGAGGCCAAGATGATGGTGATTAAAGCAACGGCTGCAATCAGTCCCATTTGCGGCCGATCCTGCTCAGAGCTGCAATCACAAACAAATCCCGAAAGCACCGGCATTTGAAACCCCACACTCGTGCGATCACGCAGATCTCGGTGGTGTCCAATATGCGGCAGATCCTCCACTGCGTTCACTGGTACGCTTGAACCAAAGCGTGTAAACAGAGCTAACTGTGACAGGATTTAGAGAAAGAAGATCGACTAATGCTTCTCAAGGACAGGTGATTTTGGGCTCTAGATCGCTCTCAATATGAAGAAAATACCAAGAACGCGGAGAGGATGAAGGTGAATTTCCGTGAAAGAGAGGATAGACAGTAAAGTGTGCAAAACCCTCCCCTGACCACCCCTGCTCCTGGTGAGGAAATATCCATATCCTTCGGTTGCCAACCGCCACGTCAGCAATTGACGTGGCACGCTTTTTTACTTATGCGCAATAATAAATCGAAAAGTGTAAGCTGAGGTGGAATAAAAAAAATAAAAAAAATAATTATTTTCTTCTTCCTCTTTTCTCTGCCGATCTGGTTATCCTCCGTGGCCACCGGCGCTTCCTCCTCCGTCACAGAGCACCGCCCCGTTCGGCCAGCATCGCCACTGCTTCCGGCGTCACGCGCAGTCGAACCAAGCCACCCCTTCGTCATGCTCGCGTTCGGCTCAATCCTTTGCTCTTTCAGATCTGGACTGGAGTCGTGCCTCCATCCAGATCCGCAAGCCTAGCTCGTCCATGGCTTGCAAGGCTTGTCCATGGCCGTGAGCCTTGACGACAAGCTCGAGGCCCAGACGGCCATGAGCTGCGCTCGGTCGTCAGCACGGCTTCAGATCTGGACTGATTGGGTCATGCTCGGGAAGGAAGATGGCTTCCGCTCCCTCTGCTTCAGATTTGAACTGAAGTCGTGCTTTCTTGAATAGTGGATGGGGGCACTGAAGGCATGACTTCCAGATCTGAAGCCGCCTTCAGATTTGGCCATGACTGCTCGTCCATGGCCATGATGGGCAAGGTCGGGATCCCGACGGCCATGGACGGAACTCACATATCAAGAAGAAAAGCGGAGGAAGTAGGCGTCCATGGACGGAGCTCACATATCCCGACGGCCATGGATGCCTGAACGCGTTCGACCATGGATGGACCAGCGCAGACGATTTCGGCCATGGGACGGCCAGATTCGAGACCTGGAGAACGTCGAGACGGAGAAAACAGGCTCGGCTTGAACGCAGTGGTGGTCGGCCTGTTCACGGCGCCGGCGACTCCGCTTGTGGCAACGGCCGCAGAGGAGCGGAGGACGGCGGCGGAGGTCGGCGGCTGTGGATGGAGGAGGAAGAGAGAGCAAAGGTGGAGGAGAGAGAAAATATTCAATTAATTTCCACGTCAATCACTTACGATGTTGATGTGTAGGATGTTGATGTGGTAGTATCAAACCACTTAATATTTTCTCGTGTGTTGAGCTGATCAGAGCATTAGGGTTTGAAAAGAACAATTTAAATTTATTTGTGTTGTTTTCTTCATAAACTTGCTATCATGGCCGAGCTCAAGCACCGAATATCACCCGGTTAGCATTGACGATGGTATTTAAATGTTGAGAATTATTTGCTATACTGTTTCGCAAAAAATTGAAAATCTTGAAAAATGATGGAATTATGAAATTTAACGAAAAATGAATTTTTGGTTGATTTTTGATAGGCATGTAAGGGGATAAGTGCCAAAAAAGTCCTAAACCTTTTGCATTTGTGCCGATTTGGTCCTAAACCTTTTTTTGGTGCCGATTCAGTCCTAAACCTTTTTAAGTTGTGCCAATTCAGTCCTTTCCGGCCAATTTTGGCCGGATTTTGCTGACTGGACGCCGGCCGGCTGACGTGGACAATTTTAATAATTTTTTTATTATTTATTATTTATATTTTTTTTCTTTTTATTTTTTCTTTTTGTCTTTTTCCTCCGGCCGGTCGCCGGACCTCGGCGACCGGCCAGAGACCACCGCCGGCGAGGGCGCGGCCCACCTCGCCTAAGCGGGCGTGGGCGCGCCTCGCCGGATCTGGAGAGGTTGAGCCTCGCTGGCCCTCGCCGGCCATGGGCGAGGCTCGCCCATGGCCGGATCTGGCGAGGTCGAGCCTCGCCGGCCCTCGCCGGCCATGGGCGAGGCTCGCCCATGGCCTCGATCGGCGAGGCGGCCATGGCCGAGGGCCGGCGAGGCTCGCCTCGCCCGACCTCGCCGGATCGAGGCCATGGGCGAGGCTCGCCCTCGCCGGATTTGGTGAGGCGAACCTCGCCCATGGCCGGCGAGGGTCGGTGAGGCTCGACCTCGCCAGATCCGGCGAGGGCGAGGCTCGCCCATGGCCTGATCTGGCGAGGCGGCCATGGGTGAGGCTCGCCCTTGCCGGATCTGGCGAGGTCTAGCCTTGCCAGCCCTCGCCGGCCATGGGCGAGGCTCGCCTCGCTAGATCCGACGAGGGCGAACCTCGCCCGACCTCGCCCATGGCGGAGAGGGTCGGCGAGGCTCGACCTCGCCAGATTCGGTGAGGTCGGCCTCGCCCTCGCCGGCGGTGGCCTCTGGCCGGTCGCCGGACCTCGGCGACCGGCCGGAGGAAAAAGACAAAAAGAGAAAATAAATAAGAAAAAATAAATAAAAATATTAAACTATTAAAATATTAAAATATTATTAAAAATTGTCCACGTCAGCGCCGATTAGGCCACGTCAGCCGGCCGGCGTCCAGTCAGCAAAATCCGGCTAAAAGGACTGAATTGGCACAACTTAAAAAGGTTTAGGACTGAATCGGCACCAAAAAAAGGTTTAGGACCAAATCGGCACAAATACAAAAGGTTTAGGACTTTTTTGGCACTTATCCCGGCATGTAAGTGGCTGTAAATTAAAGGATTTGGAATACAAGTACTCGAAATTAAAAGATGCGAGAAAGGCAGAGGTTATCGGAAATCTAAAGTGCTAGAACGTAAATTTGCTAGAAACTTAGAGAGGAAAATAAACTTGTAAAGAACAAAATGTTTTATGATTGATTGCAGAGGGCTAGTAACAATGATTACAACGTGGGTTTTTAGATCTCACCACCCACAATTATTTGCAAGAAGTTGGTTTTGAATTGATAAATAACATCTAGGAAAAGTACTTAAAAAGCTATAAACTTATTGTATTTGTTTCGGTTTAATCATAAATCTTTTATTAGTGTCAATTTATTTCCTAAACCTTTTTTATTTAGTGTCAATTCAATCTTAAACAATTTTACTTAGTGCCAGTTTAATCATTCATACAAATTTTGATCGAATATTGCTGACATGGATGTCGGCCGGTTTATATGGCACTACTTACATTGATGTTGACACGAATACTTTTAATAATATTTTAATATATTTTTATTTTTTTGGTGCCGACCATCGGACATGGTAGGCTCACCCTTGCTTGGCCGGCCTCACCGGTGGTAGGCGACGACGACCTCACCTAGGCAAGGCCAATGACTGAAGAAGTACTTCTCTGAAGAGCATATGATATAACCAATCTCCTATTTTTCTATGATTCTTTTTGCTATGAATATTTGCTATATTTGTTTTGAAAGTTACAACATCGATAATGAAAGTTGGTAATTCTAAATCACTATACAAATCGAGAAAATTACTATTGGATAGAAGAAGTTATTGTTGCTAAATACTTAATCGTATTTTGTGCTTCTTTTCTAGTTTGTCATGTCTGGCAAATATTATCTCTCACGCGTTTTTTCCTCCGTTCATTCGTGCTCCGCTCCGAAATCCTCCACTTACATCACTTGTCTTCTTTTCCCAACTGAGAGCTTTTTGAACGCGTTCCTCAACTTTTTCTCCATGGAGGAAGCTGCCTCGTTTTAGTCACAAGCGCCACGTCATCTCGTCCTTTGCCCGTGTTGTACTTTAAGGGTCCATTTGTTTCGCGAAAAATGACTTTTGGAAAAATATTTTCTGGATTTTCCAACATTTATTTCACGGAAATGAACTAGTCAAGGAAAATGTTTTTCATCATTGAAAAAAACAACATTTAAAAATAAGGAAAATGTTTTTCATAACTTCTTCCATCTTACGCATATTATCTCTTACGCGTTTTTTCCTCCGTTCATTCGTGCTCTGCTCCGAAATCCTCCACTCACATCACTTGTCTTCTTTTCCCAACTGAGAGCTTTTTGAATGCGTTCCTCAACTTTTTCTCCTTGGAGGAAGCTGCCTCGTTTTAGTCACAAGCACCACGTCATCTCGTCCTTTGCCCGTGTTGTACTTTAAGAGTCCGTTCGTTTCGCCGAAAATGACTTCCGGGAAAACGTTTTTCGGATTTTCCAGCGTTCATTTCACGAAAAATGAACTAGTCAAGGAATATATTTTTCATCATTGAAAAAAAGAAAAATAACTTTTAAAAGTGAGGAAAATGTTTTCCATAGCTTCTTCCATCTTGCTTCTTTTTACCAATATATTTTCATTTTATTTTTATGCTTTCTTTTTTTCTTTTGTTTTAAAAAATCGAGTTTTTAATTTTCTTTTCTTTTCTTTCTTTCCTTTTCATCTTCTTCTTTGGCCTTGGCCAGTTGCCGGCCATGGCAGCGGCTGACGACCGGCCGCAAGCCAACTCGAGCCTCGCCCCAGGCCAACGAGGCTCTGCCTAGCTCGATCTAGCGAAGCCAAGCTCGAGCCTCGCCAGATCAAGCAAGGCGGAGCTCTCGCCGGCCTAGAGTAGAGCTTGCAGCTCGCCAGATCCGGCGAGTTGGACGGGGCTCAGGCCTCGCCCGAGCTCGCCAGAGATTCGTCGGGCTCTAGCGAGCCGCGAGCTCGCCGGCGGAGCTCGGGCTCCCGATCTAGGCGAGCTCGAGCTCCGCCACCAGATTCGGCAAGCTCGCAGCTCGCCAGAGCCTGGCAAAACTCTGGCGAGCTTGGGCAAGATTAGCCGAGCCTCGAGCTCGCCAGATCTGGGGATTGGGTCTTGGTCGGCCACCAAGCAGTCGGCCATCGTCAAGCATGCGGCAACGAAGGAAGGAGGCGGCAGCGGAGGAAGGAGGAGGAAAAAGGAGGAGGAAGGAGGAAGGAAAAGAAAAAGGAAAAAATAAAAATAAAAAAATAAAAATAAAAATTTCTATTTTAAAAAAATACAAATAATGAAAAATTCACTTTTAAAAAAATGCAAAAAATAAAACTAATTTTTTGGTCAATTAAAAATATTAAAATTCAATTTTTGATAATTTTTTCCAAATAATTAAATTAGCTAACGAACGGTGGAAAATATTTTCTACTCGAAGTTTAGATTTCAGCTGAACACTAGGAAATAGAGTAATTTTCTTGGAAAATGACTTCTAGGAAAATATTTTCCGGAAACATGATATTTCCGTGAAACGAACGGACCCCTTATTAGATATTCCACATCTTACATAAGAACTCATCATAAAAAAAAAAAAGTCATGTAGACGAATGGCTGGAATATACTGCTAGAAGCACTGAAATGAATTGATTTTTTTTTTAATGTGGAACTTAAGTGGTTAAAAAAAAAAATTCACGACACTAAAGGAGCATCATACAATTATTATGATACTCATGACATTCTTTTCTTAGTATTTCTCTACCCGCCTTAATCGGCCACTAGCAGTGCACCACGTCCGACCACAATCTTCAACATAATTGGATTCAACCCCTTTGTGTCTCCGGATCAATTCTTACTCTCTATGTGAAGTGTTAATGTACAGCTTAATAATAGTGAAAATACAAAGTGATGGTTTTAAAAGCAAATGGTGCAAAGGTGAAGTAGATAATAGGTGAGAATGATTTTGGTATTATACAACTGTCCATTTTAAATTGAAAAGTTTAAGAAAAAATCTTTAGATGAAAGGAAGGGTTTCCTTCCAAGCGGTGACTGATGGCAACTGTTTGTGGGGGAGAGTACCCTGCAATTTATTTCTTATGTTATGAAATTGGTGGGTTTTCCAACTTGGGTCCTTTGACAAGTAAATTAAGAAAAGTTGCGAGGTCGAGTTATGATAGATATTGAAATTTCATAATTGAATTTTTTTTGTTGAAATTCATAATTGAGTTGAATATACATAAAATAAATTCAGAAATAAGAAAGCTAATTAGGTAATCAAATTAGAAAAAAAAAATTGGGCTTGTCTTTTCTATTTTCCTTTTCATTAGGAAGAGATAAAACAGATGTTAAGTTTCATAATTTAGTTTGAAAGTGTTAAAAAAAACTCAAAAGCAGGGAAGCTCATTGAATTGAAAGTACTCGAAAAAAAAAAAAAAAAACTCAGGAATGGCTTTTTCTTTTTTCTTTTTATCAGGGAACTTAATTTAGTAATCGAAATTAAAAAAAGAAAAAACAATTGGTCTTCTTTTTCTCGTTTAGTTTTTTTTTCCATGCACTCTTTTCAAGCCCCGTTTAGTTCAGCATTCCTGAAGGATTTTGAGCCACTAAAACCCATTGGGAAAAATATTAGATGTTTAGTTTAGCATTTTGAAGCCTCATTGGCTAAATGATAGCATTTGGAAAGCTGAAAGTCCAATGTAAGTGTGAACCTATTTTGAACTTTCAGCATTTTCAAAATGCTAAGCAAGGGTTTAATGATTTTTTTTTATTTCTAATATTGCTTTCATTGATAATCGTGTTTTCCTCTTTTACCCTAAAAAATACTATTCATTGTCTTTTTTCTTGGATTTGTTGCTCCAGAGGTGAAGCTTAGCCGGCGGAGCTCAGTCGGTTAGATTTGGCCACCGTGGGGCCAGATCTGGCTATCAAGAAGTCTCGCATGAGGTCGCACGAGCTTAGGAGTCACTTGGGTCATGCGACCTAGGTAGCGTCGCCTGAGGTTGTGCGACCTCAAACGAGTCGCCTCCCCACCACCACCAGCACCACCATCAGCAACAGCTCAAGCCACCTCCCCACGATTTTGCCATTTCCGATGCATTTGCATCTACGACCTCAAGCGAGCCGCCTCCCCACCACCACCGCCGCCGCCGCCACCAGCCATTAGCAGCACCACCAACAGCTCGAGCCACCTCCCCCACAATTTCGCCCTTTTCGACACTTTCCTCTTTTGTTTTTCTTTTATTTTCTTTTTTACTTTTTCTTTTCACCTCAAATTGCTTTACAAAATATGCACAAAAATGAATATCTAAACACTCTTGTATTCACTAAATGCCAATTCATTCAAAGATACTTGAGGAAATACAAAGCAATTTTTCCAAAATTGAACCAAATGGCCCCGGTCCTTTCATATATTTTTGGTATTATGAATGGGTAGGTTGGTCCATTTTGTGGGCAAGGGGAAGTAGTCCCGAATCCACTAAATAAAGGTCTTTTTGGGCTCTCATTTCTTGGACTCTAAATTGGAGAAGGGAGAAATGTATCTTCATTTTACAAGGAGAAAAACAAAGGACAGGGCCTACAAAGTACAAACCAGCCCATGGGATTACAACCAAATCTAAAAACAAAGTCTATGATGATTAGGGGCGAGTAAAAAAAGGATTCAAACCCATAGATTGGACGGTGCGGTTCTGCTCAAGAGTACTTTTTAAAAAAAAAAATAATAATTCACAGACCGAACTAGATTGTTTTTTTTTTTTTTCCCGTTTAATTTCGTTTCAACTATTTAAAAACCGAACCGAACGGCAATGACTATAGGATGTAAAATCCCTCAATTTAGAAAGTATTAATAAGATTAGTTGTTTCATTGACTCGATTCTCTATTTGGCCGAGCCGCCTCATGTGTCCGCCATCACTATCTCCAGGCTCCGTCAATGGTGGCGTCAACCTTCACCCTCAACTGAGATTAGACTGCTTAACATGTTCACATCTAGGTAGACATGAGCTGATTTGATTAGTGATTGCCCAAATCGGTGGAGGCCCTCGATTTGGCTGAGGGCTGCCACCGATTGAAGGCCGCCCTTGCCCAGATCACTGATGAAGGCCGTGAGAATTGACGTTTATAGAAGGATTGACGGAGAGGCACAAGTTCTGAGTGTGAAGGGATGAGCCGATTGAGGGAGTTGATGAGCAATGATTGATGGGGTCAATCCAAAATAAGCAATTACTATATTGTGCTCAGGTTAGTTCGAGTTTATGACTAGAAATGGAATCGAACAATTAGAAGTATGTCGTTTTACTCACTACTTGAACCAAACAGAACTCAACCTGAAAAGCGAAACTTTCGATTTTCGATTCAAGTCAATTCAGTTTGGTTCACATTTCGGTGATCCTTTATGCCATCCCTAATCTTGAACACTCAGTTAACAAAATCCCTCTAATAATATAAGCTGAATGGGTTACCCAACGCACGTATGTAGTTCTCGCGGCCAACTTCTTTGGGCCTGTCTTGTTTCATAATAGAATAATAATTGGTCTCTGCCCTCTTTGTTTTGCTCTTTTCCTTTTGTTTTTAGATTACACAATATTTGTTCCTCTTCGGAGCATTGAATTTTGCCCAAATATTCATCTCAAATTTCGTATAAGGATGGATGACCAAAACTAGCCCGAAAAACCTTCGTATGAGTATAAAAAAGTCTTGGTCAAAATAATTAATTTTAATCAGCCAGTTATCATAATATAAAAATAATCAAATCAGTCTAAATTTATTATACAAATATCGATTCAATTTTAAACTTTTCAATTGTGCTCTTAAAATCTTTGTCCAAAATTTCAATGGTAGTCCTTCCAACTAATTTTTCAGCATGTGGCACATCACAAATATTGACCAAAATGATTATATTGAAAATTTGTATAAAGATTTTGAATTACATTGACAAAATTGAAAAGTTCAAGATCGAAGTGACATCTGTACAATTAGTTTAGGATTGATTGTGTGATTTTCCTATATTATAACCTGTGCTACATAATCTTTTGTCCACTAACAGTTGACAACAGACAATAATGATAAAGTTCCATTTCTTCATCTTGCGCTATTTTTAACAAAATCCTCTATTTTCAACTTAAATTCACGAAATTTCTTTTCATTCTTGGGTCTAGACACGACACAGAAGTCGACATAGTAATTTGAGTTCACCTTCAAGCAATGGTAGACTGAGTCTTAAGTGTATAGGTGATGGTAAATGAAATTTTAACAATATATATTTTAATCGAATAATATGAATCTCTCATTGCCTCAGCACGAAATTCACCTCAAAAAGAAAACTCGTCGGATCAACCAGATTAGCATTCCCTCTCACTTCATTTTGTCTATGGGAATTCGATAGGTCTTATATTTAATGTCACTCCATACATAATTTTTTTACTGGACTTTCCAACCAGAAGGATTTTTAATCCATCGCTCAATTTGTTTTCACTTTATACTCTTTTTTCTTTATTATCACAACTCTTGTAATTTGAGTTCTAATGTGAAACGCTTTAACTTTCAAAAGGAATAAATATCATGTGACGTACAAAATCATTTTTTTAATGATTTATTAAAGTTTAAATGATATGTTTAAGTTTTGAAGAAAATGACAAAAAACTTCTTGGCCGAAACAACTTTTCACCCTATTTATTTAAGAAGTTTTTACGCTTCAGATATAAAAGCTTCAGTACAAAAATAAAAATAAAAATTCATTCAAGTTTAGTCGATTTCTCTTCATTCATCAGTACTGGAAATATTCCTCTTATATATATAAAATATTTTTCCAGGCGTCCAACCTTGCCAGTCCGCTCCTTTTCATTTAGCAATCTGCGCAGTGATTGTCGAAATATTCCTATTGCATATTTCCCCATCTTCTAGAATTTAGCCCCGAAAGACTAACATTATATACAAAGTAACTTACAGTAAAATCAAAATTTGCGTCTGAAAATGTCACATTATACGATCAAATATATAGATGATAATTCCCATAAAGAGCACCGATCGCCTGGGAGATGGATGGAATCTGGCTCACCGACCTATCGATAGACTTTGGAAGTCAAACTGATTTCAAGGGTACACTTCTGTTACGATATCTAGCCGAAAATTCAGGTTGTCAAGTCTCTCCAGAAGCGCCTTTGTTTCCCCACACCAATGCAAACATAATCGGGTAAGGTTCGCCCACACTCCAGCTGCCTTGGAAGTATCTCCGGGTGCCATTCTATTTCCTCTTCCAAACGCAGCTTCTGGAGACGTTCCTTAAGGTGCGTTTATTTCTTGGACAACAATTTCTGAAGATAACATTTTCCTCATACTCTGGTGTTTAGTTCGCTTAGAAACATGAATCAACGGAAAATGTTTTATTGATTGGTCTTGTACTTCTTTCAAACCTATCAAACTTGCGTCCATCTGCATCCTTTCCAAAATGGAGCGTATCTTACAATCTGCGTCAAAGAAGGTAGAGAAGCAACTTCTGGGGGCAACGCCCCAAGATTTCTACACCGCTTTATACTCAAAGTTTTCAGGTATTCAAGCTTACCGATGGAGATTGTGGTCAACCCCAATACACCAATCAAGTCGTAAGATCTCCAAAGACAAGAAGTTAAAGAAGTCAGGCGTCCTCGTCAAACATGCGCAACGCGATAGATCCAAAACTTTCAGTTTCTTTGTCATCTGCTGAAAAAGAAATTGAATTAAAATGAATGAAACACATCAATCATCCTTGGGATACATATCCGGATGGAAAGTCAATCTAATTACCCTCATTTTTATAGTTCAGTAAAATCTTGCGGCAATTGCACATGGCACAATTTGATGAAGAAGAAAATGGTAAAAGATTGAATCAGATCACAGAGTGCAATTGCCGACAAGTTTGTCGAAGAAGACAAAGTTGAGGAAACAGAAGTTAGAAATGGGATAATCGAAGAAGAAATTTTATCCAAAATGGGTTTACTCAGTCTAGATGACTTGGAAGTCATATGATAAGACATAAAGTTAAATAAAAATGATGTGATTCTATAGCTTCCTCTTCTTTTTCTAATGCATCTAGTCAGTTGTTATCGATGCGAGATGTTACTTCAGTGAAATAATTTCTGTTCCCAATAATATTTACAGTGCATGAATGATTGGTGACGATAGAAAGAAAGAAAACATGGATTCTCTACCCATACAATGCTCTTCTTGGTCTCTTAGTATGATGAATAAAGAAAGGCATACATGGAATTGGCTCCATCCACCCCAGTCATCTTTGATACTGCTCCTTGAAAGGTCTAGCACGACTAAGCCAGCAAAATGAAAATTCTCCGCATAAAATTCATTATGTGTCACTTCCCAAGAAAGCCAACATAGCTTCGAAACAACATTCTTGAAGTTGCCAGAAAAATCAATGCCTTTAACTCAAAGGAACGTTATATTTGGCAAAGCAGCTAATTCGTCAGGTACCATGTTGCGGCTGCAACCACTGGAAGTCAGGCTTGGTGCTTTTACATCTACATTTTTCTGCCATTGGAAGTCAGGCTTAGCAGCTAATTCTTCAGGTACCATGATGCGGCTGCAACCATCGGAAATCAGGCTTAGTGCTTTTACATCTACATTTTTCTGCCAACAGAGACTCAAGATTAATTGAGTGCAAAACACTTAAAATTCTTACAGAGCTATGTAGAAAGGAAGCATATGGACATTGATAAACAATTTCTACAACAGGAAACATATCATGGCACTCTCCTTTTCCGCACAGGTAGACTTACATATTTTCGATCACCACCATTAAAGAAAATTTTTAGCTTCCAATTGAAATGGCGTGTTGTCATTTCAGAATTTTCTTTATATTATTCTCTATTCTACAGAATCTAGAAAATGAAACGAACTACTAGGCAATCTGTCTAGTCTCTCTCCACCAATTTACAAGACCTTTTGACCTAAACGTTTAAGAGAAAGCGATCTCACTCACAAGACAAATGGAAGTTGAACAGAGCTAACTATAAAGTAAAAAGAACAAATTCAACAAATTTCTCCTTCAAAAAGGAAATTATGCAACACACTCTTCCATTTTACCTCTTTCCTCTCTAGAATTTTTACAGCATCCTTCTAACTCCACACCCTACTAATTTTGCGAGAACATTCTTCAAAGATGATGTGTCTTCCTAGATCTTGAACTTGGTCATGCATCCAAAATTTATTATCATGTCCAATTTTTATCAAGGACCGTAGGAGGAGGACAGTAATTGCACTATGAGGATGGTAATTATAGTCATCCCACATGATAAATGGATATGTTTGATCCTCATTGGTGAAAAAGCAAGTAATATCCAAAAATACTTCTTTTTGCTTATTCTCTAATCCTTCATAACTGATCATTAATGCATCTCGGATATCCTTAAAAGGACCATCATCTAACTGCTTCAACACATCTTCCCATAGCTCTCGTTTATCAAAATGTTGTTTATCAAAATGTTGCTCCAGGGCAGAGCTGTGGCAAGAAAGAAATGAACCTATGACCTCAACTGCCAAAGGAAGCATACCCACTTTGTGAACAATTTTCTCTTGCAAGATGATCATATCCTTCTAGGGGAGAGTCTCTTCCGAATGCGTGTTTACAAAACAACTTAAGTACTCGACCAAATTCCATTTCATGAACTTCATAAGACAAAATTCCTTTGGGTTGATTTAGGACCTCTTCACTGGATGATTCCACTTGAGTCATCAAGACCTCTAAGTTTCTACTGGTGAAGAGGATCCTACTACCTGAACCAAACCAATCTAATTTTCCAGCTAGTTTTTTGAGTTGCCCTTGCTTGTCTAGATCATCTAGAACAATGAGGACTTTTTTAGTATGGCATACTCTCTTGATCTGATTCATCCCATCTCCAATGTCTTTGATATGATCAACATTCTCAGGACCAACAAAACTTGCTAATAACTTTTTTTGCATGCTTATAAGACCATGTTGCGATGATTCTCGGACATCGTTGAGGAAACAAACACCGTCAAAGTGAGAAGATACTTTGTTGAACACAACCTTTGCAAGTACTGTTTTACCAATGCCACCTGTTCCATGAATACCAAGGAAACGTACACCATCAATGTTAACATCCAGCTTCTCTATTATGGCTTTTATCTAATGATGATCTTCAACTAAATATTTAGGCACATCCATGTTTCTGGCATTAAGCTTACATGATACCTCTCCAACAACCAATTCAATTAGTTCTCCATGGCTGCAGCAAAGCGAAAATTTTTTGTTTTCATCAATTACATGAAAGAAAAGTGTCACGTCCCGAACCTCGAGCGCGCCAACATCCCACCATGGTCATGCAAATGCGACGTTCCCAAGTAATGTCGCCGACCCCATTCATTTTTTTTTTTTTATTGTGCAAGCGGAACGTATTATAAAACCTCTGACAATGAAATACGAGATAGAAAAGGAGGAAGCAAAACCATAATTCAACCGAATTACAAACAACGATCTATAGCCAAAAGTCTACAGAAGACTAACTCTTAAAAGGGAACATTCTCAGGGTCAACCAAAGCTATCTAGCCGCTTCGATCACTAGGGACCTGAAATTGTAATCCCCAAACCGGGATGAGACAATGTCTCAGCAAGTTCAACCCCCTAAACCCCTGTTAGAAAGAAAATACACCCCGGGTGGCCTAGCCACAACATCACACAGAAGACTTACCTCGTCTTAATTCATTCATGCAGATTAGCACAATTTGTATCATACAATCTCAGGTAGTAATAATAATTCAAACAATTGGAACGCCATCACCTTCATATAAATCACAGTCGCACTTAACACGCATTCCAATTATTATTCACTACCACACAAGGGCATAGCCTACTCGCAGTTCGGCTATCTTCTAACATTAATGCCAGGCATCGCCTCCCCCCTTGGAGCGCGGCTTCATCACTACGTTGACGGCATTCCCGAAGGAGCATCGTCTCCCCCCTTGGAGCACGGCTTTGTCACTACGTCGACGGCATTCCCGAAGGAGCATCGTCTCCCCCTTTGGAGCACGGCTTTGTCACTACATCGAGGCATTCTCGAAGGAGCATCAATCTAGTCGGCCCAGCCTCTACTGCGATCGGTATCCACCGCGTGGGCATCCCATATAGAGGCAAGTTCGGCTCAACAGCCCAGGACGATTCCTCTTAATTATCACACAGTCGGCCTCGGGACACTTTATATTTCACTCAATGCTTCCACTTAAAATAGTGATCCTGGCCATTTTTCTTTATATTAAAAATATTCTAGAAATTACTCACGTGTGTAGGGACATGCTAATTTCAAATCAAAAAGCCAATATCTCACTTTTTTAAACCCCACTATTTAATATAATCATTAAAATCCAATTTTTGCATCAAAGCCTGACACTTGGGTTTTTATGAATAAAATCCCTATTTACCACAATCAACACTTAATTTGCCATATCCATTCATCAAATTCAAATTCTAAATGCACAGCAGCGACCAGCACGAAATTTTGAGAAAATAAGGTTCCAAAATGATTTTAGAATTTATTAAATAATTAAATTTATTTCGAAAATTAATTAAATAATAATATCCATATCTTTCACGATCCACACTCAATTTATAGTATCCAATCATCAATTTCAAAATCTGACTACACAGCAGCGATCAGCACGAAATTCTGAGCAAATAAGGTCCCGACGAAATTTTTGGAATTTAATAAATAATTAAATTTATTCCAAAATTAATTAAAAAATATTTTAATAATTTCGAATAAATATATATTATTAAATTATTTAATAATTTCGAAATACTTAAATAAATCAAAAATAAATTCTTTTAAGTCACATCAAGGTTTATATTAATATAAACATTAACTTAACCTTAAATTAAACACACTTTAAGTTAATTAAACATCTTAATATAATTTACACTTAAATAAATTAAACTAACCACCTAAAGCATAATTAACCCTCTAAGCGAGGTTTAGTGAGCTAAACTCACTCGATTAACGAACCGAGCGAACCAAAACAACGAGGACGATGCGAGGATCGACTTTCCTCAAGGCAGGCCGAGCATCTGGGTTTGGGAAGGTGGTCAAAACGGGCCAAAATGGAGCTGAGAAACCTATTTTCTTGGTTGTTGGTTGAGGCTGACGAAGGGGGAGACGGCGGCTGGTTGGGGTGAGCAAGGGCGGCAAAGGCTAGGCAGAGCTTTGGCGGGTTAAGGGGGCGACGAATGGTAGCTGGAGGTGGCCGATCCGCGGCCTGAGCTGGGCCGAACAGCCCCCGGGACCCACGAGCAGAGGCCCACGGAGACGGCTGGGCGTTGGGCGAACACGGGCGAGCGTGAGCAGTGGCGGCGCACGAGACGGTGAGCGGTCCTGTGGTGTGCGACGGCGACGAGCGGCGCTGCTGGCTGCTGCTTCGGCGTCCACCCCAGATCTGCGGAGGTGTCGAGCACGAGCTGGAGATGGAGGAGAGAGGGAGGCGGTGGCGCGGGCGATGGTGAGGGCGGACGGCGAGCAGCTCGGCGGCGCAAACGGCAGCGTGAGGTGGTGACGGGTGGCTCCGGGTGGCTTGCTTGACGTTCTCCCTTACTGCTGGTGCTCGAAGAAGACCAAGAAGATGGGGGAGGGAGCATCGACGGGAGAGGAAGGGAGGAAGAAGAAGACCCATTTCCCTCACATTCTCTCTCTCTTTCTCTCTCTCTTTGGCCCCACAAACATGGCCCACCAAGACCTCATGTGACATCATTTTCTACTCACCCAAGTCCTCCACAACTTCTTTCAATGATTGCACTTTTATTTTCTGTCGGAGTCCAATTCTTGTACATCCAATTTCTTTAATTCCCATAAATTCTCTTCCAATTGAGTCCAATTGAAGTCCATAAAATTAATCCAATATCACCACACTTTAATTCACATAATCACTTGACCATAGAACCATATTAAGTCCCAAAAGCGCGACCAAATGCGGGCCTACTAATTTCTCGAGCCAAATTAGTCATTTTCTGATTTAATTGCTGAAAAATTCTGATTGCATGAAAAATCTTCCAAAGATGAGTCAATGATCCTAACATGATTTGTGACAGACCATGATTTCCAATTTCTAAATTCGATCTCAATTTCACGGTTAATTTCACTTTGACACGATACTAACACGTCCTGATCTACCGGGTAGCTTTTAGAAATTTTTATGCATTTAACCTGTGGTTGATCATCTCAAGCCACAATGTACATCTTTGAAACATTGGCGACTTTCGGTTGTCGGGGTAATCTCAAGGTTTCAAATACGGACACAGGGTACTCAATCGACAGAAAAGTCGGTCTAGTGTCGATCGACAAGAATTGTGCGATTTGGTGGAATCACCCACACTTAATCGCATACCTCTGTCCATTTCGGTTACTTTGGAAGTTAAGTGTTATAATCAGTTTATGCGTGCGTTGATATTTCATGGAATGTCAATTAATTTAATGTATTTGAGATGAGTAAGATAACGCAAGAGCCGATGCATGTGAAGGAGATATTCTTGATGGAATGGACAGAGTAAGATTCACAAAACTTGGTAAGGTAATTTTTATTCAATAATGCTTGGATCGACTAACTAACATGCAGTGACATAAATTCCAAAGTTTGTGTATTATTGAGCTAAATATATAGGATTGCATTCATATAATAGTTGAATCTGAGATAAAACCTAAATAAATTCGGGGACTCAAGAAAAATTGAAAGAAGCACGACAGATGCATGATAGGTGAAACTGTTTCATTGTTTTCTAAGTAAACAAGTTTTATTTTTGGCGAAAAACAAATGAACAGATTTTATTTGGTGAGTTCTCCCTGTTAGGGAAATCCCTTATGATGTTTTGAAGATGACAAAATAAATCAAAGGCTGCTAACATGTTTGATGGTTGAGTAATAGACCATGCAGATGATAGAACATGTAAAAGATATTATCAAAGTCAGAAGACGGCTAGAAGACTAAACGTAACACATGTCCAGAGTATATTTTGAAGATTTCCAGACTTCTGTGTCAAAGTCTGAAGACTGCCAGACTTTAGTGTCAAAGTCTGTTCTACATCAGAAGTCTGTCAACTTTGACTAATTCCAGACTAATCGTGAATGAAGAACTAGAAGATAGACTCTATGCTGAAGCTGAACTGGGTACAGAACTTAAAGCTAAATCTGTTCAGAAGTAGAATATGTTCAGACTCAGATTGCAAAGTCTATCACACTCAGACTCAGATTGTAAAGTCTACTGCTCTCAGACTTTACATCCAGAACGAGACAGAACGTAACTCAAGCACAAATGTACAACGGCTAGTGATCTGGTTTGGATTCCACATCAAGATTGATTTGATTGATTCAATCTAATTGATTAACGATTGGATCTTGAAGACAAGATATTTCTATATGAAGAAGCTTTACTTATGGAAACCAAGATTCCGTTTGTATGGGCAATCGGAATCATTTTGGGATTCTACCTTTGTCACTCAACGGCTACCAAATCTTCTAGATACAAAGCTGTCCAATGGGTATTTTGGAAGACGATTCTCCGGGATACTATCCAACGGGTAGTTTGGAAGTGGAGGAGTATTTAAGGAGATTATGGCCCGATGAGCAAGTAAAAGATAGAGCGTAAAATTTATAATTCCAAAGTCTGAGTGACCTTCGATCATACAATTGTCTTTGGAAAGCTTAAACGTTTGTGATCGTGAGAGAAATACCAAAAGAGTGACTTAGTGAGATAGTGTGATCTACTACTAAGTGTTTGCACTCAAAATTGTAATCTCTTATTGATTGCATAGTGGAATCCAACCAAGAAGGCTGTTAGCGTGGTAGAGTGGACGTAGGCTTGGATTAAGCCGAACCACTATAAATCTTGTGTTCTTATTCTCTTCCCTAACTCCTTTGTTTTACTCGAAGTTTATTTTATTCCGCATATATTTGTCAAGATTTATTTTAAACACCTATTCAGCCCCCTCTAGGTGTTCATACTAGCACTCTCAATTGGTATCATAGCCAAGTGCTTGGTTTATAAAAGTGTTTTTCACTTTTGAGCAAAAGATTCTTTATGGCTAGTATCTTGGCACTAGGACTTATGGAAGGGAAAAGCAATACAAGGCCACCATATTTTGATGGAAATGAATACGACGTATGGAAGAACAAAATGAAAGCATTCCTAAGATCCAGAGATCTCTTACAATGGGATGTTGTGGAAAGAGGAATCAACCCCATTGCCGCGTCTACATCAAATAAGAATGGTAAAGACAAAGAAACCAAACCCCCCGCTCCTATGTCTTGGACAGAGATGTCCAAAAGAGAAGCGCTTGATGCAAAAGCCATTTATTCTTTATATTGCGCATTGTCTCCTGCTGAATATAACAGAATCTCTTCATGTGAAACAATAAAAGAAGTTTGGGATAGATTTCATGTTACATATGAAGGGACCGATCATGTAAGAGAGGTAAAAGTAAACTTTTTGCTTGGCAAATATGAATCCTTCAAGATGAAGTAAGGAGAATTGATTGGAGATATGTTTAGCCATTTTACAGAAATTGTAAATGGTTTAGCAAATCAAGGTCAGCAAATTTCTGCCCCAATGAAGGTCAACAAACTCTTGCGAGGTCTCTCAAAAGATTGGAACCATGTCAAGACCTCAATCCGTGAAACTCAAAGAATTATGCCACTTTCCGTTGATGAATTGATCGGCACTCTTCAATCCTATGAAGTGGAACAACTCAACGACGAAGATCCCGAAGGTAAGAAGTCCATTGCTTTAATATCTAATGTTGTTTTTGATGAAACAGACTTAGAAAATAACATGGACGACGAAGAACTTGCCTTTATGGTCAAGAAATTCAAAAAGCTGAGTAGAAAAAAGAAGGAAATTCGATGGAAGAAGTCAACACAAGCAGAATGGCCAGAAAAGAATCATGAAAGAAGATGATGAGCAAGAAAATATATGCTTGATGGCACATTCAGAATCAGAGTCTGACTCGGACACAAGCTCAGAATCAGAGTTGACTCGAACACAGACTCAGAATTCGATGAGGAAATCGAGGTAAGCTATTCAAAAATTCCTCTCAAAGTTTCAAAGTATATAAATGAGCTTTGCTTAAATCTCAAATCTTCTTTTAAAATGATCTTCAAACTTAAAAAGGAGAATTCTCGGCTTAGGGAACATGATCTTTCTCAAAAAGAAAAGTTTGAAATTTTGCAAAAAGATTTTCTACAAACAAAAGAAAGTCGAGATTTACTTGTCAAAGAAAATGATTATTTAAAGAAAGAATTTTCAAATATTTCGACAAGATTTTCAAATAGTTCAAAAACATTAGAGCATATACTTTCTATACAAGTTCCTTACTATAATAAGTCGGGACTTGGTTTCATTAAGGAAAATGATTCTCTAATAGATTTTCCTAAAGTCAAGGAGAGACTTAGACAAAGACCTCCAAAGACATTTTACAAAAATCATTTTCAAAAAGTATTTGTAAAACCGGTTGGTCGAAATGCCCTCAAGTGTTCAAATTGTGGAGAATCAGATCACTTTGAGAAAGAATGTCCTAAAGTCTGGAGACCTATCAAGAAAAATTGGGTAAAAACAGCATACTCTTCTAACTCTCATGGACCCAAGAAAAAATAAGTATCAAAGAAAAGATGAGTCATTTTTTTGCAGGATATAAAGAAGAAAGAAGAAAGAGAATTTGGTAAGGAAGGTAAATTTTTTAATTTGATTTGGGCACATAATTCTCATATTCGACATATCCTTGGTTGATTGAGATTTTATAATGATCATATTTATTGAAGAAAGAATCATGTGATTTGTTTTGATACGTATGATTATTTTTGATATGCTGCTTAGAAACAAAGGAATTTATTTGGATTAATTTTATACTCTCAGATTTAGTCATATTTTGCAAAGTGAAAATCTGTTTTACGTGATGATGCAAGATATTCTTAGATATTCAATGATTTTATTCTCTCCGTTTTTATCGTACTATGACTAAATGAGAATTTATTTTTCAAAATATCATTGTGCATAATATTCTTTCTTTGAATACTTTGTTATGATGAATTAAGAAAGAATATTTGATTATCCATGGAGATTTCATATTTTGCTCTAATGTCATGGAAGGATCCAAATTGATGGATACCAAAAAGGAAATGAGTTGATTGCAGGAAATTCAATAAGGCAAGAATGATTACAAATTTACGCAGATTTTGGTGCAATAAGAAAAGAATCTCAGGCGAAAATTGGTAATATTTTTTTTTAATCAATGGTATATTGCAAATATATACCTTGGGTAAGAGAAATTTTTTCATCCCACCTTGCAAATTTCTACGTGCATTTATCATGATTTTGGATGATTATTTATTATATTGCGAATATTTTTTGTTATAAATATAAGGTATCGCAATTTTGGCACGTGATAGTAATATCTATTTTCCTTTTGCAAAATGCATATATGAAATTTATGCTAAAAAAAAAAAAACTCTTTGATCTCAAAAGATATTCTGCATATTCATGGATATTCTTGCTATATTCTTAGAAGATATACTTTATCTAGCAAGTTTGATTCGCAAATCAAAGGAAGATATTACGTGGCATTTTTGCAAAGATGATTATCCATTATACAAGAATTTGTAGGTAACAAAAGAATCTTTCATGTGAATTTTGGAAAGTTTGATCTGAAAATTATGAATATTCTATACTATCTTCTGGAGGTTCAAAGATTCTATTCCTTATGCAAAACTTTTGCAAATTGTTGAGGAAATCCCTTATGTGTCGTACGTAAGGTTGAATAGTTCTGAATTTTAATATTTGATAATTTTATATATGCTATTCAACTTATTTATTTGAAGAAATGACATTATATATTACGTGGATATTATTACAGTTTATTTCTGGAAATAGTTTGTTAAGTTTATGCAAGTTGAATTTGAGACGAGCTTGATTGAAGAAAATAAATTTTTGCCTCGAATTTCAAAATGCAAGTGATCGTTGCGGATGTTGTTGCTACAAAGGAAATACTGGAAAAATATTATATTCAACGTGCACAAGCAACCATTGTTTCTATTGTAAATATTGTCATGATTACAGGGGGAGAACGTGAATCTAAAAAGGACAGAATCGTGATCATCTCAAAACGGTAACTAATTGAGGGGGAGCTTTGATCAATTATGGAAAAATCTTTTTGGATTGATCGTGATCTTGTTATGAAAAGAAAGAAAGGTAAATGTGTCAGAATTTAAGTTTTACAAAATCCGGTTAGTGCATCTTTTATTACCTTTTGTCATTAACAAATCTCTTATTGATATTATCATTTTATTATGACAAAAGGAGTACGTGAATTTTATGATGCATCCGTGATTTTTATTGGATATTTGCTGATATATATATGATCGAAGTGAGCTTTATTACATATCTTTAAGGGTTAATACCCTAAAAAACCCCAAACTGGTACACTTGTGACAAATTTACCCCAAACTATTTTTTTGACCACCAAAAACCCCAAACTGGTATACATTTGACAAATTTACCCCAAACTAGTACACTTGTGACAAATTTACCCTCTGTTAGTTTTCGATAAATTTTATTATCAAAATATTAAGTTAAATGACACGTGACGGTTGGTCGGTATACCAATTTAGGATTTTACGCTCCGTTTGTCACCGTTTACAATTTTTGTGAATTTTTTGTGGTATTAATTCAATTTAGCATAGGGTATATTTGTCACAAATTTACCATTTTGGGGTTTTTTCCAGTCAAATAAATTAGTTTTTGGTGAATTTGTCATAAATATACCAGTTTAAGGTTTTTTATAGTCAGTCGGGGTAAATTTGTCACGGGTAAACCAGTTTGGGGTTTTTTATGGTCAAAAAAATAGTTTGGGGTAAATTTGTCACAAGTGTACCAGTTTAGGGTTTTTTAGGGTATTAGCCCTATCTTTAATATTCGATTTACTTTATAAAAGCTGATTTTTGGAAATTGTGATTCATGCAAGATATTTGTTATCATTCTCTACGTGATACTTTTTCCATTATAATCGCTTTTTGATTATGACAAAAATGGGGAGAATATATGAATATGCATATGTGTTGATTGGTTGATATTATTTATTGCATAATATTGAGCTGCGATTATTTTTCTATATGTTGTTATGCTCATCTATTTGCTATCTTCTGATATCCTTTGATTTAAATTAATATTTTTTAAAGCATGTTTACAAATATGCATATTCAGAGATTGTTTTGTCATCATCAAAAATGGGGAGATTGTTAGGAAAATCCCTTATGATGTTTTGAAGATGACAAAATAAATCAAAGGCTACTAACATGTTTGATGGTTGAGTAATAGACCATGCAGATGATAAAACATGTAAATGATATTATCAAAGTCAGAAGACGGCCAGAAGACTGAATGTAACACATGTCCAGAGTATATTTTGAAGATTTCCAGACTTCTGTGTCAAAGTCTGAAGACTGCCAGACTTTAGTGTCAAAGTCTGTTCTACATTAGAAGTTTGTCAACTCTGATTAATTCCAAATTGATTGTGAGTGAAGAACTAGAAGATAGACTCTATGCTGAAGCTGAACTGGGTACAAAACTTAAAGCTAAATATGTTCAGACTCAGATTGCAAAGTTTATCACACTCAGACTCAGATTGTAAAGTCTATTGCTCTCAGACTTTACGTCCAGAACGAGATAGAATGTAACTCAAGCCCAAATATACAACGGCTAGTGATCTGGTTTGAATTCCACATCAAGATTGATTTGATTGATTTAATCTAATTGATTGACGATTGGATCTTGAAGACAAGATCTTTCTATACGAAGAAGCTTTACTTATGGAAACCAAAATTCCGTTTGTATGGGCGATCAGAATCATTTTGGGATTCTACCTTTGTCACTCAACGGCTACCAAATCTTCTAGATACAGAGCTGTCCAATGGGTATATTGGAAGACGATTCTCCGGGATACTGTCCAACGGGTAGTTTGGAAGTGGAGGAGTATTGAAGGAGATCATGGACCGATGAATAAGTAAGAGATAGAGCGTAGAATTTATAATTCCAAAGTTTGAGCGACCTTCGATCATACAATTGTCTTTGGAGAGCTTAAACGTTTGTGATCATGAGAGAAATACCAAAAGAGTGACTTAGTGAGATAGTGTGATCTACTACTAAGTGTTTGCACTCAAAATTGTAATCTCTTATTGATTGCATAGTGGAATCCGGCCAAGAGGCTGTTAGCGTGGGAGAGTGGACGTAGGCTTGGATTATGCCAAACCACTATAAATCTTGTGTTCTTATTCTCTTCCCTAACTCCTTTGTTTTACTCGAAATTTATTTTATTCCGCATATATTTGCCAAGATTTATTTTAAACACCTATTCACCCCCCTCTAGGTGTTCATACTAGCACTCTCACTCCTTAGACCTATCAGACAGGTAACCGGACCGGATTCAGGTGTGGTTCATTCAAGTAAGAGTCATCTGAATTTGTTTATAAATTGGATCAAAGCAGATCCTTCTTTTGCCCTATTCTTTCCTTTTCCTCCTGTGAGTCCTCACTGCTGAGTGTACATTTCTTCTATCATCGGTCTTTTTTTCCTTCTTTTTTTTGTTTCTCTTTGGTTGGTTTGCCGGATCCGATATCATTTCTGTCGGCTCTAGCTGCCATAACTTCTAATGCAAAAAATGTCTTCAATTCTAGAATTTTGGGATGACAAAGTTTCTTCAAATGAGTAGTGTAACTATTGCGCTTATTAATGATAAATAAAAGGTCGAGGAAATTTACCCTTTTCCTTCAAGGTCCCACCCCTTCATATGTGCAACCTTTATAAGAGTATCCTCCCACTGCTTCAACGCATCAGAACTGAACTTCTTCTTGTGCTTGGGTATGGCGTTTTTGTACGACTTGGTTTTGAGCTTAATATCATTAGGGTACACGTCAAAGAAGATGGGGAGTATCTCTTTCTTCTTATCTGACTTTGAGGTGCATTCTACCATGTGCGCAACCTCACGAAGACACCATGAACTGGCGGCGTAATTCTTGGAGAAAATTGGAATGTAGATTCGTGACTTGTCATGCACTTTCAAAAGCTCTCCATTGATTTCTTTGCCGACTCGGAGTTCTTCGTCGTCTAGGAAGACAAGGATGCCATTGCGTCGCAAGCTACGGTAAAGGCAATCGGTGAAGTTTCTGCATGTGTCTGGTCCCCTAAAACTCAAAAACACGTCATACATGATCCAGGCGACACATCTTCCACGCTCCGGATTGCCTCTGAGCTCTTCCGGCTTCTCTTCATTCTTGTCGGTCGTCTCAGGACCCTGCCACTTATCCTAAACTCGAGTTTAAGTCTTTAAGGAGACTTCAAAATAGGAATCCATCAAACAGGCTTTAGAAAATAAGCCAAATACAGACCACTTAAAATCTGCACAACATCAAGGCCAAGATGATGGCGATTAAAGCAAAGGCTGCAATCACTCCCACCTGCGGCCGACCCTGCTCAGAGCTGTCATCACAATTAAATCCCGAAAGGACCAGCGTTTGAACCCCTAATGCCGTACGATTACGCAGATCTTGGTGGTGTCCAATTTGCAGCAGATCCTCTACTGTGCTCACCAACATTTGAACCAAAGTGTGTAAAAAGATATAATTACAACAGGATTTAGTGAAAGATGATCGACTAATGCTTCTCAAGGACAGGCGATTTTTGGCTTTGCGATTGGTCACAATATGGAGAAAATACCAAGATCGCAGAGACGATGAAGGTGAATTTCCGTGAGAGAGAGGTTAGACAGTACAGTATGCAAACCACTATAGCGAAAAAGTTCCACAGACCACCCTGCTGCTGGTTGAAGCATCGGTGTTGAAAAACACAACTCAAATTTATTTTTGTGGTTGGAAATATCATGGAAACAAAACAGAATTTTCGACGAAAATTTCATAAACTTGCTATCATCGCCGAGCGCAAGCACCGAAATATCACCCAGCTGGTATTGACAATGGTATTCGAATGTTAAGAATTGTTCGCTATATTGTTTCATGAAAACGAGAAACTTATCAGACCCAAAAATCACTGTGGAAGAAAATACGGCAATCCCACACCTACCCCAAAAGAAATTTTTTTATATGGAGTGCTTGCCAACATGCCCTCGCTCCCAAGGATAAACTATTCAGGAGGTAAATCTTACCTCATCACCTTTGCAGTCTCTGTAATCGAAGCCCCGAAACGGTAGAACACGCTTTCCTTCTTTGTCCGTGGACAAGGAAGATTTGGAAAGATACAACTCTGAACATCAATATCTCCGCTCAGGGTTCTTCGCGATTCTAAATTTGGTTAGCTGAATTTGAACATACCTTAATCACCTTCGAGCTTCTAGCGGTTTGTTCTTCGGCAAATTTGGAAAGCTCGAAACCACTCTGTCCTTCGAGCGCAAAAACCAGACCCAGCACAGGTAGTCGATGAAGCATCTCGATCGGTGTCTCCCTGTTAAGAAGGAAACCAAAATTGCAGCAGGCTTCCGCCTCCATCAATGGCGGCCACCAGAGCCGCGGGGGGAATTGAAAATTAACATTGATGGAGCTTACCTGGCTGGAACGAACGAAGGTGCGGTGTCGAGTGTTCACCGCGACAGCTCTGGGAGGCTGATTTGATGGTTTCGCGCGGTCGATCAAGGCGTCTTCAGCAGCTCAGGCGGAGGTGCAATCAATAGTGGAAACCCTCATGAACTTCTCCACGGGAACCGAAGCGTCAGTTGAAGTGGAGAAAATATTCAAGAGAAGATTCAAAGTGGGATCGGATCACTTTGGTCTTAAGAGGCGATGCTAATCCGGGAGACAGTTTTCAGTTAGAGGTCACTTTCATTCGTAGATAGTGAGAGATTTAGAATATTCGATTGAGATGTGATGGATTTATGAGATGGGCTTAAGGCCCGTCAGCCCAAGTTGGGCCCAAAAAGCCCGGCCCACGGGAATAGGGCCCGTGGATGGGGGAAGGTATAAAAGGGAGGAGAGAGAGAGAGATGACAACTCTTGACAAAATGAACGTACGTACGTTCCTTTTCCCACGCTCTCTCTCTCAAAAACAAAAAGGAACAGTAAGCAAACGGCTACACTGTCTTCCCTTTAAGGCGTCATCGGATCGAACAGGGCTAGTTTTTCTTCCTCTTCCGCATTGGTGTTTAATCTGTGGCTAACAAGGTACGCTCGACTCCGTGGTGTGCTTTACGATCGGTGATACGTGTTATTTCCTGGGCTTCGTCTTCCGCATTGATTTAGGGGTTTGATTCGGTGTCGAATCCGGTTTTCGGGGATCCGTTATTCCCAACATTGGTATCAGAGCCCTAGTTCACGTTTTCCCGATCAATTTGATGTTTTTTGATTGATTTTTCGCGAAAAGTTTTCGGCCGTACGGATCGGGGCGAGAAATCCCGACACCCGAGCGTTGTTCGGCCATTTTTCTGAGTTTTCGTAAGTCGAAAACAAATTCTGAAGGCACTGGGTGAAAGGCGACGTGGAGACGAGTCCGGCGACATGTCGCCCGTCACCAGGAGACGCCGCACGCGCCCACACGCGCGGCCGGAAGCCGCTGCGCGTGGGCGCCACGTGCCCGAAGCGCTGGCAAAGGCCAGCGCGTGAGCCACACGCGCCAGTGACGAACCGACACGTGCGCGCCGGCAACCGGCAAACCGACACGCGCCGGTATGCGGACCGACGCATGCTGACGTCATCATGACGTCACTCAACGGTCAGTAACCGCTGGGATGACGTCATCGATGACGTCAGCGATGACGTCGGTTGGCCGGGCGGCGACCCGACCGGAGGCCCGACCCGACCCGACCCGCGGACGCAGGCACGCGCCTGGCACGTGCAGAATGACGTCTGCGTGACGTCATCCAGCGCACGCGCGCGGCACGTGCGTCGGTCCGCGCGAGCGGTCCGACCGGCCCGACCGGTCCGACGACCGACGACCGTTGACCGTTGACCACAGTTGACCGACGACCGTTGACTTTGACCGTTGACCGTTGACTTTGACCGTTGACCCGAAAAAAAAAAAAAAAAAAAGGAATTTGTTTTCTTTTTCATTCATGCCTATGTGGGTTATAAGTAATCCATTTTTAATTCTGCATTTGTTGCATGAATCATGGAAAATTATGTATTTTCCCTTGTGTTTGTTATGGATTATGAGTAATCCATTTTTAGTTCTGCATTTGTTGCAGGAACTATGATGCGTTATGCAAGGACACCTGCAATCCCGAGAACGGAGGAGGGAAATGCAAGACTTAAAAGGCTGATGTCAGAATTATCTAATTATCGGTGGCATGATGGTGATTTAGTATCACATGTGGTCAGGGTCAATCAGATGATATAGGAAATCATCTGGAATGGTTATCTTATGCCGGATTTTGAGAAAGTGCCGGCTTTGATGAACACTCTTCCACCTGAATGACAAGCAGTGTTGGATCGGCTATGGGAGGTCAACGTGGTCTCGGGTTATAGAAAGCTAGTGGAAGCTTTTGTGAGAGAGTACTATAGGATTGAGTTAACCAAAACTTCAACCCTTAGATTGAGCACCACATGGCGCCGAGTGAATGCGCCTTAGAGGCGACATGAAAGCTCTCCAAAAGTTTTTCCATGGTTAGCAAATGTGCCTTCAGTTTTCTCAGATGTTTTGACTGATAGATTAGAAGGGACATTCCCTATTTATTTCTTTGATTAATTATGTAATATTTACTACCTGATTGTTGTTGATGTAGCAACCGATATATTAGTTGTATCATGTGAAAGCATTGTTGTTTTATTGGATGTTAAGATTTTATTTGCTTTCTGCAATTGCTGGTTGCTGTGGGTAATTAGCTGTGGGTATTAATAGAAGTTTTTGTAACTTCATAGAATTGATTTTGCATAAGACAATTATATTAATGATAATTTTGAGTTAGGATTTTGGAGGATGATTGGAAACGTAGTGACCTTTTGATTCTGAAGCCTTGCTTGAAATTATTTATTAATATGATGGGTCTATGCAAATAGGGATGCATAAATGATAGGCATTAATTATTCGTGCATGTATGTCTGATGTGTTCAGATCGATGGTTTCAGCAACTAAGAACGTAATTGCTAATATGAACGGCAACAATTGTGAAATATTGAATATGAAGATTCAATATGTGCTAGAAAAGCAAGAAGCACTAGAAGCTCTTAACCATGTTATGGAAGATCTTGAGGATGCCATGCGCCACCTTGAGCTAGTAGAGGACCGCCTAACGGCATTTGAGTCGAAAACGGACATTTGCAATGCAGGTTCTAGCTCAGAAAGGGCTTTGAGCTCTAAGCGCAAGCGTATTGATTCGTTCAATATGTGGGAATGCAAAGGATCAAGTCATTGTTGCAAGAAATCAAGAGTTAACCAACACAAGAGAGGAAAACGTCCTCAAGTGAAGAAAATGTCAAGGGTGAGGTGTTACAATTGTGACAAGAGAGGTCACTATGCTTGCAACTGTTGTGAGCCAAAAAAAAGTAAACACCTCTTGTACATTTGAGAACTTTGCTTAAGTGTTAAGTTTTGTTTTATTGGCTGAATCCAATCCTTTGTGGACTGTAGATTCAGAAGTGACAGACCATGGAGGGAAGGATAGAGAATCCTTCGTGGAATTCCGACAAGTACCAACTGGAACTAAGTGGATCCATATGGGAAACAACTCCAGAGCTGAAGTAAAGGAATTGGCACCTGCCAATTGAACATGAGTGGTGGACGCACCTTAATGTTCTATATGCTCCGGAGATTCGTCGAAATTTAGTGTCTATCTTAATGTTGGTTAAGCTTGGTTTTGGTATGAACTTCCATAATAAATGTATAGATTTGTGTTTAGATACAAACTACTATGGTTGTGGTCACTTACTGAATGGTTTTATTGTACTAAATATTGACTGTGATGATGTCAATATGTTATTCCCTTGTTTCACGTCTTCTACCTTATATGATAATGATGTGAATATGGTGACATGCTAGACTTGGTCATATGGGCCAACAACGTATGAATAGGCTAGCCAAAGAAGGCTTGTTGGGTGAAATTCAAAAAGTCGATTTGCCCATATGTGAGCATTGCCTAGTAGGGAAAATAACAATGAAACCATTTAGAAAAAAGATAAAAGAGCTGAATTTCCTCTGCATTTAATCCATTATGACGTCTGTGGTTCAATGAATGTGAGAGAAAGGCATGGGCTGTTTATTTCATCACTTTTATAGATGATATACTCGATTCGGATATGTCTATTTGATTTCTCATAAATCTGAAGCATAAGTTGTTTTGAAAAGGTTTGTGAACTTGATAGAAAATCAATTAGACAAGAAAATAAAAGCATTGAGATCCGATCGAGGTCGAGAATATTTATCTGATGAGTTCAGAAAATTATGTGATGAAAAGGGAATAGAAAAATAGTTGTCTATTCCATATACTCCTCAACAAAATGGTGTTGTAGAGAGAATAAACAGAACCCTACTGGAATGGTTAGGTCCAAGATGGCGCATGCTAACTTACCTATCACTCTTTGGAGTGATGCGTTGTTAACTGTTGCCAATATACTTAACCGGATGCCTTCCAAATCAATTATTTCCACTTCATATGAGTTATGGACAGTTAGAAAACCGGACTTAAGTTTTCTTAAGCCATGGGGTTGTGCTGCCTATATTCATGAGTCCTCTCACAAGTTTGGGAAATTGGGTCCCAAAGGAAATAAGAGTATTTTCATGAGATACTGCGAACACTCAAAAGGGTATGTGTTCATAGGTGAGCAGGAAAGTGGGAGTATAACTGAATTTGAATCACGGGATGTCACATCCTTAGTGGATGAATTTCCTAAGAAGGGCGAAATAAGGGAAGATTGTTCCCTATTTGAAACCTTAGATCAAGATAATGATGTCAGTGGAGTTCGTCCAAGTGGGAGTAATATGAGATGTGATGAATTGAATTCAACTCATTCTCAATTGCAACCACCTGATGTGACAACATCATCATTACCTAATCCAAGTGGGAGCATGATGGGGAATGATGTGCTAAGTGTACAATCTCCCATACGGTGAACAAGTCGCCAAAGTATTCCCCGTCAATGTTTTGACATTGAAAGGGAAACTTTTATGGTTGCTCCACAAGATGAGGATGAGCCAAGAAATATTAATAAGGCTCTAAATTGCCCTAATAAGGAAAAATGGATTCATGCAATGAAAGAGGAAATGGAGTCAGTGAAGTCAAACCATGTTTAGGAACTGGTTGATTTTCCAAAAGGACGCAGAGCTATTGGGAACAACTGGGTTCTCAAAATAAAGCGAAAGGCTGATGGCTCGATAGAAAGGCATAAGGCTCGCCTTGTGGCGAAGGGGTATAATCAACAGGAAGAAATTGATTATGAAGATATATTTTCTCCTGTAGTGAGATTTACCTCGATTCGCATTATTCTGGCAATAATGGCAAGTATGGATCTTGAGTTACATCAAATGGATGTAAAGACTGCTTTCCTCAATGGAGAATTAGAGGAAGGAACATATATGGAACAACCTGCTGGTTTCATAGTGAAAGGCCAAGAAGAAAAGGTATGTCGACTTTGGGGGTCGATATATGGCCTTAAGCAGTCATCAAAATAATGATATATACGTTTTTCATAATGCCATAATGGCATGTGACTTTACAATGATAGATGAGGATCATTGTGTATATATCAAAAGATCCAATGATCAATTTGTGATCATATCATTATATGTTGATGATATACTAATTACTGGAAACAATATGGAGTTTGTTAATACTGTCAAAAGTTGGCTGTCTTCCAACTTTGAGATGAAGGATATGGGTGAGGTTGCATACATACTTGGAGTTAAGATTTCAAGAGATCGTTCGAAGATATCGTTGTCTCCTTCGCAAGAAACATATATAAATAAAGTTCTTGAACGATTTCGTATGCAAGACTGTAAACCCATAGACACTCCTATAGCAAAAGGTGAAGGATTGAGCCATAAACTGTGTCCAAGGACTCCATAAGAGAAGGAACAAATAAAACATGTTCCTTATGCTAGTGCTGTTGGAAGCTTGATGTACGCTATGATGTGTACAAGACCTGACATATGTTTTTGCAGTTGGAATGGTGAGTAGATACCAATCCAACCCAGGTCAAGCACAATGGAAAGCCGTTAAGAGAATACTGAGGTATCTAAAGGGGACTGCTGATTATACGATGAGTTATAAAGGAAAGGATCTGCGACTCTAAGGCTATCCTGATTCTGATTGGGGAGGAGATTTAAATGAAAGGAAATCTACCTCTGGGTTTGTTTTCTTACCGAATGATGGCACCATATGTTGGAGCTGTAAGAAACAAACATGCATAGCCTTGTCCCCGATGAAAAATGAGTTCGTGGCATTATCAGCAGCAGTATAAGAAGATGTTTGGCTTAAGAGATTATTGGATCATTTAGGTGTTATTGGAAGTGCTGCAGATTCATTATTGGTTAACTGTGATAGCCAAGCAGCGAAAGTGTATACCAAAGATCCAAAATATCATGGCAAGACCAAACATATAGATACCGAGTATAATCTTGTCAAGGATATGGTTGCACGAAAAGATGTGAACTTAGAGTACATACTACGCATAGAATGGTAGCAGATCCTATGATAAAGCCAATACCTAGATATGTGTTTTGTGGTCATATGAAATCTCTAGGATTGCGTAGAGACTGATGTACTGAATATTGTATTTTCCCTAAGTGTTCACAATTTGATGAATTTGTGTTTTCATCATTAATGCCTATGAATCTTTGTTTGATCTTTATGCATCTTAATGCTCGGTACATTATTTTCAGTTGAGAAAGTATGTCGGACAGATATAAGATTAGCCCACTCACATGGGTAATCGCCTCTATTTACTGTGTGATAAATAGAGATGAGACTGTTTTTAAGCTTATTATTTAGGTGATAATCGAAAGCTCAAGCTTGAAACACGTATGTCGCCTTAACTGAGTGTTAAGATGAGGACATAATACTAAAGATGTCCGAAAGTAAAATACCCCACATATTTTACTTTATCTGTCTAAGATGCCAGATGTGAGTTCTGATGAATTTTGTGAATGAGTAGATACGTGAACTCAAGTTAGACATTGGGTATGTCTGAACTATCATATGTACGGTATTGAAGGTGTAGACATACGCTCCATGGGAAAGGAGTTAATACCGTAATACGTATTTCATACTACGTATGCATGAGACGACCAATAAGAGTGGCAAAAGTTTGATCTCAACTTTTATGTCGTGTGAGACTCTTGAGGAAAAGAGTTCCTCAATTTTTAGTCCCCTCATGACTCTTACTTATTCTCAAGATTTCTATTTAGTGTTTGCTATCTTAGGATGTTGCCAATGGTCATGAGTGATTCGATCTAATGGGGCATTTCTAGAAAAGCAAGCTGGACTGAAATTGAGAGTTTGAAGGAAAGAGGAAGATCGATTTTGGAGAATCACATTGTAGTTTTGTATTCACCGGTTAACCAATTATGACTGTCTTTGGGATAATCATAATTGTGAATACAATATATATATCATTGTTTAAAAGAGATCAAGAGAGATATAAATGTGATCGATCGATCTAGGGTACTGCATACTAAATCTACTCAGGATGTGATGCCCATTATGAGCTGCTATATATTCCTAACAGATGTATGGCAACGAGCTCTCAAAGTATGCTGGTCGCACGGATTATTCACCAGTATGAATGTTGAAGAGAGGTAAAGAGAATACTGTTCGGCCCACCATGTGCGAGTGGGAGATGATGGATTTATGAGATGGGCTTAAGGCCCGTCCGCCCAAGTTGGGCCTAAAAAGCCCGGCCCACGGGAATAGGGCCCGTGGATGGGGGAAGGTATAAAAGGGAGGAGAGAGAGAGAGAGATGACAACTCTTGACAAAATGAACGTACGTACGTTCCTTTTCCCACGCTCTCTCTCTCAAAAACAAAAAGGAACAGTAAGCAAACGGCTACACTGTCTTCCCTTCAAGGCGTCATCGGATCGAACAGGGCTAGTTTTTCTTCCTCTTCCGCATTGGTGTTTAATCTATGGCTAACAAGGTACGCTCGACTCCGTGGTGTGCTTTACGATCGGTGATACGTGTTATTTCCTGGGCTTCGTCTTCCGCATTGATTTAGGGGTTCGATTCGGTGTCGAATCCGGTTTTCGGGGATCCGTTATTCCCAACAAGATGGTAAGAATGGATACATATATATAAGTTTTGTTTACCATCTCCCACGCTTAAGACTCAGTCTTCCATTGTTTGAAGGTGAATGCAATAGTGGACTTCTACGTGGGTTTCCTGCTGTGACCAATTTAGAAGGCTTAGCCTCTGAAAGACGGAGGGCCACAATCCCATTCGTCATTTTTTATCTACATAAGCCAAGGCCCATAGCACTAGCGACGTTTCCGGCGTAAATGCAAGGTGGATGTATAGCTGATATAGGATCTTGTGGAACAGGATTTGATTCTTGTTGACACCTAGATTTTGACGGTCCGTTTAGTCATTAATTGCATAGTATATAGATTTAGATTGCATTTATTTTGTTATTTGCATATTTTGGACCGGTCGTGAATGTGTTCAAATTAGTTGGACTAAGCCCACGAAGCGAGCTGGTTGGCCCAAGCCCATGTTTTTTAATTATCTCGTGAAGAATTAAAAAGTTTGAAATTTTTCCAGATATGAATCTTTTGGATAGAGCACATGTGTGAAAAAATATTGCGATTTATCTTCGCGAGATTTGGATTTCGAGAAAATATTCATCATAATCTTAAATTTTTATCAATAGCGATCGTTTGGTGAAAATATATCGCGGATGTAGATTTGAAGGGGAAATTGAAAGCTTATCTTTTACCCCCTATAAAAGCAACCGCGTACGATGAGGGGAGGGGGGCTTCTTTGGAAAAAATTCAGAAAAAGTGAAAGGGGAGAGAAGCCATCCGTAGAGGTTGAGAGAAAAGGAAAAAAGCAAAAAAGGTTCTGCAGAAAAGCGAAGGAAGAGGGAGAGTGACGTGAGAGAGAGAGAGAGAGAGAGGAGAAAAGTAAAGGGGTGATTTGACCCCTACTATTCACCATCTTCCCCAAATTGTTGCTCCTCCTCTGCAACTTCCATCGACGAAGCTTCCGCCACCGTCCTTCTTCGACGCCGCGCCGCGCCTCAACGCCTTGCCCCGACGGCCCGAAGCCTCGACGCTCCACTCTCCACGAGCAAACTAGCCACGGCCGCCCCGAAGCTAGCCACGACCGCCGCGCCTGAACCCCACTCCGACGGCTCGTTTCATCCGACGCCGCGCCTCCACCTCGGCGTCCCCGTAGCCGCCGTCCTGATCTTCCCGCTCGCTGCACCATCGCCGACCCGCAGCTTTTACTCGAGCCAAGTGATCCACAGCCGTGCCTCCGTTTCCGTCGCCCTTGCCCCGTGAAGACGCTCCTGCAGTCCCGCGGCCTTGCCAGTCCACGCCGCAGCCCAACGACTCGCGATCAACACCCATGAAGAGCCCCTGCAACGCTGCTGCCCCTCGCCGGACCTTCATTGGAGCCCCGACCGCGACGCCCTTGCTGGACCGACGGTGACCACCACACGGGCACAAGCCTGCTGAGAAGAAAAAAGGAAAAAGATCATTTAGGTAGTTCTTCTTTTATTACTTTATTATTATTATTTTAAGGTTATTCTCACTTATTTATTTGTTCTCTTTAGTAGGATTATTCCTAGGTATATGATTAACAAACATGAAGGTGCCCCTCGAGTGAGGGATTGATAGTCCGATTTTCGCGCCCGAAATCCGACTCGCAATCCCTTATAAAAATCGACAATCCAATCTCAAGCCCGAGATTTGATTCGCGATTTAATTTAAAATTGGCCAACCCGATCTCATGCGCGAGATATGGTTCGTCAATTTTTAGATATCAATCTTATCCTTGTTTGATTTGCTGTTGGTTGAATCAATCTTATTTTCGTAAAAGAAAAATCCAAAAAATACTTGAGTTAGGATTAGATTTGCTGTTTTAGGGTTAAAATTTGCTGTTTTAGATATCAATCTTATCAATATTGTCTTGCTTGATTTGATATCGTGTGTTTGCATCAATTTTATTTTATAAGAGGAAAAAAAAATCAAAAAAAATTCAAATTAGGGTTATTCTTAATCTTAGAATTAAAATCGCGATCTGATTTCGAATTTTTAAATGAGAAAATCAAATAAAGATCCGAATAAGAGTTAGATTTGTTTTTGTTATCTTGCATGTTAGGATTGCAATCTTATCGTGAATTTTTAAATAAAAAAAAATCAAAAAAAAAGTGCGTTCATTTAGTCTTTTATTTGAATTGCATGTTTAATTATTTGTTCGTTTTAATTTCGAATTTCTTAAAGAAAAACACAAAAAAGATCATTGTGCATATTAGATTGTGATTGCATATCTCATTTTAAATTTAGATCATTTTTGCATTTTAGATTTAGATAATGTCTTAGTTTAAATTAGGATTTAATATGACTTAATCCCTAAGTTAAACTAGATAGAATCTTAATCTAGCTAAGATCATTTCAAATTTCATAAAATTTGTCTTAGGATAAATTAGTTGAAATTTCTAGGATAGATTGCATTTTTTAAATTAAAAACGTCATTTGCATGTCATATAAGATTAAGTCCATGAAATGCACGTCATTTTAGTGGCTATTGTTAGGTTCTATTTTAATTGGAAATTGCCGTCATTAGATTTGGCCATTTAATAAATGTCATTTGACATATAACTCTTATATTAAATTGCAATGCTGCATATCATTTTAGTTAAAATAATTTTATACGTCATTGCATTGCATTGCATTGCATGTCATTAAGGTTAGGTCATTAGATTAATTTACATTGCATATTTAAATGTTGCATTTCTTTAATTTCGAATTCCATAGAAAAATACAAAAAAAAATATTTAGAATAAATCATCTCATGCTTAGAATAGACTACATGCTTATTTATGTCATATCGCTTAAGTCATATAGCTAAGTCATGTTGCCATGTCATATCATTTCATATTAAATTAGTGGCATGCATTGCATAAAGTATGATTCTCATTAATTAAGTGAAAACAAAACAAAAATTGCGTGTTAATTAGAAACCATATCTAGGGATGTTGATGTGGATTTTAATTTAACATTGCAGATGCTTTCGTTGCTTCGAGGTAAGTCCTGCAATTTATTTATTACTGAGTGTTAAATTGGTGGTATGCGCACATGTATGATCACCTCACATGTTAGAAAGTTAAATTATAATCAATTCAAGCTGCTTGCTAAACATTTTTTCAAAATAAAAAGAAAGGTACCGAAAGGGCGTTAGAGAAATCTAACGTAACCAAGTCCCCGTACCCTTAGTCTCTGGTTCATAGGAGTAAAATAATTCTCCCGTTATTTTACTTGGGTTTCTAATCGACCCACCAAAAATAGATTAGTGGCGACTCCTAATGAAAAAATTGCATGTTAACAATTTAAACCTAAGTCGCGAATTGGTATGGGCTTGGGAGAGCCCGAGCTAAGCTTAAAGACTTAGTAATCCATTAGCCTAGTTTTAGGTGATCCAAACCCTGAAAAATTGGGTCGCGACAATTCTGCAAGCAGTTCGGTAAGAATGAAGAAATTTAGAATCGTGCCTAGAATCGTGAATAAAAGGAATTTCATGAATTTAAGTTGAAGATATAGGATTTTGTTAAAATAGCTCAAGATGAAGAAATGAAACTTATCAGTATGGTCTGTTGTCAACTGTCTATGGACAAAAGATTATGTGGCGCACTTATAATTTGGAAAATTTACCCAATCAGTCTAAACCTTTAGTTGGTAGCCGAATCTAATATCATTTCTGTCGGCTCTAGCTGTCATAACTTCTAATGCAAAAAATGTCTTCAATTCTTGAATTTGAGAATGACAAAGTTTCTCCAATCGAGTAGTGTAACTATTGCGCTTATGAATGATAAACAAAAGGTTGAGGAAAATTACCATTGTCCTTTAAGTTCCCATCTCTTTAGATGTGCAACCTTTACAAGAGCATCCTCCCACCACCTCAATGCATCATAGTCGAACTTCTTCTTATGCTTGGGTATAGCCTTCTTGTACAATTCAGTTTTAAGCTTGACGTTGTCAGGGTCCACGTCAAAAAAGATGGGGAGTATCTCTTTCTACCCATCTGATTTTGAGGTGCGTTTGTTCATGTGCGCAACCTCACGGAGACACCATGAACTGGTAGTGTAGTTCTGGGAGAAGATAGGTATGTAGATCCGAGACTTGTTGAGCGCTTTCAAAAGCTCACCACCAATTCTTTGCCGACTCGGAGTTCTTCGTTGTCTAGGAAGACATGGACTCCAGCGAGTCTCAATTTGTGGTAAAGGCAATCAGTGAAGTTGTTGCGTGTGTTTGATCCCTTGAAACTCAAGAACACATTGTACTTATATCCTGGCGGTGCATCTTCAACGCTCAGCATTGCCTCCGGGCTCCTCCGGCTTTTCTTCATTCTCGTCAGTTGTCTCAGGACCCTGCCAATTATCATGAATCTGAGTTTAAGCCTTCGAGGAGACTTCGAAACAGGAACCCATGAAACAAGCGATGGAAAATAAGCCGAACAGAGGAGAACACTTACAGAACGCACAGCATCGAGGCCAAGATGATGGTGATTGAAACAACGGCTGCAATCAGTCCCATTTGCGGCTGATCCTGCTCAGAGCTGCAATCGCCAACAAATCCCGACAGGACCAGCATTTGAAACCCCAAACTCGTACGATCACGCAGATCTCAGTGGTGTCCAATTTGCGGCAGATCCTCTGCTGCGTTCACCAATATTTGAACCAAAGCGTGTAAAAGGAGCTAATTGTGACGGGATTTAGTGAAAGAAGATCGACTAGTGCTTCTCACGGACAGGCGATTTTGGCTATGCAATCGCTCTCAATAAGAAGAAAATACCAAGAACGCGGAGAGGATGAAGGCCATCATTGGTATTTTGAATTTCCATTTGGGGGGGGGGGGGGGGGGGGCTGCAAGGTTCAAGCGATCAACCACCAACCTTCCCTTATCTCAGTGAACATGCCCCCAAGTGAGCAACCCTTGACAAGAAGTGTGCATCGCATTCATGTCCAGAGTGAAAGTATGTCCATTTTGATGAAAGTCTGAAATCCTGTTAACACTCCCAATGCATTGCAACTTGTGAGAGTGGCACTTCCTAGGAGAAACTACACAGGCATGTAAAAAAAGGATCTTATGAGTGGCAGATCAACTCTGCTGTAAATCTTTCAAGAAGATAAACGGGCAGGATACAAAGTGGTGGCACAAAATTGCACATATGGCAAAGGCATCCATCCTAGCAATTAGCAAATTGCAAAGCAGAGGGGTGAAAAAGAGGGTAGATTTTTTAACTTGGATTCAGAAGGAGTAGATCTTCCGACAGAAAAAGGAAAGGCTGAAGAAAGGGGGAATGAGAAAAAAGCAGTCAAAGCCAATCATGGCCTAGAGAATTTCATGTGGAGGTGTTGGGGGTGAGGGACAATCATGCGACCCCCTGCTAATCAACTTTAATCAGAGAGCATGAATAAAATGTTCTATGTTTTTCACTTGTCCTAATCAATTGGGGTTTCATCATTAGGTTTAGATGCCTCGGATCTAGCGAGTCATGCAAGAAGCCAAAGAGTGGGAGAATAAGGAAAATGGGTTTTTTTAAGTTGGGTTTGGGAGGGAAGCAGAAAAGGTTGGTGGCCTAATACCCAGAAGAAGCCAAAATTCTTTCAACCCATTTTGCAGCATGATCCTTTCCTTTTTATCATTTTTTTTTTCTTTTCTCATTTTCGAGATTTAGTTGAGGAGGGAAAGTGATGTTTTTTCAATGGTAGGGACAGGGAACATGGCACGTACGGGGATGAATCCGGGATGAATTTAGAAAAAAGGGTAGAGCAGTTCCATGAGGCAATGTCTCTTCTCCCATCCTTTTTCACATGGATGTCCATGTGCATGTGAGGACATCCACATGGTCCGAGCCGCCCATCCTTTCCTTTCCTCCCTAGGCCATGCCGTGACAAAGATTGGGTTGGACTCATGCTCTTTTCTCTCTCTCTCTCTCTCTCTCTCTCTCTAAACATTGGGAAAATTCTGTGCAAAATCATGTCCATTGTCATGAAAAGACATAATATAGACTTGTTTTATTAGACAGAGCTAGATGTAAATTAGAAATTTTTAGTGTACGGTCCATATTCTCAAAAGGGGAGCCCTTATAATTGTTGTGCTATTTCATTATATACGATTGGCTTGGTTTATTAGAATAGGTTTATTTATTTGTCTCTTTGTATTGACGTGATTCGAGAATAAATTGTAGAATGACAATAGACATTAAATTAGAATTGAGTTGAGAGCACTCGAAAAGACTTTAAAGTAGGGAACATAATTAGGTAACCAAATTTTAAAAAATGGTTTTTTTCTTTTTATTTATTTATCAGGGAACTTATTAGGTAATCGAAATAGGAATTCTCTCTCTCTCTCTATGCACTCTTTCGATTCCCTTCCATTGTTTGGATGGGTAGGATGGTCTATTTCGTGGGCGAGGGGATATAGGCTCGAATCCACTAAATGAAGGTCTTTTTGGGCTCGTTTCTTGGACTATAAATTGCAGAAGGGAGACATGTATAAAAAGGACAGGGCCTACAAATCGGCCCGTTGGATTACAACCAAATCGAAAAAACGAGTCTACAATAACTAGCGGTAAGCAAAAAGCATGGTTCGAACAGTCAGACCAAACCAAACAGTTTTTGGCGGTTTGGTCAGTTTAAGAGCACTTTATACTATACAAAGTATCGATGAGATTAGTGTGTTTAATTGATTCAATTATCTATTTATCTTAATGGAGTAGGCTGGCTCATGGGTCCGCCATCTACCTTCACCCTAAATTGAGATTGGACAATTCAACCTATCTACATCTAGGCAAACATGAGCCAATTTGTTTAGCGATTGTGCAAACCGATGGAGGCCCTTGGTCAAGGGCCACCACCAATGAAGGCCGCTCTTGCCCAAATTAACGATGATGGCTACGGGAATTGACATCTATAGAGAGGGTGTGATGGAGAGGGACGAGTACGTGTGTGGAGGGACAAGCCGATCAAGGGAAGTGTGATGGAATGGTGTTGGCGATGGTGAGGAGCTGATGGCCAATAGAATTGAACATATAGAAGCCCGTCATTTTACTTATTACCGGAACCAAATGAAAACCTAACCTGAAAGGTGAAACTTAAATTCTCAGTTGATAGCTTTAAGCCAGTTATTCGTTAACAAAATTCATCACAAAATTAGAGTTGAATGGAACACATAAATCACGTAGGTACGTAAAACTAGGTGAGATCCACTGGCGCACAGTCTTCTCTTGTGTGCAATTTCGCTCCATAATCTTGACTACACATAAAGAAAATCCAAATAACGATTTCAAATTTTAATTTTAATTTGAAAGTTTATATATATATAATGTTCTTTTTAAGATATATCACAACGACATGATATAACAAAATCTACAAACATGTAATTTAAAATAGTCTATATGATTATTGATTAGCATAAAAACTGTCTTTATTTATTTATTTTCTCTAGATAAGAAATATGCAAAACAGAAAATTGTGTAATTTCTGTATATTTCTGTGTGTTTGATAAATCAAAATGAAGAATACACGAGTCTACTTATAAGCTTTATTAGATGTCTATTTCAGGTAACGAGATAATCAATTACAATCCACTAATCGTTGTATACATTAAAAGGATGATTATATCTCCTAAATATATGCACAATCACAAGAGATGTGAAAAATCAAGGAAAATATCCTAAATATCTCTAACTCTCTCTTAAACTAATTTCCTTCTCTCTCTGGGCACAGTTATTATTTCTTTTTCCCTATACGCTTACGTAAGTGCTCTCTTCCACTGGTTAAAACATATCCTTGACAACATGGATAATCCATCTGAAAAATAGTTCAAACAAGAATCAGACGAAACGTCAACTGATTATTAAAATGCGGTGCAAATGAATTTTGGGGAATAAATTATATTGTATCTACTATTACACGAAGTATAATTCATTTAATCTGAAAAAAAGGGGGACCATGACTTTCGTTGTTTTTGGGGTATGGATAATAATTTGCACAGTGATTAGCGAAATGTTCCTGTTATTATATTTCCCCATTTTCTAAAATTTAGCCCCGAAAGAGGAACATTCTATATGATTGTAATAATTCTCAGTGCTATTTCATTATATATGATTGGTTCGATTTATTAGAATGAATTTAGTTGTGTTCTCTCCATATTGATATGATTCAAGAATAAATTGTTGAGCAACAATAGACATTAAATCAAAACTGAGTTGAAAGCACTCGAAAAGACTTGGAAATAGGGAATATAGTTAGGTAATTGAATTAGAAAAAATGGATTTTTTTAAAAATTTTATTTTCAGAGAACTTAATTAGATAATCGAAATAGGAATGGTTTTTTTTCTTTTTTCCTCTTTTCCTATTATCATGCACTTTTTTGAGTCCCTTCCATGGTTTGTAACTTTGTATGGATAGGTTGGTCCATTTTGTAGGCGAGGACAAATAGGCCGGAATCCACTAAATAAAGGTCTTTTTGGGCTCTTTTCGTGGACTCTAAATTGGAGAAGGGAGAGATGGACCTTTATTGTATAAGGAGAAAAACAAAAGGACGGGGCCTACAAATCAGCCCATTATATTCCAATTAAATCGAAAAACGAAGTCCATGATAACTAGGGGTGACGACAAATATGGTTCGAACCGTCACACCAAACCAAACAGTTTTTGATGGTTTGACCGGTTTAAGAGTACTTTATATTGTACAAAATATCAATGAGATTAGTGTGTTTAATTTGTTGAGAAAACTCATAGTAGATTTTGATGATAACAAGACTGTCCATGAGATTTTAGTAAATTTGATAATTGTCTTGAAGTATGTTGATCTAGGAAATAAATTTAACACAAATTACAAAGTCTACTTCAGACAAAATAAACTTAGACTTGAATCTAGATATTATATTGAAGACAAAGACTAAGAGAATTACTCTCATTCTCATCCTGACGAAGTTTAGAAGGAAGCAGAATGAGACCAGTCCAGGATGAATAATGGCCAGTAATCTAGTTTGTTTCACACCTCCAGAGATTTGATTCATTCAATCTTATTTGATTGGCAAATTAATCCCAAGACAAGTACTTTCCAAACATAGAAGCTCTATTTATAAAAACCGAGACTCAAATTGTATGGGTGAGCAAAATGAAGTAGAGATTACATTGTTATCGCTCAACGGTCACCAAATCTTCTTGATATAGGTTTGTCCAATGATATAATGGAAGACGATCCTCTGGATATTATCCAAAAGCTAGTTTGGAAGTGGAAGAGGAGAGAAAGTGAGATGAGGCCAAGAATCTATAATTCTAAAGTTCGAGCAAACTTTGAATATACACTTGTTCTTCATGAGCTTAAAAGTTTATGATTGTGAGAGAAGTACATAATGAATGATTAAGTGAGATAGTATGATCTATCATCGAGTGTTTGTACTCAAAGTTGTAATATCTTGTTGATTATATAATGGAATTTAGCTAATATGCTGTTAACATGAAAGAGTAAACGTAAACTTGATCTAAACCAAACCACTATAAACTTTGTATGCAATTTCTCTTACCCTTTAATTATTATTATTATTATTATTATTATTATTATTATTATTATTGTTGTTGTTGTTGTTGTTGTTGTTGTTGTTGTTGTTGTTGTTGTTGTTGTTAAAGTCTATTGCACACTCGCTGAGTGCTTCTAAAGTTTGTTTTACCACATAATATATTCTGAATCTTATTCCAGAATTTGATCCTTGTGCAGACTTTGATCTTGACTTATTCTATTCAACATTAATTTGTCTTAATTGATTCAATCCTCTATTTATCTTAATGGAGTAGGCTACCTCATGGGTTTTGCCATCACGATCTTCAAGCTCTATTGATGTTGGTGGCAACCTTCACCTTGAATTGAGACAGACTGTGCAACCTCTTTGCATCTAGGTAGACATGAGCCAATTTGGTTAGTGATTGTGCCAAACCGATGGAGGCCCTCAATGTGGACGAGGGCCACCACCGATGAAGTCTGCCCTTGCCCACATTAATGATGAAGGCTGCGGGAATCGACATCTATAGAGGAGTGATGGAGAGGCACGAGTTCGTGTGCGGAGGGACAAGCCGATCGAGGGAGGTGAGATGGATGGTGTTTGCAATGGTGAGGAACTGATGGCCAATGTAATTGATGGCGTCAACCCAAAACAAGCAACTACTTTAGGTGAGATGGATGGCGTCAATATTGTGTTTAGGTTGGTTCTGGTTCATGACCCAAATTAGAATCAGAAAGCCCGTCGTTTTACTTATTACTCGAACCAAATGGAAACCTGACCTGAAAAGCAAAATTTAAGTTTTATATTCGGATCAATTCAATTTGGTTCATATTTCAATAGATTTCAATAGTCCTCATTGATAGCCCTAAGCCATGATAATCGTTAACAAGATCCATGAGATAATTAAAGTTGAATGGACCACATAACTCATGTCGGTACGGACAACTAGGTGAGATTCACTGGTGTACAATCCCGACGTTGGAGGTTCTCTCGCGCAACTTCACTCCATAATATCTACTACATGTGAAGAAAATCCAAATAAGGATTTCAACTTCAAATTTTTATCTAAAAGTTTTTACATATCATGTTGTTTTCTTTTTAAGACATATCACAGCGACATGTTATAACAAAGTGTACAAACATGTAATTCAAAATAGTCAAGATAATTAACAATCGGCATAATAAATGTCTTCATTTATTTATTTTCTCTAGATAAAAATGAAGAATACATGAGTTTATTTATTGGCTTTATTACATGAGGTACCGAGATAATCAATTACGATCCATCAATGATATATACGTTTAAAGGGTGATTATATCTTCTAGATATATGCACAATTACAAGAGATTAAAAAAAACAAGGGAAAAGTTCAAATTATTTCTAACATCTCTCCTAAACTAGTTTACCTCTCTCTCTAGGCACACTTATGATTTCTTTGTCCCTATACACTTACGTAGGTGTTCTCTTCTACTGGTCAAAAGATATCCTTGACAATATGGATAATCCATCTAAACATAGTTCAAACAAGAATTAGACAAAACGTCAACTGATTATAAAATGCAGCAAAAATTGAATTTTGGGGAGTGAATTATAACATAACTACTATGGCACGAAGTACATGTCTTTTCATCCGAAATAACAAAAAAAAAGTGGTCCATGACGCTTTTTTTTTGGGGGGGGGTCCTAAAATGGATAATAATTTGCACTGTGGTCGATGAAATATTCCTCTCGTATATATTTCCCATCTTCTAAAATTTAGCCACAAAAGAGAGCTTTTCTTTTACGAATCAAAATTGGCATATGAAGATATCACATTATACGATCAAAGATACATAATAATTCCCATGAAGAACACTAATGGCCCGGGAGATGGGTGGAATCTGGCTCTCCTACCTAGCAATAGACTTTTGAAGTTATATAACTGATTTCAGGGTCCACTTCTAATGTAATTTTTGACCAAAATTTCAGTTTGTCAAGTGCCTCTAGAAGCACCCTTCCTTTTGTTTTGCCCTTTGGCTCCGGCTGGACGAGCTCCACTTGGAGGAGCTGGATGTGTGACGGCCCAAGCGACAGTGCGCAGGGAGGAGGGATGGCAATGCATCTGCACCTCAATCCCCGGATGTGTGTCTCTTGTCCCACATCGTCTAGAGAGGGAGTTTTGGGCTGCCTTATAAGGCAATGGGCCTTTTAATTGTACGCAACAAAATGGTGATGATTGTAGTGTTCAAAGGTGGAGACTCATGGCTCCTGACTTAGTCTGAATAGACACCAACTTGAGTCTTACTACACTACACCTACCAGTGACAACATCCTGAGTCAACATCTTGAGTCTTAATAAGTCCAGTAACTCAGTTTGTCACATCTTGACTTAGTCTGAATAGACACCAACTTGAGTCTTACTACACTATACCTACCAGTAACTCAGTTTGTCACATCTTGACTTAGTCTGAATAGACACCAACTTGAGTCTTACTACACTATACCTACCAGTGACAACATCCTGAGTCAACATCTTGAGTCTTGATAAGTCCAGGAACACAGTTTTCAGGAGCTGATAGGTGGAGTTGAGGCTCTTAACAAGTCCAGTCTCCTCGAGATTTATAGTTTTCAGGAGCTTGAGCTCACCCGCGGAGATGATCGTGATCAAATTGACACAACCAGAAAGTATTAACACCTCCAAAGACACGAAGTTAGAGAAGTCGGGTGTCCTCGTCAGTTTCGTGCACCCCGTCAAATCCAAAACCTTCAAATTCTTTGTGATCTGCCGGAAAATAAATTGAATTAAAATGAATGAATCGCATCGATCATCCCGTGGTACATATCTAAATGGGAAAGTTAACATAATTACTCTCTTTTTTTAATAATTCAGCAAAATCTTGCAGTAATTGCACATAGCACAATTTGATGAAGAAGAAATAGTAAAGATTGAATCAGATCATGAGTACAATCGCTGACATGTATGTAGAAATAGAAGTTCGAAATGGGAACATTCAAGTAGAAATTTATCAATAAATGGGTTTACTTGGTCAAGATGATTTGGAATTCATACAATAACACATACAATTTTATCAAAATGATGGCATTCTATAGCTTCCTCTCCTTTTTCTTTTAAAAATGCATTGAGCCAGTTGTTGTCAATGCTAGGTGTTACTTTCGCGAAATAATTTCTGTTCACAAATTCACGTGAGATCAGAAAAGCGTGAAACCAATATATATAGTGCAAGAATGGTCAGTGAATATAGAAAGAAGACGTGGACTCTCTATCCATACAATGCTCTTCTTGGTCTCTTGGTAAGATGAATAGAAAAAGGCATACCTGAATTGGCTCCATCCATCCCAATGGTCTTCGATATTGCTCCTTGAAAGATCTAGCACGACTAAGCTAACAAAATGAATATTCTCCGCACAAAATTTATTATGCATCACTTCCCAAGAAAGCCAACATAGCTTCAAAACAAGATTCTCAAAGTTGCCAATAAATTTGATGCCTTTAACTCGAAGGAACCTTAGATTTGGTAGAGCAGCTAATTCTTCTGGTACAATATCGCGGCTGTAGCCATCGGAAGTCAGGCTTAGTACTTCTACATCTTGATTTGTCTGCCAACAGAGAAGTCTAGATTAATTGAGAGCACAATACTCAGCACTCTTACAGAACTATAAAGAAACGAAGCATGTGAACATTGGTAAACAATTTCTGCAATAGGGAACCTACCGTGGCACATGCCTATTCCCAACAAGTAGACTTACATGTTTTCATTTACCACCATTAACGAAAATTGTCAGCTTCCAATTCGAAAGAGCACTATGCGGTTTCAGAATTTCCAGAAAACTATCTTTTATTCTACAGAATCTAGAAAACGAAGCTAACTATCAGGCGATCGGTCTAGTCTCTCTCCAACAACGTACAAGACCTTTTGACCCATATGTTTGAGAGAGAGAGCTATCTCACTCACAAGACAAATGAAAAGTTGAATAAAGCCAACTATAAAGTAAAAAGAACAAATACAACAAATTTCTCCTTCAAAAAGGAAATTGTGTGACATACTCTTCCAATTTACCTGTTTTCTCTCCAGTAGTTCTATAGCATCATTATAAATCCACACCCTACTAGATTTGCGAGGATATTCTTCACGCATGATGTACCTTCCCAGATCTCGAACTTGGTCATGCATCCAAAACTTATTGTCATGTCCAATTTTTATTAAGGACCGATGGCAGAGGACTCCAATTGTAAGGTCAGGATGGTAATTACATTTATCCCACATCATAACTGGATATGTTTGGTCCTCGTTGGTGAAAAGACAAGCAATATCAAGAAATACTTCTTTTTGCTTTTTCTCCAATCCTTTATAACTTATCATTAATGCATCTCGAACATCCTCAAAAGGACCATCATCTAATTGCTTCAACATACCTTCCCATAGCTTTCGTTTATCAAAATGTTGCCCCAAGGCAAAGCTTTGGCAATAAAGAAATGAACCTATGACCTCAACAGCCAAAGGAAGCATACCCACTCTACGAACAATTTTCTCTGTAAGATTATCATATCCTTCTAGGGGAGAGTCTCTCCTGAATGTGTGTTTACAAAACAACCGAAGTGCTTGACCGTATTCCATTGCATGAGCTTCATAATCCAAAATTTCTTTGGGTTGATTTAGGACCTCTTCACCGGATAATTCCACTTGAGTCCTCAAGACCTCTAAGTTCCTAGTGGTGAAGATGATCCTACTGCCTAAACCAAACCAATTTAATTTTCCAGCTAGCTTTTTGAGTTGCTCTTGCTTATCTAAATCATCTAGAACAATGAGGACTTTTTTAGCATGACATACTCTCTTGATCCATTTCATCCCATCTCCAATGTCTTTGATAAGATCAGCAATCACAGGACCCACAAAACTTGCTAATAACTTTTTCTGCACGTTTATAAGACCATGTTGCGATGATTCTCGAATGTCGTTGAGGAAACAAACACCTTCAAAGTGAGAAGATATTTTGTTGAACACAACCTCCGCCAGTACTGTTTTACCAATGCCACCTATTCCATGAATACCAAGGAAACGTACGTCATCAGAGTCAACTTCCAACTTTTCTAGTATGTCTTCTATTTGACGATGATCTTCAACCCAATATTCAGGCACATCCACGTTTCTGGCATTAAGCTTACACAATACCTCTCCAACAACCAATTCAATTAGTTCTCTATGGCTGCAGCAAAACAGGAAATTTTTGTTTTCGTCAATGACATGAAAAAAAAAAAAAAACGATGTAAATTTCTTCCAGATATGATAATCTCTGGGTCATTTGGGACCATATGGTAAGGTAAGTTAACTATTTTGATTCAGTTAATACGTGTGTTGAGACATCATGGAATGTCGCTTAATTTGATGTATTGCAGATGCTTAAGATAACACAGGAGCCGATACATGTGAAGGAGATATTATTCTTGATGGAATGGACAAAGTAAGATTCACGAAACTTGGTAAGGTAATATTTTTTGCATAATGCTTTGCATCGACTAACCAATATGCAGTGACATGAAATCCAAAGTGAGTGTATTATTGAGCTAAATTTACAGGATTGTGTTCGTATAGGACAGGAATCTGAGATAAAACCAAAATAAATTCAGGGTCTCAAGCAAAATCGAAAGAAGCAGAACAGAATCATGATAGTTGAAACTGTTTCATTGTTTTCTAAGTGCAAACAATGAAACATGATCGGTATAGTTCATTCAAGTAAGAGTCATCTGAATTTGTTTATAAATTGGATCAAAGCGGATCCTTTTTTTGCCCTATCCTATCATTTTCCTTGAGTGAGTCCTCACTGCCGATTGTAAATTTCTTCTCTCATCGTCATTTTCTTTTCCTTTGGTTGTTTTGCCCGATCCAAGATAATTTGTATGGGCAAATTTCAAAAGAAAAAATTCTTCAATTCTTGAATTTTGGGATAGCAGAGTTTCTTCAAATGAGGAGTGTAACTATTGCGCTTATTAATGGTAACCAAAAGGTTGAGGAAATTTACCCTTTCCCTTTAAGATTCCACCCCTTTAGATGTGCAACCTTTACAAGAGCCTCCTCCCACCACTTCAATGCATCGGAGCCAAATTTTTTCTTGTGCCTCGGTATGGCTTTCCTGTATAACTTGGTTTTGAGCTTAACATCATCGGGGGACACGTCATAGAAGATGGGGAGAATCTCTTTCTTCCCATTTGATTTTGAGGTGCATTCGACCATGTGCGCAACCTCACGGAGACACCACGAACTGGTAGCATAGTTCTGGGAGATGATGGGTATGTAGATATGAGACTTGTTGAGCGCTTTCAAAATCTCACCACCGATTTCTTTGCCAACTCGGAGTTCTTCATTGTCTAGGAAGACATGGACTCCAGCGATTCTCAATCTACGGTAAAGGCAATCAGTGAAGTTGTTGCGTGTGTCTGATCCCCTGAAACTCAAGAAAACCTCGTACTCGTATCCTGGCGGTACATCTTCCGCGCTCTGCGTTGCCTCTGAGCTCCTCCGGCTTTTCTTCACTCTCGTCAGTTGTCTCAGGACCCTGCCAATTATCCTGAATCTGAGTTCAAGCCTTTAAGGAGACTTCAAAACAGGAACCCATCAAACAAGCTTTGGAAAATAAGCGCCGAACAGAGAGCACTTACGGAACGCACAGCATCGAGGCCAAGATGATGGTGATTAAAGCAACGGCTGCAATCAGTCCCATTTGCTGCCGATCCTGCTCAGAGCTGCAATCACAAACAAATCCCAAAAGGACCGGCATTTGAAACCCCAATCCCGTGCGATCACGCAGATCTCGGTGGTGTCCAATTTGCGGCAGATCCTCCACTGCATTCACCAACATTTGAACCAAAGCGTGTAAAAGGAGCTAATTGCGACAGGATTTAGGGAAAGAAGATCGACTAATGCTTCTCAAGGACAGGCGATTTTGGGGTCTGGATCGCTCTCAATATGAAGAAAATACCAAGAACGCGGAGAGGATGAAGGTGAATATCCGCGAAAGAGAGGATAGACAGTAAAGTGTGCAAAACCGAGAAAATATTGGGTGCGCCCGGCGCTCCATCCACGTCACCGTGCGCCGGCCCAATAAGGATGCGCCACGTGGCTCCACTGGAGCCGGGTCCGCTTTTGTTTTTAGCCGAATATTTGCCTTCTCCTTCTCTCTTTTCATTAATGGCCGCGTCCTTCTCCCGCCCTTCGCATTTGAAGTGCCCTTTCTCTTCTGTCTTCTCCCGCACGAAGTCTCTCTCAAAAATCGCTCGATCGCATCCGGCACGACGCCTCCACTGCCTCGAGACACTCCCTCAAGCTGCACAAAGAGGCGCCATTTTGAAAAAATTTCAGTCGGAGCCGAGGAGCAACCAGTGGAAGTGGGAGGTGAGCGGCTTCGAGCCGCGGAAGTAGTCGTCGACCTCCGCCTCCTTCGACGCCGATGACCAGCACCGGCCGAGCGCCCCCTCGTCCGGCGGTACTCGATCTCCGCTGCCGCCGCCGCCTCCTCGCCGCCCTCGCAGCTCCCGCTGGCCTCCAAGGTCCAGCGGCTCGCGAACAATGTTCAGGTTTTTCCGAAACACTCCGATCGTCTCGCGCTCTGTTTTGGCTCCAGATTGAGTTGGGGGATTTGCCTGTTTCAAATTTTTGCTTCTTGCTTCGGTCGATTCCTTTTCTGTTGCCGAGCTCTGAGAAGAGCGATTTCCGGATGCAGCTTGCGAGGCAGGATTACTTGGAGCTGAGATAAGAGGCGAGCGAACTGCAGGAGTATTCCAACGCGAAGCTCGATCGAGTCACGCGCTACCTCGGCGTTCTTGCCGACAAGAAGCGGAAACTAGGTGAGGTGGTGCGGCGTCTGTTGTGCCTCGACGCACGTTTGCTTTCTCATTTCTGTTTTTGACAGGTTCTGTTCTTTGTGTCAGATCAAGTCACCCTTGAAGGTGAGGCTAGGATAGCACCGCTCGAAGAGGAAGTTGTTCAATGAGTTGTTGACATCCAAAGGTCAGTCTTTGGTTTCTTAATTGAGTTCTCCCACTTTCCACATGAAGCACGTGGAGCGGAAGTACTTGGATACATGAGCCGATAATTCAGAAAATTTCTAGTTTGAATTGCAATTCATTTTCGGGATGATGTTCCTGTCGGATGGATGGGTAGAGATAGCTTGCTTGTATGGCAATTTTGCAGTGTGTAGTAGGACAAAACTTGAGTTTAACGAGTAAGATCGAGTTGGAATATGACTGATAGAGTTTTAGCGATGGCGTGCAGATTAACTTGAGATAACAGCTGTCAGTTTGTGATGCATTTTTCTGATCATCGTTAGTCTGAAAAATTGAGCTGTTTGTTAGTTCAGGACTGATTATGCCTCAGAGATTCGTAATTCTGTAAATGGAGACTAGATATCAAGAACGGAAATGATTTTTTACTCTGTGTATCTTCTTCCTCCTCTGTTAGGATCAGTCTGATACTTTGATTGATGGTTACATAGAAATTGAATCTCCTGGATTAAACTAATGGAAGAACTCCCAAGAAATATGATTTTCAGACGAGTCCAGTCACCTGTGATATAATTTCCATTTGGACTCCTTTCACATCATCAATTCACCATTGATTGCCCAATCACTAGATTGGTCGACCTAAGTTATACTAATAGTGTTTAAACTTCATGCTACGTTTCTGTCCTAAAGGAATGCCTGTCAGTTACATTTTATGGCAGATCTAATGGACAAGAATATGTCATGCGGACATTGCATTTTTATGTTATTATTTTTGGCATGTACGTGACTCTTTTGCAAAAGATGTGAGATAAATGGAGTTAGCCAGTCAGTAGTATACTCAATTGGAAATTCTTTGTGCTTGCTATTGAACAACTTTTATGTTATTCTTTTTGTCAATGAAGAACAAAGTGAAATTTAGTGGTGTTTAGTGAGGTTTGGAATCTGTGCTAATCTCCTCTTGTTCTTTAATATTGTGCTGGAGTTGATTGTCCTTGTCAAGATTGTTATTTTAATTTGCCTTTTGTTCTTCAGTAAGAGAGAATGTTCTTCTGGATTATATGTTCTTGTCGGTAAAAGGTGGCCATGCTACTTTGGCTCATCTTGCGGATCAATGGCTGTTGCAGTCAACCGATGCTCTTAAAAATGCTTTCTCTAAGGATATTTATCAAAAACTGTTGAAAGAAGCTGAACAATTTCTTTGGGCTGGTTTTGACATGGATCCTGTTAGTTCAAAGCCTTTTAGCTACATGAAATTCTTCTCAGATTATATGCATATGATTCGACTATGTATGAATGTGTACTTCAATCACATGCAGGTACGTACCATGGCAAAGAAGTTAGTCGACGCGCAGAGGTGGGCAGAAGGTGTAAGAAGTTGCCTCGCAAAAATTGAAAATCATTCTTTGGGCTCTACTAATGCTTTGGAGAGGGCAGATTTAGAATATGTCACTGAATTGTTGAGTTTTGATACCATGCCGTGTAACGAGCCTGGACATCTTAAATTGAAGGTTCTGAAGAAGATTATGAAGTTGTGGCATTTGATATACCTGCACTCTGTCTAGTCGAGTGACTTACAGTAATTTGCTTACAATCTGTACAGGAGTATGCTGAAGAGGCAAAGAAGTTGACCGGAGAGATTGAATCTACTCTTTCGTCATCTTAAAAGGTATATAACATAAATTTATTTGACCTTTTGATTAAGATAAGAGTTCATTTTGTCCACTTCTCTTTGCATAATTTATATTGTCATTATTTATGTACTTTTGTTCCAGTTATTGGAGTTGGAAAACCTTTACGATAGAAGCTGTCGCTTAGGAATCCTTGTCAAAGGAAGCGAGAAACTGGCACAGAAAATTTCTTCGATGGAGGTAATTCTCTATCAGGATTGATTTTGTGGGTCAAGATACATTAAGCCATATCCCTACAGTTACCTAAATTGTCTCTTTTACATGGTGAGAAAAATGTCATAGGTTGTCTCTACTCATCTAGAAGACCTATTTGCTTCTTGTTCTACAGTTTAGTGTTACCCTTGCTGGTTTGTCTAGATTAAAAAGCCATTTCTCTTAATCTGGTTTCTGCATGGTTCTCCGATTAACAACTGTTAAATTTTGTTCTCTTTTTTCCACCCAAGTGGTTGAAGTTGAATTGGGTTTTGTCAATGTTTGTGAGTGTGCACTCTGCAGTGTGATGTCCATGACTGAGTGACATGGCTCTACATGGTACACTTGATTTATCAGGTCCAGTGGATGATCACATGGACTTCTATCGTTATATTGGTGATGGTGATTAAGCGAGGACATTTTGTTTTTCATCCGGTGCATATCTGGCTTTTCTGGCCGCCACTTTCAATTTGGCATACATTGATTGAAAATGTGGTGTCGTTGAATTTTCAAATTGACTTGGGACTATTCCTTTTTGTTTTCATGGGATTATTCCTATATCTCCATTTATCGATAAAGAAAATTACCACAATCACGCCAATAAGGATTAAATGAGATTTTCTGTTTCAAAGTGCATGCTGTGTTCGTATCCGGCACGCCTTCTTTGCTGCAGAAAGTTATCATAAGTTGGTTGGATTTTCTAATTCCGACTCACCCTTTTAAGAAAAATTTATTTCTTTAGGAGTGGCTTAATCGTGTTCGAATCTGGCTCTCGGAGAAACGTGCTGCTGCAATTGAGATCGACTCCCTATATAAGCTGAAATCGGAGGTTATTCTCACTCTTCTTAGTTCATAAATCGTAAGTACATTTCTGGTTTGAACTGTAGGCCCCTTTGACTCTTGCTTTGACCATGTTCTTTTGGATAGATTAGGGAACTTCACAATTTGCTCCGGAGACTGAAATGCTACCGGAGCTACTAGGAAAAACTGAAACGTACCGAGATCGATGTGCTGAAATTCTGAAAGGTCCCATATGTCTAGAGGTTAGCTCAGCAGTTCTCTAATATTTAATTGTCTTCAGTTTTCCTGTGCTGAATGAATGGGACTATCTATTTATCTGGATCTCTTAATTTTGGAAAATCCTGACCCCAACAGAGTATTGAGATGATTCTTCAAGAAATGGACAGTTTTATGTCTTTAAACATTTGACATGTTCAATGTCAAAGAAAACTCAAATGTTCAAGTGCTAGAATCAGAAGCATGAGCAAAAAGCTAATCAGAAGTAATTGTAAGTACAATATATTTCATGAATATACAATTTCTGGTCTCCACGAAATTGGGCCTGAATGATAAATGTTTTTTTACTATTTTAGAAAGAATTATAGCATGCTGGTGAATGGATGTTTCAAAAATAGAAAGATATTGCGGTTGTTTATGACATTTTATTCATCTAATTTAGTATTTACTCCATTTTGCATAATTTTGTTATTTCTGTTGATAATGGTGAACTTCTTAAAATATATCATAGTTTCTGTAGATAATGGTGAACTTCTTAAAATATATCATAGTTAATTGCCAATATTATGGTAGTGCAGGTTTTGGCTGCTGTCATCAAGGCAAGTGCTTCCAGAGAGCATGAGATTCTTGCGGAAATTAGAGATGCTGTTTTTACATTTATTCGTAAAATGGAATCGAAGAGAGTTATGGATACCATGCTCGTCTCACGTGTCAGGATATTGTATATTCGGTCTTTGCTCGCTAGATCACCAGAGCTGTAGTCTATCAAGGTAACAATTTTGGATATCTCCTCTAGGCTTCAAAATTTGCAAGAGCTAGCTTATGGGGCAAATGAACCGCACACTGAAGAACAAGATTGATGTTTTCGTAGGTTATTTGAGTTTTACCATTTTTAGTTCAGGGGTTGTTCAGTTTGAGCGTCACTTTAGGGACCATTATCGAAGAAGTTTTGACAATTTGAATGAGAGAATTCAAAGGTGAGGATTTGGATATTGATGCTAACTTGACGAAGGTTCATCTTGTGAGATTTCTTGGCCATCTCCGAGAGCGACTTCTCTCTCTTTTAAATTCTCTCGAATCGAATAAGTTCCTCTTTTTTGACATCCAACATGAAAGTTGTGGAGGATGACTAGGCCAAAGGTTTGTGTAGTTTGGAATGAGCTTTTGCGCTAGAAGACCGCCCAACTTGTTCCATATGATTTATAATGGTTTCGACCACGTCCTAATGAACGATCCTCACACCAAAAACAATCACAAAGGCTAGAGTCGGTGAAGAGCTAGTTTGGCTGCAAATCGCAGGCTCCTCCTATCATAGAGGAACAATTGCCTATTCACATGCATCCGAAGTAGAAAATATCGTATAGACCATTTTTATACATGAGCCACAAATAAATCACGTATAAACATCTTGTTTTAAAGCACCACATAGATAAAGAAAACGGCACAAAACTCTCTAGCCTTTGAACATGGAGGGGGGAAGAGAACTTAGTGGACACTGCAACATCATTTGCTAAGAGGAGTCACCTTCATTACTCATAATGACCTTGTGTATATGTATAGCAAGATAATAGTGAGCACACAACCATCTAACATCAAATTTGTGCCCATCAAATTTGAGCACGCAACCATCTAACAATCTCTAAAGCTACATGCATGTGTCACGGGCTGATCGATTAGGATCGTGACCTCACGGCGACTCAGGCTATTTTGATTCACCCAAGCCAAGCCTTGCTCGATCAAACGCTCACTCGCTTGCACACCCGGATCGTAGAAAGAGAAAGCTTCTAGAGAGAGGAGCTCTGAAAAGAAAGGAGCTTTTATAAACTGAAATAGCTGGATGGATACAAATGAGGGGGAGAGCACCCCTTCTTATACTCGAGGCCCTCTAATTACATCGTTGATCTAGATCTAATCTGGCGAACGAGATCGCACCGCCTCAACTACCGACACTAATGGCGGCTACTCACCACCGACATAAATGATAGCCATCAACGACTGACATAAATACTAACTACCGTCTTCCGACATAAATAACAAAAGAGACTTCTAGAATCAGGCGTAATGACAGTGTCGCCCACCCTTGGAAACTTCGGGGAGAAGACTTGGTGGGAATCCGAGTGAAAGTAGGAGGTCCAGGGGTGAGTCGCGATCATCCTCCAGGAACCTCTGGGATGGGCTCACTTTCGGGCCGTGACACATGTACACACTATTAGGGTCTAGTCTACAGATATGTACCTATGTCGAAGAGATTCCTGCACCATTTCCAAGCAGCCATCGATCCGGAGTTCAATTGGCGAACTTCAGATCGCCTAATTACCAACCGTCATCTTGCAAACGGTTCAGATCAGTTGTACAAAAAAATACTTGAAGTGGTTTTAAACCAATATGCCACTCGTAGGGAAATCAATGAAAATTCAACTCCAGCAGGTGACCTTAGCTTCTTTATGTATATGCTCCCATGACAAGACACCTAAGAAATCCAAAAGTGTGCAAGAAATCAACAGAAGGTGTCCGAAGAAAATCCCTTTGGTTTCACATGAGATATATCAGCGAATTTCAATTGCATCTATCAAAAGGAAATCCAACTGCTCTAAAAGCAAGAGAATCAAGAAATGTGTAGCTAAGGATAGGCCAGAGAAAACTCACTCTTGTTAAAGAATTCGAAAGTTCACCGGTAAGGCTGCCAAAGTGCCTAAACAACCAAGACTTCTGCTCACCAAAACAATTAGCCATCTATGGTGGCCTCTCTACAAGTTTCGATTCAGTGATGACCAGGAAAAGGAGCGAAACTTCTCTAAAAAGTCGTTCCGCTTCAAAGGGCTTTGAAACATATCCGTCCATTCCATACTTTGTGCATTCTTCATGAGTAGCGTGAATCACATCTGCAGTCATGGCCAAGATCAGTAGGTGGAAATTCGAGATATTTTCACGTGGCTCTGAGGATGACTGTCCCGGTAGGAATTCCTTGCTCGGACTTTGTTCCATCTGTCAAATTCTTTTTGTAGCTTCAAATCTGATCAAAGGAATTATAGAACCATTAGATGCACGTATCCATTATCACCACCTAGTTGACATAGAAAAGGTTATCCAAATCCATTACATAAGACACATACAAATCTCTGAAAGAATATACACTTTCTATACAACATTTGATGAAAAAAATAAGTGCCTGAGCAGGAAAACGCCATACCCATCCATTCCGGCATCCGGATATCCATGAAGCAGGCATCAAAATCATGCGGTGGTCCGAGCAAAGCAATTGCTCTTTCCCCACTGTCCGTACAAACCACCTCAGCTCCATATTTCCTCAAAGCTCCCTCGGCCACTCTGAGATTTACTTTGTTGTCATCCACGACTAGGATTTTTCTGCCACGGAGAAGGTTGCGGAGAGACAGACTCGGAGACTCCCCATTGGAGCAACTTATTCGGTTTCCAACTCCCATGACGCGCTGTAAAGACGCCACCAGCATACTAGCCCTTAGAGGCTTCATGATCACGGATGGACCGGTAGCATCCGTAGTCGCACCACTCATCCCACTAGAGCTGATAGAATTAGATAGAAGAAACAACCGTGGAGACACCCGTGGCTTCATGTCCCTCAATTTATCCGTAAAGATTGCCGACAAACCGCAGTCCTTGTCCCAAATTTCCCATTCCAAGAGCACCATATCTATTCTGCAATTCCCACTTTGTATGGTGTGGAAGCACTGGTTCAAGTCTGCAACTACCTCAACATGAATACCAAGCCTCTGGATATGATACTTTCATACATTGGCACGGACAGGTCTTGTGTCAACTACCACCGCTTTCATACCATGAAATTCGAGGTGCCGTAGTCACCTTGTCCTTTCACTTGCTGGCCCTTGCACTCTTTTGAGGTAGAACAGGCATCATTGAAAACTGCGTAAAGGTAAACGTGGATCCCACACGGGGTATGCTTACAAATCCAATCTCCCCATTCATGAGGCCAACCAGACATTTGCTTATGCTTAGCCGAATACCTGTGCCCCCATGTGTTCGAGAAATTGATGGGCGCAGTTGCATGAAAGGAGTGAAAACACAGGATTGCGCCTCTGGAGGAATACCTATCCCTGTATCCTCCACTGAAATAATGAGATTGATTGGATTAGAGAAGAGCTGTTGAAACAAATTATTATAGTAAGAGAAGAGAGCACACAAAGAACAGAGGAATTCCCTATCTTGATCGATTTCTGTGCTTCCATTAGAGAGTAACCAATTGAACTATAGTCCCTCAGCAACTAACTAACAAATAGCCCAACTTCTAAACCAAACAGTTAATTGACATAAAACATGTATGGATGTGAGACTAGAGATTTAGGTGTTAGCAAGAACCTTCAATTTATCGACTTCAAGCAACAAACTTGGTGATCCCCTATTCGTGTGAGCAGACCCCAAAAATGGTTCCGAATTCTTCAACCAAGACTTAGACATTGTAATTGTCGAGATGATATGAGGTAAAGAAGGCAAGATCACATGAATGTCCTCCGAACTCCTGGCATATAAGAAGTCAAAAATCACTTTCAACAAAAATTATTGCTAGCACCTTATATGCATTTATATTAATATTTAATAGCCTGCATCCATTCCCACCACCTGGTCTCACAAACGGGTCCACATGATGCACACACATAACAGCGAGCGAGCGAGCGAGAGAGAGAGAGAGAGAGAGACCTCAGAACTTCCTCATATTCAGGCAGCTGAGCCTCCAGAGCTAGAATCTGCACTGCACTTTCTTCCCAACGTGTAGCAGCATCAACAAGCCCAGAAATATAGACAAACAAGTTTTTGCCTTCAATCTGTAGTCTGGCAACATAGAGTCCAACTGAACTTTAAAAGAGGTAGAAGTAGTGTATATCAAGTAGTTTTGACAATAAAATTTGAGAACCACAACCGAGAATACATTTACCCGACAGCTTCAATCAATAGTTGCTGAAGGAAGTTCAAGGTCCTTTAATCTGAACGGGCCTGAAATATATTCAGGATTAAGGGCATTCAGCATTCAAAGAATTGATAAAGCACAAACCTAAAAAAGCTCCATTGAGGATTAAATACTATCAGCTATAGTAGAAAATACTGGAGGATAGAACAGAAGAACACAGAGAAGCACGACATTTGGCGAACCAGCAGAGTTCATTACATCACCTGTAGAGCCTTTGCCCTGCAACAAGCCTTCTTCAGCTCAAGCTCAAAAAGAGGCAATTCTCTAACTGGAAATGGAAACAAACACTAAGGAACATGATGTATTAAGCATATTGCCATCACAACAGCAGTAATGATAACTTTCCCCTCCCCCCAAACAAGCAAAACTGCAAGGAAATTCAGACCTTGAATTTTCAGAGACACTGCATCTTTTAGTATGTTGGTCAACTCCTCTACGACATTGTCTTGATCAACTCTTTCGCTAATGTTCACCCGCAAACGGTTGAAGCGGGATATCCAAGAACTAGCTTGCATATGATATTCCCTCAGAAGTTTGAACTCTGGGAAATTGACAGTGAAACTGTCCATTTCTTGAAGAACCATCTCAATACTCTGTTGGGGTCAGGATTTTCCAAAATTAAGAGATCCAGATAAATAGATAGTCCCATTCATTCAGCACAGGAAAACAGAAGACAATTAAATATTAGAGAACTGCTGAGCTAACCTCTAAACATATGGGACCTTTCAGAATTTCAGCACATTGATCTCGGTACGTTTCAGTTTTTCCTAGTAGCTCCAGTAGCATTTCAGTCCCCACGCCATCAGAGAAAAATGCATTGCAAGGTTTTGTTTAACTGTTTATCCCCACACCCAAGATGTGAAAGTGTCATGACACATCAGTGATGTACAAGGTTTTGCCCTAGCTATCTAACATGTCTTGGCTCTTGAGGTGCAGATGTGATCAAGCTAAAAATGCATTGCAATACATGATAGAAAATGTTGCAAGCTTTTTTTCTTTTTTTTTTTATAAATGAACCACACGCACAATTGTGTAAACTCGCCTACCTGCCTTGCAGCTCGGAGGCCACTGGATTGGTGGGCTTTCGGGTGTCTGCACTTGCTGAAGAAGGCAAGGCGAAGACGATTACAGCTTGGGACCTAGCCAAGACCCGCGGGGCTCTTGGGAGAAAGTGGCAACGGCGCGGCCGAGCTCGGACGCGCCCGGTGAGCTTTTGGGTGTCCGCGATCACCGAGGAGGCATAGGTGGAGAAGGTCAGAGCTTGGGATGCAGCCACGACCGGCGGGGCTCTTCGGAGCGGGTAGCTCCTGGCGGTGACAGCGGAGGCGATCGAGCTTGGAGGCAAGCAGCGGGCTTTTGGTGTCCACGCTCGCTGAAGAGGCCAAGGCGGACATGGTCGGGACCCAACCACGACCGGTGGGGTTCTTGGGAGCGAGTGACTCTTGACGGCAACGGCAGAGGTGGCCAAGCTTGGAGGCGACCGGCAGAGGTGGCCAAGCTCGAAGGCGACCAGCTGGATTTTGAACGTACGCGATCATCGAAGAGGCCGAGGCAAAAATGGTCAAATCTCGGGAACCAACCACGACCGGCGAGGCTCTTCGAAGCGAGTGGCTCCTGGCGAAGACGGCGGAGGCGGCCGAGCTCGGAGGCGACCAGCGGGCTTTTGGTGTCCGCGCTTACCGAAGAGGCCGAGGCGAAGATGGTTAGAGTTCGGGACCCAGCCACGACAGGAAGGGTTCTTGGGAGCGAGTGGTTCTTGACGGCGACGGTAACGGCGGCCAAGCTTGGAGGCAACCGGCGGGCGTTTGGTTGAGAGAGATGGCGTTGCAGCTAGGGCTGAGCGCGGTTCCCAGGTTACCCGGGAACCGAAACCGAACCGGAGGAGGGTCCGGTTCGGTTCCCGGTTCCAAGGGGGACGGTTCCGGTTCCGGTTCCTTTTTTCTAGGAACCGGAACCGGAACCGGTCCTGGAACCGGAACCGGAACCGGTTTCGGAACCGGAACCTGTTTCGGAACCGGAACCGGAACCGGTTACTTAGGGCAGAAAAAGCTCGACCTTGAATGTTCTAGTGACTTGTATGTGATGTTCTAGTTGAAGTTTGGATTTGGCCTCTAAATGAAAGTTGTAAAGGACTTCTTGGAGTATAACATACTCAAATTTGGGACAAAACAAACAAGTATAAGTGGGTAAAATCGTTATTCTTTGGAAAGACTGGATCTGGAGATTTTGGGACCGACCCTTGATGAATGCATGGAATGTAAGGCAACCTTTTTGTCGAAATTTCACTTCGGTTTCTTAACAAAAGTTGTAAAGGACATCCTGAGGTACCACATATCAAAAATTTAGAGAAAAAAAACAACAATAGGTAGGTGAAATCGTGGTCCTTTGGAGATGGTTAGATCTGGAATTACGGTACTACGAACAGGGATTTTAACCGTCCATATTTAATTATCTAGGACGAATTTGACTTCGATGTTTTCATGAAGTATCTAACTTATGGTCTTGGCTATCACATAGTCGAATTTCATAATTTTTGAAGGTCATTTGGGTATTTAATCGGAAATGTTTCTAAAACTGTGCAATCTGATGTGTTCGGATCTTGTAAGTTGCAATGCGTGAACTATATCATTTTGTATGAAGTTCTTTTGGAAATGTGTTCTGCATGAAATATCTCTCTTCATGTCTTCCCTACAACATATTTAAATTTCGTAATTTTTGTAGTTCATTTTCCTATTTAACCAAAAAATTTTCAAAAACTGTGCAAGTAGAGTATAGGAAAAGTAAATCGATTTTGTCTTTTAATCCAGAACGAATTGGACTATGATTTCTTCATGAAACTTGTACCTCTAGGTCTTAAATACAACGTGTCCAAATTTCAGAATTTTCTGAGTTCATTTAAGGATTTAATCGAAATTGTTTTCAAAACTTGTACCTCTAGACATTCTTATTCTAGTGGTGTTTTATTTCTACTTTCTAGTTTGCTATTTGTTTTGAAATTTCTAATTATATTCTATTATTGTTGTGCAGTACGAAGTTAATGTATCAAGATAACATGTCAATGGGAAGTTACCGAGTAGTATACACGTACATTATAGTTTTTTTTTGGTGACCTACGCATACGTTATATTTTTTTTTAGTAACGTGCGTGCACGTTATAGTTTTTTTTTGGTAACGTGCGCATACGTTATATTTTTTTTGGTAACGTGCGCATATGTTATAGTTTTTTTTTTTTTTTTTTTTTGGTAACGTGTGCGTACGTTATATTTTTTTTGGGAAAGTGCGCGTACGTTATATTTTTTTTCGGTAACGTGCACATATTTTATAGTTCAAATATGAAATAACAAAAAAAAAAAAAAAGGAACCTGTTGGAACCTGGAACCGACCCTGGAACCTGTGACAGGGTAGGTTCCAGGTTCTCGATTCCCACGGGTAGGTTCCAGGTTCCTCATTTTGAGGAACCTGTACCCGAGGGTAGGTTCCAGGTTCCAGACAAAACCGAACCGGAACCTGGAACCGCTCACCCCTAGTTGCAGCTCTCATGGAGAAAATGCAGAGACAAAAAATTTTGAAAGAGAACGGGGAGGGAAAGGGACGCACGCTTGCGTGCAAATGGGAGAAAAGGACGCGGCCATTAATGAAGAGAGAGAAGGACGCGGCAAAAATTTGGCTAAAAACAAAAGCGGGACCCGGCTCCAGGTGAAGCCACGTGGCGACATGTGTCGCATCCTGATTGGGTGGGCGCACGGTGACGTGGAGCGCCCGGCGCACCTAATATTTTCTCGCTCCTGGTGAGGAAATATCCATAAGTTGCCAACCGCCACGTCAGCAATTGACGTGGCATGCTTTTTTACTTATGCGCAATAATATATATATCAAAAAGTGTAAGCTGAGGTGGAATAAAAAAGATAAAAAAAATTATTATTTCTTCTTCCTCCTTTCTCTGTCGATCTGGTTGTTCTCCATGGCCGCCGGCGCTTCCTCCTCCATCATAGAGCACCGCCCCGTTCGGCCAGCATCCCCACCGCTTCCGGTGTCACGTGCAGTCGACCCAAGCCACCCCTTCGTCATGCTCACAGTCAGCTCAGTCCTTTGCTCGTTCAGATATGGACTGGAGTCGTGCCTCCAGATCCGCAAGCCTAGCTCGTCCATGGCTTGCAAGGCTTGTCCATGGCCGTGAGTCTTGACGGCAAGCTCGAGGTCCAGATGGCAATGAACTGTGGTCGGTCGTCAGCACGGCTTCAGATCTGAACTGATTGGGTCATGCTCGGGAAGAAAGCATGGCTTCCGCTCCCTCTGCTTCAGATTTGAACTGAAGTCGTGCTTTCTTCAATAGTGGATGGGGGGCACTGAAGGCATGGTTCCAGATCTGAAGCCGCCTTCAGATATGGCCATGACTACTCGTCCATGGTCGTGATGGGCAAGGTCAAGATCCCGACGGCCATGGACGGAGCTCACATTTCCCGACGGCCATGGACGCCTGAACGCGTTCGACCATAGATGGACCAGCGCAAACGATCGGCCATGGAACGGCCAGATTCGAGACCTGGAGAACGACGAGACGGAGAAAACAGGCTCGGCTTGAACGCAGTGGTGGTCAGCCTGTTCACGCTGCCGGCGACTCTGCTGGTGGCAACGGCCGAAGAGGAGCGGAGGTCGGTGGCTATGGATGAAGGAGGAAGAGAGAGCAGAGGTGGAGGAGAGAGAAAATCTTCAATTGATTTCCACGTCAATTGTTTTTTTTTTTTTGTCAAAAATAAAGCTTTCATTACTTAACCAACATCAAAAAAACGCAATGTCTCAACATCCGAGCATAAAATTAATAAAAGAGAGTGAGGGGGATAGGTAATCCAGTTAAGGGGAAGTTCTTCGGCTTTGTGGGCCTTTGCGACCCAATCCGTTGCTCGATTGGCTTCTCTGGGCTTGTGAGCTAATTTAACTCAAGGCATGTGGTTCAGGAGGAGTCTGCAATCTTCAATTATGGATCGGGCAGCCCATGCACTTTCGTTTTGGCCCAGAATGCTTTGCACAGCTTCTAGATTGTTTGAGGAGATCTGAAACTCCTGTTCAATTCCCAAGTACGCACTAGTTTGTGCACTGCTTTCCCGTTCAAGAGTTTTCAGCCAAAGTAAAGCCTCCCTCATTGCTAGGGTTTCGGCGACGAGGACTGAGATCGTGCGAATGGATTTCGTGAAGCCATCTACGAGGAGACCGCTGTTGTTTCGAACAAGCCCCGCTACCGAGCCCGACATCATGGAACTACACCAGGCGCTATCCACGTTGATTTTGCAGGTTGGGGTTTTTTTGTTGTTGATGTTCGTTGGATCTTGGTGGTGAGTGGGTTGCTGGATTTTGGTGCGCAGGAGTGGGTTCTTGAACAGGAGCGTCATGGAGGTTGCATCTTCAAGTGCCAGCCTGAGGTTTGGTCGACGATCTTGGAAGATGAGAGCGTTTCTTGCTTTCCAGATTTGCCATAAGGTTTCTTTCGAAAAGGGCCTTTGCCTGAGGATCCACCGCTGAGGTAAGGACATCCAGGATCCATTTGTCTATGCGAGTTATGTTCATCGGGGAGGTGTCGATTTGTAGTCTTGGGTCTGATCAAATGGCCTTTGTCCAGCTGCGTAAGGCGAACAGGTGCTCTACCGTTTCTGGACTTTGATGGCAGATCGAGCATCTCGGATCAGGTATCATCTTCCTCCTGAATAGACTTTCTTTGGTAGGGAGGGTGTTGTTAGGGGTGAGCACGGTTCCCGGGTAGAACCGGGAACTGGGGAACCGAACCGGAGGGTTAGGTTCGGTTCCCGGTTCCAAAGACACCGGTTCCGGTTCTCGGTTCCCTTTTTCTGGGAACCGGCGTTCCCGGTTCCGGTCATAATTCTAAAAAAAAAAACCCTAGCTTCCCCCACATGATTTCCCCCCTCTGCGATTCTTCCCCCCTTCCTCTTTCTTTCTCTCTCTCTCTTTCTTTTCTCCACTTTTCACTCCTCACGTCACTTCCTGCCCCCCCAACTTTTTTCTTTTCTTCTCTCTCTCTCTTCTCTTTCCCCCCCTCTTGGCCGAGACCCGACCTCTTCTTCTTCTTCTTCTTCTTCTTCCTCTTGCTGGCTGTTGCTTCACCCACCACCACACCGCCGCCCCCACGCCCTACTCACCATCATCTCTTGGCCACCGAACCACCACCACCCACCGCTCGTCCGACGAGCCGTCTCGTCGTTGAGGCCGACGAGCTGTCGCGCCGTCCGCATTACCCCTCGCCGCTGTGAGCCGCCGCCGCCGTCTCCAAGCCACCATCACCACCTCTTGCCGCCGCTCACTTGGCTGTCCAGGCCGTCGTTGCTTCGAACTGCCATCACCTCCGCCAGAACCGAGCTCTTCCCCCCTTGGCCGTGGGTTGAGTCGCGACCGCCGCCATCTTCGCCGCGCCGTCCGGGCCGCCGTTGGTGCCGTGAGACTCATGTCTTCGTCGCCGTCGCCGTCGCCGCGTGCTCACCGTCGCCGGACCTCCCTCGAAGATCGATTTGGCCACGAACGATTCGATGGCGAAGTGCCGGTGGCCGGGCTTTGCGAACCTCGCTCGCTGCTCGATGAATCGAATGGCCTAGTCGAGGTTCTAGTTCGCCGCCTCCATCTCGCGAGCCATGGCTTTCGCAAAGTGCCTCATGGATCGTGAGGCGTAGTGGAGGACTTGGGCAAAGTGGGTCGGGCTCAACAACGCGAGCTTGAAGCCGTCGAACAGGGGCGAGACGCTGCTCGCGTTGAGCTTCTTCTCCGACGACCAGTTCTCGGAGACGAGCTCATCGAGCTTCCTTCTCAGCGCGAAGATCTCCGACTCCTTGCGCTCCGCCTCGGCCTCCATCTTCTTCACCGTGATCTCGTACGTCCTCATGAGGCTCTGCTGCTCCTAAATCTCTGCCAACATCAGCGTCACTTGTGGGGAGAGTCGAGCTCCTTCTTGAGGAACTTGATTACGCTAATTTCGACATTGGAAGAGATGAATTTAATATCATGCGTAAGGCTATTTCTCCAGATGAATTTAATATCATGTGTAAGGCTAATGTAGATACCCCTGACAATAATGAAAGGGGAAGAAAATGGGGAGAAATATCCGCTTCTCTCTTTTATATTAGTTCATTCTTTCGTTAATTTTTCAAAACTTTTAGATATGGCTGTTGGTAAATGCTGTCCTAACTCGCATGCCGACTTAAATTGACCCTACTCCATATTCTCTGTTATTTCATTTCTTTCTTTCTTTTTTCACTTCTGTTCAGCTATTATTTTCGATCCTCCAACAACTGCCAACACCTTTAAAGTTTCCGCTGACATTGAATCACCAAATTATATATTAGACAATGAAGAACTATGAATTTAGTTGTCTATTCAAATGTAAAAGATTCACATTGCTGTGTATTGGCAGGTACCGAAAATGGAGGGCCAACTATTGAATTATTTCGGCTTTCGGATATTCGCGCTCACTACGAAAATGAAACCAAAAAAAAAAAAAAAAACACCTGTTGAAACCTGGAACCGACCCCGAAACCTGTGACAGGGTAGGTTCCAGGTTCTCGGTTTTGACGGGTAGGTTCCAAGTTCCAAAAATTGAGGAACCTGTACCCGAGGGTAGGTTCCAGGTTCCAGACGGAACCGAACCGGAACCGTGAACCGCTCACCCCTAGGTGTTGTTACACATACTCCATACTAGAAATCTGACTTTGAGACAAATCTGGAGCTTCCAAATTTCATGCCATAATGTTTTGGGAATCTGGTAGGAAGTGGAAGGCTGCGTTGTGGATGAAGCCTTTTCTTGATCTCTGAGCCGATTATAGCCACTTTTGATTGTGTAGGAACCTGATCTGTTTGCCATCCAAATTAGTTTATCTGGTTCTGGAGTTAAACTGAGAGGAGTCGCTAAGATTTCTTTTGCCACCGTTTCACAAAAGATCATATTAACTTTCTGCGCATTCCATTCTCTGGTGGTATGGTCTATCAATTCAACCACTCTTTGTGGATCGTTTCTATTTGACGGGCCAACAATCTTTCCCAAGGTCAACCATCGATCATCTCTGATCTTGATTTTCTCTCCATCTCCTACTTCCCATTTAGTTGCTGGTTCAATCACCTCCCTGGCCATTAAGAGACTCTGCCATCCCCAAGACGGTCTATATCCTTTATGTGCACTCCAGAAGGTATCTCTCGGAAAGTATAAACTCTTTAAAGTTTTGCTCCATAGGGCATCCGGTGCTTGAGCTAACCTCCATGCTTGTTTCCCTAACAGTGCTTTGTTAAAATCCACTAGATCTCGGAAACCTAGGCCTCCACCGTCCTTTCGGGTTTTCAAAAAGTCTCAATTCTTCTAGTGAACACCTTTCTTAGCTGAGTTTTGTTTCCACTAGAAGTTGGATATTCGCTGCTCTATCGCCCACCAAATAGATATTGGGATTTTGAAGAGAGACATAGCGTATTGTGGCAAAGCTTGGACCATTGCCTTGATAAGAATCTCTTTCCCCACCTTGGATATTAGTTTTTCTTTCCAGCCCTCTAATTTCCTATCTACTTGAGCAAGGACCCAAGAAAACATTTGTTTTTTGGTCTAGCCCCAATCCGAGGGTATTCCAAGATATGTCCTTGTTTTTTCCATGATAGGAACTCTTAATTCAATTGCTAGGTTTGATTTCAAGAGTTGGGGGCAGCCCTTACCAAAGAAGATCCTTGACTTGTTGAGATTGATGGCCTAACCCGAGGCAAACAATATTGGTTTAAGATATTGGCCAGGTTTTGTGCTTCGGTAATTGTACCGTTGAGGAAGAAAATTGCATCATCGGCAAATAGGAGATGAGACAAAATGGGGCAAGTAGTGTTTAGTTGGATGCCTTTGATGGTTTGGTCTTCAATTGCTTTATTTATGAGAGATGATAGGGCATTGGCCATAAGGATAAAGAGATAGGGAGATAGCGGGTCCCCTTGTCGAAGACCTCAGGATGGCCTAAAAGGAGTGCAAAGGTCTCCACTTACTCGTACACTGTATGAGACTGAGGAGATGCATTGTTTGACTAAGACTACCCATTTTTCACTGAATCCCAACTTTAGCAGATAATCACATAAGAAATCCCATTCCACCCTATCAAAAGCTTTTTGTATGTCAAGTTTAAGAACGGCCTGCAAATTCCTCTTTCGTTTCCTCACTCTCAGCTGGTGTAGGATCTCTTGAACTATGAAAATATTGCCTTGGATTTGACGGCCACTGACAAAGGCACTTTGTTCTTGGAAGACTAGGTCTAGGAGAAGGGGTTTTAATCTGTTGGCTATGACTTTAGCTATGATTTTATAACTGAAGTTGCAAAGACTGATAGGCTTGTATAGCACTTTGTTTCCTCGTCAATCACTTACATGAATATGTGGATACGTAGGATATTGATGTGGTAGTATCAAACAACTTAATATTTTGTCGTGTTAAGCTGATTAGAGCATTAGGGTTTGAAAAGAACAATTTAAATTTATTTGTGTAGTTTTCTTCAATAACTTGCTATTGTGGCCGAGTGCAAGCACCGAAATATATCACCCAGTTAGCATTGACAATGGTATTTAAATGTTGAGAATTACTTGCTATACTGTTTCGCAAAAAAATTGAAAAAAATTGAAAATCTTTAAAAATGATGGAATCTTAAAATTTAACAAAAAATGAATTTTTGGTTGATTTTGGATAGGCATGTAAGTGGCTGTAAATTAAAGGATTTGAAATACAGGTACTCGAAATTAAAAGATGCAAAAAAGGTAAAGGGTATTGAAATCATGTGCAAAAGTGCTAGAATGTAAATTTGCTAGAAACTTAGAGAGGAAAATAAACTTGTAAAGAACAAAATGTTTTGTGATTGATTACAGAGGGCTAGTGACAATGACCACAACGTGGGTTTTTGGATCTCACCACCAGCAATTATTTGCAAGAAGTTGGTTTTGAATCGATGAAAAACATCCGGGAAAAGTATTAAAAAAGTCATAAACTTATTGCATTTGTGTTAGCTTAATCTTAAATATTTTATTAGTGTCAATTTAATCTTAAACCTTTTTATTTGGTGTCAATTCAGTCTTAAATATTTTTACTTAGTGCCGATTCAATCATTCCTACTAATTTTGGCCGAAAATTGCCGACATGGATGTCAGCTAATTTATATGGCACTACCGATATTGACGTTGAATGGATACCTTTAATAAGATTTTAATATTTTTTTATTTTTTAATTATCTTTTCTTTTTTTTCTTTTTTTTTCTTTTCTTCTTTCTTTTCCGGTGCTAGCCATCGAACATGGTAGGCTCGCCCTTGCTTGGCTAGCGTCACTGGTGGCGGGCGACAACGACCTTGCCTAGGCGAGGCCAATGACTGAAGAAGGTACTTGCTTGGAGAGCATATAATATATCCAATCTCCTATTTCTCTATAATTTTTTTTTTTTGCTATGAATATTTGCTATATTTGTTTTGAAAGTTACAACATCGATAATGAAAGTTGGTAATTCTGAATTACTATACATATCGAGAAAATTACTATTGGATAGACAAAGTTATTGTCGCTAAATACTTTAATCGTATTTTATGCTCCTTTTCTAGTTAGTCACGTCGGCGAATATTTTCTTTTACGCGTTTTTTCCTCTCTATTCATTATTGCTCCACTCACCTCTCTTGTTTTCTTTTCCCATCCGAGAGCTTTTTGAACGCGTTCCTCAACTTTCTCTCCTTGGAGGAAGCTGCCTCGTTGTAGTCACAAGCGCCACGTCATCTCGTCCTTTGCCCATGTTGTACTTTAATTCTTATTGGATATGCCACATCTTACTTAAAAATTCATTATAAAAAGGTCATGTAGACGGATGGCCGGAATATATCACTAGAAGCACTGAAATGAATTGATTTTTCTTTGACGTGGAACTCAAGTAGTTAAAAAAAAAAAGTGACGACACTGAAGGAGCATCATACAATTATTATGATACTCATGATATTCTTTTCTTAGTATTTCTCTACCCGCCTTCATCGGCCACTTGCAGAGCACCACTTCCGACCACAATCTTCAACATAACTGGATTCAGCCCCTCTGTGTCTCCAAATCAATTTCTTTCTTACTCTCTATGCCAAGTGTTAATGTGTAGCTTAATAATAGTGAGGATACAAAGTGATGGTTTTAAAAGCAAATGATGCAAAGGTGAGGTGGATAAAAGGTGAGAATGATTTTGGTATTATACCACAGTCCAATTTAAATTGAAAAGTTTAAGAAAGAATTTGAGATGGAAGGAAGGGTTTCCAAGCGGTGACTGATGGCAACTGTTTGTGGGGGAGAGTACCCTTCAATATATTTCTTATGAAATTAGTGAGTCTTCCAACTTGGGTCCTTTGACAAGTAAATTAATAAAAGTTGTGAGGTTGAGTTATGACAGATATTGAAATTTCATAATTGAATTTTTTTGTCGAAATTTCATAATTGAGTTGAATATACATAAAATAAATTTAGAAATAGGGAATCTGATTAGGTAATCAAATTAGAAAAAAAAATCGGGTTTTTCTTTTCTATTTTCCTTTTTGTTAGGAAGAGATATAACAGATGTTAAGTTTCCCATATTATAACCTGTACTACATAATCTTTTGTCCACTAACAGTTGACAACAGACAATAATGATAAAGTTCCATTTCTTCATTGCGCTATTTTGAACAAAATCCTCTATTTTCAACTTAAATTCATGAAATTTCTTTTTATTCTTGAGTCTAGACACAACACAGAAGTCGACATAGTAATTTGAGTTCACCTTCAAGCAAAGGTAGACTGAGTCTTCAAGCAAAGGTAGACTGAGTTTTAAGTATATAGGTGATGGTAAATGAAATTTTAACAATATATATTTTAATCGAATAATATGAATCTATCATTGCCTCTGCACGAAATTCACCTCAAAAAGAAAACTCGTCGGATCAACCAGATTAGCATCCCCTCTCACTTCATTTTGTCTATGGGAATTCGATAGGTCTTATATTTAATGTCACTCCATACATAATTTTTTTATTGGACTTTCCAACCGGAAGGATTTTTAATCCATCGCTCGGTTTGTTTTCACTTTTTACGCTTTTTTCTTTATCATCACAACTCTTGTAATTTGAGTTCTGATATGAAACGCTTTAACTTTCAAAAGGAATAAATATCACGTGATGTACAAAATCATTTTTTTAATGATTTATTAAAGTTTAAATGATAGAGTGCGGGGACACCTGGGTCATAACCGCACAAAGGATGACTTAAGTCTGCCATAACTTTAAAATGGTACACTTAAGTGCCATCATCCGCGTAAAAGGGGACACTTAAGTGCCACTCCGGCGAAAATCCGGCCAAATGGCTGACGTGGCGCCTTTCCGGCGAGCTCGGTCCAAACCCGCGTCGTTTTGCCCGCTGACGTGGCGGAGAAAATGCAAACACGACGCCGTTTCGCGTCTACGTGTAAATAATAAAATATAAATTAATTAAATTTTATTTAAAATATTCAAAAAAATTAAAAAATTAAGAAAAATTTTAAATTTTTTAAAAAAATTAAGAAAAATTAAGAAAAATTATAAAAATTTTAAAAATTTTAAAAATTAAGAAAATTTTAAAAATTAAGAAAATTTTAAAAATTAAGAAAATTTAAAAATTAAGAAAAATTTAAAATTTTAAAAATTTTAAAAATTTTAAAAAATAAGAAAATTTAAATTTTTTTTAAAAATTAAGAAAATTTTAAAAATTTTAATTTTTTTTTAAAAATTAAGAAAATTTTAGAAATTTTAAAAATTTTAAAAAATAAAAAAATTTAAAAAATAAGAAAATTTAAAATTTTTTTAAAAATAAAGAAAATTTTAAAAATTTTAAAAAATTTTAAAAATTAAGAAAATTTTAAAAAAAATTTTAAAATTAAGAAAATTTTAATTTTTTTTTAAATTAAGAAAATTTTAAATTTTTTTTTAAAATTAAGAAAAATTAAAAAAAAATTATAAAAAGGGGGGGGGGGGGTGGGAGGCCGAACGGGGCGGCTCCTTGCCGCCGCCGCCGGCTCCCTCATCGCCGCCACCTCCGCCGCCGCCCCCCCCCCCCCCCCCCCTTTTTTTTTTTAATTTTTAAATTTTTTTAAATTTTCTTATTTTTTTTTAAATTTTTAAATTTTCTTATTTTTTAAAATTTTTTAATTTTTTAAAATTAAAATTTTTAAAATTTTCTTATTTTTTAAAATTTTCTTAATTTTTTAAAATTAAAATTTTTAAAATTTTCTTATTTTTTAATTTCTTTTTAATATTTTTAAAATTAAAATTTTTAGAATTTTCTTTTTTTTTTTATTTTAAAATTTTCTTATTTTTTAAAATTTTTTTAATTTTTTAAAAATTTTCTTTTTTAAAAAAAATTTAAAAATTTTTTATTAAAAATTAAATTTTTTTATATTTTTTTTAAAATTAAAATTTTTAATTTTTTTAAATTTTTTTTAATTTTTATGCTGATTTGGAGCTCCGGCGAGCCACGTAGGCAAAAAATTGCCACGTAGGATTTCCGGCAAAGGTCGCCGGAGGTGGCACTTAAGTGTCCCACTCGAAAAAAAAAGTGGCACTTAAGTGTACCGTTTTGAAGTTATGGCACCTAAGTGTCCCGGCGTGCCAAGTTATGGCACTTGTGGTGTTCTTCTACCTTAAATGATACGTTTAAGTTTTGACGAGAATGACAAAAAACAACTTCTTGCCCGAAACGACTTTTCACCATATTTATTTCAAAAGTTTTTACGCTTCAGATCTAAAAGGTTCAGTCCAAAAAAAATTCATTCAAGTTTAGTCTATTTCTCTTCATTCATCAGTACTGGAAATGTTCCTCTTATATATATAATATTTTTCCAGGCGTCCAACCTTGCCAGTCCGCTCCTTTTCATTTAGCAATTTGCGCAGTGATTGGCGAAATATTCCTATTTCATATTTTCCCATCTTCTAGAATTTAGCCCCGAAAGACTAACATTATATACAAAGTAACTTACAGTAAAATCAAAATTTGCGTCTGAAAATGTCACATTATACGATCAAATATATAGATGATAATTCCTATAAAGAGCACCGATGGCCTGGGAGATGGATGGAATCTGGCTCACTTACCTTCCGATAGACTTTGGAAGTCAAACTGATTTCAAGGGAACACTTCTGTTACGATATCTAGCCGAAAATTCAGGTTGTCAAGTCTCTCCAGAAGCGCCTTTGTTTCCCCACACCGGTGCAAACATAATTGGGTAAGGTTCGCCCACACTCCAGCTACAAGAGGCTTTGGAAGTATCTCCGGGTGCCATTCTATTTCCTCTTCCAAACGCAGCTACTGGACGTTCCTTAAGGTGCGTTTATCTCTTGAAAAACATGTTCCGGAGAAACATTTTCCTCGTACTCTGGTGTTGAGTTTGCTTAGGAAAATGAATCAACGGAAAATGTTTTATTGATTGGTCTTGTACTTCTTTCAAACCTATCAAACTTGCGTCCATCTGCACCCTTTCCAAGTATGGAGCGTATCTTACAATCTGCGTCAAAGAAGGTAGAAAAGAAACTTCTGGGGGCAACGCCCCAAGATTTATACACCCCTTTATACTTAAAGTTTTCAGATGTTCAAGCTTACCGATGGAGATTGTGGTCAACCTGATACACCAATCAAGTCTTAAGATCTCCAAAGACAAGAAGTTAGACAAGTCAGGCACCTTCGTCAAATATGCGCAACACGATAGATCCAAAACTTTCAGTTTCTTTGTCATATGCTGAAAAAGAAATTGAATTAAAATGAATGAAACACATCAATCATCCTTGGGATACATATCCGGATGGATGGAAAGTCAATCTAATTACCCTCATTTTTATAGTTCATTAAAATCTTGCGGCAATTGCACATGGCACAATTTGATGAAGAAGAAAATGGTAAAAGATTGAATCACATCACAGAGTGCAATTGCCGACAAGTTTGTCGAAGAAGACAAAGTTGAGGAAACAGAAGTTAGAAATGGGATAATCGAAAAAGAAATTTATTGACACCTAATATTTTAGAAAATAATAAATAAAATAAAAATTCGGTTTTTGAAATTTTTTGTTGAAAATATATCTTCAGTTCAAAATTCAAAAAAAAATTCAGTTTTTATTTGATTTTGGAGCCTTCTTATTGTTGGAGTTGTTGAGTGAATATCTCGCTTGCAAAAACAACTTTGAGCGCTTTCACTATAAAATGCGAGGCTTCCGAACCGAGTGAGGGGGGCTTCTCTTCATTGTTTTTTTTTTGGTAAAGGGCTTCTCTTCATTGTTCGTCTAAGGAAAAAGTAGAAAACCGAAGAAGAAGAGAAAAAAAGTCAAAAAAGTGAAAAGAGAGGAGAAGAAAGAGGAGTTTCGGTTCTTTGGGAAGAGAAAGTCAGAAAAGGGGCAGGTTTCTTTTTCCCTTTTGCTGATTTGCTGCAGAGGGAAAAAGAGATCAGAGGGAAAAGAGAGCAGGGGGAGAAGACGTGAGAGTGACAGGAGAGAGAGAAAAGGTCAAAAAACAGGAGGAAAAAAGCTACTGTTCATCTTCTCCGGAGCTTCCCCCCGTCCGCATCTGCTCGACCGGTCATCCGGACCTCCGCCGCTGCATGTCCCCGTAAGCGCTGCCGCCCCAGCGTCCAGCGACCGCACCTCCGCCGGAGCGCGAGGCCATCACCGCCACGTCCGCCCGGCGCCCGACGTCCTGCCGACCAGCGTCGCTCGCCGCCCCGAAGCCAGCCGCGACCGCCGCGCCGCCCCGAGTCCTCTGCTGCATCCCTGCACATCACCGCGCCTCACCCGCGACCTGCAACTCACCCCGCAACAGCCCACTCGTCACCATCTTCTTTCCGGCGATCCCGTGCCTGACGCCGCTCGCCACCCCCGTGCGAGCACCACCCACGAGCTCGCGCCACCGTTCGTTGCCCCTATTGTGGCCGTGAAGACCCGAAGCCCACCGCGCCATCCATCACCCGACGAGCTGCTCCGAGCGACGCACGCCACAGCAACCGCCTGTCCGCCTTGCTCCGCCTCTACCCGAGCCGAGTTGAGCCGTCGCCGTCCAGCCGCACCGGCGACTCACCTCGCCGGAACCCCGAACGCCGGCGACCCAACCCCCGGTGATCCACCGGAGTCGCTCAGCCGCGGGTGAAGAAAGCAGGAAAAGAAAAGAAAAACAAAAAAGAAAAGAAAAGGGAATGAGGTAGTATTTTTTTTATCTTTTACTTATTTCATATTATGTTAGCTTATTTTTTTAAGTTTAATTATTTGGATTGTAGTATTATTTGTAGACCTTGTAGACATTAGGAGTTTTATCCCAAATTAAGGTAATTATTAATTTGACCTGTAAGACGCCGGGTCATTTTTTTTAATTACTTTAATTTTTAGGGATTTTGATAGTATTTCAATCTTTAAATCATTATAGAGTTAAAATAATTGTTAATTTAATCCGTGAGACAACGGATTATTTTTTCAGTTATTTTAATTCTTATCTTCATTCTTTTAAAATAATTACTTCTTTGGAAAGATTAAAAAATTTAAAAAAAATCAAAAAGTACATAAAAATCTAAATATTGCATTAGAGCATTTAGGTTTAGTAAATTAGGATTATATTTTTAGGGTTAGTAAATTAGAATTGCATTTATAGGATTATAATTTTTAGACTATACTTTTAGATGGGTGATTTTTGTTAGGGCCAATTTTAAATAATGTTAGCATGTCTTGATTTTTTTTATATAGCTTTTAAGATAAGATGTAGTTTAAGTTAAATTGATTCCTAAAATAAATTAGAATATTATTCACTTTAGATAATTCACTTTAGATAGTTTAATTATTCTTTATTAATTTCGAATTTCAATAAAAAAATCCAAAAAATATTAGGTACATGTTAGTTAATTTGCATAATAGGTTTAATTAGAATTTGTTTATTAGTAAAATTATGTCATATCTAGAACTTAGGTACTTAGGTCCATACACATTTCATGTTAAAGCCACACACCTAGATATTTTTAGATTAAGTCAATTTTCATTTAGTAAAACAAAAAGAGGAACAAAAAATGTTATGCATGCCATATGAGTTATAGTTTAATTGTTTGTTTTTAATAAAAAGGAAAATGCTAAAAGATGATCATTGCACCATTAAGTTACTTTCTTTTCAATAAAAAAACATTATGTCATTAAAAAAAAATCATTTCCTTGGTTAGTTAATAGGTTAATTCATAATTAAGCTCATATCATCATTATTTAGCATAGGTTGCATATATGCATTAAAAAAAAAAATCATCATTAAAATAAAATCATAAAAGAGCATGCATGTAGAAATACCATGTCATTCATCCCATATCACGTAGCACATGCATATTTAGGATTATATAAATTAGATTGCATACATATAGTGATAAGTTTAAGTCATACCATATGAATTGCATCTCACATATCATTAAAGTAAAATCCATGCATATTAAACTTAGATTAAGATTGCATATAATTAACATTTTTAAAAAAAAAAGAAAAAGAAAAATTAGGTGTCATGTCATTTAAAATCATGTTTAGGACATGCAATTTTATTAGCATTTTTTATTTGAATGTTATTTTATTGATTGCGCACTCACATGACCACCATTTGCATGCTAGTAGCTTAGGTTTAAATTAATCAACATTGCCTGCAAAATATTTTTAAAATTAAAATAAAAGGTACCGAAAAGAGCGTTAGACTAATCTAGCGTAACCATGTCCCCGGACCTATTGAATCTCTAGTTCGCAATAGTAAAGTATTCTCCCATACTTTACTTGGGTTTCTAACTAGCCCTAATTGGTTAGTGGCGGCTCCAAATTGAAATTGCATGTTTAAATGAATTAATTCATATCAAGTCGCGATTGATAGGACTTGGGAGGGTCCGCGCCAAGTCTTCGAACTTAGTAATCCATTAGCTTTCTTTAGATAATTCACCCTTCAAAAAAATTCGGGAAGGTCGCGACAAAATTTATCCAAAATGTGTGTACTCAGTCTAGATGACTTGGAAGTCATCCGATAAGACGTACGATTAAATCAAAATAATGTGATTCATAGCTTCCTCTTCTTTTTCTAATGCATCTAGTCGGTTCTTATTGATGCGAGATGTTACTTCAGCGAAATAATTTCTGTTCCCAGTGATATTTACAATGCATGAATGATTGGTGACGATAGAAAGAAAGAAAGAAAACATGGATTCTCTACCCAAACAATGCTCTTCTTGGTCTCTTAGTATGATAAATAGAGAAAGGCATACTTGGAATTGGCTCCATCCACCCTAGTCATCTTTGATATTGCTCCTTGAAAGGTCTAGCACGACTAAGCCAGCAAAATGAAAATTCTCCACATAAAATTCATTATGTGTCACTTCCCAAGAAAGCCAACATAGCTTCGAAACAACATTCTTAAAGTTGCCAGAAAAATCAATGCCTTTAACTCGAAGGAACGTTAGATTTGGCAAAGCAGCTAATTCGTCAGGTACCATGTTGCAGCTGCAACCACCGGAAGTCAGGCTTGGTGCTTTTACATCTACATTTTTATGCCATTAGAAGTCAGTCTTAGTAGCTAATTCTTCAGGTACCATGTTGCGGCTGCAACCATCGGAAGTCAGGCTAAGTGCTTTTACATCTACATTTTTCTGCCAACAGAGACTCAAGATTAATTGAGTGCAGAACACTTAAAATTCTTACATAGCTATGTAGAAAGGAAGCATATGGACACTGATAAGCAATTTCTACAACAGGAAACATATCATGGCGCACTCCTTTTCCGGACAAGTAGACTTACATATTTTTCGATCACCACCATTAAAGAAAATTTTCAGTTTCCAATTGAAATGGCGTGGTGTCATTTCAGAATATTCTTTATATTATTTTCTATTCTACAGAATCTAGAAAATGAAACTAACTACTACTAGGCAATCTGTCTAGTCTCTCTCCACCAATTTACAAGACCTTTTGACCTGAACGTTTGAGAGAAAGCTATCTCACTCACAAGACAAATGGACATTTGAACAAAGCTAACTATAAAGTAAAAAGAACAAATTCAACAAATCTCTCCTTCAAAAAGGACATTAGGTGACACACTCTTCCAATTTACCTCTTTCCTATCCAAAAGTTTTACAGCAGTCTCATAAATCCACACCCTACTAAATCTGTGAGGATATTCTTCAAGCATGATGTGCTTTCCCAGATCTTGAACTTCGTCATGCATCCAAAACTTATTGTCATGTCCAATTTTTATCAAGGACCATTGTTGGAGGACGCTCATTGCAATGTGAGGATGGTAATTACACTCATCCCACATGATAACTGGATATGTTTGGTCCTCGTTGGTGAAAAAGCAAGCAATATCCAGAAACACTTCTTTTTGCTTATCCTCAAGTCCTTCATAACTTATCATTAATGCATCTCGGACATCCTTAAAAGGACCGTCATCTAACTGCTTCAACACATCTTCCCATAGCTCTCGTCTATCAAAATGTTGTTTACCAAAATGTTGCTCCGAGGCAGAGCCGTGGTAAGAAAGAAATGAACCTATGACCTCAACTGCCAAAGGAAGCATACCCACTCTGCGAACAATTTTCTCTGCAAGATGATCATATCCTTCTAGGGGAGAGTCTCTTCCGAATGCGTGCTTACAAAACAACTTAAGTACTTGACCAAATTTCATTTCATGAACTTCATAAGACAAATTTCCTTTGGGTTGATTTAGGACCTCTTCACTCGATGATTCCACTTGAGTCATCAAGACCTCTAAGTTTCTAGTGGTGAAGATGATCCTACTGCCTGAACCAAACCAATCTAATTTTCCGGCTAGTTTTTTGAGTTGCTCTTGCTTGTCTAGATCATCTAGAACAATCAGGACTTTTTTAGTATGGCATACTCTCTTGATCCAATTCATCCCATCTCCAATGTCTTTGATATGATCAGCATTCTCAGGACCCACAAAACTTGCTAATAACTGTTTTTGCACGCTTGTAAGACCATGTCGCGACGATTCTCGGACATCGTTGAGGAAACAAACATCGTCAAAGTGAGAAGATACTTTGTTGAACACAACCTTTGCAAGTACTGTTTTACCAATGCCACCTATTCCATGAATACCAAGGAAATGGACACCATCAGTGTCAACATCCAACTTCTCTATTATGGCTTTTATCTTATGATGATCTTCAACCAAATAGTCAGGGACATCCACTTTTTTGGCATTGAGCTTACACGATACCTCTCCAACAACCAATTCAATTAGTTCTCCATAGCTGCAGTAAAGCGGGAAAATTTTGTTTTCATCAATGACATGAAAGAAAAGGGTACAAATTTCTTCCAGATATGACGATCTCTAGGTGTCTAGGGACCATATGGTTAAATGACTCAACCATTTCAGTTACTATGACAGAAGTGTTATAATCAGTTGATGCGTGTGTTGATATTTCATGGAATGTCAATTAATTTAATGTATTTGAGATGGGTTAGATAACGCAAGAGCCGATGCATGTGAAGGAGATATTCTTGATGGAATGGACAGAGTAAGATTCACAAAACTTGGTAAGGTAATTTTTTATTTAATAATGCTTTTTTATTTAATAATGCTTGGATCGACTAACTAACATGCAGTGACATAAATTCCAAAGTTTGTGTATTATTGAGCTAAATATATAGGATTGCATTCATATAATAGTTGAATCTGAGATAAAACCTAAATAAATTCGGGGTCTCACGCAAAATCGAAAGAAGCACGACAGATCCATGAAAGGTGAAACTGTTTCATTGTTTTCTAAGTAAACAAGTTTTATTTTTGGCGAAAAACAAATGAACAGATTTTATTTGGTGAGTTCTCCCTAGACCTATCAGACAGGTAACCGGACCGGATTTAGGTGTGGTTCATTCAAGTAAGAGTCATCTGAATTTGTTCATAAATTGGATCAAAGCAGATCCTTCTTTTGCCCTATTCTTTCCTTTTCCTCCAGTGAGTCCTCACTGCTGAGTGTACATTTCTTCTATCATCGGTCTGTTTTTTTTTTTTTCTCTTTGGTTGGTTTGCCGGATCCGATATCATTTCTGTCGGCTCTAGCTGCCATAACTTCTAATGCAAAAAATGTCTTCAATTCTAGAATTTTGGGATGACAAAGTTTCTTCAAACGAGCAGTAACTATTGCGCTTATTAATGATAAATGAAAGGTTGAGGAAATTTACCCTTTTCCTTCAAGTTCCCACCCCTTTAGATGTGCAGACCTTACAAGAGCATCCTCCCACTGGTTCAACGCAGACCTGAACTTCTTCTTGTGCTTGGGTATGGCTTTTTTGTACAACTTGGTTTTGAGCTTAACATCATTAGGGTACACGTCAAAGAAGATGGGGAGTATCTCTTTCTTCCCATCTGACTTTGAGGTGCATTCTACCATGTGCGCAACCTCACGAAGACACCACGAACTGGCGGCATAATTCTTGGAGAAAATTGGAATGTAGATTCGTGACTTGTCAAGCGCTTTCAAAAGCTCTCCATCGATTTCTTTGCCGACTCGGAGTTCTTCTTCGTCTAGGAAGACATGGATGCCATTGTGTTGCAAGCTACGGTAAAGGCAATCGGTGAAGTTTCTGCACGTGTCTGGTCCCCTAAAACTCAAAAACACGTCGTACTCATATCCTGGCGACACATCTTCAACGCTCCGGATTGCCTCTGAGCTCTTCCAGCTTCTCTTTATTCTCGTCGGTCGTCTCAGGACCTTGCCACTTATCCTGAACCCGAGTTTAAGCCTTTAAGGAGACTTCAAAACAGGAATCCATCAAACAGGCGTTAGAAAATAAGCCGAATACAGACCACTTACAATCCGCACAACATCAAGGCCAAGATGATGGCGATTAAAGCAAAGGCTGCAATCACTCCCACCCGCGGCCGACCCTGCTCAGATCTTTCATCACAAATAAATCCCGAAAGGACCAGCGTTTGAACCCCTAACGCCGTCCGATTACGCAGATCTTAGTGGTGTCCAATTTGCAGCAGATCCTCTACTGCGCTCACCAACATTTGAACCAAAGTGTGTAAAAAGAGATAATTGCAACAGGATTTAGTGAAAGAAGATCGACTAATGCTTCTCAAGGACAGTCGATTTTTGGCTTTGCGATGGGTCACAATATGGAGAAAATACCAAGATCGCAGAGAGGATGAAGGTGAATTTCCGTGAGAGAGAGGTTAGACAGTAAAGTATACAAACCACTAAAGTGAAAAAGTTCCACAGACCACCCTGCTGCTGGTCGAAGCATCGGGGTTGAAAAGCACAGCTCAAATTTATTTTTGTGGTTGGAAATATCATGGAAACAAAACAGAATTTTTTACGAAAATTTCATAAACTTGCTATCATTGCTGAGCGCAAGCACCGAAATATTACCCAGCTGGGATTGACAATGGTATTCGAATGTTAAGAATTGTTTGCTATATTGTTTCGCGAAAACGAGAATCTTATCAGACCCCAAAATCACTTTGGAAGAAAATATGGCAATCCCACAACTACCCCAAAAGAAAATTTTTTATATGGAGCGCTTGCCAAGATGCCCTCACTCCCAAGGATAAACTTTTCAGAAGGCAAATCTTACCTCATCACCTTTGCAGTCCCTGTAATCGAAGCCCCGAAACGGTAGAACACACTCTCCTTCTTTGTCCGTGGACGAGGAAGATCTGGAAAGATACAACTCTGAACATCAATATCTCCGCCCAGGGTTCTTCGCGATTCGAAATTTGGTTAGCTAAATTTGAACATACCTTTGTCATCTTTGAGCTTCTAGTGGTTTGTTCTTCGGCAAATTGGGAAAGCTCGAAACCACTCTGTCCTTCGAGCGTAAAAACCAGACCCAGCACAGGTAGTCGATGAAGCATCTCGATCGGTGGCTCCCTGGGAAGAAGGAAACCAAAGTTGCAGCAGGCTTCCTGTGGCAACCTAGAATTTCATAAAAATCCCTAAATATGCCATGAGCCATGGATAGGCGATGGAAGTACCGTTATTGTATTTTGTAGCCTTCTAATCCATGATTTGCGATGAGATGTATGGCCAAGTCTTTAATGGATGAATTTTGGGAAATGAAGTTTTATCTTTGGCCATATGTATGATAAATTGGAACTTATGGATTTATAATTTCAAGTGTATAGTTATCTTAATTTGCAATTTAGTACTTTAATTTAATAGGGATTTAATTAGTTTTTAAAAGGGTTAATCTTAGGTTAATTAAGCTTGGGTTCTTAGGCCCAAGAGGGATGGGCCTAAGATGGGCCAAGCTGGCCGGCCCATAAGCCCATGAGGAGCTGTCGACCGTGCAAAGGGGAGGGGAAGAGACCGGTTGCATGCCCTCCCCCACTTGTCCTTTGAAGTGTGCCAAGTGTCCTCCATGCATACCTAATGATAGCTAATGATTGAGGGGAAGAAATTAGGGGATGATGGTGCCGGTTTAAGCGAGAATGAGAGGGAGAGAGAGGGGTTCGTCCGAAGGGAGAGAGAGAGAGAGAGAGTTACCGAGAGAAAGAGAGAAATCGAGAGAGAAAGGGAGAGTGAGTGTGCGGAAGAAGAAGGAAGCCAATCGTCCGTTGTTCGTCGCTGCCGTGTCCAGTCGCCGTGTGCTTGCTGTTTGCTCGGTTTAGAGGCAAGTTGGGATCCTTAATCTGCTCTTGCATGTTGTTCCTAGTATGTGTGCTTGAATGGTGATAGATTTCGGATGTTTAGGGTGTTAAAAGTTGAAGTTTTAAGAGGGATGTTTGAGACTAGTAAACTGTTCTTGAGAAAACAGTTCGACCTTGGATGTTCTATTGGCTTGCATGTGTTGTTTGAGTTGGATTTTGGCCGTGACATCTAAATGAAAGTTGTTAAGGACTTCTTGAAATATAACATACTCAAATTTGGGACAAAACTAACAAGTATAAGTGGGTGAAATCTCTATTTTCGGAGAGACTGAATCTGGAGATTTTGGTAACTACCTTCGATGAATGTATGGGCTGTAAGGCTATATTTTTGTTGAAATTTCACCTCGATTTCTTAACAAAAGATGTAAAGGACATCCTGAGGTTTAACATATCAAAAATTTAGAGAAAACCTACAAGAATAGGTAGGTGAAGTCGTGGTTTTTGGAGGGTGTTGAATCTGGAAGTTTCTGTACTAGGAACAGAAGTTTTAACCGCCTATATTTAATTATCTAGGACGAATCTGACTTTGATTCCTTCATGAAAAATCTACCTTAGGGTCTTGAATACCAAATAGTCGAATTTAATAATTTTTGAAGGTCATTAGGGTATTTAATCGGAAATATTTCTAAAACCATGTAATCTGACGCGCTTGGACTTAGTCAGTTTCAATGCGTGGACCATATTATTTTGTATGAGGTTCTTTCAGCAAAGTTTTATGCATGAAGTATCTATCTTTATGTATCCCCTGCAACATATTGAAATTTCATAATTTTTGAAGTTCATTTGCCTATTTAACTAAAAATGTTTCGAAAACTGTCAAGTTAAGTGGTTATGATAATGTTGCTGTGATGCTCGGTCTATACCGAATGATATGAAGGTCTTTTGGTGCAGTGTTCTTCATGAAATATCTGCCTTTATGTCTTGACTATCACATGTTTAAATTTCATGATTTTTTGAAGTCATTTGGGCATTTAAATAAAATATTTTCTAAAACTGTGCAAGTTGGATTGAGCGAATTTCAAAATGCATAATTTATGACTATCCTGTTTTGGATGAGCCCCATGAATTATATTTGTTTAAGTGATTAAATCTTGCTGCACATGTGATGATATTTGGCATTGCATATAGAATCAAATGTTGAATTTGACTTTGTTGCCATTACATCATGTGCCATGTTGATTGTGAGACATAAATTGATGAATATGAATTATGATGAATGAAGAAACTATTGGAGGTGAGTCGATAATGCCCAAGATGGGGGGTGCCGGATGCCCGGTTGTATTACAATACATGCCTGGATGTCCTCGGGAGTTTCGAGATGCCCGGAATGGTTGGGTGCCGGAAGCCTTGGAGATTTGTGCCCGGGGAATGCCTCGTGATGCCAGTTGGGATATGAGATGCTTGGAATGTGGGGGTGCCGGATGCCTGATGGTGTGTGCCGGAGGTTTCTCGCGATGCCAAATTGGGGTGCAAGTGATAAAATGTGGGATGAAATTACTGATCCCGGGAAAGAAAGATGTGGTGATCGGATTGAAAGATAAAAAGTGGAAAATGGAATCATGCATGGTATAGTGATATGTATGCATGGCTGTATGATATGATGTGTATGAATGCATAGTTGTATGTGCACCCATGGCATGATGGTATAGGAATGAAAGCTTGGTGATGAGTGCATGAGGATGTATGCACATATGGTATGGTATGATGACATATGCATGGCTGCAAGGTAAGTTATGCTTGAATGCATGAAAGATATGTACTCTACTATGATGTTATGATTGTATTGTGTGATGCATTGAGTAGTTAATGGATCTTTTACCTGCTGAGTGGCTGTACTCACCCCTTTTAGAAAGATGCCACTCCCTCCGGTTACGAGGGTTCCTTTTACGGCCTTCTTTCTGATGTGGAGGTCGAGTGTTCAGAGATTGATTGTGTTACCATCCCTGGTCTGACTTTTATTCGGGTTTGCGTGCTGGTGATGTATGATGTGGGCTTGGCTGGGGGTCTGGTCATCCAAGAGTTCTTGTCGATCCACATCCGCCGTGGTAGAGTGATACGAGGGATGTTGCCGTCGCCACCGCCCGATGCACCAGGATGGGTGTTATGGCCCGCGTGAGGAGTGAGAGCTGACGTTTTTTTAGAGTAGCCGACACTTGTAGATGGGGGGATGACATGTGATCGATATAGGGGTCGAGATCTCTTTTGGGTAGTGGCCAAGTTTAGTTAAAAAAAAATCTTCGCTTTTCTTTTTGGTTGTACCAACCTGAGAAACCCATCATGAAAATATCTAAATAAAAGTGGCTCGGCTTCATCTTTTCTTAGATGCGTAGTTGGTGTGCATTGCATTATGGTTATTAGAGGGAGGAATGGTGAGACTCATTTATGCTTCCGCTAATAAGTTGCGCTGAGACTGTTTTCAAAAAATAAATAAATAAAAAATAAAAAATATATATATACCTAAGGACCTCGGTCCTTCTTTAAAACCCTTTATATAAAAGGATGAGTAACGGATATCTTATTGAGATAAAGAGATTGGCAGGCTGTGGCGACCTCAAGTGTTCAGGGGTGCTACATCCCGGCTTTGTTGGTATCAGAGCAATGGTTATAGGTTGGAGTGATAATGAGCCACATTTGGAAATTGAGGAACATAATGACAATGCACACCATAGGATATTGAGTGGAATAGTTGGGTAACTTTGAATAACAGGTGATGAGTAATCACTCGTAGATCCCTAGTAGTTATTATGAACTACTTTTAGGTACCAGTAACATGGTTATGTTACTTATTTTCTTTAGTTGCTCTTGTTATTAAAGAAGACATTGAGTCATAGATATTTCCTGAGGCAAATGCTTGGAAAACTGCAGGGAAATCATGGTACGAGCTGGAAGTGCTCATCCATCGAGGGCTGAAGCCTCTGCAGCAAGGGTTGAACCCCGAATGGAAGATATCTTGCAGGCATTGGCCAATATAGGAAATCTGATAGAAAGACAAGCGCAGCAACAGCCCGGAGCAGAACGCCGTACTCAAGGACTGGTGGAGCAATTTCTGAAGCTGAAACCACCTAAGTTCAATGGAATGGGAAGTCCTGAGGAGGCGGAGCATTGGATTGATGGGATGGAACGAATTTTCCGGCTGTTGGACTGCAATGATGCTGAGAAAATAATTTTGGCAGTGTACCAGCTGGAGGGAAATGCGAAGTTTTGGTGGAGAGCTTCGAAGGATACAATTTTTCCACCAGGTACTGATGTTAACTGGGAAGAGTTTGTGGGAGCTTTCAATAGAAAGCATTTTTCTGACTGTGCTAAGGACAGGAAAATTTTAGAATTTGTTCAGTTAGAACAAAAGGAGCTAACAGTGGACCAATATGAGGCAAGATTTTCTGAACTGTCTAGATATGCTCCTAGACTAATTGAAGATCAGGAAGAAAAGGCTAAGAGGTTTCTGAAAGGGTTGAGAACTGATATTAGGAAACAATTAGTGCCTTTGAACATAAGGGATTACCATGAGATTTATGAAAGGGCACAATTAGTGGAGCAAGAGCTGGTGAGAGAGCAATCAGAGTTTAAGAAACAGCTGAACTTTAATGATGTGAGAAGGGGTAAGAGACCCTATTCTGGTCAAGGTCAGACTTGGAATGTGAAGAAAAAGAGCAATTTTGGAAATTTCAGGAGAGCAAAAGATGGCCGGAATATAGGGAAAGCACCCTATCAACCTGATGTTTGTCAAAGGTGTGATGGGCGACATGGCCCAGGACCTTGCAATGGACAATTGAGATGTTTTGGTTGTGGACAAGTGGGCCACCTTAGGAGAAGTTGCCCATAATGTCTACCCAGGACGGAGGAGTTCGAATCCCGCGGGACGCACGAGATCTTAAGCGCGACGTCGGGGTGGTGGGTCCTCCGCTAGCGTCGTTCCAGGGTTTACCCGCCGGTTGCCGGCTGTCGCGACCTCTTTTTTTCGTCGCCTGATCAGGGGCGGGCGCCTTGCGGAGGCTAATGGTTCGGCTAGGTCTATTTTAGCCCGAACTCTCCCAAGTCCACCAATTCACGACTTAATGGTCCAAGTTTTTTAACCTATAAATTAATTTTAAAACGGAGTCGCCACTAATCAGTTTGGGGTGGGTCGATTAGAAACCCAAGCGAAATACAGGGAGAAATACTCGCTCCTGTGCAACCAGAGAAATTAGGATCGGAGACTTGATTACACTAGTTAATCACTAATACCCTTTCGGTACCTAATCTTGTTTAAACCCTAAGGCTTTTGAGATGTTTGAGGGATTTTCCATGCATTTTGTGGAGGAAAAACATTTTTTGGGTATTTTTCTCATTTTTTGGACATAAAAAACATTTTTTTTTAATTTTGGTATTTTTGGAAAATATAAATCTTTTTTTTAACTTTTTCTGACTTTTTTGGCTTTTTCTTGGAAAATATGGGATATTTTTGATTTTTTTGATTTTATGGAAAATAAATTATTTTTTGATTTTTGATTTTTTAATATATTATATTATAATTTAAAAAAAAAAAACGAACCGAGTCGGATCCCCGGGTTGGGTCTGACCTGGGCCGTTCGCCCAGAATGCGGACGGGCCTGCAATGTAGGCCCGACTCATTTTTTTTTTTATCGCGGCCCAGCAGCCCGCTACTTGAAAATGACCCGGCCCGACCCAACGACCCAGTCCGGGCGAAACCCTACCCGACCCGATGACCCGGCTTCACGGGAACCCTAGAGCTCGACGATTCGCGGCGCCAAGAGGGGGAAGCTGGAGCGGTGGCTTGCGTCGACGACGATGGTGACGACGGGCCTGACGGCGATGACGACTAGGGCGACGACGGGCGGTTGTTGGTTTTCAGAAAAGACGGCGGCAACGTCGACGGGCAGCTGCTTGATTCTCGCAGGGGGGAGCGACAGCGAAGCTACGGCGACAGGTAGGGGCGGTGACAGGATTTCAGGCGGAAATGGCGACGACCAAGCAAAGCTGATACCTGCCTGTGGAAAGGGTATGGCGCAGCGGCGTGGGAAATGGTGACGACCCAGCGTAGGGGGAACTCCGCGACAGGGGCTCCGAGTCGCGGCGGTTCTTTGAACTCCGCAGCAGCAGCGGATCTGGGGGGTGCAAGTGCGTGTGACGACGACGGGGCAGCTACGGTGGCCCTTCAGCTTCCAGATCTGGCCTTTCGCTCTCCGATTCCTCTCTCGCTCAGCCTCCACCCGCTCGAATCTCTCCCCTTGGGCTCGCTTGCCACTTGCCTCCCCCGAAGTCTCTCAGAGGGAGGTCGTTCGAGCTTCGCGACCCGATCTCTCGCGTGCTCGCTCTTTGATTCTCCCTTGAAGTCTCTCAAGGGAAGATCTCCGAGTTTGCCGTGCCTTTCAACGGAGGTTGTGCCCTGCTATTTATAGGCGAGGGGGTCCGGTCGATGGAGAACCTCGGCCGCCGGTCTTTGGCTTGCCGACCAGACGCTTTTTTTTTTCTTTTTTTGGTTGTCTTGTTGTTTTTTCGTTTTTGTTTTAGTTATTATCCGAAAAAGGAAATATAAAAGAACTTAAGGCCTAATTAATAACCTAATTAAAATTTAGGTGTCAACAGCTGCCCCTCTTTGAAGGTGAGTACACAAAGGTTGCATTCAAAAACAAACCTAATACCTAAATTTTGTCTATACATATGCAATAGATTATATCTTATTTGGGACCTAATGTCCTATGCAGAAAATGAGTAATATAACATTACACATATTAAGATAGATAAGAAAATACATGTAGTTACTTATCGGGAGTGAGTGAGATAGGGAGTGAACCCCAACTTTTGGCAAGTATCAAGGCGTCATCTTACCTGGTGATATGATGAGGTTGCTTCTCCAGGACCCGAACCATTCTTCGGTCGCTTGTTAGAGCAATAAGTGGTTTGTCTAGGACCCGAACCTTTTTTCGGTCACCTTGACGGGGAATTGCCTAATCAAGACCCGAACCTTTCTTCGATCACCTGTTAGAGCAATAAGTAGTTTTTCTAGGACTCGAACCTTTCTTCGGTCGCCTTGACAGGAAATTGCCTTCCCAGGACCCGAACCTTTCTTCGATCGCCTGTTAGAGCAATAAGTTGTTTGTCTAGGACCCGAACCTTTCTTCAATCGCCTTGACGGGGAATTGCCTTTCTAGGACCCGAATCTTTCTTCGGTTGCCTGTTAGAGCAATAAGTAGTTTGTCTAGGACCCAAACCTTTCTTCGGTCGCCTTGACAGGGAATTGCCTTCCCAAGACCCGAACCTTTCTTCGGTCGCCTTGACAGGGAATTGCCTTTCCAGGACTCGAATTTTTCTTCGGTCACCTATTAAAGCAATAAATTGTTTGTCTATGACCTGAACCTTTCTTCAGTCACCTTGACGGGAGATGCACCGACCTTTCTCAGGACATTTGTTTGTTGGGAGATAGTACTTGGATGATCACAAGTACAAACTCTTGGAGGATATCTAGATGATCGCAAATATTGAAGGGGTACCTGGATGATCACAAGTATCGATGGCATACATAGATGATCACAAATACAAACTCTTTGGGGATACCTGGATGATCACAAGTATCGAAGGGGTACCTGAATGATCACAAGTACAAACTCTTAGAGGATGGAATCAGGGGCGTATCTAAGATATTCGTGAAGATCTTTCCCCTCCTAGTATGTGGAAATATCAATGATGGGTCTCGCATATTCGTGAAGGTCTCTCACCTCCTGGTAGTTGGAATATCAAGGACGTACCTTGGATATTCATGACGGTCTCTCACCTCCTAGTAAAGGGGAATATCGAGGATGTACATGGGATATTCATGAAGGTCTCTCACCTCCTGGTAATTGAGAATATCGAAGACGTACCTTGGATATTCATGAAGGTCTCTCACCTCCTGGTAATTGGGAATATCAAGGATGTGCCTTGCATATTCATGAAGGTCTCTCACCTCCTGGTAATGAAAATATCGAGGACGTGCCTCGCATATTCATGAAGGTCTCTTACCTCTTGGTAATTGTGAATATCGAGGACGTGCCTCGCATATTCATGAAGGTCTTTCACCTCTTGGTAATGGGAATATCGAGGACGTGCCTCGCATATTCATGAAGGTCTCTCACATCCTGGTAATGGGAATATCGAGGACGTACCTTGGATATTCATGAAGGTCTCTCACCTCTTGGTAATGGGGAATATCGAGAACGTGCTCCACATATTCGTGAAAGTCTCTCACCTCTTGGTAAAGGGAAATATCGAGGACGTACCTCAGATATTCAAGAAGGTCTCTCACCTCTTGGTAATTGGGGATATCGAGGGCGTGCCCCGCATATTCATGAAGTTCTCTCACCTCCTGGTAATGGGAATATTGAGAATGTGCCCCGCATATTTGTGAAGGTCTCTCACCTCCTGGTAAATGGGAATATCGAGGACGTACCTTAGATATTCATGAAGATCTCTCACCTCCTAGTAATTGGGAATATCAAGGACATACCTTGTATATTTATGAAGGTCTCTCACCTCCTGGTAATTGAGAATATCGAAGACGTACCTTGGATATTCATGAAGGTCTCTCACCTCCTGGTAATTGGGGAATATCGAGGACATGCCTCGCATATTCATGAAGGTCTCCCACCTCCTGGCAACATAAACTTGAATGTAGCATGAGGCTTACTTGGATGGCTGTAAGCACTCAAAAGGGCTAGAACACCTGGGTAGCCGCAAATGTACAAAGTACTGGAATACTTGGATGAACACAAGTATTTAATGATACAATCTGGGACCACTTAGGCTAGTCCAAGTGTAAGAAAGCATAGCTGGGCAACCACAGGCGCACAGTGTGATGGAATACTTGAACAGCTACTAGTATTCAATGATATAATTTTGAGGACAACTCGAACAGGTTGAGTGTTACGGAAAGGGAGTATCTGAATGGTGGCCGGTACTCAAAGACAAGAGGATACTTGGACAATCGCAAGCACCCAAACTCAACGGACGACTCGAATAGGTCGAGTGACAAGAAGAGAGTACTTGGACAATGGTAGGTACTTTAAGACAAATAGGGATGGGGATATGCTTACTTGGCAATATCTCTGATCTTTGGGAGTATGTCTGCTATTTGCACAATATGCACACATGATTGTATATGCTATGAATTCATGAATTTAAATGTGATTTATGCACGACAATTTTGTCAGTTTTGCATCATTTGATTTCCACTGTAGAAGATTTTGAAAGAAAACTTTCATTTAGAATGTAGATGTCTTGAGCATGCCAGATGAGGGACTTTAATCTGAAAGGATTTTCTGCTCACTCTCATGGAAAATGCTATCCTGACCATTGATGCAAGATTTATAAGGACCACACTATCTCACTGTCATCATGTCAACAAGGGTCCGAGCATTCTCGCAAGTGGTACGACTTTACCAATGTGAGAGGTCTTTGTTGAAATTGTGATGAAGTCTTGGTCAGCGGCTCATCAAATGGGACCATCAAGGTCGAAGCTTATGGACGAAGATGTTACAAGATCATCTCCGGGTTTATAAGTCAAGAACCCTACGAAAAGAGATAGAGTAATCTTGCTCGTACTTCTTTGAGCAATGCTTATGCACATATGAAATCCTACGTTAATTGAAGTGCCATAGTCTGAAGAGACTTTTACAATGGGACGCAACGTTGGCTTGACTCATGCGTAAAAGGGTGAGAGATGGTGATTGTCTTGGCATTTGTCACCGGTCTTTCTTCTCACTGTCAGATGGAGGTTCTTTGAACCATTACAGCAACCCTTCTTAGCTGTATTTTTGACTAGGGGGCATTGGCCTTACTTTTACCAAGCACATTACTTTTTTATGCCCCTACTTTTTATTCCAGTTCTTCATTTATGGGCATTGACCTTGCTCTTACCAGGTGCACTTTTTTTTTATGCCCTTGTTTTTTTTTTTTTTTGTCATTAGAGGAATTGGCCTAAGCAAGTCCAGGCACGACACTGTTGTTAGACTCTTGAGTCTTCATCTTCAGCTAGCGCTCTAGGCTATGGCAATGACTTTTGCTTTGTCTCAATATGAGGGTAAAATTACAAACTCACTTGGGCTATACAATGAATACAAGTGCGTAAAGAAAGAATTACTCTTTTGTCATTCTAAGGCACTTAAATTAATGCGAGTGTTCATATGCAATAAAGACACTTGAAGATTGATGCAAATACGAATAAGAAAATTTCTATCTCTCTTCTCACCTTGTGATGCCGCTTCACCTCCGATCTGCCCCAGTATGGGGTGGTTCTTGAGGAGGGTATGAGAGAAGCTTCACCAGTGTATAGGGCTCAATAAGGGGGTGAGCAATGAAATGCCTCTCACTGTTTTGGTTATCATACCATTTGTGAGAGAACTATGTAATCTTTTACACTCATTTCACAAGTGTATAGATGGGGGAATGTGTGTAGGATAGCTTGCCTATTATCATTCTGACGCGCCTCATCCAGCATGCTCAATTAATCTTGTCTTCTTCACTTAGCTGTCTATTCTAATAATTCTCAGCGGAATCAGTGATCTAGATAGACAAAACCATCATGCAAAAATCCATTTGGAAAAGGCAAGTAGCATTTTAAACATGAGAGAGTTTGTACTCTCAAAACAAATTAATGGTTTTTGCTCAAAAAGACTTTGTTGGCAGCTTTAAGGGACAATAGAATGGTGTTTCCAAATATGTTAAATCTTGAATATCAAAAGGGTTATTCTCAAATAAGTGTCGATGGGTTGTCCCTTTTAAGTAGGGAAATGACACAAGAAGGATCAGCTAGGGTTGGGGATCTGATCATTGATTTGACGGGCCTTTCTACTTTTGCCCCTGTAGAACAGAAGATGTGGAAATAGATCAATCAGTAAGGCCAAGATCGCATGTGATTTGAGGCCTGAAAGGTTTCTATCATTTGCTTTAGCGATTACTCAAGACGCCATTTCATTTAGGAGAACTTATCAGAGTTTGACATGTCTTTCCTTGATTTGTTATTCATATCTTTAATGGCTAGGTGATCCTGCAATAGACAAAAGGGAACGTGTTAGTCACAAACTCTCTCGGGAGTCGGACAACTGGGAGCGATACAACATTACCCTTCATTGGTTTGTAGATGATTTGATGAACCTAAAGTGCGAGTGGGACACAAAGTCCTGCACTTTTCACTCTGATAGATCACCTGCTCTCTCGTAATTTGCAGGCGTAAGAGAAGCAAAAATATTTTATTAGTTTTCTTTTCTTTTTTTTTTCTACCAAGTGGCTAACTGGCGTGTCGGGGATTCGAACCCCTAGCTTCGAACCATTTCGCTTCTTCCCGAGTACTACTCAACTAGAGGTGCGACGGTGTCTATAGGGCAATACCTTTTTTATAACCGAACTGGCTCCTGGACAACACGTCCTTTTATACCAAGTTAGGTAAATCGATATGGGTCACTTGATTTTGCCCAATTTAACCATTAAGCTTGTTTCTTAAATCCTACACTTCCTATCAATAGGAGAAAATATGTCAAAAGTGAGTTCAGATATTGGGAGTAATGGAAACGATACCAAATTACTCTTCCCCAAAGTTTGTATTTGTTGACTCCTAGGGATCTCTGAATGTTTATGACAGCCTCTTCATCTTGACCCAGTTCGACATCTCTTTCGATTGGCCTTTCTCATTCGTGGCCATGTATGCATGTTAATGGTTGTTGATTTATCTTCAACGCCTTCATTACGTGGAATTTTTCTTTTGTCTTTGACCATATGACCATTAGCAACATTGAGCAAAGTTATGTACTTCAAGCTTCTATGGAATCTGAGATGGAAAATCAAAACCTCCAATTCTCTGATGGCAATCACTTCTTGGGAGAGCATGCGTTAGGAGCACGAAGTGAGGTTTCTAGGTCCTAAGTCATCGTCTTGAAATAAGGGGCTAGAGACTACCTCAACTGTCTAGATTTCCTCCCTGTTGATAGTAGCCAATTTAAAGAAAGAGAAAAGATCCATTCCCTGTGCTTCTGGGCTTGTCGAAGCTGAAAATTCCATTAAGGAAATCGCAACGTCTAGCTACTCGGGCACGTAGTGGGGAGAAGATATTGCTCTAACTTGAGAAGGAGTTGGATAAGAGCAAGGTGGAGTGTACAGAGCTCCTGGGGATGGCTTGATTTCAACTGTATGCATGTACCTATTATGTCCTATCTTTTGTTTCTTGCAAATAAAAGAGAGGAGACATCATTTCCAAAATTATATTTAGAGAATAAGACTCACCCTTTTTGAAATGGGATGATTCTTTCTATTTGCCCCTATTTTCTTGGCATGGTGTCTTCGAATTTGGCGAGTTCACATGATGCGCTTGCTTTAAATGCCCCCTGTCACACTAAGTCAAAGGAGATGGGAATGATCTTCTGAGACATGAAGTGAGTGGGTTAGAAAGACAAACATAATTTAATTATCTTGTTTTGACAAAAGCTTTAGGTAATAAAATATTTTCTGTTTTCAAAATATGTCTTTGGGGGATAAAAAGCATGAGGAAGCCCGGCCCTCAATATTCTCTTCGGATGATATTTTCTTTTCATGGTTGGATAGCATCACCGGGCTAGTTTGGGATACCGCCTCATTCTCTCAGAATATTTTCAACTTTATTTAATAGGTGGATTTACATTTTGGAAAAGTGTTTAAAAAAAGTTAGTTCCTCAAGCGGAACTAATGTTGAAAATAAAAACAAGCCAGACTTAAGAAAGATATACAAGTTCCCACGTAGGGGAATATGAAAGGAAATTAAAAAGGGTTCTACTTGAGCGGGCCTGCACCCATTTCCCCTTACGGTCCTTCGTTGATGGTGTCCATGAAAAGGTCTCCAAACATGGTGGTCATGTCCTCTGTTGCTAAGGGTGGCACTTCATTGCCTAAATAATACCCGGCCTCTACCAGCCCTTGATATATGTCAACGGTATGTGCTTCGACATTTCTGCTCTGATTATCTTCATAACTGAATACCGTGTTTACTTTGTCGGTGTGATCATGGAGCGGATTGCTCTAGAATGAGAAAGCTTTAGTGTCTAATAGGTTCTGGATTCGACTCTAGAGGGCGAAGCACTTATCAGTCGAGTTGCCCACTTCTTCCATGTGATAGTCACATATTTTTGACGGGTCATAGTTGGAAAAACTTTTAGCGTTGGGTCGTTTTGGCTCAATTGAAAGGAGGTTCTTCTTCTGGAGGATTGCCAGTACCTGTGATGGAGATCCAGGAAGGGGAGTAAATTGTCTCTTGTTGTTGTAATGCTGGGATGGCTAACGGTTGGTGGTTTGTTGCTGTCTTGCACTTGTTTGAATTGTTGGAGAATGATTGTAGGTCGCATTGACATCTACCAGGGGTTCTTTATCTTTTTTCATGCTAAACGTACCTGTGGATGCAAGTTCAGTGAACCAACCATCCCTCAACCCTATCTCGATTTGCTCCCCTACTAGAATGAGTTGATTAAATGATTCGGCGATCGTGGTTACCATTCGATTGTGGTACTCGTAAGGGAGGGTTTTGATAAACATCTTTCTCAGCTTGAAATTGGTTGGTTCAATACTAATTTGGGCAGCCAAATTCCTCCATCTAATACTATATTCTTTGAACGTCATGCTTTTTCTTTTCGGTAAGCTCAAGATCCTCACGAGAATAGGTAATGTCCATTATGAACTTATACTGCTTGAGGAATGCCTCACTCACTTCGCTCCATGTTTCAAGGAGATTCATGTTCTTTGTAATGTACCACCTCAGGGCAAGGCTTGTTAGATTGATTGGAACAACTGGATCATTTATGGTGCATTATTAACGTATTGGGTCATTCAAACCAAGTACATTTGCAAATGAGCCCTAGGGCAAGTCATGCCATCGTACTTCTCAAACTCAGGCATTTTGAATTTTTCCGGCATTTGACATTGGAATAAATGGAGAGATCCGTCAAAGTAGGATCTTGGAGGCCTTGCAGTTATTTCAGCCTCTCCTCAAGCTTTTAGAGGCGTTTGTCATGCTCAGTTTTAAACAAACTGCTTGGCTTCGCTTTCTCAATCGCGGTTTAGTGTGGATCATCCTCTAATTCAGGCATATTATCATTGGTATCTCCACCTTGATCACCCCTAATAGATGATTGTGGCAACAATACCTCAATTAAGGCCGGGGTGGGAGTGACTTTGCCCTGGATTGAGTCTATTTGCTTTAAAAGTTATTGAAGCACATTGAAGACTTGCTTCATTTCACTTTCCATGACCACAATATAGCTTAGTACATTTTCTTCGGCCATTCTTGCTCTTTCTTTTGAATGAGTCTGGATCGGCGAAAGTTGACGTTCCATGATTACCTAGTCATGAATAAACAAGCGTGTGTGAATATAAGACGTAAATAGGGAGTCAATCCATGATGACGACCTAATCCTACTCTTTTTGTTTATTCATGAAAAGGTAGAGGATTTCCTAAGCATGAATAGAAAAAGGACATGTGACATGTTAGCATGGGCTAAAAGGTTATTCAATTCGAAAGGCGAAGAAAGCATGAATTGTAACAAATTTTGAAAAAGATTTCTATCCCTTTTTTAGGCAAATGAAAATTCTTGCGAAAAAGAACTTTTTAACATGCTTGAGAATAAAAACATCAATTGAAAGTAATTTCTTTTGCAATTTTTTTAAAACTTTATGACAATTACTTCCAAATTTAAATAGCCATGGTATTAAATCCTAAACTAATCATGGACCGCTCAATATATGCGGGAAAGTAAGTAAATTGCAAAGTACACAAAAAAACTTACATCATGCGAGAGAATTGATGACAACCACATAGACATGCGCATGATACGTGTGGCTCGAATTCTAACTGAGAAGGTTTGTTGAAATTAAAAGGGTATCCGCCCGTCGCAGTCTCGCGTTAGCAGCGTACCCTTTTAACCTCAGCTAGAGAAATTCGGGGAAAAGAAAGGCAACCTCATAACGCAGTCTCGCATTCGAAGCTGTATCTTTCTTAACATCATTCTAAATATCTTATGGCTGCCCAGGTCCGATGGCCGGATTGTGTGTGCCATGTGTAGTGCTAAAATAGTAAAGCATGCAAAACAGTTTATAATCACAAAACAATCTATTTTAACCAAAATTAAAATAAACCTTTAAGCTATCGACCTGCATAAAGAAAAAAAACAAAACAAATCAATAAAGTGCTTAAATAAGATAAAACGGCCTAAGTCCTCAAATGTCCCCAGCGAAGTCGCCAAGCTGTCGCAACTTTTTTTTCGGCGCGATCGGGGGCGGGCGCCTTGTGGAAGCTAATGGTTTGGCTAGGTCTATTTTAACCCGGACTCTCCCAAGTCTACCAATTCACGACTTAATGGTCCAAGTTTTTTAACCTATAAATTAATTTTAAAACGGAGTCGCCACTAATCGGTTTGGGGTGGGTCGATTAGAAACCCAAGCGAAATACCAGGAGAAATACTCGCTCTTGCGCAATCAAAGAAATTAGAATCGGGGACTTGATTACACTAGTTATTTACTAATGCCCTTTCGGTACCTAGTCTTGTTTAAACCCTAAGGCTTTTGGATTTTTGAAAGATTTTCCATGCATTTGAGGAGGAAAAACTTTTTTTGGTCTTTTTCTCACCTTTTGGACATAAAAAGCATTTTTTTTTAATTTTGGTATTTTTGGAAAATGTAATTCTTTTTTGACTTTTTCTGACTTTTTTGGCTTTTTTTTGGAAAATATGGGATATTTTTTATTTTTTTGATTTTCTGGAAAGTAAATTATTTTTTGATTTTTTATTTTTAAAAATATTATTTTATATTATAATAATATAAAAAACGAACGGGGTCGGATCCCCGGGTTGGGTCCGACCCAGGCCGTTCGCCCAGAACGCGGACGGGCTTGCAACGCAGGCCCGACTCATTTTTTTATCACGGCCCAGCAGCCCGCTGCTTGAAAATGACCCAGCTCGACCCGACGACCCGGCTTCGCGGGAACCCTAGAACTCGATGATTCACGGCGCCGAGAGGGGAAGGCGGGGCGTCGGCTTGCGTCGACGACGACAGCGACGACGGGCCTGACGGCGACGACGACAAAGGCAACGACGGGCGGCGGCTGTTGGTTTTCTCAGAAAAGACGGCGGCAACATCAACAGGCGGCTGCTGGATTCTCGAGGGGGAAGCGACAGCGAAGCTACGGCGACCAGGATTTCGGGCGGAAACGGTGACGGCCAAGCAAAGCTGATACCTGCCTGCGGAGAGGGTATGGCACAGCGGCGTGGGAAATGGTGACGACCCAGCGCAGGGGGAACTCCGTGACGGGGGCTCCGAGTCGTGGCTGTTCTTTGAGCTCCGGAGCAGCAGCGGATCTGGGGGGTGCAGGTGCGTGTGACGACGACAGGGCAGCTACGGCGGCCCTTCAGCTTCCAGATCTGGCCTTCCGCCCTCCGATTCCTCTCTTGCTCAGCCTCCACTCGCTCGGATCTCTCCCCCTCGGGCTCGCTTGCCGCCGGCCTCCCCCGAAGTCTCTTAGAGGGAGGTCGTTCGAGCTTTGCGACCCGATCTCTCGCGTGCTCGCTCTTTGATTCTCCCCTGGAGTCTCTCAAGGGAAGATCTCCGAGTTCGCCATGTCCTTCGACGGAGGTTGTGCCCCCTTATTTATAGGCGAGGGGGTCCGGTCGATGGAGAACCTCGGCCGCCGGTCTTTGGCTTGCCGACCAGACGCCCGCGGCTGAACCGTCGTCCCATCCTCGCTCCTCCAACAAGGCGTGCTTGGCATTGAAGGCAGACAATAATGGCCCCTGAGATCTGTCTCTTCCAGCCGACGTCGGCCTACCCTCCTCAGCCGTAAGTTGTCCTTCGCGCGTCGGCACCTTCTGCACGCGTGAATTGCAGAGGCGTAGGGCGCGAAGGCCCAGCCCCGATGGGCTGCTTCTTTTTTTTGTTTTTCTTGTTTTTATTGATTTTTTGTTGTTTTTGTTATTTATTATTTATTATCTAAAAAAAGGAAAATAAAAGAAAATAAGGCCTAATTAATAACCTAATCAAAATTTAGGTGTCAACACCAGCTGTACGGGATTCTCTGGGTATAAAAAAAAAAAGATTATGTGGCGCACTTATAATTTGGAAAATTTACCCAATCAGTCTAAACCTTTCGTTGGTAGCCGGATCTGATATCATTTCTGTTGGCTTTGGCTGTCATAACTTCTAATGCAATTTTTTTCAATTCTTGAATTTTGGAATGACAAAGTTTCTCCAATCGAGTAGTGTAACTATTGGGCTTATGAATGATAAACAGAAGGTTGAGGAAAATTACCGTTTTCCTTTAAGTTCCCATCCCTTTAGATGTGCAACCTTTACAAGAGCATCCTCCCACCACCTCAATGCATCAAAGCTGAACTTCTTCTTGTGCTTGGGCATGGCCTTCTTGTACAATTTAGTTTTGAGCTTAACATCATCAAGGTCCATGTCAAAGAAGATGGGAAGTGTCTCTTTCTTCCCATCTGATTTTGAGGTGCATTCGTTCATGTGGGCAACCTCATGGAGACACCATGAACTGGTAGCGTAGTTCTTGGAGAAGATAGGTATGTAGATCCGAGACTTGTCGAGCGCTTTCAAAAGCTCACCACCGATTTCTTTGTCGACTCGGAGTTCTTCGTTGTCTAGGAAGACATGGACTCCAACGAGTCTCAATTTGTGGTAAAGGCAATCGGTGAAGTTGTTGCGTGGGTCTGATCCCCTGAAACTCAAGAACACATTATACTCATATCCTGGTGGCACATCTTCCACGCTCAGCATTGCCTCCAGGCTCCTCCGGCTTTTCTTCATTCTCGTCAGTTGTCTGAGGACCCTGCCAATTATCATGAATCTGAGTTTAAGCCTTCAAGGAGACTTCGAAACAGGAACCCATGAAACAAGCGTTGGAAAATAAGCTGAACAGAGGAGAACACTTACAGAACAATTAATCATTCCGAATTTCGCATGAGGATGACCAAAAGTAGGCCGAAAAACCTTTTTATGCAGACAACGAAGTCTTGGTTGAAATAAACTTTTAATTAGTGAGTTGTTACAACGGAGAAATTATCCAATCAGCTCTAAATTTATTGTACGAATGCTAATGTAGTCCTAAACTTTTAAATTTTAACAATTTAGTTTTAAACTTGTGCGCGAAATTCCAATGTAGCCATTTTGGTTAATTTTCGCTAGAAATTGCTAACTTGATGGTTTGTCACGTAGGATGACTAGTGACAACTAGCCCACCACATCAGTGATGTTCAATGAAAATTGGCTGAAAGAACTACATTAAAATTTTACAAAGGGTTTATAATTAAATCGGTAAAATGGAAAAGTTTAGAAGTATATTGATATATATATATAATAGGTTTAGACTGATAGAGTTATTTTTCCTAATTATAAGTGTGCTACATAATCTTTTGTCCACAAACAGTCGACTACATTCCATTTCCTCATTTTGCGCTATTTATGACAAAATCCTCTATCTTCTAACAAATTTTTTTTTTTTAATTCATGATGTTCCTTTTATTCATGATTCTAGACACGACGAACAAGTCAATCAGTAATTTGCGTTCACCTTCAAACAATGGTAGACCGAGTCTTAGGTATAGGGAATGGTAAATGAATTTTTAACTATAAATATTTTAGTCGAATATTCTAAATCTCTCAATGTCTACTAACCAAGTTCACCTCTACATGAAAACTCGTTGGGTCACCCGTATAGCATCCTCACACACATCATTTTGTCTATGGGAATTCAATGAGTCTTATATTTAGTCTCCCTCCACTTATAATATAAGCTTTTTGATTGCAATTTTCAACAATTAGGATTTTTAGTCCTTCCCTCAGTTAATTTTTCACTTTTCATTATTTTTTATTATTATCACGACTCTTGTGATTTGAGTTCTTTTAATGTAAAACACTTGATGCCTCTCAAAAAGTATAAATAGCATGTAACGTATAATATAACTTTTCTTATTAAGTTGTTGAAGTTTAAATTGAATGTTTTAAGTTTTGGCGAGAATGTCAATAAACAACTTTTTGCCCAAAAAAAAAAATAAACCACTGTACTAGCTGATAGAGATATCAGCTGCAAATTTACACTTTAGATTAGAAGGTCGGTACAAAAATTCATTAAAGTGCAGTAGATATCTCTTCATTCATCAGTACCGGAAGGTCTGAAAAAGATCATTGATAAACGCTTTCAATCTGAATCACCATCGGTAATACTACTCGGCTCCTTGGTACGGTTGACATTCTTAGTACATGCCACTATCCTTCACTCCATAATCTATACTATTTAAACAGAAAATCCAAAAAAAGGATTTCAACTTTGAATTTTTATCCGAAAGTTTTAATATATCATGTTGTTTTTAAGATATATCACACCGACATGATATAACAAAATCCACAAATATGTAATTTAAAATAGTCAAGATAATTATCGATTAGCATAAAAAATATTTATTTATTTTCTCTAGATAAAAAATATGTATAAGAGAGAATTGTGTAATTTTTGTATATTTCTCTATGTTTCATTGAACCTAAATGAAGAATACATGAGTTTATCTATAGATTTTATAACATAATTATATTAGGAGATAATCAATTATGATCCATCAACGATATATACAACTAAAGGGCAATTATATCTCTTAGATATATGTACAATCACGATAAATATTAAAAAAAAATCAAAGAAAATATACTAATTATCTCCAACTTCTCTCCTAAACTAATTTACTTCTCTCTCTAGGCACACTCATTATTTGTTTATCCCTATGCACTTAGCTCTCTTCTACTGGTTAAAAGGTATCCTTTACAACATGGATAATCCATCTAAAAAAAGTTCAAACAAGAACCATACAAAACATCAACTGATTATTGAAATGTGGTGCAAATGAATTTTGGGGAAAAATTATAATGTAACCATATTGCATGAAGTATAAATCTTTTAATCTGAAATGAAAAAAAAAGGGATCCATGACATTTGTCGTTTTTGGGGTCCTAAAATGGATAATAATTTGCACAGTGGTTGCCGAAATATTCCTCTCATATATATTTCACATCTTCTAAAATTTAGCCACAAAAAAAGAGCCATTCATTTACAAATCGAAATTTTGCATCTGAAAATGTCATATTATACGATGAAATATACATAATAATTCCATAAAGAACACTAATGGCCCGGGAGATGGGTGGAATTTGGCTCTCCTATCTGGCAATAGACTCTGGAAGTTATAACAGATTTTAGGGTCCACTTCTAATGTAGTGTTTGACCGAAATTTCAGATTGTCGAGTGCCTCCAGACTTGACACTAAACAACTTTTTTTTTTTCTTTTTCTTTTAATGGTTGGGAGGAGTCCCACTTGCAGGAGCTGGAGGCACGCGCGCGCGGATACAACACCTACCAGCCACCATCGCGGTGTCTGGGCACTGCCCCAGCGTTCATTATGGACCACGATAGTCGCCCCCGCGGAAGCCCGACAATCCGGGTCAAAGAAGGCAGAGCGGGCAGCTTCCAGATATACGTACACCCCTCAATATTCAAAGTTTCCAGATGTTCAAGCTTACCGATGGAGCAGTCGATTGTGATCAACTTGACACACCTAGCAAGTACTAACACCTCCAAAGACATGAATTTGGCCTAAAGATCTTTAGCCCCCCAAAGCCCTTTCCAAAGCAGTTCCCAAACGCACCCGAAGTTAGAGAAGTCGGGTGTCCTCGTCAACTTTGCGCAACCCGTTAAATCCAGGACTTTCAGTTTTTTTGTCATCTGCTGGAAAAGAAATTGAATAAAAATGAATGAAACACACCGATCATCTCAAGGTACATATCTGGATGGGAAAGTTAACCTAATTACCCTTTTTTTATTTGTTTTTTTAATAATTCAGTAAAATCTTGGGGTAATTGCACATAGCACAATTTGATGAAGAAGAAAATGGTACAACATTGATTAAGATCATGAGTGCGATTGCTGACAAATTCGTGGAAAAGAGAAAGCAGAAGAAATAGAAGTTCGACATGGGATAATTGAAGACGAAATTTTTCAAAAATGGATTTAATCAAAATTTTTCTATAGCTTCCCCTCAATTGAAGGTCATCCTTGCCCAGATCGCTGATGAAGGCTGCAGGAATTGATGTTTATAGAGAGGAAGTGATGGAGAGGCACGAGTCGATCTATGGAGGGACAAGCCCGTCGAGGGAGGTGAGATGAATAGTGTTAGCGACGGTCGAGAACTCATGAGAAATAATTGATGGCATCAACCTAGAACAGGCAATTACTATCCTGTGTTCGGGTTAGTTCAGGGTTATGATCCGAAACAAAATCGAATGGTCAGAAGCCTCAATTTTTTGTTCTAATTAATTTAGTTTGGTTCAAATTTCGATGGTCTTTTTTTATAGCCCTAACTCTTGGCACTCATTAACAAAATCCATCAAGTAATTATAGTTGAAATGGATCACACAACTGATATAGGTACACCTAGGGGAGATCCCCAAGTGGAAAACCCCGACGTTGATAGTTCTCGCGTACAACTTCTTTTGGCATTTCATGTTTCATAATAGAAGAATAATTGGTCTCTGGCCTCTTTGTTTTGCTCTTTTCCTTTTGTTTTTTTAGACTAAACAATATTTGGTTCCTTTTAGAGCCTTAAAGTTAAAAAAAAAAAAAAAAAAGGTTTTCCCAAATAATCATGCCGGATTTTGCATAAAGATGACCGAAACTAGGCCGATAAACCTTTTTATGCGGATAACATAGCATTGGTTGAAATAAATAATTTTAACCAGTGAGTTGTTGTAATGGAGAAATTATCCAATGTTAATGTTGTTCTAAATTTTTCAATTTTACCAATATGATCTTAAATTTTTGCGCAAAATTTTAATATAGTTATTTTGGTCAATTTTTGCAGGAAATCACTAACATGATGGTGCTACGTGCAGGATAACCGGTGATGATTGGACCGCCATATTAGTGGCATGTAGCAGAAATTAACCAGAAGAACTACACTAAAATTTCATGAAAGGCTTACAACTAAGTTGGTAAATTGAAAATTTTAGGAATGAATTGGCATTCGTACAATAGGTTTAGATTGATTGAGCACTTTTTCCAAAGCATAAGTGTGCTACATAATCTTTTGTCCATAAACAGTTGACAAAAGACCATACTGGTAATTTGTGAAGTTTAAACTATATGTTTTAAGTTTTGGCGAGAATGTCAATAAACAACTTATTGCCTAAAAAAAAAAAAAGTTGTACAAGCTAAAAGAGATATTTGTTGCAAATTTACCATTATTTAGGCTCCACTTGTTTCGTGGAAGATGAATGATTTAGAAAATATTTTTGTAAAAAACTGAGCACTTGTATCAATTGCAAAAAGGAATGAATAAAAAAAAATTCATTGCTCGTGAAAATGTTTAGACATAATTTATTGTAGATAATAAAAATACTTTCCATTGACAAAATATTTTGAATAATGTAAGAGATCATTTTTGGAAATATATTTTCCAAATCATTCAATTGTCACTAAATAAACGAAGACTTTTTTTTTGGTTGGAAAACTGATATATTATACGGATATATGCATACAACCAGCTAGTAGTGCATCTGTAAGGATAATATTCTGTAAAGCAAAAGGAGTGAATACAAGCCATTTAGAAGCAGATCCGTTGGCCCGATGGGCTTTGGCGGCCCAGTCAGCAGCTAGGTTGGCATCGCGAGAGACGTGATGAATCGAGACATTAGGGCATTGAGAGAGCAGCTCGTGGAGAACAGCAAGAAGATGTCGCTCCTGCCATGGCTGCGGCTGGTTATGCCGAAGGATCTCCACCAAGAAAAGGCAGTTCGATTCAACCAGAACTCGATGGTGCTGATGCCTCTGCTTGATAAGATGCTGAAAGGCTCGAATCATTGCGAAGATCTCTGCTTGAAATGCCGATTGGGCCGGGACACTATTGGTAAACATATCGGTGAGCTCGCCTTTGAAATTTCTGAAAATACATGCGATAGCGCCCTGTTTACTACCTGGAATGAAAGCCCCATCTATGTTGCATTTGATTATGCCTTGATCAGGGGGTTTCCAGCGATGATCAGTACTAACATATGTGAGTGAAACCCTAGGTTTTGGGGGTTGAAGATTCTTGAAGATCCTGTACTGGGCGAGAGCGTTGTCCACTGCTTGGATCGGGTTTGGAGTTTGCTGTCAGAAAGTGGCATTGTTGCGTTGACGCCAGATCTCCCATAATAGATTGGCAATCGCTTCGAAGCTTGGGGAAGAAAGATGATGGGTGGCACGGGCCGCCAACCAAGCATCCAATCGCTGGATTGAGGTAAGTGAGATGTTAATTCTGATCTTGTCATTTGCCCAAATCGCCCGTGTCCAGTCACAGTAAAAAAATAAGTGTTCAATGGTCTCAGGGGTATGCTGATCACATAGGGTGCAGTAGGGGTTTGGAGTGATGTGTCTGGAATATAGATTGGCTTTGGTTGCGAGGGCATTTTTACAGGCTAGCCATAAGAATACTCGAATTTTTGGAGCTACTTCCATATGCCATATTTTTTTCCAGAGTTGATGAGGAGGCTGATAGGATGATGAGGCACTGGTGGGTGGGTGTTGTTGCTTGGATAGTAAGTAGTAATAGCAACTTTTAACAGTAAACGACCCTAATGATGTGGCTGTCCAAATCAATTGATCAGAACAAAGGGAGGGATTTATAGGGGTGTTTAAGATTGCTGAGCATACCTGTTCAGTGAAGAAATGAAAGATAATCTCCTGTTTCCATGTTGTCGTAGGTAAATCAATAAGTTCAGCAACTTTAATGGGTTCTCCTGCAGCAGCATTTCCTCCTATTTTCCCAATTGAAAGCCAAAAATCTTCTCTGATGTCAATTTGCGAACCATCCTTCACCATCCACCTAGTGTTAGGAAGAATAGCATCCCTGCCCTTTAAAATACTACACCACCCCCATGATGGTCTATAGCCGAAAGTGGCATGCTGAAAGGAAGACCTTTTAAAATATAGACCTTTAAACAACTGACTCCAAATTGCAGTAGTGTCGCGACCAATTTTTTCGGGGGTGGACCACCTAAGGTTTGGCTAATGGATTATTAAGCCTAGACTTAACTCGGGCTCTCCTAAGCCCATACCAATTCGCGACTTAGGTTTAAGTTCTTAACATGCAATTGATTTTCAATTAGGAGTCACCACTAATCTATTTTTGGTGGGTCGATTAGAAACCCAAGTAAAATAACGGGAGAATTATTTTACTCCTACGAACCAGAGACTATGGGTACGGGGACTTGGTTATGCTAGAATTCTCTAACGCCCTTTCGGTACCTTTCTTTTTATTTTGAAAAATGTTTGGCAAGCAGTTTGGATTGATTTTAAACTAATTCCCTAACATGTGAGATGTTCATGCAGGTGCGCAAACCACCAATTTAACACTCAAGTAAAGCAAAAAATAAATTGCAGGACTTACCTCAAAACAACGAAAGCATCTGCAATGTTAAATTAAAATCCACATCAACAACCCTAGATATGGTTTCTAATTAACAAGCAATTTCTTTTTTGTTTTCACTTAATTAATGAGAATCATGCTTCATGCAATGCATGCCACTAATTTAACATGAAAAGACATGACATGGCAACATGACCTAAACTATATGACATGAGTAAAGTGATGCAATAGTTAAATGTGCAATCTAAATTAACCAAATGACCTAATTATAATGATGGGCAACTTCTAATTAAATGAACCTATCAATAATCACTAAATGACGTGCATTTTCATGAACCTAAATTTATATGATATGCACAACATGACCTAAACTATATGACATGAGTAAAGTGATGCAATAGTTAAATGTGCAATCTAAATTAACCAAATGACCTAATTATAATGATGGGCAACTTCTAATTAAATGAACCTATCAATAATCACTAAATGACGTGCATTTTCATGAACCTAAATTTATATGACATGCACATGATTTTTCTTAATAAGCATGCAATCTATCTATGAGAAATTATCTAAATCTATAACTAATAAATGTGCAATCCTAACATGCAATGACGTGCGATTCTATATGACATATGCATGATGATTTTTTTTGTTTTTTGTTTTATTTAAAATTCGAAATTAAAGTTGACACATAATTTAATGTGCAATTTAAATTAATGAGGAGAAACTCCTAAATTAATGTTTTTGGTCTTTTTATTTAAGAAATTCGAAATAAATTTCCTATCCTAAACATGCAGCATAACCTTAAAACCAATAATATCCCAACATGCATTTAACCTAACTCAAATATTTTTTTTTTTGGGTTTTTTTCTTTATGGGAGCAATCAAATAAAGGCATCGAGAGCAGCACAGCAACAAATCAAGCAAGATATCATCTGTGTCCATTTAATTTTGGGAAATAAATTGACGTATCGTATCTCGTGCATGAGATCGGATTGGTCAATTTCTAAATAAAATCACGAATCATATCTCAAGCGTGAGATCGGATTGGCGATTTTTCCGTACGATTGCGGGTCGTATTTCGTGCGTGAAATCGGACCGTCAATCATAAGTACGTTGCAAAATTAGGAAGATTTCCCAATTTAAGAGGCTAATCGAATTTTGTGGAGATAATGGCATCATTCAAATTTTCATACAAGATAATCCCATAAATTAGGCAATAGGGATATATGAAAATCGAATTAAAAGAGATTCTTACCTAATATTTGGTGACACGTGGACCACGTTGTGAAGTTTGGTCTGACGACGGATGGCGGTTCAAGGTGACGTGCTGTTTAATTCACTGATTTGGCCTAACAAGGTCACAAAGTTGACCAACACAACCAGGGGACGTCCACCGGAAAACTTGAACAGCAAAAGGAGCGTTGTTGACATGAAGATTTGAACGTCCAGGGCTGGTCACCAATGTAACTCAGATGTACGCAAGTAACACTGGGACTCGCGGGAACCTGAAAATAAAGCACAAAAGACGGCCAACTCGGTGGGAGAATCGACGAGTCAGGGAGCAATGGCACCGGCGCACAGCAACAATGAAACCAAAGCAGCAGCGTAGTCAAGCATAGCAACTCGAACACGATTGACTTTCAGGTGGCACGCATGCAAGGAACAGCTTGGTTGTCATTGACGGCTCAGTAGGGTAGCAACACGACATGGCGATGTTGGTGACAGAGGCACGGCCACAGGTCTGGCCGTGAAGTGGACGCCGGTTTGGACGATCGCCTCGGCCAAGAGCTGGTCGGGATTTCTCTCTCTCTGCTCCCTCTCACGTGTGTTCTCTGTGTAAATCCGAATCCCCCCCTCAATGTGGCCGAAAACTTCGTGTAGTTGATCACGACCAGGCGGGAAGTGAACGCCGTTGCTCTATCATCGAGGAGGATCACTGCAAAAATAGGAACTTCGTGGATCGGCGATTGTGGGCAATTGGCAACGACAGGATCGTGGCCGCTTGAATCAGGAACGTTGTATGGGATGACTTGTAGGCGAGGCAGAACAGGTGGCCTTTGATGATGAGTGAACGCATCGAATTGTGGATTGATCCTTTTTGCCGACACGACTGAATTTGGAGTTCGGACTTCACCACGTTGGCTCTGACATCTTTTGCAAGTCAGAGAATGGATCTTCTTCATGCAGCAAGCGGAATTGTCTTCTTTGACTGGATAATATTCAACTTGAATACTTTCGGCAAAAGAACCTCTCCTGGAACTCAACGATGAGGGTAGAGCTCGGGGCACGTCGGGACAGCAGCTCGAGCAGGGCTTCACGGCTTCGTTGTTGACGAGGAGGCGCGGCAATGGTCACCGTCTCATGGTGCACGCGATATGAAGCTCAGCCGTGGGGTTAGCAAGGTTGCAGCCACGTGATGCTTGGCCGAACCTTCCTCTCTCTCACGTGTGTTTTCTCTCTATATTGTGACCGTATATTCAATGTGTGTGTGGCCCCTTTTATAAGCCAAAAAATTGGATCTTCGTGGTATATTTTACTTTCTAATTTTGCTCATGCAAAATACCACTGAATATATCGTTGCACCCCGCGCAATATTACCTTTTGTATTTATCAAATATCCCATCCAAAATTTTCCTTTTTGCTTGAAAATATATCCTTTGGTGTATATTGCCTAAATGTGTGAAGAATCTGAACGGAATATGTAAAAAATTTTGCACTCGCCGTCGGTCCAATAAAATAAACAAAAATGTTCCTAAACTATATGTCATGTGATTTTATTTTTTCAGGGATAAAATTAACCCCTAATTCTTTAAATGTTTAAATGGGTCGCCAAAATTTAGGTGTCAACAAGTAGGTTGCTGTAGTAAACGCCATGCTTGTTTACCTAGCATCGCTAGATTAAAAGAAATAAGATCTCTGAATCCCAGACCCCCATCTGTTTTCGATTGTTTTATCTGTGACCATTTCATCCAATGTATGCCAGAATCACTCTGATTTTTGCTCCACTAGAATGCTGAAATCTTATTTTCCATTTGTCTGCAGAGAGACAGGGGAAGCATAAAGAGGGACATTGCATACTGAGGTAAGGCTTGAATAACTGCTTTTAATAAAATCTCCTTGCCCCCTTTGGATAAGAAATTTTCCTTCCAACCAGCTAATTTCGCGTTCATTTTTGCTAGGATCCAAGAGAACATCTCCCATTTAGAACGCCCCCAATCTGATGGAATGCCCAAGTACTTACCATATCTTCTCACCACAGGTACTCTCAGTTCCCGTTGTAAATTATCCTGTAGCTGCATTGGACAATTCTGACTGAAAAAAATTGCTGATTTATTTCTGTTGAGAAGCTGACCCGTTGCATAGCAGTACTGGTTTAATAGATTTGAGAAGTTTTGACATTCAGAAATAGAAGCTTTGAGGAAAAAGACAGCATCATCAGCAAAAAATAAAAGGGAGAGCTGTGGACATGCACAATTAAATTGGATCCCATGTAAGTGACCTAGACTGATGGCTTGGTTGATAACTGTTGATAAAGCATTGGCCATTAAAATGAATATGTAAGGGGATAGGGGGTCACCTTGACGAAGTCCTCTAGTAGGTTTAAAAGATGGTAGCAATTCTCCATTGAACCGAATAGTAAAAGAAACAGTTGTGATGCATGCCATTACTAGCATTACCCATCTATCCGTAAAACCCAACTGTTTTAAATAAGCTGCAATAAAGTCCCATTCGACATGATCATAAGCTTTCTGCATGTCTGTCTTGAGAATGAGATTGAACTTTTTTGATTTGGATCGGATCTTAAACTGGTGTAGTACTTCCTAAACGACCATGATGTTATCTTGAATCTGTTTGCCACTAACAAAAGCTGCTTGTTCTGGAGTGATTAGTGTAGGGAGCCAACACTTCAATCTATTAGCCATAACTTTAGAGATAATCTTGTATGCGAAGTTACAGAGACTAATAGGTCGATATTGGTCAATGCTTTCAGGACGATGAACTTTAGGAACCATAGTCAAAATTGTTCTATTTAAATTCGGAGGCATTTGACCAGATTCAAAGAAGTCTTGCACCATTTTGACAATTGTTTTTTTGATGGTGTTCCAGTGGTGCCTGTAGAAAAGACCATTGAGGCCATCGGGACCAGGGGCCTTGGATGCTCCCAATTGAAAGGTAGCATCATATACCTCTTCTTCGGTGACTGGACTCATAAGATGTGTATTAATCTGAGTAGTAACAATCTGTGGACATTGTAATAGGAATGGATGAAAATCTCTGTGTCCAACTGATTGATAAAGTCCAGTAAAATAAGCCATGGTCATTTCTTGAAGTCGTTCTGGCTCTCTCTGCCAATTCTGGTTTGCATCTAGTAGAATACAAATTCTGTTTCGCTGTCGACGTTGCACTGTGCAAGCATGGAAAAATTTTGAATTCTTGTCACCCCATGATAACCAGTTAAGCCTAGAACGCATCGCCCAGAATTGCTCTTCCTGATTCCACAGTTGCTGTATTTCAGTTCGAATTGTAGTTGCTAATTCTTTATCTCCCTGCTAATAGCATTTTCAATTTGTAATGGTCTGTAGCTGTTACTGAAGACACCGAATTTGATGCCTGGCATTAGTGAAACGAGCTCGACTCCAGCTTGATAACTTATGAGAGACTGCTTGCAGTTTAGATTGTAAGGAAGAGTGATTCCTTTCCCATACTGATTGAACTACTTTAGTACATTCACTATGTTGACTCCAGTAAGCTTCATAATGGAAGTTCTTTTTTGGCTTGACAGATTGAAAATGAGTATTCAGCACCAGTGGGCAGTGATCCGATCCAATCGATGGGAGAGCAAACACTATGGAGGACGGGCATGTAAAGCTCCAATCCAATGAGCAGAAAACATGATCGAGCTTCTATTTTACTAACTCATCTCCTGCTCGGTTGTTAGACCAGGTATACTCACAACCTTTACTATCCAGTTCAATTAAAGCACAATCATTAAGAATCTTCCGAAATGCTGCCATTCTAGAATAATTTGCTGGTCTTTTACCCATCTTCTCCCAGGGATAAAGGAAGTCATTGAAATCCCCGATACACATCCACGGTAGGTTAGTAGATGCGTGAATCATTCTAAGCGTTTTCCAAAATTCCTGCCTTGCAGAGAAAGAAGCAGGAGCATGCAAACAGGTAACTTGCATAGAGGTAAAAAGCCTAGTATCCAAAACTGACATATTTACAAAATTCTGACCAGAAGACAGAATAGTAATGTCAAGGAGGTCATTCCAGAACAGAGCAAGGCCTCCAGAAAAACCGGTGGGAGTCCTCAAAAAGGAGTGGTCAAAATGGCAACAACGCTGTAAGTTCTGTAAAACTAAATCTGCATTCTTTGTTTCCATTAAAAACACTAGGTCGGGCCTTTCAGAGGCTATCATAGCCTTTAGAGATTGAATTGTCAGGGGAGTGCCCAACCCCTGGCAATTCCAACTTAATATTTTCATTTGGACCGTGGGGGCTGTTGAGGGCCAGCCGCCAAAGCCCAAGAGGAATGATCAGTTGCTTCAAAGACAGGTGTGTCGAGTAAGTGGGTTTCATCTAATTCAGAAGTCTGATTTGTTCGAATCTCATAAGGGGAGTAGCGTTTAGGTTTCTTGCTGGAGCCCACTACTATCTGTGATCTGGGAGTCTTGTGTTTTTTCTGTTGCGGAGAATCGAGGGAAAAACGTTGAATCCCTTTTAACTTTGCATCTGCAGGAACCAAATCAGTGGTTATGGGGGCTGTATTAGCAGGAATAGGAGAGATAACCTTGGACGGGAGGGGAGTCTCAGGAGCAGGAGTTATTGGAGGTAAGGCTGGCAGAGGGGGGTGTGTAGGAGGTGGAGTTTCAGGTATAGTCTCTTCCATGGGTTCTGAATTAGATGAGGGATTATAAAAGGCATCCCAATAGGGACTATGTTGTTTAATCTCTGCCCGTAGCCAAGGTCCATATACCATTGTATCACGTCCCTCAAATTGTGATTCATCATAAGGGTAGTCCTTGCATGATGCTGCATAATGGCCTAATTTCCCGCAAGAGTAACAATAGTGGGATAGTCTTTCATACCTAAAATCAAGCCATAGGGGTTTTCCAGCAATGCTAATGAGTTTCCCTGATTTTAATGGTTGTTGCAGATCAATTTCGAGGCGAATTCTCCCAGATGTATCCTGTTTTACTTCAAGCACTCGACCCATCTGCTGAACTGCCCTACTAAGAAGTTGTGGAGTGTTCCATTCCAGAGGTAATCCTATAACATGCACCCAGAAAGGGCATTTGGAAAAATCGTAGCAATGTAGAGGGGTATTGGGCTTCCAAGGTTGTAAGTTAACTAGATGACCAGAGAATAGCCAGGGGGTTCCATCTAATGCACATCTTTTTTCTGTCTCAGTTCGAAATTTAGTAATGTAGATGCCATCATCGCTGGACGATATGTCCAGATAATCAACACGCCAAGCTTTCTTCATTGCAATCTGAAAAGCAAGTAAATTGATAGTAGGATTTGTATAGATATTACCCACCAAAGTGAGGCGACACTCTTTGATATTGTCCGTTCCTTGTAGATCTTCCCAGACTTCCAGTTCTTGGTCAGAACAGAGCCGTCCAAGTCGGTGGCACAAAGAAGCAATACGAGAGGAGTCGTCTGTATCTTCCGAAGCCATGGAGAAATAGATGGACTAGAAACAGTTTTCTAGAGATATACCCAGACTATAACACAGTATTTCAGAGGTTGCATGTCCATGATTGGCGACATGCAAATGTAAGGATCGTCGAAATGAAGCAAGCGTAACACTGGTAGTCCCAGAAGCGACTACAAGTTGAAGGATAGAGGAAGCGAGGACAGTTGAAGAAGAAAGGAGATGGTCTACAGAGAGAACTGGAACCGAAGATCCAGACGAAAACTCGAGCAAGACGCGAGAGAGAACTCTAGCATAAGCGAGAGGAGGGTCAGTGAATGAGAGAGGATGACGCCGATTGAGCGAGTGAGTCTGGAGTGCGAATAAACGGAGACTTAGTTCAACAAGTTTTTACACTTAAGATTTAAAAGGTTAGTACAAAAACCCAGAAAAGTTTATTAGATTTCTCAACGTTCATCACCATTGGTAATAGTAGTCGTCTCCTTGTTATGCTTGGCGTTCTTAGCACATGCCGCTCCTTCACTCTGTAATCTCTACTACATATGAAGAAAATCCAAATAAGGATTTCAACTTCAAATTTTTATCCTAAAGTTTTTATATATTATGTTCTTTTTTTTTAAAGATATATCACAGCAACATGATATAACAAAAATAGAAAAGATAAATATCGATTAGCATAAAAATGTCATTATTTATTTATTTTCTCAAAATAATATATATGCATAAGGGAGAATTGTGTAATTTTTGTATATTTCTTTGTGTTTCAGTAAATCAAAGTGAAGAATACATGAGTTTATTTGTAAGCTTTACTACATGACTATCTCAAGTGATGAGATAATTAATTATAATCCACAAATTATATATTAATTTAAATGGTGATTATATTTAGTGGATATATGCACAATCATGAGAGATATAAAAAATCAATAGAAATTTCCTAATTATCCTAAGATCTGTCATAAAACTTATTTACTTCTCTCTCTAGGCACACTTATTATTTCTTTTTCCCTATACATTTACGTAAGTGCTCTCTTCCACTGGTTAAAAGATATCCTTGCCAACATGGATAATCTATCTAAAAATAGTTCAAACATGAATCAGACAAAACGTCAACTGATTATTAAAATGCGGCGCAAACGAATTTTGGGGAATAAATTATAATGTAACTACTATTACACGAACTATAAATCTTTTATTCTGAAATAATAAAAAGGGGGTCCATGACTTTCGTTGTTTTTGGGGTCCTAAAATGGATAATAATTTGCACAGTGATTGGCGAAATATGCCTGTCATTATATTTTCCCCATCTTCTAAAATTTAGCCCCGAAAGAGAAGCATTCTATACGAAGTAACTTACAGAGTAACCACAATTTGCGTCTGATAATATCACATTATACGATCAAATATAGATTTGATAATTCCCGTAAAGAACGCCGATGGCCTGGGAGATGGATGGAATTTGGCTCCCTTACCTTCCAGTAGACTCTGGAAGTCAAACTGATTTCAAGGGCACACTTCTATTATGATATCTGGCCGAAAATTCAGGCTGTCAAGTCCCTCCAGGAGCGCCTATGTTTCCCCACACCCATGTAAACTTAACCGGGTAAGGTTCGCCCGCACTCCAGCCACAAGAGGCTTCGGAAGTATCTCTGGGTGCCATTCTATCCGGGGGTGCCTCCCTCGTATTTTCTCTTCCTGACGTCGCTGCTCTAGCCCCCTTGGCGGTGTAATCAAACGTATCAGCTCCTGGAGACTCTCCTCAATTACAATGAAACGGTCTCGGATTTTCTCTTCCACGTCGTGGATCTTCGCTCCATTCGCTTTAAATTTAGCAAACGAACCGCCATCCCGAAACGTTCGATACGATTAGCATACGTGACAATCTGCGTTGAAGAAGGTAGAGAACCAACTTCTGGGGGCAACTTCCCAAGAGATTTACTACACCCCACTATATTCAAAGTTTTCAGGTGTTCAAGCTTACCGATGGAGCGGTCAATTGTGATCAACTTGACACACCAAGCAAGTATTAAGATCTCCAAAGACAAGAAATTGGAGAAGTCAGGTGTCCTCGTCAAAAATATGCAACCCGTTAAATCCAATACTTTTAGTTTCTTTGTCATCTGCTGGAAAAGAAATTGAATTAAAATGAAGGAACACATCAATCATCCTTGGGATACATATCAGGATGGAAATTAAACCTAATTACCCTCATTTTTATAGTTCAGTAAAATCTTGTGGTAATTGCACACAGCACAATTTGACGAAAAAGAAAATGTTATAAGATTGAATTAGATCACGAGTGCAATTGCCGATGAGTTTGTTGAAGAAGTAGCAGTTAGAAATGGGATAATCCAAAAAGAATTTTTTCGAAAAATGGGTTTGCTCAGTCTAGATGACTCATAGGGTAAGACATACAATTCAATCAAAATAATGTGATTCTATAGCTTCCTCTTCTTTTTCTAATGTATCTAGTCGGTTGTTATCCATGCTAGACATTACTTCGGTGAAATATTTTCTGTTCCTAGTGATATATTCATTACATGAACGATTGGTGAAGATAGAAAGAAATAAGACATGGATTATCTACCCATACAATGCTCTTCTTGATCTCTCAATACGATACATAGAGAAAGGTGTACCTGGAATTGACTCCATCCACCCCAATCATCTTTGATGTAGCTATATGAAAGGTCTAGCACGACCAAGTTAGCAAAATGAAGATTCTCCACATAAAATTTATTATGCATCACCTCCCAAGAAAGCCAAGATAGCTTTGAAACAATTTTCTCAAAGTTGCCAAAAAACCCAAGGCCTTGAACTTTAAGGCACCTAAATTTGGCAGAGCAGCTAATTCTTCAGGTACAATTTTGTGGTTGCAGCCATCGAAAGGTAATTCTTCGCGCACAATGTTGCAGCCGCAGCTGTAGCCACATGAAGTCAGGCTTAGTGCTTTTACATCTTCATTTCTCTGCCAATAGAGACTCAACATTAATTTGAATGCAGAGCACTTAACATTTTTTTATAGAGCTATATAGAAAGGAAGCATGTGGACACTGGTAAACAATTTCCCCAATAGGAAACATACCATGGCGCCCTCCTTTTCGGAAAAAGTAGACTTACATATTTTCGATCACCACTATTAACAAAAATTGTCAACTTCCAATTGAAATGGTCCGCTGTTGTTTTAGAATTTTCTTTATGTTATTTTCTATTCTACAGAATCTAGAAAAGCTAACTGCTAGGCAATCTGTTTAGTCTCTCCACCAATTTACAATACTTTTTGACCTAAAACTATGAGTCTAATAAGACAAATGGACAGTTGAACAAAGCTAACTATAAAATAAAAGGAACGGATTAAACAAATTTCTCCTTTAAAAATGAAATTATGTGTCATACCCTTCCATTTTACCTCTTTTCTCTCTAGTAGATTTGTGGCATCCTCATGTCCACACCCTATAGAATCTAGAAAACGAAGTTAACTACTAGACATTCTGTCTAGTTTCTCTCCACTAATTTGCAAGATGTTTTAACCCAAACGTTTGAGAGAGAGCTATCTCACTCATAAGACAAATGGGCAGTTGAACTAAGCTAACTATAAAGCAAAAGGAACAAATTCAACAAATTTCCAAAAATAGAAATTAATGTGACATACTCTTCGCTATACCTCTTTTTTCTCCAGTAGATTTACAGCATCCTCATGAATCCACACCCGACTATATTTGCAAGGATATTCTTCAAGGATAATGTACCTTCCTAGATCTCGAACTTGGTCATGCATCCAAAACTCATTATCAACAATTTTAATCAATGACCGTAGACAGAGGACATTAATTGCACTGTGGGGATGGTAATTGCAATCATCCCACATGATAACTGGATATGCTTGGTTCTTGTAGGTGAAAAAGCAAGCAATATCCAGAAATACTTCTTTTTGCTTAATCTCTAGTCTTTCATAACTTATCATTAATGCATCTCGAACATCCTTAAAAGGACCATCATCTAATTGCTTCAACGTATCTTCCCATAACTTTTGATTATCGCAATGTTGCTCTAGGGCAGAGCCTTGGCAGTAAAGATGTGAACCTATGACCTCAATAGCCAAAGGAAGCATGCCCACTCTACAAACAATCTCCTTTGCAAGATGATCATATCCTTCTAGGGGAGAGTCTCTTCCGAATGTGTGCTTACAAAACAATTGAAGTGCATGACCAAGTTCCATTCCATGAACTTCATAAGCCAAAATTCCTTTAGGTTGATTTGGGACTTCTTCACTGGATGATTCCACTCGAGTCTTCAAGACCTCTAAGTTTCTAGTGGTGAAGATGATCCTACTACCTGAACCAAACCAATCAGATTTTCCGGCCAGCTTTTTGAGTTGCTCTTGCTTGTCTAGATCATCTAGAACAATGAGGACTTTTTTAGTATGACATACTCTCTTGATCCTATTCATCCCATCTCCAGTGTCTTTGATGTGATCATCAATCACAAGACCCCCAAAACTTGCTAATAACTTTTTTTGCAACTTTATAAGACGATGCTGCAATGATTTAGGACCATGCTGCAACGATTCTTGAACGTTGTTGAGGAAACAAACACCGTCAAAGTGAGAACATACTTTGTTGAACACAACCTTTGCAAGTACTGTTATGTGTGTGTGTGTATAATTAATTATTATTTTTATGATTATTTCAATCAAATTAATTTGAATCAAATTCATAAGTAAATAAATAATTAAAAAAGCCTAGAATGAATTTACACTAAAAATGTTAATCCGCCATTTATTAATATCATTAATTGTTCAATTTGGCAAATTCAACTCTATTTCAATAATTCACAAAACTTGGAGAAAAAACAAGCTATTCATATTCTGGACTCGCATGTTAGATATGTTGGAAAAGTAGGAAAAAAACTTAAGGGGCGAATTGTGTATAACAGGAAGTGGGAGTTAGAAGAGAAGAGAAGATTAGGTTTTTATTCTTTTTCAATTTATTATTTTTATTATTGTGTTTTATCTTTTCATATATATATATTTACCTCTTATTTATTGAATTTTTAAAATTGACCTAAATATCGGAATCACGTGTCAGAAACTCATATGTCAAAATTCCGATTTGAGTGTCAGAAAAGTTGATCAGGTGTCAGATTTTCCGACATGTGTTGACCAAGTGTCGAAAAGTGTCGGACACGTGTCGAAGTGTCCGACACGACATAAAGGCTCCTGGAGAGTGTCGGTGCTTCATAGGTCATTTGTCATATTTTTTTTCTTTGGTTGGTAGCCAGATCCAATATCATTTCTGTCAGCTCTAGTTGTCATAACTTCTAATGCAAAAAATGTCTTCAATTCTTGAATTTTGGGATGACAAAGTTTCTCCAAACGAGTAGTGTAACTATTGCGCTTATGAATGATAAACAAAAGGTTGAGGAAAATTACCGTCGTTCTTTAAGTTCCCATCCCTTTAGATGTGCAACCTTTACAAGAGCATCCTCCCACCGCCTCAATGCATCAGAGCCGAACTTCTTCTTGTGCTTGGGTATAGCCTTCTTGTACAATTCAGTTTTAAGCTTAACGTCGTCAGGGTCCACATCAAAAAAGATGGGGAGTATCTCTTTCTTCCCACCTGATTTTGAGGTGCATTCGATCATGTGTGCAACCTCACGGAGACACCATGAACTAGTAGCGTAATTCTTGGAGAAGATAGGTATGTAGATCCGAGACTTGTCAAGTGCTTTCAAAAGCTCACCACCGATTTCTTTGCCAATTCGGAGTTCTTCGTTGTCTAGGAAGACATGGACTCCAACGAGTCTCAATCTATGGTAAAGGCAATCGGTGAAGTTGTTGCGTGTGTCTGATCCCCTGAAACTCAAAAACACATCGTACTCATATCCTGGCGGCACATCTTCCACGCTCAGCATTGCCTCTGGGCTCCTCCGGCTTTTCTTCACTCTGGTCAGTTGTCTCGGGACCCTGCCAATTATCATGCATCTGAGTTTAAGCCTTCAAGGAGACTTCGAAACAGGAACCCATGAAACAAGCGTTGGAAAATAAGCCGAACAGAGGAGAACACTTACAGAACGCACAGCACCGAGGCCAAGATGATGGTGATTAAAGCAACGGCTGCAATCAGTCCCATTTGCGGCCGATCCTGCTCAGAGCTGCAATCACCAACAAATCCCGACAGGACCAGCATCTGAAACCCCAAACTCGTGCGATCACGCAGATCTCAGTGGTGTCCAATTTGCGGCAGATCCTCTGCTGCGTTCACCAACATTTGAACCAAAGCGTGTAAGAGGAGCTAATTTTGACGGATTTAGTGAAAGAAGATCGACTAATGCTTATCAAGGACAGGCGACTTTGGCTCTGCAATTGCTCTCAATAAGAAGAAAATACCAAGAACGCAGAGAGGATGAAGGTGAATTTCTGTGAAAGCGGTAAGGTAATAGAGGCTAGCTTTGATATGAGAGTAAGTAGTCCTACCTTGGTCGGCTGTCGACACAGTATCATTCAATCCGATTATGTCCTATCCACTTTGGCACTGCTTAGAAATGCGTCACCCTAGTCTAGGATCTCGTAAGATTTGTCTATCATCACAAAATCTCATAAATTGGCTAATCGAATCTGTGATACATCCGAAAGCTGGCACTTTGGTCTACCTAACGACCGCCTAGATTCTTTTTCCAACGGAGTACAAGTGAATGAGCCAAGCCATAAGTTCCCAAACACTCCCTCGAATATGTAAACCACTAACGTTAAAAAGCTCCACTGACCACTCAGCTGCTGGTCGGAGCATTGGGGTTGGAAAAGAAAGACTAAAATTAATTAGTGTAGTTGATATTATCACAGAAACATCACAGAAATGTCAGCGAAATTTCATAAACTTGCTATCATGGCCGAGCACAAGCACCGATATATCACCGAGCTGGGATTGTTAATGGTATTTAAATGTTAAGAATTGTTCGCTGTATTGTTTCACAAAAAAATTGGAATTTTTAAAAAGGATGGAATTGATGAAAAAATGAATTCTTGCTGATTTTGGACAGGAATATAAGTGGCTGTAAAAGTGAAGGAATTGAAATACAGATACCCGAAATTAAAAGATGTGAGAAGGGTAAAGGATTTCGGAAATCTAAACTGCTAGAAGGTAAATTTGTTAGAAATTTAAAGAGGAAAATAAACACGTAAAGAACGAAATGTTCTGTGATTGATTGCGTGGGGCTAATATATTGCCTGGAGCGAGTATAACTCACCATCAGCAATTATTTGCAAAAAGTCAGTGAATTTTTAATCTATGAATAACATCCTCGTACTATCTATAACCATTAATAAGAAGTTACAAATCCTAGACAGGATATCCTATAATTTAGTAATGGTTATCCACACAAATTTTAGATTAATCATAATTACCTAGCAGCCATGTTTGTTTTCGACTGAGGTTTTGGCAAAAACTCTATTTCCTTTGTAAATAGCATTGCTTTAACACTTAATGAAATTTGTAATAATTTGCTATCGATAACTCTATCAATGGTTCTTCGATGAAGGCTTTCGTCGATTGTTCCTGCACTATTTGCTATTGATGACTCTGTTGGTGAGTTATCGATTTCCTTCTAGCCGTCGACTGCTTTGTTTATTGATCAAGTTTGCTTTGACCAAACATTGCTCTCATAGAGAGCTTGTTTTTTTGTTGATTTTATGGTCAATATTTGGTGTCAATAGATGCCTCATTTTCAAGGAATCGAATGACTTTCGATTCTTTCAAAAAACCACAAACCATTCATTTCCTATGGAATTAAAAAAAAAAAAAAAAGACCTGCTTTTATTGTTTTTCACAGGGAACAACCAAGCCACTGTAGTGATTTTCAATAAATATTGATTGGAATCACTATATTAGAATCTCGCACAAAATTTTAAAATTAAATTGACAAAATTAGAAATTTTAGGGTTGAATTAACATCTATACAATAAATTTAGGATAGTTAGGGTAATTTTTTCCAATGTCATTTTTTATTGCAAAATTTTTCCATGTTTTTTAGGCCAATAATGGGCCTCGGCCCTCATAGCATGGTAAATCAAACTGTTTTGCACTCCTTGAATAGTCAACGCGCATTACACCTATATAACTCAAGAAGGCACTTGACTGGAGCTTTTACATATATTTGCTAATGGTATTTGCTGTATTTGTTTTGAAAATTACAACACCGATGAGGAAAGTTCGTAATTTAACCACACATATCGAGAAAAGTACTATTGGTAGACAAACTCACCGTCACTAAGGCCCTGTTTGTTAAAAACTATTTTTATTTCCCAGAAAAAAAAATCTATTCTTTTATTCTAGGGAACGAAAAAAGAATAAAAACATGTTCAGTAAAACTTTTGTTCCCGATAATAGATTTGGAACAGAAACAAGAAGTTACAAAAAAAAAAAAAAGTAGCTTCTTGTTCCTAAAAATAATTTCTAGAATCAAATTTTTTCTCTCTCTTATTTTTTCTTCTCTTTTCTTCTTCTTCTTCCTTTTGGTTGGTCGCCAGCCTTGGCCATGACCGGCGCCGGCGATCGGCCATACGAGGACTAATGACCTTCTTGGAGTGTCGCAGGCCCCCACGGCTTGAGCCTTGCTGGTGGCTTGGCGAGGCTCGCCTGGCCATCGGCAAGCTCGCTGAACGTTGCCTATCCGGTTGCCCGCCATGGTGGTGGTCGGCGACCGGCCAAAGAGAAAAAGAAAAAAGAAAAATAAAAAAATAATGAAATAATTAAAAAATTAAAAGAAATAAAAAAAATTAAGAACTTTTTTACCAAACATATTTCTATCCCGAGAACAAAAATTTTGGGAAGTTACCAAATGCGTTCTTTTGCTTAGAAATTATTCTCGAGAATAGATATAGAAAAAATCATTTCTCAGCAAAAATTATTTCTTAGAACAAAAACATCACCAAACGTATCATAAATATGCTTTGTGCTCCTTTTTCTAGTTTGTCACATCGGCTGTATATTTTATCTTACGCATTTCTTCCTCTTTTCATTCTTGCTCTGCACTCGGGTCCTGCGCTCGCCTCTCGTTTTCTTATCCCAACCGAGAGCTTTCTGAACGCGTTCTTCAACCATTTTTTCCTCGTCAAATGAAGGAAGCGGCATCGTTTTAGTCACAAGTGCCACGTTGTCCCGTCCTTTGGTTATACTTTAATTTTTATTAGATATGCCACATCGTGATTAAGAATTCATTAAAAAAAAAATAGCCAAATAGATGAATCCCCAAAGTAAGTAGCTAGCGGCACTAAAATGATAAATTTTTCTCGGATATGGAGCTTAAGGGCGTGTTTGGTAACGTTTCTGTTCAAAAACTGTTCCAGGGAACAGAAATAGAAAAAAAATGTTTCTGTTCCGGGGAACAATTTTTGAACAGAAAGATGCGTTTAGTAAATTTGTTCCGAAAATAAAAAATGAACAGAAACACGTTTGATAAATTTATATTCTTTTTTTTTCTTTTAATTTTTTCATATTTTTTCTTTTTCATTTTTTCCTTTCTTTTTTTATTTTTTCTTCTTTCGGCCAATTGCCGGCCTCCGGCGATCGGCCAACGGGGCCGAGCCTCGCCGTCGTTGGGCGAGGCTCGGCGTCGCCGTCGTTGGGCGAGGCTCGGCGTCGCCGGTGCGGGCGAGGCCGCGCCGGCGTCGCCGAGCCTCGCCTTGGCTGGGCGAGCTCAGGCTCACCTAGATTCGGCGAGGCCAAGCCTTGTCGGGGGCCGGCGACGCTCCGGCGAGGTCGCCGACCCTCGACGGTGTCGCCGGCCCTCAACGGCGTCGCCGGCCCTCGACGGCTAGTCACCAGCCATGGCCGAGGCCGGCGACTGGCCAAAGAGAAAAGAAGAAGAAAAGAGGAAGAAAAGAGAAGAGAGAGAAGAAGAAACAAGAAACAAAAAATCGTTTCTTCAAAATCGTTTCTGGAATAAGAAATAATTTTTTTTTTGTTTCTCATTTATGTTCTTTTTTGTTCCCGGGGAACGAAAAAACAAAAAAAAGAACAGAAACGCAAACAAACGCGTTTCTGTTCTTTTTTTGTTCCCGGGAACAAAAAAACACAAAATCTGTTTTTAAACAGATCCGAGAAACAAAAACATGCAGCGCCTAAATGATTGAAGAAAAGAAAAGTCATGACATTAAAGGAGTGCTGTATAAAAATTATGCTTGTTTCGATATTTCTCCACCCACCTTCGTTAGCCAGCAGCAGCACACCACGTTTGACCATAATCTTCAACATCACTAGTAGGGGTGAGCGCGGCTCCCGGGTAGAATCGGGAATCGGAGAACCGAATCGGAGGTTCGGATTCAGTTTTCGGTTCTTAAAGGACCGGTTCCGGTTCCCGGTTCCATTTTTCCGGGAACCGGAACCTGTCGCGGAACCGGTTTCGGAACCGGTTAGGGTTCCAAAAGGAACCCCCTCCCCTGAGACTCCCGAGACTCCCGACCCTTTCACTTTCAGTTTTCCAGAGTCTCGCCGGACGCCGCTCGCCCTCAAGGCCACCGCCACCGGACGCCGCTGGACGCCAGTCGCCGACATCGCTCGCGCGAACCCTCGCCACTCGACGCCCATCGCCGACTACCCAACGTAGGAAGATCTAAGCCGAGCTCGTCTCCGCTCGTGACCCACCACCTTTGCTCACACCAGAAGCCCCGACGACGCCGATTCTATTGTCTCTGCTTGCAACCCACCGCCGCTACTTGCGCCAAAAGCCTCGACGACGTCAATTTTGATGTCTCCGCTCGCGACCCATCACCGCTGCTCGTGCCAGAAGCCTCGACGACGCCGATTCTGCTGTCTCCGCTTGTGACCCACCGCCTCTACTCACGCCAGAAGCCCCGACGACGCCAATTCTGATATCTCCACTCACAACCCACCGCCGCTGCTCGCGCCAGAAGCCTCGACGACGCAACATCTGTGAGAATAACAATATGTGGGCACAATTAAGCTTTACTTTTTGTTCGCATTTAGCTTCTCATCGTCTCATATCCATCCCTCTTTGTGGCTCTTCAAACCCATAGCTTCATTGACGGCAGGCTTTTGCTTAGAATGGATTATCTGGATATGTTTGCTTGATCTTGCATCTGTCAAGATATGTCTGTCGAATTATGGGTAAATCTCTGTCTTATGTGGTCTTTTGTTCCAATGTCACGTGCTGAACTCTCCTCTGACGCTAGCCTTCCAGCTATTTGATTTTCTTTATCTTGCCTATGCTGATATGATCCTGCCGGGGTTCCTTCATATTACTTAAAAAGATTTTGTGGTTGACACATGTAGAGCAGCTCTCATGTGTCTTCATCCAGCCATTTTGGCATTAGTAAACACAGGGCCAATGTAAAACAGTAATTCTTTAAATCCCAGCCGAATCGACCGTGATCATGAAAAGCTTCTCTAGCGTACGAGAGTGCCTTCCTTGGCAATGTCTTCTCTGTCAGTAAGTTTTCATTTCAATCAGCTTTTGCATTGTCTTGGACGGCAACTGAAAAAAGTTGTCAAATTGTCAAGCTTGCTTGTGATGTGATGAACTAACTGCAGACTTTACTAGAATTTGACACCTTTCGCTTATAAGTGTTAGGAATTTTCATGTTTTCTCAGACTTTGAATGCAACTGTAGCAGCAATCAGCAATCACTCACCAATCTCCACTAGAATTGTGCAGGTGGACTTTCGCACTTGTCATGGTCTACTTTGCAGTATGTATATAATCTTCCAAATCCTTATTTCTTCACTTTTTGATAAAATTCCCCTTAAGAAGTTTTTGTTAAGGGAGTAAATGTAGTTATAATGAGCAACTTCCATGTAAATACACAACCGCAGAATTAGAAAACCAAAATGACATGTCGGGCGTCTAGCATGTGTATTGAGTCTATTGAATTGCTTATTTGAAGCAACTCCTGCTAATGCAAAGACCTTTTGATGTAGCTGGGTACTGTGGTTTCCACCTATGGATGTTGGGTGTATTCAAGACAACCTTCCACTGGAAATGGGTTGACGGATCAGCTTTTGGAGAGAGATTTAGATAATAATCGAATATCAGCCACCAGTAATTACGGGGTAAAAGTAGTGGAAACTAGGGTTAGTAAATTGTGAAGCCACTACACTGAAGAGGAGATTTTGCAAAGAGCTGGATTTTGGGGATATGTTATGCAAATTATATATCAGGTTAGTTCATTCTGAATTCAAATTCTTGTGTTTTGAACAGGTTCAGAGAATTAGCTTCAAACAGTTGCATCTTCATTGTTACACACACAATCGATTATGCGATCCAGTATGATTGCTCATTATCTTATTAAAACCTGTAGGCGTAACATCTGCCTTGGCTTTAACTCCCTAGAATCCAGTTTCTTTATCTACCCAAGTGGGCTAGTTGAATTAATCTGATCATGCCCAGAGTTTACTAATCGAATACTATTAAATTGGAGTTTGCTACCCATCATATGGTTTGTTGCCTTATTGCCTATCTCACATATGTTAAGCACTTCATGAGTAGATTCCTCTTTTTTATGATTGGGGTGATGGTAGAAACTGATACATGATTTGTTATAGACTAGTGTAGATGCTGTTATTCTCACAGAATAATTGTGCATAATTTAAGCTTTAGTGCACATATATTGACATATGTGGGCACAATAATTATAGTTAATCAAGCATCTCCTTTCCTCTTTGGAAACTTCTTATTAGTTTTGATTATGTATGTCCAAATTCTTGACAGTTGGCATTGGTATGTTTGCTAAGATGTGGGAAGTTACCGTAGAGTATGTGCGTACATTATAGTTCAAATATAAAAATAACAAAAAAAAAAAAAGAACCTGTAGGAACCTGGAACCAACCCTGGAACCTGTGACAAGGTAGGTTCCCTGTTCTCAATTCTGATGGATAGGTTCCAGGTTCCAAAAAATGAGGAACCTGTACCCGAGGGTAGATTCCAGGTTCCAAATGGAACCGAACTGGAACCTGGAACCGCTCACCCCTAATCACTAGATTCAACCCCTTCGTGTTTCCAACTTGGCTCTCTTAGGACACGTTTGGTAACAATTCTATTCTTGAGAATATATTCTTATTAGAAATGATTATTTTTTATTATGTTCCCGGAAACAATTTCAAAACATTTTAAGTCGTTTGGTAATTGTCCAAAATTTATGATTTTTGTATAGAATTGTGTTTGGTATCGTGCTCATTAATTCTATTCCAAATCAATTTCTTTTAATTTTTAAATAATTTTTTTTAACTTTTTTCCTTTTTCTTTCTTTACTTTTTTTTTTCCTTTTTTTCCTATTTTTCTTCTTCTTCAAGTGGCTGGTCGCCGGGGTCAGTGACCTCATTGGAGTGTTGCTGACCCTCGGCGAGGCCAACCCTCGTCAGTCAAGCCTTGCCAGCAGCTGGGCAAGGCTCGTCTAGTCCCGTTGAGCCTCAGTCTCGTCGAACCTTGCCTTGGCTTGGCGAGCCTTCGATGAGCTTGCCAGACTAGTTGCTAGTGATCGGCGGCAAACAACAACCGCAGGATGGTGGTCAATGAAAAAGAAGAAAAGAGAAGAAGAAGAAGAAGAAGAGAAAATGGAAGAAGAGTTGGTTTTGATTCTTAGATTTGTTCCCAGAACAAAATCAATTTTTTTTAAATTAAATCTACTTCTGGGAACAAAAAAATAAAAATTTGTTCTCGTGAACAAAAATTTTACCAAACGCGATTCTATTCCAAAACTACTCTTGGGAATAAAAAATCAGAATTGGCTACTATTTGGATGGTTACCAAATAGCCCCTTACTCTCTATGACAAATATAACGGGAAGCATAATCATGGTCAGGATACAAAGTGATGGTTTTAAAGATGAATAATGCAAAAGTGAAGTTGGTAGAAGGTGAGAATGATTTTGGTATTCTACCACAGTTCACTTTAAGGAAAATTGTCCAAAAAATCCTAGATTTATTGTACTTTTGTCAATTCAGTCCTAAACCTTTTAACTTTGTTAATTCAGTCCTAAATCTTTTTATTTCTTGGTGATTCAGTCCATCCGGCCAATTTTGGCCGGAAAATGATGACGTGGATGCCGGTGGTGCCACTTAGGACAACCGGTGCTGACTTGGACAATTTTTAATAATATTTTAATATTTTTTGAATTATTATTTTTTTCTATTTTTCCTTCTTTTTTTTTTTTTTTTGGCTTTCTTGGCATTTTCTAGTGGCTGGCCACCGGCCACAACCAGCTAGCTGGCCTTGCCCACCACAGGTGAGGCTCGGTCAGGCAAGGAGGAGCCCCGGTGAAGGGAGCCCTCGCCCAGGCGACACTTGTTGGGCCGCGCCTGGGTGAGGCCGACCCTCACCCAGGTCAGGGTAGCCTCGCCGAGTGTCGGTCGGGCGAATGCGACGCGATCTAGTGAGGCTAACCCTCGCCTTTGGCCGAGCACCGGAAAAGGAAAAGAAAAAGCCAAAAAGAAAAGAAAGAAAAGAAAAAAAAAAGGGGGGGAAACATAAAAAAATAATAAAAATTCAAAAATTCAAAAAATATTAAAATATTATTAAAAATTGTCAACTTCAACGCCGGTAGTTCTAAGTGGCACCGTCGGCCACCATGTCAGCATTTTCCAGCCAAAATTGGCTGGATGGACTAAATCGACAAGAAGTGAAAATGTTTAGAATTAAGGGATAATACCCTAAAAAACCCTAAACTGGTACACTTGTGACAAATTTACCACAAACTATTTTTTTGATTACCAAAAACCCCAAACTAGTATACTTTTGACAAATTTATCCCAAACCGGTACACTTGTGACAAATTTACCCTATATTAGTTTTCGTTAAATTTTATTATCAAATTATTAAGTTAAATGATACGTGATAGTTGACCGGTATACCAATTTAGGATTTTACATTTCGTTTGTCACAGTTTACAATTTCTGTGATTTTTTTTTGTAATAGTAATCCAATTTAGCGGAAGGTATAATTGTTACAAATTTACCAGTTTAGGGTCTTTTGCAGTCGAATAAATTAGATTGGTGTAAATTTGTCGTAAATGTACCAGTTTAGGGTTTTTTATAATCAGTCGGGGTAAATTTGTCACAAGTCTACCAGTTTGGGATTTTTCACGGTCAAAAAAATAGTTTGGGGTAAATTTGTCACAAGTGTACCGGTTTGGGGTTTTTTAAGGTATTAACCCTAGAATTAAATTGGTAAAGTTAAAAGATTTATGACTGAATTGGCAAAAGTGCAATAGGTTTAGGACTTTTTGGACAATTTTCCCATCCACTTTAAGTTAAAAAAAAGTTTAATAAAAATCTGAGACGGAGGGAGAGTTTAAATTGCAAGCGGTGACTAATGGCAACTGTTTGTGGGGGAGCTTACCCATCATTTTGTTTCTTATGAAATTGGTGGTGAGTCTTCCAACTTTGTTCCAGGAATTACGGGGCCATAGATAGGGTCCTTGGACAGGGAAATTACGAAACGTTGTTGGGTTGAGTTATGACAGATATTAAAATTTCATAAATGACTTTTTTTTTGTCGAAATTTCATAATTGAGTTTTTTTTTGTCAAAACATAATTGAGTTGAAAATACAAAAAAAAAAATCAGGAGTAGGGAACCTGATTAGTTAACCAAATTAAGAAGAAATTGCGTTTTTCTTTTTTATTTTCCTTTTTATTAGGAAGAGATACATAGACATTAAATTTTATGATTGAGTTGAAAGAACCCGAAAAAACTTGAAAGTAGGGAACCTATTTAGTTAGTCACATTAGAAAAAGTGGTTTTTTCTTTTTTTCTTTCTTTTCTTTTTACGCGGGAACTCAATTTGGTAATCGAAATAAAAAAATGGGTTTTCTTTTTCTCCTTGCTGTTTTCCCGATGCACTCTTCTCAGTGCCTCCATATATTTTTGGTATTATGGTTGGATAGGTGGGTACATTTTGTGGGCGAGGGGAGTTAGTCCGAACCCACAAAATTAATGTCTTTTGGGGCTCGTTTCTTGGACTCCAAATTGGAGAAGGGAGAACCGAATCGTAAAACAAAGTCTATGATAACTAGGGTTGAGCAAAAAAACGATTCAAACCCTTACAATGGACGGTTCGGTTCAATTTGGTCAAAGAATACTTTTTTGAAAAAACAATTTGCAAAGCAAACTAGACTGTTTTTTCCCCTTTCTATTTGATTTAGTTTCAACTTTTTAAAAACCAAATCGAATGGCAATAATTATAGGAGGTGATATCTCTCTATCTATACTGTACAAAATATTAATAAGATTAGTTGTTTCATTGACTTAATTCTCTGTTTCGCTAATGAGTTGGGTTGCCTTATGGGTCCGCCATCTCCATCTCCAGGATCTATTGATGGTGGTGTCGACCTTCACCCTCACCCGAGACTGAACTGCTTAACATGTTTGCATCTAGACAGACATGAGCTGATTTGGTTAGTGATTGTCCAAACTGATGGAAGCCCTCGATCGAAGGTTGCCCTTACTCAGATCGCCGATGAAGGCCGCGAGAATTAACGTTTATAGAGAGGGAGTGATGGAGAGGCACGAGTCTATGTGTAGAGGGACAAGCCTATCAAGGGAGGTGAGACGGGTGGTGTTAGCGACGGTCAAGAACTCATGAGCAATAATTGATAGCGTCAACCTAGAATAAGCAATTACCTTAATGTGTTCCGGTCAGTTCGGGTTTATGATCTGAAACAAGAATTCAACACTCTGAAGCCTGTCGTTTTACTCACTACCCGAGCCAAATGGAAACCAGACTCAAAAAGCAAAACTTTCAATTTTGGTTCGGATAAATTCAGTTTGGTTTAGATTTTGTCGGTCTGTTTTGATAGCCCCAACTCTTGGAGCTCATTAACAAAATTAATTAAGTAATTAAAGTTGAATAGATCGCACAACTCACGTAGGTACAGTTAGGTGTGATCCACAAGTGCAAATCCCGACGTCGATAGTTCTCGCGTTCAACTTCTTTGGGCATGTCATGTTTCATATTGGTCTCTGCCCACTTTGTTTTGCTCTTTTCCTTTTGTTTTGTTTTCTTCTTCTTCTTCTTCTTCTTAATCATTCCGAATTTCACATGAGGATGACCAAAAGTAGGCCGAAAAACCTTTTTATGCAGACAACGAAGTCTTGGTTGAAATAAACTTTTAATTAGTGAGTTGTTACAATGGAGAAATTATCCAATCAGCTCTAAATTTATTGTACGAATGCTAATGTAGTCCTAAACTTTTAAATTTTAACAATTTAGTTTTAAACTTGTGCGCGAAATTCCAATGTAGCCATTTTGGTTAATTTTCGCTAGAAATTGCTAACATGATGGTTTGTCACGTAGGATGACTAGTGACAACTAGCCCACCACATCAGTGATGTTCAATGAAAATTGGCTGGAAGAACTACATTAAAATTTTACAAAGGGTTTATAATTAAATCGGTAAAATGGAAAAGTTTAGAAGTATATTGATATCTATATAATAGGTTTAGATTGATAGAGTTATTTTTCCTAATTATAAGTGTGCTACATAATCTTTGTCCACAAACAGTCGACTACATTCCATTTCCTCATTTTGCGCTATTTATGACAAAATCCTCTATCTTCTAACAAAAAAAAAAAAAAAATTTAATTCATGATGTTCCTTTTATTCATGATTCTAGACACGACGAACAAGTTAATCAGTAATTTGCGTTCACCTTCAAACAATGGTAGACCGAGTCTTAGGTATAGGGGATGGTAAATGAATTTTTAACTATAAATATTTTAATCGAATATTCTAAATCTCTCAATGTCTACTAACCAAGTTCACCTCTACATGAAAACTCGTTGGGTCACCCGTATAGCATCCCCACACACATCATTTTGTCTATGGGAATTCAATGAGTCTTATATTTAGTCTCCCTCCACTTATCATATAAGCTTTTTGATTGCAATTTTCAACAATTAGGATTTTTAGTCCTTCCCTCAGTTAATTTTTCACTTTTCATTATTTTTTATTATTATCACGACTCTTGTGATTTGAGTTCTTTTAATGTAAAACACTTGATGCCTCTCAAAAAGTATAAATAGCATGTAACGTATAATATAATTTTTCTTAATAAGTTGTTGAAGTTTAAATTGAATGTTTTAAGTTTTGGCGAGAATGTCAATAAACAACTTTTTGCCCAAAAAAATAAATAAAAATAAACCACTGTACTAGCTGATAGAGATATCAGCTGCAAATTTACACTTTAGATTAGAAGGTCGGTACAAAAATTCATTAAAGTGCAGTAGATATCTCTTCATTCATCAGTGCCGGAAGGTCTGAAAAAGATCATTGATAAACGCTTTCAATCCTGAATCACCATCGGTAATAGTACTCGGCTCCTTGTTATGGTCGACATTTTTAGTACATGCCACTATCCTTCACTCCATAATGTATACTATTTAATTAGAAAATCCAAAAAAGGATTTCAACTTTGAATTTTTATCCGAAAGTTTTTATATATCATGTTCTTTTTAAGATATACCACACCGACATGATATAACAAAATCCACAAATATGTAATTTAAAAGAGTCAAGATAATTATCGATTAGCATAAAAAATTATTTGTTTATTTTCTCTAGATAAAAAAATATGTAGAAGAGAGAATTGTGTAATTTTTGTATATTTCTCTATGTTTCATTAAACCAAAATGAAGAATACATGAGTTTATCTATAGATGTTATAACATAATTATATTAGGAGATAATTAATTATGATCCATCAACGATATATACAACTAAAGGGCAATTATATCTCTTAGATATATTTACAATCACGATAAAGATAAAAAAATATATATATATACTAATTATCTCCAACTTCTCTCCTAAACTAATTTACTTCTTTCTCTAGGCACACTTATTATTTGTTTATCCCTATGCACTTACGTAAGTGCTCTCTTCTACTGGTTAAAAGGTATCCTTGACAACATGGATAATCCATCTAAAAATAGTCAAACAAGAACCATACAAAACATCAACTGATTATTAAAATTTCATAAACTTGCTATCATTGCTGAGCGCAAGCACCGAAATATCACCCAGCTGGGGTTGACAATGGTATTCGAATTAAGAATTGTTCGCCATATTGTTTCGTGAAAATGAGAATCTTATCAGACCCCAAAATCACTGTGGAAAAAATATGGCAATCCCACATTTACCCCAAAAGAAAAATTTTTATATGGAGCGCTGGCCAAGATGCCCTCGCTCCCAAGGATAAACTTTTCAGAAGGCAAATCTTACCTCGTCACCTTTGCAGTCTCTGTAATCGAAGCCCCGAAACGGTAGAACACGCTCTCCTTCTTTGTCCGTGGACGAGGAAGATCTGGAAATATATAACTCTGAACATCAATAACTCCGCTCAGGGTTCTTCGCGATTCGAAATTTGGTTAGCTGAATTTGAACATACCTCAGTCGCCTTTGAGCTTCTCGCGGTTTGTTCTTCAGCAAATTTGGAAAGCTCGAAACCACTCTGTCCTTCGGGCGCAAAAGCCGACCCAGCACAGGTAGTCGATGAAGCATCTCGATCGGTGGCTCCCTGGGAAGAAGGAAACCAAAGTTGCAGCAGGCTTCCGCCTCCATCAAATGGCGGCCACCAGAGCCGGGGGGAATTGAAAATTAACATCGATGGAGCTTACCTGGCTGGAACGAACGAAGGTGCGGTGTCGAGTGTTCGCCGCGACAGCTCTGGGAGGCCGATCTGACGGTTTCGCGCGGTCGATCAAGGCATCTTCAGCAGCTCACGCGGAGGTGCAACCCATAGTGGAAACCCTCATGAACTTCTCCACGGGAACCGAAGCGTCAGTTGAAGTGGAGAAAATATTCAAGAGAAGATTCAAAGTGGGATCGGATCACTCTGGTCTTAAGAGGCGATGCTAATCCGGGAGACAGTTTTCAGTTAGAGGTCACTTTCATTCGTAGATAGTGAGAGATTTAGAATATTCGATTAATATATAAGTTTCGTTTACCATCTCCCACGCATAATCGGATATTCTAAATCTCTCACATCTCTCACTATCTACGAATGAATATATATATATGTACCATCTCCCACGCTTAAGACTCAGTCTTCCATTGTTTGAAGGTGAATGCAATAGTTGACTTCTACGTGGGTTTCCTGCTGTGACCAATTTAGAAGGCTTAGCCTCTGAAAGACGGAGGGCCACAATCCCATTCATCATTTTTCATCTACATAAGCCAAAGCCCATAGCACTAGCGATGTCTCCAGCATAAATGCAAGGTGGATGTATAGCTGATATAGGATCTTGTGGAATAGGATTTGATTCTGCAAGCAGTTCGGTAAGAATGAAGAAATTTAGAATCGTGCCTAGAATCATGAATAAAAGGAATTTCATGAATTTAAGTTGAAGATATAGGATTTTGTTAAAATAGCGCAAGATGAAGAAATGAAACTTATCAGTTTGGTCTGTTGTCAACTGTTTATGGACAAAAGATTATGTGGCTCACTTATAATTTGGAAAATTTACCCAATCAGTCTAAACCTTTCGTTGGTAGCCGAATCTGATATCATTTTTGTCGGCTCTGGCTGTCATAACTTCTAATGCAAAAAATGTCTTCAATTCTTGAATTTGAGAATGACAAAGTTTCTCCAATCGAGTAGCTATTGCGCTTATGAATGATAAACAAAAGGTTGAGGAAACCTTTACAAGAGCATCCTCCCACCACCTTAATGCATCATAGTTGAACTTCTTCTTATGCTTGGGTATAGCCTTCTTGTACAATTCAGTTTTAAGCTTAATGTTGTCAGGGTCCACGTCAAAAAAGATGGGGAATATCTCTTTCTTCCCATCTGATTTTGAGGTGCATTTGTTCATGTGCGCAACCTCACGGAGACACCATGAACTGGTAGCATAGTTCTGGGAGAAGATAGGTATGTAGATCTGAGACTTGTTGAGCGCTTTCAGAAGCTCACCACCAATTTCTTTGCCAACTCGGAGTTCTTCGTTGTCTAGGAAGACATGGACTCCAGCGAGTCTCAATCTGTGGTAAAGGCAATCGGTGAAGTTGTTGTGTGTGTCTGATCCCTTGAAACTCAAGAACACATTGTACTTATATCCTGTCGGCGCATCTTCAACGCTCAGCATTGCCTCCGGGCTCCTCCGGCTTTTCTTCATTCTCGTCAGTTGTCTCAGGACCCTGCCAATTATCATGAATCTGAGTTTAAGCCTTCGAGGAGACTTCGAAACAGGAACCCATGAAACAAGCGTTGGAAAATAAACCGAACAGAGGAGAACACTTACAGAACGCACAGCATCGAGGCCAAGATGATGGTGATTGAAACAACGGCTGCAATCAGTCCCATTTGTGGCCGATCCTGCTCAGAGCTGCAATCGCCAACAAATCCCGACAGGACCAGCATTTGAAACCCCAAACTCGTGCGATCACGCAGATCTCAGTGGTGTCCAATTTGCGGCAGATCCTCTGCTGCGTTCACCAACATTTGAACCAAAGCGTGTAAGAGGAGCTAATTGTGACGGGATTTAGTGAAAGAAGATCGACTAGTGCTTCTCACGGACAGGCGATTTTGGCTCTGCAATCACTCTCAATAAGAAGAAAATACCAAGAACGCGGAGAGGATGAAGGTGAATTTCTGTGAAAGCGGGTTAGGTAAAATCATTGCATTTTAGTGAGTTACCATCATTGGTATTTTGAATTTCCACTGGGGGGGGCTGCAAGGTTCAAGCGATCAACCACCAACCTTCCCTTATCTCAGTGAACATGCCCCCAAGTGAGCAACCCTTGACAAGAATCGCATTCATGTCCAGAGTGAAAGTATGTCCATTTTGATGAAAGTCTGAAATCCTGTTAACACTCCCAAAGCATTGCAACTTGTGAGAGTGGCACTTCCTGAGGAGAAACTACACAGGCATGTAAAAAAACGGATCTTATGAGTGGCAGATCAACTCTGCTGTAAATCTTTCAAGAAGATAAAAGGGCAGTATACAAAGTGGTGGCACAAAATTGCACATATGGCAAAGGCATCCATCCTAGCAATTAGCAAATTGCAAAGCAGAGGGGTGAAAAAGAGGGTAGATTTTGTAACTTGGAGTTAGAAGGAGTAGAACTTCCGACAGAAAAAGGAAAGGCTGAAGAAAGGGGGAAAGAGAAAAAAGCAGTCAAAGCCAATCATGGCCTAGAGAATTTCATGTGGAGGTGTTGGGGGTGAGGGACAATCATGCGACCCCCTGCTAATCAACTTTAATCAGAGAGCATGAATAAAATGTTCTATGTTTTTCACTTGTCCTATCAATTCATTAGGTTTAGATGCCTCGGATCTAGCGAGTCATGCAAGAAGCCAAAGAGTGGGGCAATAAGGAAAATGGGTTTTTTTAAGTTGGGTTTGGGAGGGAAGCAGAAAAGGTTGGTGGCCTAATACCCAGAAGAAGCCAAAATTCTTTCAACCCATTTTGCAGCATGATCCTTTCCATTTTATCATTTTTTTTTCTTTTCTCTTTTTCGAGATTTAGTTGAGGAGGGAAAGTGATGTTTTTTCAATGGTAGGGACTGGGAACATGGCACGTACGGGGATGAATCCGGGATGAATTTAGAAAAAAGGGAAGAGCAGTTCCATGAGGCAATGTCTCTCCTCCCATCCTTTTTCACATGGATGTCCATGTGCATGTGAGGACATCCACATGGTCCGAGCCGCCCATCCTTTCCTTTCCTCCTTAGGCCATGCCGTGACAAAGATTGGGTTGGACCCATGCTCTTCTCTCTCTCTCTCTAAACATTGGGAAAATTCTGTGCAAAATCATGTCCATTGTCATGAAAAGACATAACATAGACTCGTTTTATTAGACAGAGCTAGATGTAAATTAGAGATTTTTAGTGTACGGTCCATATTCTCAAAAGGGGAGCCCTTATAATTGTTGTGCTATTTCATTCTATATGATTGGCTTGGTTTATTAGAATAGGTTTATTTATTTGTCTCTTTGTATTGACGTGATTCGAGAATAAATTGTTGAGTAACAATAGACATTAAATTAGAATTGAGTTGAGAGCACTCGAAAAGACTTTGAAGTAGGGAACATAATTAGGTAATCAAATTAAAAAAAATGGTTTTTTTCTTTTTATTTATTTATCAGGGAACTTATTAGGTAATCGAAATAGGAATGCTCTCTCTCTCTCTCTCTCTCTCTTCCATTGTTTGGATGGCTAGGATGGTCTATTTCGTGGGCGAGGGGAAATAGGCCCGAATCCACTAAATGAAGGTCTTTTTGGGCTCGTTTCTTGGACTATAAATTGGAGAAGGGAGACATGTATAAAAAGGACAGGGCCTACAAATCGGCCCATTGGATTACAACCAAATCGAAAAAACAAGTCTACGATAACTAGCGGTAAGCAAAAAGCATGGTTCGAACAGTCAGACCAACCAAACAGTTTTTGGCGGTTTGGTCAGTTTAAGAGTACTTTATACTATACAAAGTATCGATGAGATTAGTGTGTTTAATTGATTCAGTTATCTATTTATCTTATGGAGTAGGCTGGCTCATAGGTCCGCCATCTACCTTCAACCTAAATTGAGATTGGACTATTCAACCTAGCTATATCTAGACAGACATGAGCCAATTTGGTTAGCAATTGTGCAAACCGATGGAGGCCCTCGGTCTATACAAGGGCCACCACCAATGAAGGCCGCTCTTGCCCAAATTAACGATGACGGTTGCGGGAATTGACATCTATAGAGAGGGAGTGATGGAGAGGGATGACTACATGTGTGGAGCTGATGGCCGATCAAGGGAAGTGTGATGGATGGTGTTAGCGATCGTGAGGAGCTGATGGCCAATATAATTGTTGGCGTCAACCCAAAACAAACAATTACTTTAGGTGAGATGGATGGCATTGGTATTGTGTTCGGATCGGTTCAGATTTATGACCTGAAATAGAATTGAACATATAGAAGCCCGCCATTTTACTTATTACCCGAACCAAATGAAAACTTGACCCAAAAAGTGAAACTTAAATTCTTGCTTCATGTTAATTCAGTTTGGTTCAGATTTCGACAGTCCTTGTTGATAGCTTTAAGCCACGATATTCATTAACAAAATCCATCAAATAATTACAGTTGAATGGACCACATAAATCACGTAGGTACGTACAACTAGGTTAGATCCACTCGTGCACAGTCCCGATGTTGGTGGTTCTCTTGCGTGCAACTTCACTCCATAATCTTTACTACACCTAAAGAAAATCTAAATAAAGATTTCAAATTTGAATTTTTATCCGAAAGTTTATGTATATGTATATATGATGAAGATATATCACAATGACATGATATAACAAAATCTACAAACATATAATTTAAAATAGTTGAGATAACTATTGATTAGCATAAAAACTGTCTTTATCTAGATAAGAAATATGCAAAACAGAAAATTGTGTAATTTTTATATGTTTGTATGTGTTTTAGTACACCAAAATAAAGATACATGAGTTTATTTATAAACTTTATTACATGACTATTTCAGGTAACAAGATAATCAATTACGATCTATCAATGTTGTATAGGATATATCTCCCAAATATATGCACAATCACAAAAGATGTGAAAAATCGAGGAAAATATCCTAATTATCTCTATCATCTCTCTTAAACTAATTTACTTCTCTCTCTAGGCACAGTTATTATTTCTTTTTCCCTATACGCTTACGTAAGTGCTCTCTTCCACTGGTTAAATCATATCCTTGACAACATGGATAATCCATCTAAAAAGTAGTTCAAACAAGAACCAGACAAAACATCAACTGATGATTAAAATGCGGTGCAAATGAATGTTGGGGAATAAATTATATTGTAGCTACTATTACACGAAGTACAATTCATTTAATCTGAAAAAAAGGGGGACCGTTACTTTCGTTGTTTTTGGGGTCCTACAGTGGATAATAATTTGCACAGTGATTAGCGAAATATTCCTGTTATTATATTTCCCCATCTTCTAAAATTTAGTCCCGAAAGAGAAACATTCTATACAAAGTAACTTACATTGTAATCAAAATTTGCGTCTGATAATGTCACGTTATACGATCAAATATATACTTGATGATTCCCATAAAGAACGCCGATGGTGTCACGCCCCGAACCTCGAGCGCGCCAACATCCCACCATGGTCATGCAAATGCGACATTCTCAAGTAGTGTCGCCGACCCCATTCATTTCTTATTGTGCAAGCGGAACGTATTATAAAATCCCTGACAATGAAATATGGGATAGACAAGCAGGAAACAAAACCACAACATGACACTTTCACAATTCAACAGAATTACAAACAGAGGTCTACGGCCAAAAGTCTACAAAAGACCGGCTCACAAAAAGGAACTGTCCTACGACTTACAAGTCGGACTCGTTCTCCAATCCTCATGACTTCATCTCTACAACTCCTCAAGGCCAACCAAAGCTATCTAGCCGCTCCATCCACCAGGGACCTGAAATTTTAATCCCCAAACTGGGATGAGACAATGTCTCAGCAAGTTCAACCCCCTAAACCCCTATTAGAAAGAAAATATGCCCCGGGTGGCCTAGCCACATCACACAAAGACTTACCTCGCATTAGCCTTCATCTGCAGGTTAGCACAGTTTATATAATTCAATCACGTGCAATTATGATAACCAACAACTGCAGCACAATCACATCATCAGAGCAATTCAATCACTTGGATCGTCTCAGCGATCAATCGACTCGGCCGATTACATGTCATTCTAGCAAATCGATCACTACTCTCAATCACGGCCCTATAGGAAGGTTTAACAACCAGTGGCAATCACGGCCCCACTCGGCAAAATTAGAATTAGTGGCATCACGGCCCCATTTGGCACAACCTTTAAAAGGTGGTAGATCCCGGCCCGATGGGCACGACCTCTAATAGGTGGTAATTCATGGCCTCACTGGGCGCAACCTTTATTAGGTGGCAATTCACGGCCTCACTGGGCGCAACCTTTATCAGGTGGCAGTTCACGACCCCACTAGGCGCGACCTTTATCAGGTGGCAATTCACGACCCCATTGGGCACGACCTCTAATAGGTGGTTAATTACGGCCAATCCCCCATAAATTTTGACACTTGGGACTTTATAAAAAGAATCCCTATTTATCACAATCACACTCCATTCGCCACAAGCAATCATCAAATTCAAATTCTAAATACACATCAACGATTGGCACGAAATTCTGAGAGTTTAGGGTCCTGATAAAATTTTCGGAAATTTAATAAATAATTAAATTTATTCCGAAAATAATTAAATAATAATATCCATATTTTTCACGGTCCACATTCAATTTATAATATCCAATCATCAATTTCAAAATCTGACTACACAGCAGCGATCGGCACGAAATTCTGAGCAACCGTAGTCAAAAATAATTTTTCCGTTTTTTTAAAATAATAATATTTTAATAATTTCGGAATATAATATAATATTATAAATTCCAGAATTCGAAATCACTAAATAATTCAAAAATAATACCCTATTATGTCACATCAAGGCTTTATATTAAAATATAACTTTAAACTAAACACACTTTAACTTAATTAAACATCCTAATCTAATCCTCACCCAAATAAACTAATATAACCACCTAAACTTACTTAACTTAGATTAAGCACACTTAGGGCATCATTAACCGTCTAATCGAGATTTAGTGAGTTAAACTCACCGGATTAACGAGCCGAGCGGACCAAAACGACGAGGACGACGCGAGGATCGACTTTCCTCAAGGCGGGCTGAGCATCCAGGCTCGGGAAGGCGGCCGAAACGGGCCAAGAAGGGGCTAAGAAACCCATTTTCTGCAGCTGCTGGTTGAGGCCAACGAAGGTTGCTCGGCGGCGGTTCGGGCGCGGGGAACGGCGGAGAAGCGGCGGCTACAGCTTGGCAGGCGAGGCGGCGGATCTGGCGGGACTCCCGGCGAAGTGCAGCGGCATCGAGCAGCAGCTGGGACGCTGGACGACGAGCTGGAGGCTCGGGCAGACGAAGGCGCGGCTGAGGCAGCGGCATGAGCTAGCGAGCGGTCGAACGGTGGCGAGCTGCGATGGCGAGGAGCTCCAGCTGGCGGTGTGCGGCTGCCATGGTTGCAGCTTCTTTGGTTGCTGGGTTTTGAACAGCAAGAAGAAATCGGGGAGAGAGGGAGCCGACGGGGAGGAGGAAGAAGAGAGGGAGGAGAGAGAAGGAGGAGCCATTTCTTTTTCTTTTTCTTTTTCTTTAATCCACAAAAATGGCCCACCATGACCTCATGCATGACATCACACTCCACTATCTCCCACAACCTTATTCCAATGGGTCCATTTTATTTTTCTGCCGGGGCATAAAACTTTATATATCAATTCCTTCAATTCCAATCAATTATCTCCCAATTGAATTAAATTGAAGTCCATAAAATTAATCCAATGTCACCACACTTCAATTCACATCTTTACTTATCCATAAAACCAACCTAAGTCCCAAAAGCGCGACTAAAGGCGGGCCTACAAATTTCTCGAGCCAAATTAGCCATTCCCTGATTATTTTGTTGAAAAACTCAGCTTACATGAAAAATCTTCCGAATATTAGTTAATATTCCTAAAATGATTTGTGACACACCCAGACTTCCAATTTCTGAATTCGATCTCAATTCCACGGTTAATTTCACTTTGGCACGATACTAACGCGGCCCAACCTACCGAGTAGCCTTTAGAAATTTTCATACATTTGACCTGTGGTTGATCATCTCAAGCCACAATGTACATATTTGAAACATTGGCGACTTTCGGTTGTCGGGGTAATCTCAAGGTTCCAAATACGGACACGGGGTACCAAATCGACAGAAAAGTCGGTCCAGTGTCGATCGACAAGAATTGTGCGATCTGGTGGAATCACCCACACCTGATCACATGCCTCTGTCGAGTCGACCTATCTCCGATCTCTAATCGATTTTTAATTGTGCCGTAATGACCCTTGCAGATTAGCTCGGTCGAAAGATTGCTTCCTGATCAAATTCTCGAGTCTGATACATTAGAATTTCTTAACGGCTTCACCTAATAGACTAGTTTTCACATGAGTGGCCGATTCAAGGAAAAGAACTATATGCGTGCCAACGAAATGCCCGTCTCAATTTATTGAAAATAGAATTGAAAAATTGAGATGTCACAACTCTTCCCCTCTTATAAAAATTTCGTCATTGAAATTTAAACATTTACCAATTTTTAAACAAAAAGGTGGAGGTATAGTCGTCTCATCGAATCTTCTCTTTCTGAGGTTGCTCATTCTGTACCAATGCTGCCAGATCACTGCTATCTTGCCCAAACCACTTCGGATTCAAAATACTAAACACTTGCTCACTTAAAATTCCAAAGGTCTGCAACACAAAATCTACAAAGCTAAATTGGCGATTCTGAGCAGTCTCTAAACTGTCTCTGATAATTGAAACTGAATCACTGATTCCTGAACCGACTCTGGACCAGTGATTTTTTGATCTCTAATCTTATCTCAACCGACTGAAGTCCTGTACACTCTGCTCTGCACTGATTAAAAAGAAACTATCTGACTGATTTGCTGAAACTAGGAACCTCTGGTCAAGATCTGATATAACTCTGACACTGATCTTGGCAACTGCAATCACTGATCACTGTACAGACCCTGGCCTGTGATCTTTCTTTCCCTAACTTCATCTCAGCAATCGAAATTCTGCACTCTCTGTTATGCACTACTTAAGAAAGAACCATCTGAAAGTTCTGCCAACTTGGAACATCTGATCTAAATTTGAAATACAATTCATCCTCGTCACTCCATGTAGATAAATTATATGATATACACACACTTCGGTATACCTATTCTAATCGAGATCTTTTCGTGCTGCACTAAGGTGAGTTGACTCTGTTCATCTGTCGACCACAACCCCATAAGGAATCAATACTCTTCCCGACTCCTTAATAAGCCTGTCATAACATTCCATCATGCTATACTTCCATTCCCACACAAGACTCTCTCAAGTGCTTGAAAAACTTTCGTGGCTTACATTACCAAATTCTCACTTACTAATACATCCAACACTTACAGCTTGTTCGGTGATATCTATCTTCATACCGATCTACCAATCCCGATGATGTAGATTCTGACTCATCTTCGTACTGTTTGGACAATGCTGAAATTGCTATAATGAGCTTCCCATAAGATCTTTTTTTCTTCTCCGCATCATCAATTACACACAATCGTCCTCAGAACCTTAGCATTCTGTCTTGAGAGATCTGGAAATCAACCTCTCTCTCATCTGCATTCTCTTGTAGAACCTTCTGAAATTCCAAATCTTTCCACTGAAGCGTTTTGATTCTGATCTGAACTCTCGGCTCAATTCTGAGGGTGGTCATGAGATTCAAAAGTGGCTTACCTTAGATTTGAAAATCGGATTTCGAACTTTCTTAAATAAGATCCAATCCCTGAGTACCAACTGTGCAACTAAGGACTCTCGACTTAGTGCATCTGCGACTTTGCTCACCTTTCCAGAGTGATACCAAATATTATAGTCATAATCCTTAATGAGTTCCATCTAGCGACGCCATCTCATATTCAACTCCTAAGGCCTCAACTGACAGGACGCATATGCAACAACTCTATCATGCTGTATCAACACATAACCCAATCCTTTAAACGACGCATCACTGTAGATCTCAACCCTCCTGGACCAGACGGAATAGTAAGCACAAGTGTGGTAGTCAGCCTCTTCTTAGGCCCTTGAAAACTACGCTCGCACTTATCTGTCCACATGAACTTTTCTTACTTCCTCAGTAGTTGAATCAACTACAATGTTGATGCTGAAAACCCTTCCATAAAACTTCTGTAATATCTTGCTAATCCCCAGAAACTTCTAATCTCTGTCACTGTAGTAAATCTCGGCCAACTGTTCACTACTTCAATGTTGGACGGGGTCTACGGAGATTTCTTCGCCTGAAATCACGTGACCTAGGAACGCAATACGAGTTATCCAAAACTTACATCTGCTAAGCTTATCGTAAAATCCAAAAGTACTCAAAGTCTGAAGTACCATCCCCAAGTATCTCTCGTGCTCCTCAGCACTCTTTGAACACACCAGAATAATTTCAATGAACGTGATAATAACTGATTCAAGTACCCTTACACATTCTGCTCATTAGACCCAAACAAATAGCTATGGTGTCCATTAAACCATACGATATTACAGCGAACTGATAACTGCCGTATCGAGTGCGAGATGCTAACTTAAGTATGTCCTTTTTTCTTGATCCTCAACCAATGATACCCTGACCTCCAGTCGATCTTACGAAATATCGATGTACAACCACAACGAATCACATTCCTCCTTCATGAACAGAACTGGTGCTCCCTAAGGTTATGCATTGGAATGTATGAATCCCCTCTTCAACAATTCATGTATTTGCACCTTCAGTTATTTTAACTCGAGTAACACCATCCGGTAAGGAGCCTTAGGGACTGGCTCTATTCCGGATGCCAATTTAATCACGAACTCTATTTCTCTTTCTGACTGCAAACCTGACAATTCTCTAGAAAATACCTTAGAAAACTCCTGTACCATGATTATGATCTCCATATTCGGCCCCTTAACTGACGCATCCACTTCGGTTGCCATGTAGATTCGGTAACCACCAACTAGAACCAAGGTCGTCTTCAGTGACGAATAACAAGGATCAAAGTTCCTCTTCGACTTTCAATGATTCAAAACTTTCGCATGTTAACTGAACAAACTTAATTATATTACCAGCACGATTCAAAACAACAGAAAGCTCCTTGAGCCAAACTTTTTATAAATGACTTCCAAGTCATACTTAAGCAAATTCTTCAAGTATAACTATAGTCAGAGATCCATCTTTCTATCACTTTATTACTACAACAAAGATCCTACAACCTTCATTGAAAATTCTGCTGCACTACTTTGATAAAATTTCCTCTAGAACATTTTCCCCTTGATCGATGCATGGTCAGTCCATTCTTATTCCTTTCGCCATCCTAGTGGCGTCCTGCCGACGATAGCGATGCTCGAGTCCTCTTGGACTTACACGAATAGTTCCTATCTCGACGGTCGTGCTGACCACATTCAAAGTATGCTTTCGCTAAGCTTGGTCACCGGGCTGACTCATATTTCTTTTCTCAACTTGACATACAATTAGTGAGTCCCCTACCTACTGTCATGTAACAGCATGCGCTCTTTCTTGTACTGAAGGTCTGTTCTAAAAACCCCACGATGTGTTCTATGGCGCACTCCTTTCAATCTGTCCCATCGGCTTTCCAAGACCGTTTCTGGCCAGGTAACTCTGATGGTCACACACATAACAAGCACCCGTCTTACTAGGACACTGAGCTAATCCATGTCGGCTTCTGTCAACATAACACACTCCAATCTGATTCCTTGCTGACCTAACCATCCCACTTTTCCAGATGGATAGAATAGAATACTTTTCTACGATCAGACTTCTTCCTCAACTGATTTCCATCTCTACTAAATCTGAACCTTGACTTAGATACGGCGACTTGATCCTAAATCACAACTCCAGATTAGGTCTCAACAGGCGCAACAACAACAACGGTCACAACACTGGCAACAATGGAAACAACGGCAACAGTGGCGGCTCGATGCTGAGCTTACGAACCCAAAATGCTTCCCAAAGACTTTGGCGCCTAAACAATCCCGATGAACCTAGGATCATTCAATACTACTACACTCACAGTATCGACTTGTGGCGGTACTCTCACACTTGCGCTGGTCTAAACCTGCGCTTTACCTCGGGTACCAACTCTTGTCAGTGTCTTATCCTGAGGTACAGGTCCTATCGACCTCCTCCAAGAAGTTCTCCACTCCTGGTCACTCATCCTACAGGCTCTTTATCGACGCCTGTTTTCGATTCCAATATCAAGTTAGAATTTGAGTGACCCCACAAATACACTACCAATCAACTATCAACCACATGCATCAGCATATTAAAAGCCTTTCCTACTTACTATCCCATGATTCATCGCACCTTATCACTCCATACACAGACCATGCTCTGATACCACTTAAACGGGACTGTCACGCCCCGAACCTCGAGCACGCCAACATCCCACCATGGTCATGCAAATGCGACATTCCCAAGTAGTGTCGCCGACCCCATTCATTTCTTATTGCGCAAGCGGAACGTATTATAAAACCCCTGACAATGAAATATGGGATAGACAAGCAAGAAACAAAACCACAACATGACATTTTCACAATTCAATAGAATTACAAACAGAGGTCTACGGCCAAAAGTCTACAAAAGACTGGCTCTTAAAAAGGAACTGTCCTACGACCTACAAGTCGGACACGTTCTCCAATCCTTATGACTTCATCTTTGCAACTCCTCAAGGCCAACCAAAGCTATCTGGCCGCTCCGTCCACCAGGGACCTGAAATTTTAATCCCCAAATAGGGATGAGACAATGTCTCAGCAAGTTCAACCCCCTAAACCCCTATTAGAAAGAAAATATGCCCCGGGTGACCTAGCCACATCACACAAAGACTTACCTCGCATTAGCCTTCATCTGCAGGTTAGCATAGTTTATATAATTCAACCACGTGCAATTATGATAACCAACAACTGCAGCACAATCACATCATCAGAGCAATTCAATCACTTGGATCGTCTCAGCGATCAATCGACTCGGCCGATTACATGTCATTCTAGCAAATCAATCACTACTCTCAATCACGGCCCTATAGGAAGGTTTAACAACCAGTGGCAATCACGGCTGCACTCGGCAAAATTAGAATTAGTGGCATCGCGGCCCCACTTGGCACAACCTTTAAAAGGTGGTAGATCCCGGCCCAATGGGCACGACCTCTAATAGGTGGTAATTCACGGCCCCACTGGGCGCGACCTTTATTAGGTGGCAATTCACGGCCCCACTGGGCGCGACCTTTATCAGGTGGCAATTCATGGCCCCACTGGGCGCAACCTTTATCAGGTGGCAATTCACGGCCCCACTGGGCACGACCTCTAATAGGTGGTTAATCACGGCCAATCCCCCATAAATTTCGACACTTGGGACTTCATAAAAGAATCCTTATTTATCACAATCACACTCCATTTGCCACAATCAATCATCAAATTCAAATTCTAAATACACATCAGCGATTGGCACGAAATTCTGAGAGTTTAGGGTCCTGATAAAATTTTCGAAAATTTAATAAATAATTAAATTTAGTCCGAAAATAATTAAATAATAATATCCATATTTTTCACAGTCCACACTCAATTTATAATATCCAATCATCAATTTCAAAATTTGACTACACAGCAACGATCGGCACGAAATTCTGAGCAACCATGGTCAAAAATAATTTTTCCGTTTTTTTTAAATAATAATATTTTAATAATTTCGGAATATAATATAATATTATAAATTCCAGAATTCGAAATCATTAAATAATTCAAAAATAAAACCGTATTATGTCACATCAAGGCTTTATATTAAAATAAACATACTTAACTTTAAACTAAACACATTTTAACTTAATTAAATATCCTAATCTAATCCTCACCCAAATAAACTAATTTAATCACCTAAACTTACTTAACTTAGACTAAGCACACTTAGGGCATCATTAACCGTCTAATCGAGATTTAGTGAGCTAAAATCACCGGATTAACGAGCCGAGCGGACCAAAACGACGAGGACGACGCAAGGATCGACTTTCCTCAAGGCGGGCCGAGCATCCGGGCTCGGGAAGGCGGCCGAAACGGGCCAAGAAGGGGTTGAGAAACCCATTTTATGCAGTTGTTGTTTGAGGCCGATGGAGGCTGCTTGGCGGCGGTTCGGGCGCGGGGAACGGCGGAGAAGCGGCAACTGCAGCTTGGCGGGCGAGGCGGCGGCTTTGGCGGGACTCCTGGCGAAGTGCAGCGGCGTCGAGCAGTAGCTAGGACGCCAGATGACGAGGTGGAGGCTCAGGTGGACGAAGGCACGGCCGAGGCAGCAGCGTGAGCTGGCGAGTGGGCGAGCGGTCGAACGGCAGCGAGCTGTGACGGCGAGGAGCTTCGGCTGGCGGTGTGCGACGTTCATGGCTGCAGCTTCTTTGGTTGCTGGGTTTTGAACAGCAAGAAGAAATCGGGGAGAGAGGGAGCCGACGAGGAGGAGGAAGAAGAGAGAGAGGAGAGAGAAGGAGGAGCCACTTCTTTTTCTTTTTTTTTTCTTTAATCCACAAAAATGGCCCACCATGACCTCATGCATGACATCACACTCCACTATCTCCCACAACCTTATTCCAATGGGTCCATTTTATTTTTCCGCCGGGGCATAAAACTTTGTACATCAATTCCTTCAATTCCAATCAATTATCTCCCAATTGAATTAAATTGAAGTCCATAAAATTAATCCAATGTCACCACACTTCAATTCACATCTTTACTTATCCGTAGAACCAACTTAAGTCCCAAAAGCGCGACCAAAGGCGAGCCTACTAATTTCTCGAGCCAAATTAGTCATTCCCTGATTATTTTGCTAAAAAACTCGGCTTACATGAAAAATCTTCCGAAGATTAATCAATATTCCTGAAATGATTTGTGACACACCTAGACTTCCAATTTCTAAATTCGATCTCAATTTCACGGTTAATTTCACTTTGGCACGATACTAGCGCGGCCCAACCTACCGGGTAACCTTTAGAAATTTTCATGTATTTGACCTGTGGTTGATCATTTCAAGTCACAATGTACATCTTTGAAACATTGGCGACTTTCGGTTGTTGGGGTAATCCCAAGGTTTCAAATACAGACACAGGGTACCCAATCGACAGAAAAGTTGGTCCAGTGTCGATCGACTAGAATTGTGCAATCTGGTGGAATCACCCACACCTGATCACATGCTTCTGTCGAGTCGACCTATCTTCGATCTCTAATCGATTTTTAATTGTGCCGTAATGATCCTTGCAGATTAGCTCGATCGAAAGATTGCTTCCTGGTCAAATTCTTGAGTCTGATACATTAGAATTTCTTAACGGCTTCACCTGATAGACTAGTTTTCACATGAGTGGCCGACTCAAGGAAAAGAACTATATGCGTGCCAACGAAATGCCCGTCTCAATTTATTGAAAATAGAATTGAAAAATCGGGATGTCACAGATGGCCTGGGAGATGGATGGGATTTGGCTCCCTTACCTTCCAAGTAGACTCTAGAAGTCCAACTGACTTCAAGGGTACACTTCTATTATATTTTTTTTGGGTGCCATTATATTCCCTCTTCCCAATGGCCTCCTGGCAAATTCGACTAAATTGAACACCGAGACCTGCCAATCATAGAGCATGTTTGTCAATAGCCTTTCCTGACGTCCCGGCCGCATCTTCATCGGACGTACCCACTCAGTTATCTTCTTGTTTTTTTAAACATGAACGCTGTCACGTGCCTTGGATTCGAGCCACAAGACCACGAGTTCATAGAGCACGTCTCTCCCTTTCTTCGTCTGACGTTCCAGCCGCGTCTTCAGAGGACGTCGCCACAGCATTACCTTCATCTTTTTCGAACATGAACGCTGCCATTCGAAACTGGTAGCGTATCCGACAATCTGCAAAGAAGGTAGAGAACTGACTTCTGGGGGCAACTTCCGAAGGGATCTACACCCCTTTATGTTCAAAGTTTTCAGGTGTTCAAGCTCACCGATGGAGCAGTCAATTGTGATCAACCTGATACACCAATCAAGTCTTAAGATCTCCAAAGACAAGAAGTTGGAGAAGTCAGGCGTCCTCGTCAAAAATACGCAACCCGTTAAATCCAAAACTTTTAGTTTCTTTGACATCTGCTGGAACAGAAATTGAATTAAAATGAATGAAACACATCAATCATCCTTGGGATACATATCTGGATGGAAAGTCAACCTAATTACCCTCATTTTTATAGTTCAGTAAAATCTTGCGGTAACGGCACATGGCACAATTTGATGAAGAAGAAAATGGCAAAAGATTGAATCAGATCACGGGAGCAATTGCCGACAAGTTTGTTGAAGAAGATAAAGTTGAAGAAGCAAAAGTTAGAAATGGGATAATCGGAGAATTTTTTTTTTTGCGAAAAATGGGTTTGCTCAGTCTAGATGACTTGGAAGTCATATGGTAAGACATATGATTTAATCAAAATAATGTGATTCTATAGCTTCCTCTTCTTTTTCTAATGCATCTAGTTGGTTGTTATCAATGCTAGAATTTACTCTAGCGAAATATTTTCTGTTCCTAGTAATATATTCACTGCATGAATGAATGGTGAAGATACAAAGAAAGAAGACGTGGATTCTCTACCCATACAATGCTCTTCTTGATCTCTCAATATGATGCATGGAGAAATGCATACCTGGAATTGACTCCATCCACCCTAGTCATCTTTCATATTGCTATATGAAAGGTCAAGCACAACCAAACTAGCAAAATGAAGATTCTCCGCATAAAATTTATTATGTGTCACCTCCCAGGAAAGCCAATATAACTTTGAAACAATATTCTTGAAGTTGCCCAAAAAATCAACGCCTCTAGCTCGAAGGAACCTTAGATTTGGCAGAGCAGCTAATTCTTTGGGTACAATGTTGTGGTTGCAGCCATCGAAAGCTGATTTTTCAGGTACAAGGTTGAATCGGCGGCCATCGGAGGTCAGGCTTAGTACTTTTACATCTTCATTTCTCTGCCGATAGAGACTCAACATTAATTCGAGTGCAGAGCACTTAACACTCTTACAGAGCTATATAGAAAGGAAGCATGTGGACACTGGTAAACAATTTCCACAACAGGAAACATACCATGGCGCCCTCCTTTTCGGACAAGTCGACTTACACATTTTCAATCACCACCATTAATAAAAAATTTCAGCTTCCAATTGAAACGGCGCGTTGTTGTTTTAGAATTTTCTTTATGCTATTTTCTATTCTACAGAATCTAGAAAACGAAGTTAACTACTAGGCAATCTGTCTAGTCTCTCTCCACCAATTTATGAGAACTTTTGACCCAATCGTTTGAGAGAGAGCTATCTCACTCATAAGACAAATGGACAGTTGAACTAAACTATTTATAAAGCAAAAGGAACATATTCAACAAATTTCTCCTTCAAAAAAAGAAATTTAGTCACATACTTTTCCATTTTACCTCTTTTTTCTTTAGTAGATTTATAGCATCCTCATGAATCCACACCCTATGATATTTGTGAGGATATTCTTCAAGGATGATTTGCCTTCCCAGATCTCGAACTTGGTCATGCATCGAAAACCCATTATCAACAATTTTTATCAAGGACCGTAGGTGGAGGGCGTTAATTGCACTGTGGGGATGGTAATTGCAATCATTCCACATGATAACTGGATATGTTTGGTTCTCATAGGTGAAAAAACAAGCAATATCCAGAAATACTTCTTTTTGCTTAATCTCTAGTCCTTCATAACTTATCATTAATGAGTCTCCGACATCCTTAAAAGGACCATCATCTAATTGCTTCAACGTATCTTCCCATAGCTTTCAATTATCACAATGTTGCTCTAGGGCAGAGCCTTGGCAGTAAAGCTGTGAACCTATGACCTCAATAGCCAAAGGAAGCATACCCACTTTACAAACAATCTCCTTTGCAAGATGATCATATCCTTCTAGTGGAGAGTCTCTTTTGAATGCATGCTTACAAAACAACTCAAGTGCTCGACCAAATTCCATCGCATGAACTTCATGAGCCAAAATTCCTTTAGGTTGATTTAGGACCTCTTCATTGGATGATTCCACTTGAGTCTTCAAGATCTCTAAATTTCTAGCAGTGAAGATGATCCTACTGCCAGAACCAAACCAATCCGATTTTCCAGCCAGCTTTTTTAATTGTTCTTGCTTGTCTAGATCATCTAGAACAACGAGGACTTTTTTAGTACGACATACTCTCTTGATCCTATGCATCCCATCTCCAATGTCTTTGATGTGATCAACAATCCCTAAGACCCCCTAAACTTGCTAATAACTCTTTATGCAACTTTATAAGACCATGCTGCAATGATTCTCGAATGTTGTTGAGGAAACAAACACCGTCAAAGTGAGAAGATACTTTGTTGAACACAACCTTTGCAAGTACTGTTTTACCAATGCCACCTATTCCATGAATTCCAAGGTAACGTACATCATCAGAGTCAACTTCCAACTTTTCTAGTATGTATTTTATCTGACTATGATCTTCAACCAAATATTCAGGTAGATCCACGTTTATGGCATTAAGCTTACGCAATACCTCTCCAACAACCAATTCAATTAGTTCTCCATGGCTGCAGCAAAGCAGGAAATTTTTGTTTTTGTCAATGACATGAAAGAAAAGGGTACAAATTTCTTCCAGATATGACGATCTCTAGGTGTCTAGGGACCGTATGGTTAAATAACTCAACCATTTCAGTTACTATGACAGAAATCAAGCGTTATAATCAGTTAATGCGAGCAATGATATTTCATGGAATGTCAATTAATTTGACTTATTTGAGATCAGTATGGTAATGCAAGAGCCGATGCATGTGAAGGAGATAATCTTGATTGAATGGACAGAGTAAGATTCACAAAACTTGGTAAGGTAATTTTTTATCTCATAATGCTTGGATCGACTAACAAACATGCAGTGACATAAATTCCAAAGTCCGTGTATTATTGAGCTAAATTTGTAGGAGTGTGTTCATATAAGAGTTGAATCTGAGACAAGACCAAAATAAATTCGTGTATCAAGCAAAATCGAAAGGAGAACAGTAGATTCATGATAGGTGAAATTGTTTCATTCTTTTTTAAAGCTTTGTTTGTTTCATGGAAAAAAAAATGATATGGAAATATTTTCCTAAAAATGATTTGCTTGTATCACTTACAAAAATTAATGAACAAAATTTCTTTTTATTTTCCATGCATATATTTATAATAAATTATTGTTGCTAATGAAAATATTTTCATTGATTAGTTATTCAGGTGATACAATCAATCAAGGGAAAATGTTTTATAATCATTCATTTTCTACGAAACAAAAGGAACCTAAGTAAATGAGTTTTATTTTTGGTGAAAAACAATTGAACAGATTTTATTTGGTGAGTTCTCCCTAGACCCATCAGACAGGGTAATCGGACCGGATTCTGGTATAGTTTATTCAAGATCATCTGAATTTGTTCATAAATTGGATCAAAGCGGATCCTTTTTTCGCCCTATTATTTCCTTTTCCTCGAGTGAGTCCTTACTGCTGAGTATGCATTTCTTCTCTCATCGTCATTTCTTTTTCCTTGATTGTTTTGCCGGATCCTATATCATTTCTGTCGGCTCTAGCTGTCATGACTTCTAATGCAAATTTCAAATGAAAAAAAATGTCTTTAATTCTTGAATTCTGGGGTGAGAATGTTTCCTCAAATGAGGAGTGCAACTAGTGCGCTTATTAATGATAACCGAAAGGTTGAGGAAATTTACCCTTTCCCTTTAAGTTCCCATCCCTTTAGATGTGCAACCTTTACAAGACCATCCTCCCTTCGCTTCAATGCATCAGAGCCGAACTTCTTCTTGTGCTTAGATATGGCCTTCTTGTACAATTTGGTTTTGAGCTTAACGTCGTCAGGGTCCACGTAAAAGAAGATGGGGAGTATCTCTTTCTTCCCCTCTGACTTTGAGATGCCTTCTACCATGTGCGCAACCTCATGGAGACACCACAAACTGGTAGCGTAACCCTTATAGAAGATAGGAATGTAGATTTGAGACTTATTGAGCGCTTTCAAAAGCTCTCCACCGATTTCTTCACGGACTCGGAGTTCTTCGTTGTCTCGGAAGACATGGACTCCAGCGAGTCTCAATCTATGATAAAGGCAATCAGTGAAGTTGTAACGTGTGTCCGGTCCCCTGAAACTTAACAACGCCTCGTACTCACATCCTGGTGGCACATCTTCCACGCTCAGCACTGCCTCCGGGCTCCTCTGGCTTTTCTTCGTTCTCGTCAGTTGTCTGAGGACGCTGCCAATAATGATGAACTTCACTTTAAGCCTTTAAGGAGACTTCGAAAGAAGAACCCTTGAAACAAGCGTTGGAAAATAAGTCGAACAGAGGGCACTTACAGAACGCACAGCATCGAGGCCAAGATGATGGCGATTAAAGCAACGGCTGCAATCAGTCCCATTTGCGGCCGATCCTTCTCAGAGCGGCAATCACCAACAAATCCCTAAAGGACCGGCATTAGAAACCCCAATCCCGTGCGATCACCCAGATCTCGGTGGTGTCCAATTTGCGCTACATCCTCCACTGCGTTGACCAACGTTTGAACCAAAGCGTGTAAATGGAGCTCATTGCGACAGGATTTAGTGAAAGAAGATCGACTAATGCTTCTCAAGGACACGCAATTTTGGGCTCTGGATCGCTCTCAATATGAAGAAAATACCAAGAACACGGAGAGGATGAAGGTGAATTTCCGCGACAGAGAGGATAGACAATAAATGGTGCGTTTAGAAAAGTTTTTGAGAAAAGCCTTCAAAGAAATGCAAAGGCCATTAGTCTAAAGAGTTTTGATGAAATGCAAAAATTGTTTGGTAAACTACAATTGAAAAGTGCCTTGAGAATTAACTTTGGGGAAATGCCATTTGGTAAACATATATTTGGGAAGTCCTTAGCGACCAATTTGAGCTGTTTAATTTTTATTTTTTTAAAATCGAAAATAAAAATAATGAATTTATTTTATTTTATTTTTTACCATCGGCCGTGGTGGCTTCGTTGGGTAGGCCTCTGTGATCCTTTGCGAGAGAGGTGAGAGGTTCGAAGTCCTTGCAACGCAAGGGGGCTGGTGGGAGTTGCTTGGTGACTTAAGCGTGACGTCAGGAGTGGTGGGTCCTCCGCTAGCGTCGCTTCAGGGTTTACCCGCCGGCTGCCGGTTGTACGGGGTTCCCTAGGTATAAAAAAATAAAATAAAATAATGATTTTTTTTTTATAAATATTTTCACACTAAGATGTAATGTAAAAGAGATATATTAACAAATTCATAAGTTGAAAAGTACATTAAAGTGGACTTTTTCTCAATTGAAAAAAAAATTATTTCATTATAACAAACCTGATTATATATGCACTAAAGAAAGAAATAGGCTTTTATTGAAAATTACAAGCATCCTTAAATATTTACTTAACTCATTGCTATTTAATCATGTAAACGTGTCATGTCAGAAAATAAATTATCAGTTGAAGTGCTGGCCCCCTCATTTGTATTATCAAGGTCAACTGAATATCTATAATTGGGATTCAAATCAGCTCTTGCAAAATGTCTATCATTGATTGCATTTCATTGTATATAGTTATGTAAAGTCATTGCTGCTACAACAATTTTTACTTGCTTTTGAAATGAAAAACTTGGCATATGCTTTAGAATCTTCCACTTCTTCTTCAACACACCAAAAGCTCGCTCAATTTCCGACCGCAGCGAGGAATGAGCACGATTGAATACCTCTCGATAGCTTGTAGGGGCAAGATTTTGTTGAAATTTTGGCAAATGATATCTAACTTCTTTGTACGGTCCCAAATAACTCGTCGGATTTAGATATCCAGCATCTACTAATTAATATTTACCTGCACAGATATAATATAAATTTAATTAGGATCGACCACATTAATACATATTAATGTACAAAAATTATTAATTAACAAACCTGGAGGAGGATGGGGAAATTGTACATCACGTCTCCCTAAAGCTTCATAGAAAATACAAGTATCATGGGCTTGTCCCTTCCAACCAGCTCAAACATAAGTGAATTTCATATTAAAATTACATACTGCTAAGATATTTGAGTCAGTGTACATTTTCGACCAATAAAACGAATATGATCTTTCGTAGGTATCACTGCTGGGATATGAGTGCTATAAATAACTCCAATACAATCCTAAAACAAAAACACAAATATTATTGTATAATCAAAATTTGCTTTTAGTTATTTCTTCCTATTGTACAATCGAAACATACCTTAAAATATGGATAAAATCTTCGATTATTTTTTATCTTCTCTGGAACATCCTTAAATTACTAATCAGCTAGTTAGATCAAATCTTTTCTCATTTTACATACTTTATCTAATACTAAGCTAAAATACCTGCTTATGGTTTCCCCAGAGCGTTGAAAACACTCTTGTCTTAATCTATTACCTATACCATGTCCTAAAATATGAAGGAACATTCCAAGCATTTTTGTAACAACAATATTCCTAGTTCCTTCAAGACCATAACGTGTTATTAAATCATACATTAAATTATTAAATACAATCTTATCAATTCTAAACATTTGATAACACCTAATCGGATTAGCATATTTGTCCATCAACTCTCCTAACCATGCATTTCCTGTATATGATGATGTCTTACAAGGATTTTTGTGACTATATATTGCTTGATAAGCGATTATGGCTTGAGTGGAGGGCCATGGTGGTGAGGTCCTGTGCTAATCTTCCCTGAAGTATAGGGGCCCGGTCCTTTGGGTGCCGTCTGGGCACAGGGGGTCTGTGGTGGAGTCTTCGGTTACCAAAAAAAAAAAAAAACAATTAGAAATATGTCGTTTACTCACTACTTGAACCAAATAGAACTCGACCTAAAAAGTGAAACTTTTGATTTTTGATTCAGGTCAGTTCAGTTTGGTTCACATTTTGGTGATATTTTTTGACATCCCTAATCTTGAACACTCATTAACAAAATCCGTCTAATAATTTAAACTGAATGGGTTACCCAACTCACGTAGTTAGTCCTCGCGGCCAACTTCTTTGGGCATGTCTTGTTTCATAATAGAATAATAATTGGTCTTTGCCCTCTTTTTGTTGCTCTTTTCCTTGTGTTTTTAGATTACACAATATTTGTTCCTCTTCGGAGCAATGAATTTTGCCCAAATATTCATGTCAGATTTCGTATAAGGATGGATGACCAAAACTAGCCCAAAAAACCTTTGTATGAGTATAACAAAGTCTTGGTTGAAATAATTAATTTTAATCAGCCATCATAATATAAAAATTATCAAATCAATTCTAAATTTATTGTACAAATATTGATTCAATCTTAAAATTTTCAATTGTGCTCTTAAGATCTTTGTTCAAAATTTCAATGGTAGTCCTTCTGACTAATTTTTAAAGCATGTGGCAGACCACCATGTCAATGATTTTTGACAAATATTGACTAGAATAACTATATTGAAAATTTGTACAAAGGTTTTGAATTACATTGACAAAATTGAAAAGTTTAAGATCGAAGTGGCATCTGTACAATTAATTTAGGACTGATTGTGTGATTTTCCCATATTATAACTTGTGCTAACAACAGACAATAATGATAAAGATCCATTTCTTCATCTTGCGCTATTTTTAACAAAATCCTCTATTTTCAACTTAAATTCATGAAATTTCTTTTTATTCTTGAGTCTAGAGACGACACAGAAGTCGACATAGTAATTTGAGTTCACCTTCAAGCAATGGTAGACTGAGTCTTAAGTATATAGGTGATGGTAAATGAAATTTTAACAATATATTTTTGAATCGAATAATATGAATCTCTCATTGCCTCAGCACGAAATTCACCTCAAAAAGAAAACTCGTCGGATCAACCAGATTAGCATCCCCTCTCACTTCATTTTGTCTATTGGAATTCGATAGGTCTTATATTTAATGTCACTCCATACATAATTTTTTTACTGGACTTTCTAACCAGAAGGATTTTTAATCCATCGCTCAATTTGTTTTCACTTTTTGCTCTTTTTTCTTTATTATCACAACTCTTGTAATTTGAGTTCTAATGTGAAACGCTTATTCAAAAGGAATAAATATCATGTGACGTACAAAATCATTTTTTTTATGATTTATTAAAGTTTAAATGATATGTTTAAGTTTTGATGAGAATGACAAAAAACTTCTTGCCCCAAACAACTTTTCACCATATTTATTTCAGAAGTTTTTACGCTTCAGATCTAAAACATTCAGTACAAAAAGAAAAAAAAATTCATTCAAGTTTAGTCGATTTCTCTTCATTCATCAGTACTGGAAATATTCCTGTTATATATATATTCCAGGCGTCCAACCTTGCCAGTACGCTCCTTTTCATTTAGCAATTTGCGCAGTGATTGTCGAAATATTCCTATTGCATATTTCCCCATCTTCTAGAATTTAGCCCCGAAAGACTAACATTATATACAAAGTAACTTACAGTAAAATCAAAATTTGCGTCTGAAAATGTCACATTATACGATCAAATATATAGATGATAATTCCCATAAAGAGCACCGATGGCCTGGGAGATGGATGGAATCTGGCTCACCTACCTACCGATAGACTTTGGAAGTCAAACTGATTTCAAGGGTACACTTCTATCACGATATCTGGCCGAAAATTCAGGTTGTCAAGTCTCTCCAGAAGCGCCTGTTTCCCCACACCCATGTAAACGTAATAAGGTTCGCCCACACTCCAGCTACAAGAGGCTTTGGAAGTATCTCCGGGTGCCATTCTATTTTCTCTTCCAAACGCAGCTTCTGGAGACGTTCCTTAAGTTGCGTTTATTTGTTGGAAAACATTTTCTGGAGATAACATTTTCCTCATACTGTGGTGTTTAGTTTGCTTAGGAACATGAATCAACGGAAAATGTTTTATTGATTGGTCTTGTACTTCTTTCAAACCTATCAAACTTGCGTCCATCTGCATCCTTTCCAAGTATGGAGCGTATCTCACAATCTGCGTCAAAGAAGGTAGAGAAGCAACTTCTGGGGGCAACGCCCCAAGATTTCTACACCCCTTTATACTCAAAGTTTTCAGGTGTTCAAGCTTACCGATGGAGATTGTGGTCAACCTGATACACCAATCAAGTCGTAAGATCTCCAAAGACAAGAAGTTAGAGAAGTCAGGCGTCCTCGTCAAACATGCGCAACACGATAGATCCAAAACTTTCAGTTTCTTAGTCATCTGCTGAAAAAGAAATTGAATTAAAATGAATGAAACACATCAATCATCCGTGGGATACATATCCGGATGGAAAGTCAATTCAATTACCCTCATTTTTATAGTTCAGTAAAATCTTGCGGCTATTGCACATGGCACAATTTGATGAAGAAGAAAATGGTAAAAGATTGAATCAGATCACAGAGTGCAATTGCCGACAAGTTTGTCGAAGAAGACAAAGTTGAGGAAACGGAAGTTAGAAATGGGATACTCGAAGAAGAAATTTCATCCAAAATGGGTTTACTCAGTCTAGATGACTTGGAAGTCATCCGATAAGACGTACGATTTAATAAAAAATAATGTGATTCTATAGCTTCCTCTTCTTTTCCTAATGCATCTAGTCGGTTGTTATCGATGCAAGATGTTACTTCGGCAAAATAATTTCTGTTCCCAGTAATATTTACAGTGCATGAATGATTGGTGACGATAGAAAGAAAGAAAACATTGATTCTCTACCCATACAATGCTCTTCTTGGTCTCTTAGTAAGATGAATAGAGAAAGGCATACCTGGAATTGGCTCCATCCACCCCAGTCATCTTTGATATTGCTCCTTGAAAGGTCTAGCACGACTAAGCTCGCAAAATGAAAATTCTTCGCATAAAATTCATTATGTGTCACTTCCCAAGAAAGCCAACATAGCTTCGAAACAACATTCTTGAAGTTGCCAGAAAAATCAATGCCTTTAACTCGAAAGAACGTTAGATTTGGCAAAGCAGCTAATTCGTCAGGTACCATGTTGCGGCTGCAACCACCGGAAGTCAGGCTTGGTGCTTTTACATCTACATTTTTCTGCCATCGGAAGTCAGGCTTAGCACCTAATTCTTTAGGTGCCATGTTGCGGCTGCAACCATCGGAAGTCAGGCTTAGTGCTTTTACATCTACATTTTTCTGCCAACAGAGACTCAAGATTAATTGAGTGCAGAACACTTAAAATTCTTACAGAGCTATGTAGAAAGGAAGTATATGGACACTGATAAACAATTTCTACAACAGGAAACATATCATGGCGCACTCCTTTACTGGACAAGTAGACTTACATATTTTCGATCACCACCATTAAAGAAAATTTTCAGCTTCCAATTGAAATGGCGTGTTGTCATTTCGGAATTTTCTTTATATTATTCTCTATTCTACAGAATCTAGAAAATGAAACTAACTACTAGGCAATCTGTCTAGTCTCTCTCCACCAATTTACAAGACCTTTTGACCTGAACGTTTGAGAGAAAGCTATCTCACTCACAAGACAAATGGACAGTTGAACAAACCTAACTATAAAGTAAAAAGAACAAATTCAACATATTTCTCCTTCAAAAAGGAAATTATGCAACACACCTTCCATTTTACCTCTTTCCTCTCCAGAAGTTTTACAGCATCCTTATAACTCCACACCCTACTAATTTTGCGAGAATATTCTTCAGACATGATGTGCCTTCCTAGATCTCGAACTTGGTCATGCATCCAAAATTTATTATCATGCCCAATTTTTATCAAGGACCGTAGGTGGAGGACAGCAATTGCACTGTGAGGATGGTAATTATAGTCATCCCACATGATAATTGGATATGTTTGGTCCTCATTGGTGAAAAAGCAAGTAATATCCAAAAATACTTCTTTTTGCTTATTCTCTAGTCCTTCATAACTTATCATTAATGCATCACGGACATCCTTAAAAGGACCGTCATCTAACTGCTTCAACACATCTTCCCATAGCTCTCGCTTATCAAAATGTTGCTCCAGGGTAGAGCCGTGGCAAGAAAGAAAGGAACCTATGACCTCAACTGCCAAAGGAAGCATACCCACTTTGCGAACAATTTTCTCTACAAGATGATCATATCCTTCTAGGGGAGAGTCTCTTTCGAATGCGTGCTTACAAAACAACTTAAGTACTCGACCAAATTCCATTTCATGAACTTCATAAGACAAAATTCCTTTGGGTTGATTTAGGACCTCTTCACTGGATGATTCCACTTGAGTCATCAAGACCTCTAAGTTTCTAGTTGTGAAGAGGGTCCTACTGCCTAAACCAAACCAATCTAATTTTCCAACTAGTTTTTTGAGTTGCTCTTGCTTGTCTAGATCATCTAGAACAATGAGGACTTTTTTAGTATGGCATACTCTCTTGATCTGATTCATCCCATCTCCAATGTCTTTGATATGATCAGCATTCTCAGGACCCACAAAACTAGCTAATAACTTTTTTTTCACGCTTATAAGACCATGTTGCGATGATTCTCGGACATCGTTGAGGAAACAAACACCATCAAAGTGAGAAGATACTTTGCTGAACACAACCTTTGCAAGTACTGTTTTACCAATGCCACCTGTTCCATGAATACCAAGGAAACGTACACCATCAGTGTCAACATCCAACATCTCTATTATGGCTTTTATCTGATGATGATCTTCAACCAAATATTCAGGCACATCCACGTTTCTGGCATTAAGCTTACATGATACCTCTCCAGCAACCAATTCAATTAGTTCTCCATGGCTGCAGCAAAGTGGGAAATTTTTGTTTTCATCAGTGACATGAAAGAAAAGGGTACAAATTTCTTCCAGATATGACAATCTCTAGGTGTCTAGGGACCATATGGCTAAATAACTCAACCGTTTCGGTTACTATGACAGAAGTTAAGCGTTATAATCAGTTGATGCGAGCGTCGATATTTCATGGAATGTCAATTAATTTAATGTATTTGAGATGAGTAAGATAACGCAAGAGCCGATGCATGTGAAGGAGATATTCTTGATGGAATGGACAGAGTAAGATTCACAAAACTTGGTAAGGTAATTTTTTATTCAATAATGCTTGGATCGACTAACTAACATGCAGTGACATAAATTCCAAAGTTTGTGTATTATTGAGCTAAATATATAGGATTGCATTAATATAATAGTTGAATCTGAGATAAAACCTAAATAAATTCGGGGTCTCAAGCAAAATCGAAAGAAGCACGACAGATCCATGATAGGTGAAACTGTTTCATTGTTTTCTAAGTAAACAAGTTTTATTTTTGTTGAAAAACAAATGAACAGATTTTATTTTGTTAGTTCTCCCTAGACCTATCAGACAGGCAACCGGACCGGATTTAGGTGTGGTTCATTCAAGTAAGAGTCATCTGAATTTGTTCATAAATTGGATCAAAGCAAATCCTTCTTTTGCCCTATTCTTTCCTTTTCCTCCAGTGAGTCCTCACTGCGGAGTGTACATTTCTTCTGTCTCGGTCCTTTTTTTTTTTTTTTTTTGGTTTCTCTTTGTTTTGTTTGGTTGGTTTGCCGGATCCGATATCATTTCTATCGGCTCTAGCTGCCATAACTTCTATTGCAAAAAATGCCTTCAATTCTAGAATTTTGGGATGACAAAGTTTCTTCAGTGTAACTATTGTGCTTATTAATGATAAATAAAAGGTTGAGGAAATTTACCCTTTCCCTTCAAGTTCCCACCCCTTTAGATGTGCAACCTTTACAAGAGCATCCTCCCACTGCTTCAACTCATCAGAGCTGAACTTCTTCTTGTGCTTGGGTATGGCTTTTTTGTACAACTTGGTTTTGAGCTTAACATCATTAGGGTACACGTCAAAGAAGATGGGGAGTATCTCTTTCTTCCCATCTGACTTTGAGGTGCATTCTATCATGTGCGCAACCTCACGAAGACACCACGAACTGGCGGCGTAATTCTTGGAGAAAATTGGAATGTAGATTCGTGACTTGTCAAGCGCTTTCAAAAGCTCTCCATCGATTTCTTTGCCAACTCAGAGTTCTTCGACGTCTAGGAAGACATGGATGCCATTGCGTCGCAAGCTACGGTAAAGGCAATTGGTGAAGTTTCTACGTGTGTCTGGTCCCCTAAAACTCAAAAACACGTCGTACTCATATCGAGGCTCGGCCTCGCCTTGGCTGGGCGAGCTCGACACATCTTCCACACTCTGGATTGCCTCTGAGCTCTTCCAGCTTCTCTTCATTCTCATCAGTCGTCTCAGGATCCTGCCCCTTATCCTGAACCCGAGTTTAAGCCTTTAAGGAGACTTCAAAACAGGAATCCATCAAACAGGCGTTAGAAAATAAGCCGAATACAGACCACTTACCATCTGCACAACATCAAGGCCAAGATGATGGCGATTAAAGCAAAGGCTGCAATCACTCCCACCCGCGGCCGACCCTGCTCAGAGCTGTCATCACAAAAAAATCCCGAAAGGACCAGCGTTTGAACCCCTAACGCCGTGCGATTACGCAGATCTTGGTGGTGTCCAATTTGCAGCAGATCCTCTACTGCGCTCACCAACATTTGAATGAAAGTGTGTAAAAAGAGATAATTGCAACAGGATCTAGTGAAAGAAGATCGACTAACGCTTCTCAAGGACAGGCCACTAAAGTGAAAAAGTTCCACAGACCACCCTGCTGCTGGTTGAAGCATCGGGGTTGAAAAGCACAACTCAAATTTATTTTTGTGGTAGGAAATATCATGGAAACAAAACAGAATTTTCGACGAAAATTTCATAAACTTGCTATCATCGCTGAGCACAAGCACCGAAATATCACCCAGCTGGGATTGACAATGGTATTCGAATGTTAAGAATTGTTCACTATATTGTTTCGCAAAAACGAGAATCTTATCAGACCCCAAAATCACGGTGGAAGAAAATATGGCAATCCCACACCTACGCCAGAAGAAATTTTTTTATATGGAGCGCTTGCCAAGATGCCCTCGCTCCCAAGGATAAACTTTTGAGAAGGCAAATCTTACCTCATCACCTTTGCAGTCTTTGTAATCGAAGCCCCGAGACGGTAGAACACGCTCTCCTTCTTTGTCCGTGGATGAGGAAGATCTGGAAAGATACAACTCTGAACATCAATATCTCCGCTCAGGGTTCTTCGCGATTCGAAATTTGGTTAGCTGAATTTGAACATACCTCAGTCACCTTTGAGCTTCTCGCGGTTTGTTCTTCGGCAAATTTGGAAAGCTCGAAACCACTCTGTCCTTGGAGCGCAAAAACCGACCCAGCACAGGTAGTCGATGAAGCATCTCGATCGGTGGCTCCCTGGGAAGAAGGAAACCAAAATTGCAGCAGGCTTCCACCTCCATCAATGGCGGCCACCAGAGCGGGGGGGAATTGAAAATTAACATTGATGGAGCTTACCTGGCTGGAATGAACGAAGGTGCGGTGTCGAGTGTTCGCCGCGACAGCTCTGGGAGGCTGGTCTGACGGTTTCGCGCGGTCGATCAAGGCGTCTTCAGCAGCTCAGGCGGAGGTGCAACCCATAGTGGAAACCCTCATGAACTTCTCCACGGGAACCGAAGCTTCACTTGAAGTGGAGAAAATATTCAAGAGAAGATTCAAAGTGGGATCGGATCACTCTGGTCTTAAGAGGCGACAGTTTTCAGTTGGAGGTCAATTTCATTCGTAGATAGTGAGAGATTTAAATATTCGATTAATATATAAGTTTCGTTTACCATCTTCCACGCATGATCGAATATCGTAGATAGTGAGAGATTTAGAATATTCGATTAATATATAAGTTTCGTTTACCATCTCCCACGCATAATCGAATATTCTAAATGTCTCACTATCTACGAATATATATATATATATATATATTACCATCTCCCACGCTTGAGACTCACTCTTCCATTGTTTGAAGGTGAATGCAATAGTTGACTTCTACGTGGGTTTCCTGTTGTGACCAATTTAGAAGGCTTAGGGTGCGTTTGGTAACGTTTTTATTTCCGGAAATAATTTCTGATAATAAATAATTCTTTTTTATTCTGTTCCCGAGAACAATTTTTAAGTATTTTAAGCTGTTTGGTAATTATCCAAAATTTTAATTCTTGAAATAAAATTGCACTTGGTACCGTGCTCAAAATTTCTACTCCAAATCATTTTCTTTTAAGTTTTAAATAATTTTATTACTTTTTTCTCATTTTCCTTTCTTTCTCCTATTCTTCTTCTTCAAGTCGCCGGTTGCCGGCCTTGGGATAACCGGCAACCAGCCAAATGAGGGCCAGCGACCTCACCGGAGTGTTGCCGGCCCCTAGCGAGGCTTGGCTGAGCCATGGCTGGGCGAGCGGCCTCGCCCAGATCTGGCGAGGTTGAGCCTCGCTGGTGGCTGGGCGAGCTCAGCCGAGCCTCGCCGGGGCTAGGTGAGCCTCACCTGTGGTCGGGGGAGGCTCGGGAGAGGCCCACTTGGCCACCGGCGAGGCCGAGAAGGACCGGTTGCCTGCGACCGGCGGCGGACAGCAAAAGTGGCGGTGTCAGCAGATGAAGAAGATGGAAGAAGAACAAGAAAAAAGAAAAGAAAAAGAGAAAACAGGTGCTTGATTCTAGAATTGTTCCCGGGAACAAGAATCAATTTTTTTTTAAAATTTTTGATTCTGTTCCAAATCTACTTCCGGAAACATAAAAGTAGAAATTTGTCCTTGAGAACAAAAATTTTACCAAACGGTTCCAAATTTACTCCCAAGAGCAAAAGAACAGAAACAAACACTGTTTGGCCTCTAAAAGACAGAGGGCCACAATCCCATTCATCATTTTTTATCTACATAAGCCAAAGCCCATAGCACTAACGACGTCTCCAGCATAAATGCAAGGTGGATGTATAGCTAATATAGGATCTTGTGGAATAGGGTTTGATTCTGCAAGCAGTTCGGTGAGAACGAAGAAATTTAGAATCGTGCCTAGAATAATGAATAAAAGGAATTTCATGAATTTAAGTTGAAGATATAGGATTTTGTTAAAAAAGCGCAAGATGAAGAAATGAAACTTATCAGTATGGTCTGTTGTCAACTGTTCATGGACAAAAGATTATGTGGCGCACTTATAATTTGGAAAATTTACCCAATCAGTCTAAACCTTTCGTTGGTAGCCGAATTTGATATCATTTCTGTCGGCTCTGGCTGTCATAACTTCTAATGCAAAAAATGTCTTCAATTCTTGAATTTTGGAATGACAAAGTTTCTCCAATCGAGTAGTGTAACTATTGCGCTTTTGAATGATAACCAAAAGGTTGAGGAAAATGACCGCTTTCCTTTAAGTTCCCATCCCTTTAGATGTGCGACCTTTAAAAGAGCATCTTCCCACCGCCTCAATGCATCAGAGCCGAACTTCTTCTTGTGCTTGGGTATGGCCTTCTTGTACAATTCAGTTTTGAGCTTGATGTCATCAGGGTCCACGTGAAAGAAGATGGGGAGTATCTCTTTCTTCGCATCTGATTTTGAGGTGCATTTGTTCATGTGCGCAACCTCACGGAGACACCATGAACTGGTATCATAGTTTTGGGAGAAGATAGGTATGTAGATCCGAGACTTGTCGAGCACTTTCAAAAGGTCACCACTAATTTCTTTGCCAACTGTTAGAATATTTAAATAATAAACCATGCCTTCATCTATCAGCTTAAGCTTTTAGAACAGTTGGCAGTGGTCCCACAAAATCTCACATGGTATCAGAGCTAGGAGGTCCTGAGTTCGAATCTTTCAGGCCCCTATTTGTCTCCCCAATTAAATTTCCACGCTTAGTACTAGGCAAAAAGACCAGGCTAAGCGTGAGGGGGAGTGTTAGAATATTTAAATAATAAACCATGCCTTCATCTATCAGCTTAAGCTTTTAGAACAGTTGGCAGTGGTCCCACAAAATCTCACACCAACTCGGAGTTCTTTGTTGTCTAGGAAAACAGGGACTCCAGCGAGTCTCAATTTATGGTAAAGGCAATCGGGGAAGTTGTTGCATGTATCCGATCCCCTGAAACTCAATAACACCTCTCGTACTCATATTCTGGCAGCACATCTTCCCCGCTCAGCATTGCCTCCGGGCTCCTCTGGCTTTTCTTCGATCTCGTTAGTTGTCTGAGGACCCTGCCAATAATGATGAACTTCACTTTAAGCCTTTAAGGAGACTTCGAAACAGGAACCGATGAAACAAGCGTTGGAAAATAAGCCGAACAGAGAGCACTTGCAGAACGCACAGCAACAAGGCCAAGATGATGATGCTGCAATCAGCCCCATTTGCGGCCGATCCTGCTCAGAGCTGCAATCACCAAATCCCGAAAGGACCAGCATTTGAAACCCTAATCCCGTGCGATCACGCAGATCTCTGTGGTGTCCAATTTGTGGCAGATCCTCCACTGCGTTTGCCAACATTTCAACCAAAGCGTGTAAAAGGAGCTAATTGCGACAGGATTTAGTGAAAGAAGATCGACTAATGCTTCTCAAGGACAGGCGATTTTTGGCTCTTGATCGCTCTCAATATGAAGAAAATACCAAGAAAGCGGAGAGGATGAAGATGAATTTCCGTGAGAGAGAGGATAGACAATAAAGTGTGCAAACCAAGTCAAAACGCTCCCCTGACCACCCCTGCTCCTGCTGAGGAAATATTCAACGTTTGCCAGCCGCCACGTCAGCAATTGACGTGGCATGCTTTTTCACTTATGCCCAATAATAAATCGACAAGTGTAAGCTGACGTGGAATAAAAAAATTTATTTTTTTCTTCTTCCTCCTTTCTCCGCCGATTTGGTTGTCCTCCGTGGCCGCCGGCACTTCCTCCTCCATCATAGAGCACCGCGACGTTCGGCCAGCATCCCCACCGCTTCCGGCATCACGTGCAGTTGACCCAAGTCACCCCTTCGTCATGCTCGCAGTTGGCTCAATCCTTTGCTCGTTCAGATCTGGACTAGAGTCGTGCCTCCAGATCTGCAAGCCTAGCTCGTCCATGGCTTGCAAGGCTTGTCCATGGCCGTGAGCCTTCACGGCAAGCTCAAGGTCCAAACGGCCATGAATTGCGCTCGGTCGTCAGTAGAGCTTCAGATCTAGATTGATTGGGTCATGCTTGGGAAGAAAGCATGGCTTCCGCTCCCTCTGCTTTATATTTGAACTAAAGTCGTGCTTTCTTCAATAGTGGATGGGGGCACTGAAGGCACGGCTTCCAGATCTGAAGCCGCCTTTAGATTTGGCCATGACTGCTCGTCCATGGCTATAATGGGCAAGGTTGAGATCCCGATGGCCAAGGACAGAGCTCACATATCAAGAAGAAAAGTGGAGGAAGTAGGCGTCCATGGTGTTGGAAGATATGCAATCTTGTGGATTTGTACAATATTAGATTGATATGGAAAATCAATTAATATCAATCTAGTATAGGATTTGATTTGTAATATCATTTATTTCCATTTTCTTGTACATGCCTAGTACTATAATTGTAGAGCTTTGTACATCATTGATTTACGGAATAGAATATACAAAAATTTCCTCCTTTTTCCTTGTTCCTCCTTGCGTTCTTTCATGGTATCAGAGCGAGCTTCGCTTCTGGTTTAGCTTCCGCACATCTCCTTCTTGATTGCCTATCGGAAAAACTTGAAGACCCCGCTAACCTACAAAAGGCATTAGCACTCCAGTGTAGGAATCGGTTTTTGAGGAAGAAAAAGCAAGTGAAGCAAAGGAACGTCTTAACGTCAACCATGGCAGAAGACCAACCAGCACTTACTGGAATGCGTACCACAGAAGAAGAAAATCAAAGCTTTGCAGTTAACTTACCGACTGAAGGCATCAGAATTCAACCAAATGCGGGTTTTATTCCATGGCAGCCTGGTCTGGGGCAACCCATTCCAGGCCAATCCACATCGGGTCCGACCATGGTGGGTCAACCGTACCAGTGGGTACCTATACCTGTTCAGCCTAGCTCATGGTACTACGGGCCAAGCCCAAGTGTTCCATGGCCCAGAGCTCAAGTTTCCGAAGGCAATGCCCCACCCGATAATGGCTCGCCAACCATAGGCGGGGCAAGCACAAATACCGGGTCTGGAAATCAAGATGTGGGATTATCCAGTGGGTCGTTTAATCTGGGTACGGGTCCAAATACCTACCCAACGATGAAACCCAGATTTTTACCATACCCATTTTCACTCGTTTCCGGTCGACCGGAGCTTGGTGATCCATTGTATGTTTCTACTGCCGATGGACCCAAAATATGACTTATCAGCCAACAACTAAGGGGGTCTAAGAACTATTCAGTTTGGGCTCAAGAATTCCGCCGAGCCCTTGTCACCAAAGATAAAGAAGGTTTTATCGAAGGATCTATTCCCGTTCCAACAGACGAAAGGATGGCGAGACAATGGAAGAAGTGTAATCAACTAGTGAGAACGTGGATTGGGAACTGCATCAGCCCAGAAATTGCAGCCAGACTACCACCCACAGAAGACTCGAAGAGGATGTGGGATAATATAAGGGAAATGTATGGAAAATTAGATCGTGCAAAATTTTTTTCCCTGACTCAAGCCCTTTTCGAACTCAAACAGGGTAATATGAGCATCACAACCGTTTTCAACAAATTATCAACCCTCTGGAATAAGCTGGAGGTGGTAGAGGAAAAACTTGAAGGACCCGAGACCACTTTGCAGCAGTACAAAGGGATACGGGATAGAGAGAAGGTTACTCGATTCTTGCTCATATTAAACGATTCTTACTTGACTTTTAGATCTCAGATCCTAGCCATGGATCCTATGCCCTCGCTTGGCCGCCTCTTCCAGTTGGCCGTTCAAGAGGAGAGCCAGAGACTCACAACAACGGAGCATGCAAAGGGAGCAGAGACGCTGGCCTTGGCTGCTTGCGGGACGCTGGCTGTTCGACGAGAGAAAGAGCGTAACCAAAAGAGTCCAGAGGGAGAGACGCGGCTAGACGAGCTAGGGTTTGCGTTTGGGACAGCTACACAGCCTTTTAAAGTAGCTGAGATGAACGGCTCAGATCGTGAGACATGATCAGACGGCTGGAAAGGAGCCGATTCTTCATCAGGATCGGACGGTGGGCATGCGGCAGTTCTTAAAGGATCCAACGGCCCATTTTTTCCGCGAATCCGAAGGTGTATGGGCAAAATATAAAAGGAAAAAATAAGTTGTTTTGTGAATATTGCAGGCGACCCCACCACACCATCAATAATTGCTGGAAATTGCACGGCAAGCTCGGTGAAAGAGGAAAACGGGGAAAGGAATCTTCGGTCACGGCTTATCAAACTTTAGCTACAAATATTGATCAGCCTATCACTCAAGGGCAATATCAAGAAATTATGCAGGCCTTGCAAAAAATGGATATTTCCAATAAAGGAAATAGCTTCTCAGGTATTTCTCATTGCCGGATAAATTCTATTTCTCGGAATTCTTGGATAATCGACTCAGGGGCTAGTGATCATATTGTTTGTGATAAGAGCTTATTTTCTATCATTCACGAAAAATTAGGTATTCCTGTCTCTGTGAAGTTACCAAATGGAAATACTACCTATGTGACTACTACAGGAATTGTGAATCTTAGCCCTCAAATAACTTTGAGCCATGTCCTCTATGTGCCAGATTTCCAGTTCAATCTAATTTCCGTGTCTAGAGCCTGCAAAGAAAATTCTTGCCGAATTTTATTCAATTCTGATATATGTTTCTTTCAGGCCCTTTTGACTGGGAAATTGATGGGCTGGGGTAATCATACTAATGGACTATTTTTTTGGACTAGCATTCCAAGAACCTTAGATTTATCTCAATTTCCTTTCAATAAGCAATCATTGTGTAATGCCACTACCAATGATAAAAATTTCATTTTGCATTCTAGAATGGGTCACAGTGCTTTGTTTCCTTATTCTCAATGTCATATCTGCCCTCTTGCAAAACAATCACGTGCACCCTTACCAATTAGCATGAGTCGTTCCACTAGTGCTTTTTCACTTATTCATGTTGATGTATTGGGACCGTATCATACGCCCAATCATGATGGGTCAAGATATTTTCTTACCATTGTTGACGACCATTCCCGACCGACATGGATTTTTCTTATGCAAACCAAGGGTCAGGTCCTATCTCACTTAAAGGAATTTATTTCCTTATCAAAGACCCAATTTGGAAAGACTGTCCAGTGAATTAGGACTGACAATGGAAGAGAATTTTTCAACCACAAATGTGCAGCATTATTTTCATCCTTTGGCATCTTGCATGAAAGTTCGTGCACATACACTCCACAACAGAATGGAGTTGTGGAACGAAAGCATCAACATATTCTGGAAGTGGCACGTGCCTTGAAGTTTCAGGCTTCTATCCCAAATAATTTTTGGGGAGATTGCATTATCACGGCAGTATATTTAATCAATTGAATGCCAACGAAGGTGTTAAATGGTCAAAGTCCTTTCGAAGTTCTGTTCCGGAAGAAGCCACAAATGGATCACCTAAGAATTTTTGGGTGTTTATGCTATGTCACCACAGTAGGCCCTCGGGACAAGATGAGTCCTCATGCCCAGCGATGCATCTTCAAGGGATATCCAAATCTTCAGAAGGGGTATCGTGTGTTTCAGCCTTCTACAGGTGAATTTTTAATAAGCAGAGATGTAGTCTTCCATAAGACATTTTTCCATTTGCTAAAGAACAATTCTCAGAGGACAACGATCTCCATGCTTCACGTGCTATTTTCTCTAAAGAAGATGTATCCAAGGATCCCAATTATGTTATGATAGGAAACCTGAGAACATTCAATAGCACCTCCACAAGCAATCAGTCTCTTGCTGAAGATTTTTCTCCCAGATTTGAGCATGCAATTACTGAAGAAGCTTCAGATCTCATGCCAGTCCCTCCTATGGAAGAGCATGCGCTTCCACCATCACGTCCAGATCCACCTCGGCGTTCAGAGCGAGCCACACGCCCACCAACCTGGACTAAAGATTATATTTGTGCCACACACAACTCTCCAGGTATTCATTATCCCATCTCATCTTATGTCTCTTTCAATCAATTGTCTCCGGCACATCGACAATGCATAAGTCGCATATCTGAAGAAAGGGAACCAGCTAATTATGATGAAGCATCCGAGGATCCAAGGTGGCAAAAGGCTATGGCAGCGGAATTGCAAGCCTTATATGAGAACCACACATGGGATCTTGTGACTTTACCCTCAGATCGGAAGGCAATAGGATGCAAATGGGTTTACAAGATAAAGTTTCGGGCAGATGGATCGATTGAAAGATATAAAGCTCGTTTAGTGGCCAAAGGATTTACACAGCGAGAAGGATTCGACTATCAAGAGACATTCTCCCCAGTGGCCAAAGATGTCACAGTTTGATCTTTTCTATCCGTTGCAGCTTTCCGAGATTGGTCCTTGCACCAAATGGATGTCCACAACGCATTTCTGCATGGTGATTTGGATGAAGAAATCTATATGGAACTTCCTTAGGGTTTACGGAGACAGGGGGAGAATAGAGTATGTCGTCTCCACAAATCCCTTTATGGTCTCAAACAAGCATCGAGGCAATGGTATGCCAAGTTTGCAAATGCTCTCACAACAGCAGGTTTCAAACAGTCTAAATATGACTACGCTCTTTTTACATGGACAAAAGGCACGTCATCCATATTTTTAATGATATATGTTGATGATATACTCATTATGGGTAACGATACAATTGCCATAAAGAGTTTCAAGGAATACTTGCATTCGACATTTCATATAAAGGACTTGGGATCACCCAAATTTTTCCTGGGAATAGAAATTGCACGATCAGATCAAGGGATTTCACTCATTCAATGAAATTCGTGCAAGAGATCATATCAGAAGCAGGTCTATCGGGAAGCAAACCGGCAGCAATTCCAATTGAACAAAATGCCAAGTTAACCACCGTAGACCATGATGAAGGAAATCTCCAAGATGATCCTATTCTCAGAGATCCGGCAGGTTATCAAAGGTTGGTAGGAAAACTCATATATTTGACCATGACTAAACCGGATATATGTTATGCTGTGCAGACACTTAGTCAGTTTATGCATAAACCCAAGCAGTCCCACATGAACGCCACTCTAAAGGTTGTTAAGTATTTAAAGAAATGTCCAAGGCTTGGAATTCTTTCAAGAGAATGCAACATGGAGATGACGGCTTATTGTGACGCTAATTACGCAACTTGTCCGATGAGCAGGAGATCAATTACAGGATTCTATATCATGCTGGGAAAGTCTTTACTGTCTTGGAAAACGAAGAAGCAGCCAACCGTGTCTTTATCTTCAGCAGAAGCTGAGTATCGAGCTATGGCTAAGATCACTTGTGAGATAGTGTGGCTGCGAGGCTTGCTTCGGGATCTTGGAGTGCAAACAAAGGGACCGACCATGTTATTTTGTGACAACGACGCAGCGCTTAAACTTGCGTCAAATCCTATAATGCACGAAAGGACAAAGCACATAGAAGTGGACTGCCACTTTACTCGAGAGAAGATTCAAGAAGGAATAATCGAGACAAGAGGAATTGGGACTATAGAGCAACCTGCAGATATTTTTACTAAACCTCTATGTCAGAGACAACACGCATATCTACTAAACAAGCTAAGTGTCTTGGACATTTACAAGCCACCAGCTTGAGGGGAAGTGTTGGAAGATATGCAATCTTGTGGATTTGTACAATATTAGATTGATATGGAAAATCAATTAATATCAGTCTAGTATAGGATTTGATTTGTAATATCATTTATTTCCATTTTCTTGTACATGCCTAGTACTATAATTGTAGAGCTTTGTACATCATTGATTTACGGAATAGAATATACAAAAATTTCCTCCTTTTTCCTTGTTCCTCCTTGCGTTCTTTCACATGGCTGTCAGGCCATGGATGGAGCTCACATAGCCTGACAACCATGGACGATTGACCGCATTCGACCATGGATGGACCAACGTAGACGATTTCGCCATGGAACGGCCAGATTCGAGACTTGGAGAACGACGAGATGGAGAAAACAGGCTTGGCTTGAACACAGTGGTGGTCGGCCTGTTCACGACGCCGACGACTCTACTGGTGGCAATGGCCAGAGAGGAGCAGAGGTTGGCGGCTATGGATGGAGGAGGAAGAGAGAGCAGAGGTGGAGGAGAGAAAATTTTCAATTAATTTCCACAACAATCACTTCCATGAACATGTGAACAGATAGGATGTTGATGTGGTAGCGTCAAACCACTTAGGCTCTATTTGGTAACTTGCCAAACAGTAACAATTTTTATTATTTTGTTTTCGGGAGTAGGTTTGAAACGGAAATTCGTTTGGTAAAATTTTTGTTCCCGGAAACGAATTTCTATTTTTTTGTTCTCGAAAGTAGATTTGGAATAGAATCAAAAAGTAAAAAAAAAAATTAATTCTTTGTTTCTGGGAACAATTCTAAAATCAAGCAACCTATTTTCTCTCTTTTCTTTTCTTTTTTCTTATTCTTCTTTCCTCTTTTTTCTTCTTTATCTACTGCCACTGCCGTTGTTGCCATCCATCGCCGTCCACCGTTCACTATCCGCCACTGCTGATCGCCGGTAACCAGCCTAGCGAGGACCTTGCTGGTGGCTAGGCGAGCCTCGCCTGGGCCTCTCCCGGCCACAGTCACCCGATTGGGCGAGGCTCGCCCAGCCTTGCTGAGGCTTGCTCGAGCCATGGTTGGGTGAGGCTCGACCTTGCCAAGATCTGGTGAGGCCGCTTGCTTGGCCAACGAGGCACAGCCTCACCGAGGGCCAGTGATGCTTCTTTTCTAGTTTGTCACGTCGGCTGAATATTTTCTCTTACCTGTTTTTTCCTCTCTGTTCATTCTTGCTCCGCTCACAAATCCTCCACTCACCTCTCTTGTTTTCTTTTCCCAACCAAGAGCTTTTTGAACGTGTTCCTCAACTTTTTCTCCTTGGAGGAACCTGCCTTGTTTTAGTCACAAGCGCCACGTCATCTCGTCCTTTGCCCATGTTGTACTTTAATTCTTATTAGATATGTCACATCTTACTTAAGAATGTTGGGGTTTCGTGAATCATGTATAAGAAAAATTAACAAAAAAAATGTAGCGGAAACAAAGATATATTTTATACATGATTTTTCTAAGGCGTTGTTTGTGTGTTTTAATCAAAAATCTGAATATAAATAGGGAGTTAAACGAATTACCTCTCGAAGTGCGCTTTGAAACGAATCGATTCGGATGTTCTACAGTTTGAGTCCCACAAGCGTTGGACCTCTAGTTCAAACACACCAACAACGAACATCGAACGAAAGAGAGAACTTTTGGATATTCACCATGATGATCATGCTAGCAATCTCATGGAAATGATTCGCTGTATCCTTGATGTATTATAGTCATGGTCCGAACGAGAGAAAATTGTTTTCTTTCTCGCGTCTCGAAGACACAAGAACACACCTGTTTTCTCTCTATTTCAGCAGCCCTGTCTTGTGTTTCTGAAACACAAAACACACGCTCTTTCTATTTCTCAGCAGCCCTTTTTCTCTCATCCCTCAACTGCAATTTTTTTTTTTTTTAAATTAAAACCGACTCGATCAGCATCCGTTGCTGATCGTCCGTAGCAGACGATCGTGGTCGTGCATGAGCAACCGCTCATGCACGATCTTGGCATGATGGTCAGCAACCGCTGACCATCATTGCTTCGTGCATGTGCACCAATTCGTGCACATGCATGAAGCTCAATTTATTATTATTTTATTAGTTATTAAAAGGCATTAATTAATTAATTAATTAATTAATCAATCCCTTTTAAAAATAAAAGAACATATTCTTTATATGTACAATTGAGAATACATTAACATATATTTACTTTGGGTAGGCGTGTGCATCATATGCAAGTAGGCTCGTAACTTTAATACAAATTAAATTAAATCTCATTTAATTTAATTTTAAATAGACTCAACTCGATTGCAGTAATTGCAAACATATTTGCAACAATATTTCTCTCTTGTTCCATGTTATCCTAATTGTTTATGATGTGTGACATCCCTAGGTTCATCAGTAAGCTGGTAGTAAGACTTGTACTAACATATTAATACTCTCAAAATAATTAATTGTCCCAATTAATCTTTGGGTCCTATAAGCCATGATTGACATCTAGCAATATGTCATGGCTACCCAAATAATGTGAATATTTTAAGAACATAATGAAACTATCAGGTTTGGCTATAGTGTAATTCAATCCCTCCGTTTTACTATGTCCCGATCAAATAAAGACCATGAAATATTTGTCAAGTCATTAATTCAATCATATGTACAAATCTAATTGACATGCATTTTATTCGAGACATAAATAATTTTATTCTCGGTTACAACCCCGGTCGAGGATTTCAATGCAGTGTCATAATTAGATCGCATAGAACATCATTGTCATAGCTTGCATATAACAAGGAGACAGATTCCATATTGCGCACACATGCAACTTCGTATATGAACAAACTATGACCATCGGGTATAAAGACGGATCAACGACCCGGCATTATGTGCACCCGTGAACCATAGTTGTTCAATACACAAGTTAACACTGTGCCTTAGGTCTAAGGATTATTTATACAAGACCAAAGCATGAACAATTAGACATTGACCATGCTAAAAGCTTCCATGTCGCTAATTGTTCCATATGCGTCATGTTCAGTGAACTTGTCTAATACAAACACCTATGTTCTAACTCAGGCATCATAATACCCAATGACATGTGACTCATCATTCCCTTAAGTATCCAATACTTAATGGCGAAGTTAAGAACACACCGGTCTCAATAGGATTATTAATATCCACTCAATAATCCATCGATCGAGAACGATTTAAAGATTCAATCTAACTATGAACTCGTCACATATATTCTTGATGTCTCAAGAATAGGTCTAGTTGCAACTGATCTTATGGAATCATTCATAAATATAAAATAATTGAACAAATGAATGAATACATCATTGCCATTAATTAAATAATAATAATGAAAGTACAACTGAAATCTCTAATATGTAACTATTACATAGTAGCTTTAGGGCATACATCCAACAAAGAATTCATTATAAAAAAGTCATGTAGACGAATGGTTGGAATATATTGCTAGAAGCACTGAAATGAATTGATTTTTTTTTCGATGTGGAACTCAAGTGGTTAAAAGAAAAGGTTACAACACTGAAGGAGCATCAAACGATTATTATGATACTCCTGATATTCTTTTCTCAGTATTTCTCTACCCGCCTTCATCGGCCACTAGCAGTGTACCACATCGGACCATAATCTTCAACATAATTGGATTCAGCCCCTCTGTGTCTCCAAATCAATTCTCTCTTACTCTCTATGCCAAGTGTTAATTTATAGCTTAATAATAGCGAGGATACAAAGTGATGGTTTTAAAAGCAAATGATGCATATGTGAAGTGGATAAAAGGTGAGAATGATTTTGGTACTATACCACAGTCCATTTTAAATTGAAAATTTTAAGAAAGAATCTGAGATGGAAGGAAGGATTTCCAAGCGGTGACTGGTGGCAACTGTTTGTGGGGGAGAGTACCCTTCAATTTTTTGCTTATGAAATTGGTGAGTCTTCCAACTTGGGTCCTTTGACAAGTAAATTAAGAAAAGTTGTGAGGTTGAGTTATGACAAATATTGAAATTTCATAATTTAATTTTTTTGTTGAAATTTCATAATTGAGTTGGATATACATAAAATACATTCAGAATAGGGAATCTGATTAGGTAATCAAATTAGAAAAAAAAATCGAGTTTTTTCTTTTCTATTTTCCTTTTCATTAGGAAGAGATATAACAGATGTTAAGCTTCATAATTGAGTTTGAAAGTGTTAAAAAAAAAACTCAGAAGCAGGGAACCTCATTGAGTTGAAAGTACTAGGGAAAAAAAACTCAGAACTGACTTTTTCTTTTTTCTTTTTATCAGGGAACTTAATTTAGTAATTAAAAAAAAAACCAATTAGTCTTCTTTTTCTCATTTAGTTTTTTCCCATGCACTCTTTTCAAGCCCCGTTTGGTAAATGAAACTTTTAACTATAAATATTTTAATCGAATATTCTAAATCTCTCAATATCTACGAACCAAGTTCACCTCTACATGAAAACTCGTTGGGTCACCCGGATAGCATCCCCACACACATCATTTTGTCTATGAGAATTCAATGGGTCTTATATTTAGTCTCCCTCCACTTATAATATAAGCTTTTGGATTGAAATTTTCGACAATTAGGATTTTTAGTCGTTCCCTCTGTTAATTTTTCACTGTTCACTATTTTTTATTATCATCACGACTCTTGTGATTTGAGTTCTTTTAATGTAAAACACTTGATGCCTCTCAAAAAGTATAAATAACATGTAACGTATAATATAACTTTTCTTAATAAGTTGTTGAAGTTTAAATTATATGTTTTAAGGTTTGGCGAGAATGTCAATAAACAACTTTTTGCCCAAAAAAATAAACCATTGTACTAGCTGATAAAGAAATCAGCTGCAATTTTACACTTTAGATTAGAAGGTCGGTACAAAAATTCATTGAAGTGTAGTAGATTTCTCTTCATTCATCAGTACCGGAAGGTCCGAAAAAGATCATTGATAAACGCTTTCAATCCTGAATCACCATCGGTAATAATACTCGGCTCCTTGTTTTGGTTGACATTCCTAGTACATGCCGCTATCCTTCACTCCATAATCTATACTATTTAAACAGAAAATCCAGAAAAGGATTTCAACTTCGAATTTTTATCCGAAAGTTTTTATACATCATGTTCTTTTTAAGATATATCACACTGACATGATATAACAAAATCCACAAATATGTAATTTAAAATAGTCAAGATAATTATCGATTAGCATAAAAAAAATATTTATTTATTTTCTCTAAATTTAAAAAAAAAATGTAGAAGAGAGAATTGTGTAATTTTTGTATATTTCTCTATGTTTCATTGAACCAAAATGAAGAATACATGAGTTCATCTATAGATTTTATAACATAATTATATTAGGAGATAATCAATTATGATCCATCAACGATATATACAACTGAAGGGCAATTATATCTCTCAGATATATGTACAATCATGATAAAGATTAAAAAAAAAATCAAAGAAAATATACTAATTATCTCCAACTTCTCTCCTAAACTAATTTACTTCTCTCTCTAGGCACACTTATTATATGTTTATCCCTATGCACTTACGTAAGTGCTCTCTTCTACTGGTTAAAAGGTATCCTTGACAACATGGATAATCCATCTAAAAATAGTTCAAACAAGAACCACACAAAACATCAACTGATTATTGAAATGTGGTACAAATAAGGGGGTGTATTGACGGTAAAGTATTATCTGCAAAAAGGGCCACTTCATGGCTTCTCGTGGCCAGAAAAACTACTGACTTAGGTCAACCACATGGTCAGCCATGGAAATCAGATAAATATGAGCAATCGATCAAGGAGATACACTCTGCGAAATGTCCAGTCCTTACAAGCGCTGTAATTTTGAAATCTTAATTACCTTAGATTCAAACTGCAGCGAGTCATCTTCCTCACTGTGGTGAGAGTCCATCGATGAAACATGGTGCCTGAAGCCACAAAAATTGAAGGAATTAATAATATATCTTTAAAGAACTATTGATGGCCTACTATAGAAGTAACAACTCACACCATATAAGAACATGTACAAATATTCAAAAGACTAGGAATGAGAGCATATTTCCTATAGGTAAAACAGACCGGAAAATAAATTACGAGGCAAATGGAGCCTTCGCTCTCTAGTCCCTAACGGAACAAAAAAGGAAGGGCAAGTGAACTAAGCCCTTAATTTTAAGGAAAGAACAACCTAATAATTGAGCAATGTAGATGTATTGCAATTCAACCACTATAGTGCAAAAAGTAAAGCCCATATATAGGATAGGCGACAATGCAACATCAACCATCAATAGTGTCACTGTGCTTGAAGCTGTAAAACAATTGCAGCTCCCCCGAAGGAAACATGCTCTCAAATTCTTAATTTGCGAGATATTCATGAACTAGAACCAATGTGCACATTGCATACGCGTATTCAGACAGATTAAAAAAAAAAGAAATTTCCCAAGAAAGCACTAGAAATGCTACAAGAAAAATACCAAATTTGTCTCCATCGCCATACCGTCGGAAGCTTCTGTTCTATCAGCATTCTGGTTCTCCACATCAATCACGACTCCATCGGAATCATCGTCCCCAGAATCATCAGTCACAATTTCCCAATCAGCGCTACGCACGCTCTCCGCCAAAGCAGCGTCCTCTTCGCCCTCTCCATTAACCACAATCGACAGTAGCCTATCCGGCGAAGCCTTCTTGACCTGCGGCCTCCTGGTCCCAGAACTAGTAGTCATCCACACACGAAACAAAAACAAAAACAAAAAAAAAATGAGAATCCCGAACGCGCGCCATGGAAACCGAGGAAATCAGCCAGCTGGCGGAGCACCTGAGGCCGCGTTGCCGCATCTTGCAGGAGGCGGGGAGAAGCCGGCGGTAAGGGGCCGGGGAAGCGAAGGTCCATGGGAAGCTCGAGTCCCTCCGGCACGGCCTGCTCAGCCCCCGGCTCAGCAAGCACGTGGACATCGTCGTCCTTCATCAGGATGTTCTCGATCTCGTCAAACCACGAGAGCCCCAAGTCTGGAGACGGCGACGACGCAATCGTCGAGGAGTAAGCGCCGATGACGTCGCCGGTCTCAGGGAGGTCGCTGAAGAAGCCGTCGAGGTTGATGTGAGACATCACGTCGTCCTTCATATGCAACTCCAGATCCACCATCTGAACACTAGGGGAAAAAAAACCAACAAAAAAAAAGGGGAAGAAGATGAAGGCGACGATGGGAGATCTCTACAAAAACATCTGATTTGCTCGCGGTGGTTCGCCGGTCGGAAAGAGGGAGGGTAGAGAGAGAGGGAGGTCGTGGTCCTCTCGCCAGTCCTGTGTAGTGGTTCGTCGATTGCTTGCGGTCCTCTTGCCCGTGCGGTGGTTCGTCGGTCGAAAAGAGGGAATGCAGAGAGAGAGGGAGGTCGCGGTCCTCTCGCCGGTCCCGTGCGGTGGTTTGCCGATCGGAAAGAGGGATGGCAAAGGGAGGGAGCTAGATCTTGTGGTCCTCTCGCCGGTCCGATGCGGTGGTTCGTCGGTTGCTGTCGGTGGTTCGCCAGTCGGAAAGAGGGAGGGCACAGAGTGACTGGGAGGTCACATCCTGTTCGTCGGAGAGAGAGAGGGGGAGGGTAGAGTGAGAGGCGCGAAGAAAGAGAAGAAGAAGAAAACCTCGCTCAGTCTGAAATTTTTTTAAAATGGCGCCTGATTTTCTCCTCAGTCGGACCAGACTGTGGGTCCCACGCCGAGCCGAACCGAGCCGAGCCGAGCAAGTCTTTTCATTTTCCAGCGGGTCCCTCAGGATAGGTGTCGAAAGCTGAGTGGTATGTGCGTGCCACGTCAGCGGATGACGTGGCGCGCACGAACCACTGAATATTTTCTCCTTTGGGCCTGGCCCGAGTGATCATCGACGTCGTTGAAAATTTGGATTTCGGCCGCCGTCGCGCCGTTGCGTCGCCATCGCAGTGTTCTGGTCCCTGCTTTTAATCAAGTGAGTAATCTCACTAATCCTTGCTTAGTAGACTAATGATGCTTAAGGGTTTATTAGATTTAATTAAGTGCAATTATGTGGTTATATTAGAATAGATTAGTGATTATTAGATAATTGTGATGCATGTTAGACAATTGAATCATGCAATTAGCGAATTGACATGCGCTAATATTTATTGAATGCATCTTGGGATTTTTCTCGACCCTTATCGGGCTTCAATCAGGCATTACGGGCCTAAATTGGATTTTAGTATTTATTTATTAATTTTCGAAATTAATTAATTATTTATTTATTTATTTATTTTTCGTAAATTAGGCAAGGATAGCCGACGACCGAAATTTTGTACTAATTATCGTGGTGCGGTCCGTTTATTTATTTGAGCTCTACGTTGTGCTTAATTGAATTAATTGTGCAATTTGAGGAATTATTCCTAAATCGATTGAAATTGAGTGAAATTGAATGATTGATCCGTAGATAGCCGAGTATGGTTATTTAGCATTGATAATGCTTTGATGAGTTGTAAATCAGAAGGAATGGAGAGATTGAACTAAGAATACTCTTGGCTGAGATCGATCAGGTACGAGGTATAGACATACGTGGTTCGATGATAAGGAAATCACTGGTGAAAATGGCGCCTTAAAGAACGCACGAGTACTATCTACTACATGCATCATTATGGACATACGTGGTTCGATGATTAAGAATATCACTGGTGAAAATGGCGCCTTAAAGAACGCACGAGTGCTGTTCAGTACATGTGTCACCTTGGCAAAAATGACACCCGAGAGCATTACTGTAGCTCTGTGACTGAGAGTGCAAATGGGAGGTTTTATATTGAGAAGTGATTTGACTTGGAAATGGTTCAACTAACATGTAATTGACTAGATCGATTGATCAATGATTTGATCCGTTGTCATGAATTGACTGATTGAGTGGAAGTAACTTTGAATGGTCCAATTGACATGTAATCAACTAAGTCAATTGATCGAGATATCAATCTGTGATGTGATTGCTTGGGTGCCCATTGAACTGTACTAATATGCAGGTGGAATCTGAGGTAAGTTCTCTGACCCGTGCATGCATAGGCAACTCGGATAGCGTATTGGTTTCCTAATTGAGTCTTTTTTTTTTCTTTTCTTTTTTCGGTGCTGGAGGAACCGCTACTGTGGCCGACAGCCGTTCACGTAAACCCCCAAGTGTCGATAGCAGGGAAACCACCACCCCGGCGACACGCGTAAATCACCACACAGCGCTTCAGCCTCCCTGCTTCGCAGGGGCTTCGAACCTTGGCCTCCACCGGGGAGAGCAAAGGCTCTACCATCCACGCTGCAACGGCCGGTGGTTCCTAATTGAGTCTTAATAGGGTAGAACTTGCTGAGATATAGTCTCATCCCAGTTGTGGGACAACATTTTAGGTCTATAGATGAGCCTGTGAAGAAGGAACCAGAAGAGGACGATGAACCAGAAAAAGATGAAGAGCTTGAAGGAAATGAGTTTAGTGAAGAAGAGTTAGAATGAGATCAGGATGATTTTGAGTATGACCCGGATGAGGACTGAGATCTCATCCTCTTTTACGAATCATGTCTAAACATGAATAGTGTGAGACTAGAAAGTTATGAATAGTCTTGTGAATAGACTTTGAGTTATGCCATGTATAAAGGTTTGGTTATAGATTTCAATATGAAAAATATGGCCTTGTTTTTTTATCACATTGTGTTATTGTCTGGGGATTTATAACTGCTTCCGTATGTGCTTAATAAATTAAAGGGTCGGCGATACTTAATCTTGGGATATCGCATTATAAAATCGACCAAGTAGAAGGATGTGTGTGTGCCCGAGAATCGGGACATGACAAGAAGTGGAAGAGTCTATAAAGAGACTAAGGTGCTAAGGAGAGAACGAGAGACGAGGCCAAGAATCTAAAATTCTAAAGTCCGATCAAACTTTGGATATACACTTACTCTTCGTGAGCTTAAAAGTTTATGATTGTGAGAGAAGTACAAAATGAATGATTAAGTGAGATAGTATGATCTATCATCGAGTGTTTGTACTCAAAGTTGTAATATCTTGTTGATTATACAGGGGAATTTAGCTAGTAGGCTGTCAACATAGAAAAATGAGTGTAAGCTTGATCTAAGTCAACTCACTATAAACTTTATATGCAATTTCTCTTAACCCTGAATTATTATTATTATTATTATTATTATTATTATTATTATTATTATTATTATTATTATTATTAAAGTCTATTGCACACTTGGTGAGTGCTTCTAAAGTTTGTTTTACCACATAACATATTCTGAATTTTGTTCTAGAATCTGATCCTTGTGTAGACTTTGATCTTGACTTATTCTATTTAATATTAATTTGTCTTAATTGATTAAATTCTCTATTTATCTTAATGGAGTAGGCTACCTCATGGGTTTTGGCATCACAATCTTCAAGCTCTATTGATGTTGGTGGCAACCTTCACGTTGAATTGAGACTGGACTGTGCAACCTCTTTGCATCTAGGCAGACATGAGCCAATTTGGTTAATGATTGTGCCAAACCGATGGAGGCCCTCGATGTGGATGAGGGCCACCACCGATGAAGTTTGCCCTTGCCCAATTAATGATGAAGGCTGCGGGAATCAACATCTATAGAGAAGGAGTGGTGGAGAGGCATGAGTCCGTGTGCAAAGGGACAAGCCGATCAAGGGAGGTGAGATGGATGGTGTTTGCAATTGTGAGGAACTGATGGCCAATGTAATTGATGGCATCAACCCAAAACAAGCAATTACTTTAGCTGAAATGGATGGCGGCAATATTGTGTTTAGGTTGGTTCTAGTTTATGACCCAAATTAGAATTGAACATTTAGAAGCCCATCGTTTTACTTATTACTCGAACCAAATGGAAACCTGACCTGAAAAGCAAAAATTAAGTTTTAGATTTGGATCAATTCAATTTGGTTCATATTTCAATAGATTTCAGTAGTCCTCATTGATAGCCCTAAGCCACGAAAATCGTTAACAAGATCCATGAGATAATTAAAGTTGAATGGACCACATAACTCACGTTATGGACAACTAGGTGAGATTCATTGGTGCACAATCCCGACGTTGGAGGTTCTCTTGCGCAACTTCACTCCATAATATCTACTACATATGAAGAAAATCCAAATAAGGATTTCAACTTCAAATTTTTATCCAAAAGTTTTTACATATCATTTTTTTTTTTAAAGACATATCACAGCGACGTGTTATAACAAAGTCTACAAACATGTAATTCAAAATAGTCAAGATAATTAACAATCGGTATAAAAAATGTCTTTATTTATTTATTTTCTCTAGATAAAAATGAAGAATACATGAGTTTATTTATTGGCTTTATTACATGAGGTACAGAGATAATCAATTATGATCCATCAATGATATATACATTTAAAGGGTGATTATATCTTTTAGATATATGCACAATCACAAGAGATATAAAAAATCAAGGGAAAAGTCCAAATTATTTCTAACATCTCTCCTAAACTAGTTTACCTCTCTCTCTAGGCACACTTATGACTTCTTTGTCCCTATACACTTACGTAAGTGTTCTCTTCTACTAGTCAAAAGATATCCTTGACAACATGGATAATCCATCTAAAAATAGTTCAAACAAGAATACGGACAAAACATCAACAGATTATTAAAATGCTGCAAAAATTGAATTTTGGGGAATAAATTATAACATAACTACTATGGCACGAAATACATGTCTTTTCATCCGAAATAACGAAAAAAAAAGTGGTCCATGACGCTTTTTTTTTTGGGTCCTAAAATGGATAATAATTGGATAATAATTTGCACTGTGGTCGATGAAATATTCCTCTCATATATATTTCCCATATTCTAAAATTTAGCCACAAAAGAGAGCCTTTGTCTTACGAATCAAAATTGGCATCTGAAGATGTCACATTATACAATCAAATATACATAATAATTCCCATGAAGAACACTAATGGCCTGGGAGATGGGTGGAATCTGGCTCTCCAACCTAGCAATAGACTTTGGAAGTTATATAACTAATTTTAGGGTCCACTTCAAATGTAATTTTTGACCAAAATTTCAGATTGTCAAGTGCCTCCAGAAGCATCCTTCCTTTTTATTTTGCCTTTTGGCTCTGGCTGGAGGAGCTCCACTTGGAGGAGCTGGATGTGTGACGGCCCAAGCGGCAGTGCGCGGGGAGGAGGGATGGCAATACATCTGCGCCTCGGTCCCCGGACATGTGTCTCTTGTCCCACATCGCCTAGGGAGTGAGTTTTGGGCTGCCTTATAAGGCAATGGGCCTTTTAATTGTATGCACTGTCTTGGCAACATATGGGCTATCTTGAGAGGAACAAAATCGTGATGATTTAGCATCCAAAGCGGATAATATGTGTTAATATGTGTACAAGCGACACCTGTCATGACACCTGTGCAGGGTGTGTGTTCAAATTCCTTATTATTTGCCTCCTGAGCCTCTGCCCTCCCGAGCCACTGCTAGGCCACTACCTCTAACCTCCCGAGCAGTGCCACTGCCTTTGCCTCCAGAGCCTCTGCCTCTGCCCTCTCGAGCCACTGCCTTAGCCACTGCCTTGAGTCCCGAGCCTTTGCCTTTGCCCTCCAGAAGCATCCTTCCTTTTTATTTTGCCTTTTGGCTCTGGCTAGAGGAGCTCCACTTGGAGGAGTTGGATGTGTGACGGCCCAAGCGGCAGTGCGCGGGGAGGAGGGATGGCAATACATCTGCGCCTCGGTCCCCGGACATGTGTCTCTTGTCCCACATCGCCTAGGGAGTGAGTTTTGGGCTGCCTTATAAGGCAATGGGCCTTTTAATTGTATGCACTGTCTTGGCAACATATGGGCTGTCTTGAGAGGAACAAAATCGTGATGATTTAGCATCCAAAGCGGATAATATGTGTTAATATGTGTACAAGCGACACCTGTCATGACACCTGTGCAGGGTGTGTGTTCAAATTCCTTATTATTTGCCTCCTGAGCCTCTGCCCTCCCGAGCCACTGCTGGGCCACTACCTCTAACCTCCCGAGCAGTGCCACTGCCTTTGCCTCTAGAGCCTCTGCCTCTGCCCTCTCGAGCCACTGCCTTAGCCACTGCCTTGAGTCCCAAGCCTTTGCCTTTGCCCTCTCGAGCCACTGCCTATGCTTCTCGAGGGACTGCCTCCTGAGCCTCTCAATAAGTCCAGTATTTTGGTCCCTGACAATTTGCGTTGAAGAATGCAGAGCGGGCAGTTGCCAGAGATACTTACATCCCTCGATATTCAAAGTTTTCAGGAGCTTGAGCTTACCGACAGAGCCGTCAATCGTGATCAACTTGACACAACCATAAAGTATTAACACCTCCAAAGACACGAAGTCAGAGAAGTCGGGTGTCCTCGTCAGTTTCGTGCACCCTGTTAAATCCAAAACTTTCAAATTCTTTGCCATCTGCCGAAAAAGAAATTGAATTAAAATGAATGAATCGCATCGATTATCCCGGAGTACATATCTGAATGGGAAAGTTAACATAATTACTCTCTTTTTTTTTTAATAATTCAGCAAAATCTTGCAGTAATTGCACCTAGCACAATTTGATGAAGAAGAAATAGTAAAAGATTGAATCAGATCATGAGTACAATCGCTGACATGTATGTTGAAAAAGAGTGGAAAAAGAGAAAGTTGAAGAAATAAAAGTTCGAAATGGGAACATTCAAGTAGAAATTTATCAATAGTGGTCAAGATGATTGGGAAGTCATACAATAAGACATAAAATTTTATCAAAATGATGGCATTCTATAGCTTCCTCTCCTTTAAAAAAAAAAATTGCATTGAGCCGGTTGTTGTCAATGCTAAGTGTTACTTTGTGAAATAATTTCTGTTCACAAATTCACGTGAGATCAGAAAAGCGTGAAACCAATATATATAGTGCATGAATGGTTAGTGAATATAGAAAGAAGATGTGGATTCTCTATCCAGACAATGCTCTTCTTGGTCTCTTGGTACGATGAATAGAAAAAGGCATACCTGGAATTGGCTCCATCCATCCCAATTGTCTTCAATATTGCTCCTTGAAAGGTCTAGCACGACCAAGCTAACAAAATGAATATTCTCCGCACAAAATTCATTATGCATCACTTCCCAAGAAAGCCAACATAGCTTCAAAACAAGATTCTCGAAGTTGCCAATAAATCTGATGCCTTTAACTCGAAGGAACCTTAGATTTGGTAGAGCAGTTAATTCTTCTAGTACAATATCCCGACTGCAGCCATCGGAAGTCAGGCTTAGTACTTCTACATCTTGATTTGTCTGCCAACAGAGAAGTCTAGATTAATTGAGAGCACAACACTGAGCACTCTCACAGAACTATAAAGAAACGAAGCATGTGAACATTGGTAAACAATTTCTGCAATAGGGAACCTATCCTGGCACATGCCTATTCCCAACAAGTAGACTTACACGCTTTCATTTACCACCATTAACGAAATTGTCAGCTTCCATTCGAAAGAGCACTATGCGGTTTCAAAATTTCCAAAAAAACTATTTTCTATTTTACAGAATCTAGAAAACGAAGCTAACTATCAGGCAATCGGTCTAGTCTCTCTCCAACAATTTACAAGACCTTTTGACCCATATGTTTGAGAGAAAGCTATCTCACTCACAAGACAAATAGAAAGTTGAATAAAGCCAACTATAAAGTAAAAACAACAAATTCAACAAATTTCTCCTTCAAAAAGGAAATTGTGTGACATACTCTTCCAATTTACCTCTTTTCTCTCCAGTAGTTCTATAGCATCATTATAAATCCACACCCTACTAAATTTGCGAGGATATTCTTCACGCATGATGTGCCTTCCCAGATCTCGAACTTGGTCATGCATCCAAAACTTATTGTCATGTCCAATTTTTATTAAGGACCGTTGGCAGAGGACTCCAATTGCAAGGTGAGGATGGTAATTACAGTCATCCCACATGATAACTGGGTATGTTTGGTCCTCGTTGGTGAAAAGACAAGCAATATCAAGAAATACTTCTTTTTGCTTATTCTCCAATCCTTCATAACTTATCATTAATGCATCTCGAACATCCTTAAAAGGACCATCATCTAACTGCTTCAACATACCCTCCCATAGCTTTCGTTTATCAAAATGTTGCCCCAAGGCAAAGCTTTGGCAAAAAAGAAATGAACCTATGACCTCAACAGCCAAAGGAAGCATACCCACTCTACCAACAATTTTCTCTGTAAGATTATCATATCCTTCTAGGGGAGAGTCTCTCCTGAATGCGTGCTTACAAAACAACTGAAGTGCTCGACCATATTCCATTGCATGAGCTTCATAAGCCAAAATTCCTTTGGGTTGATTTAGGACCTCTTCACCGGATGATTCCACTTGAGTCATCAAGACCTCTAAGTTCCTAGTGGTGAAGATGATCCTACTGCCTAAACCAAACCAATCTAATTTTCCAGCTAGCTTTTTGAGTTGCTCTTGCTTATCTAAATCATCTAGAACAATGAGGACTTTTTTAGTATGACATAATCTCTTGATCCATTTCATCCCATCTCCGATGTCTTTGATAAGATCAGCAATCACAGGACCCACAAAACTTGCTAATAACTTTTTCTGCACATTTATAAGACCATGTTGCGATGATTCTCGAACGTCGCTGAGGAAACAAACACCTTCAAAGTGAGAAGATATTCTGTTGAACACAACCTTTGCAAGTACTGTTTTACCAATGCCACCTATTCCATGAATACCAAGGAAACGTACATCATCAGAGTCAACTTCCAACTTTTCTAGTACGTCTTCTATTTGACAATGATCTTCGACCCAATATTCAGGCACATCCACGTTTCTAGCGTTAAGCTTACACAATACCTCTCCAACAATCAATTCAATTAGTTCTCCATGGCTGCAGCAAAACAGGAAATTTTTGTTTTCGTCAATGACATAAAAAATAAAAAAAAATGATATAAATTTCTTCCAGATATGATAATCTCTGGGTCATTTGGGACCATATGGTAAAATAAGTTAACTATTTTGATTCAGTTAATACGTGTGTTGAGATATCATGGAATGTCGCTTAATTTGATGTATTGCAGATGCTTAAGATAACACAGGAGCCGATACATGTGAAGGAGATATTATTCTTGATGGAATGGACATAGTAAGATTCACAAAACTTGGTAAGGTAATATTTTTTGCATAATGCTTGCATCGACTAACCAATATGCAGTGACATGAAATCCAAAGTGAGTGTATTATTGAGCTAAATTTACAGGATTGTGTTCGTATAGGACAGGAATCTGAGATAAAACCAAAATAAATTCAGGGTCTCAAGCAAAATCGAAAGAAGCAGAGCAGAATCATCATAGTTGAAACTGTTTCATTGTTTTCTAAGTGCAAACAATGAAACATGATCGGTATAGTTCATTCAAGTAAGAGTCATCTGAATTTGTTTATAAATTGGATCAAAGCGGATCCTTTTTTTGCCCTATTCTATCATTTTCCTTGAGTGAGTCCTCAATGCCGAGTGTACATTTCTTCTCTCATCGTCATTTTCTTTTCCTTTGGTTGTTTTGCCGGATCCAAGATAATTTGTATAGGCAAATTTCAAAAGAAAAAATTCTTCAATTCTTGAATTTTGGGATAGCAGAGTTTCTTCAAATGAGGAGTGTAACTATTGCGCTTATTAATGATAACCAAAAGGTTGAGGAAATTTACCCTTTCCCTTTAAGATTCCACCCCTTTAGATGTGCAACCTTTACAAGAGCCTCCTCCCACCACTTCAATGCATCGGAGCCGAATTTTTTCTTGTGCCTCGGTATGGCTTTCCTGTATAACTTGGTTTTGAGCTTAACATCATCGGGGTACACATCATAAAAGATGGGGAGTATCTCTTTCTTCCCACTTGATTTTGAGGTGCATTCGACCATGTGCGCAACCTCACGGAGACACCACGAACTGGTAGCGTAGTTCTGGGAGAAGATGGGTATGTAGATCTGCGACTTGTCGGGCGCTTTCAAAAGCTCACCACCGATTTCTTTTCCGACTCGGAGTTCTTCGTGGTCTCGGAAGACATGGACTCCAGCGAGTCTCAATCTACGGTAAAGGCAATCAGTGAAGTTATTGCGTGTGTCTGATCCCCTGAAACTCAAGAAAACCTCGTACTCGTATCCTGGCGGTACATCTTCCACGCTCAGCATTGCCTCTGAGCTCCTCCGGCTTTTCTTCACTCTCGTTAGTTGTCTCAGGACCCTGCCAATTATCCTGAATCTGAGTTCAAGCCTTTAAGGAGACTTCAAAACAGGAAGCCATCAAACAAGCTTTGGAAAATAAGCCGAACGGAGAGCACTTACGGAACGCACAGCATCGAGGCCAAGATGATGGTGATTAAAGCAACGGCTGCAATCAGTCCCATTTGCGGCCGATCCTGCTCAGAGCTGCAATCACCAACAAATCCCGAAAGCACCGGCATTTGAAACCCCACACTCGTGCGATCACGCAGATCTCGGTGGTGTCCAATATGCGGCAGATCCTCCAATGCGTTCACCAACGTTTGAACCAAAGCGTGTAAAATGAGCTAATTGCGACAGGATTTAGTGAAAGAAGATCGACTAATGCTTCTCAAGGACAGGCGATTTTGGGCTCTGGATCGCTCTCAATATGAAGAAAATACCCAGAACGCGGAGAGGATGAAGGTGAATTTCCGCGAAAGAGAGGATAGACGATAACGTATGTAAACCAAGTCAAAACGCTTCCCTGACCACCCCTGCTCCTGGTGAGGAAATAGTCAACGCTTGCCAACCGCCACGTCCGCAATTGACGTGGCGTGCTTTTTTTACTTATGCGCAATAATAAATCGACAAGCGTAAGCTGAGTGGAATAAAAAATAAAAAAAATTATTTTTTTTCTTCTTCGTCCTTTCTCTGCCGATCTGGTTGTTCCGCATGGCCGCCGGCGCTTCCTCCTCCATCATACAGCACCGCCCCGTTCGGCCAGCATCGCCACTGCTTCCGGCGTCACGTGCAGTCGACCCAAGCCACCCCTTCGTCATGCTCGCGGTCGGCTCAGTCCTTTGCTCGTTCAGATCTGGACTGGAGTCGTGCCTCCATCCAGATCCGCCAGCCTAGCTCGTCCATGGCTTGCAAGGCTTGTCCATGGCCGTGAGCCTTGACGGCAAGCTCGAGGTCCAGACGGCCATGAACTGCGCTCGGTCGTCAGCAGGGCTTCAGATCTGTACTGATTGGGTCATGCTCGGGAAGAAAGCATGGCTTTCGCTCCCTCTGCTTCAGATTTGAACTGAAGTCGTGCTTTCTTCAATAGTGGATGGGGGCACTAAAGGCATGGCTTCCAGATCTGAAGCCGCCTTCAGATTTGGCCATGACTGCTCGTCCATGGCCGTGATGGGCAAGGTCGAGATCCCGACGGCCATGGACGGAGCTCACATATCAAGAAGAAAAGCGGAGGAAGTAGGCGTCCATGGACGGAGCCCACATATCCCGACGACCATGGATGCCTGAACGTGTTCGACCATGGATGGACCAGCGCAGACGATTTCGGCCATGGAACGGCCAGATTCGAGACCTGGAGAACGACGAGACGGAGAAAACAGGCTCGGCTTGAGCGCAGTGGTGGTCGGCCTGTTCACGGCGCCGGCGACGGCGACTCCGCTGGTGGCAACGGCCGCAGAGGAGCGGAGTTCGGCGGCTGTGGATGGAGGAGGAAGAGAGAGCAAAGGTGGAAGAGAGAGAAAATTTTCAATTAATTTCCACGTCAATCACTTACGATGTTGTGTAGGATGTTGATGTGGTAGTATCAAACCACTTAATATTTTCTCGTGTGTTGAGCTGATCAGAGCATTAGGTTTTGAAAAGAACAATTTAAATTTATTTGTGTTGTTTTTCTTCATAAACTTGCTATCATGGCCGAGCTCCAGCACCGAAATATCACCCGGTTAGCATTGACGATGGTATTTAAATGTTGAGAATTACTTGCTATACTGTTTCGCAAAAAAATTGAAAATCTTTAAAAATGATGGAATTATGAAATTTAACGAAAAATGAATTTTTGGTTGATTTTGGATAGGCATGTAAGTGGCTGTAAATTAAAGGATTTGAAATACAAGTACTCGAAATTAAAAGATGCAAGAAAGGCAGAGGTTATCGGAAAATTAAAGGATTTGAAATACAAGTACTTGAAATTAAAAGATGTGAAAAAGGTAGAGGTTATCGGAAATCTAAAGTGCTAGAACGTAAATTTGCTAGAAACTTAGAGAGGAAAATAAACTTGTAAAGAACAAAATGTTTTATGATTGATTGCAGAGGGCTAGTAACAATGATTACAAGGTGGGTTTTTAGATCTCACCACTAGCAATTATTTGCAAGAAGTCGGTTTTGAATCGATGAATAACATCTAGGAAAAGTATTTAAAAAGTTTTAAATTTATTGCATTTATGTCAGTTTAATCCTAAATCTTTTGTTAGTGTCAATTTAATCCTAAATATTTTTTTTATTTAGTGTCAATTCAATCTTAAACATTTTTACTTAGTACCAATTCAATCATTCCTACTAATTTTGACCGAATAGTGCCGACATGAATGTCGGCTGATTTATATGGCACTACCGATGTTGACATTGAATAGATACTTTCGATAATATTTTAATATATATATATATTTTTTAATTTTCTTCTCTTTTCTTTTCCTTCTTCTTTATTTTCCAGTGCTAGCCATCGGACATGGTAGGCTCGCCCTCGCTTGGCTAGCCTCATCGGTGGCGGGCGACGACGACCTCGCCTAGGCGAGGCCAACGACTGAAGAAGGTACTTGCTTGGAGAGCATATGATATATCCAATCTCCTATTTCTCTATGATTTTTTTTTTTGCTATATTTGTTTTGAAAGTTACAACATCGATAATGAAAGTTGGTAATTCTAAATTACTATACATATCGAGAAAATTACTATTGGATAGACAAAGTTATTGTCGCTAAATACTTAATCGTATTTTGTGCTCCTTTTCTAGTTTGTCACGTCGGCCGAATATTTTCTCTTACGCGTTTTTTCCTCTCTATTCATTCTTGCTCCGCTCACAAATCCTCCACTCACCTCTCTTGTTTTCTTTTCCCAACCGATAGCTTTTTGAATGCGTTCCTCAACTCTCTCCTGGGAGGAACCTGCCTCGTTTTAGTCACAAGCGCCACGTCATCTCGTCCTTTGCCCATGTTGTACTTTAATTCTTATTAGATATGCCACGTCTTACTTAAAAATTCATTATAAAAAAAGTCACGTAGACGAATGGCCGGAATATATTGCTAGAAGCGCTGAAATGAATTGATTTTTTTTTTTCGATGTGGAACTCATTTAGTTAAGAGAAAAAAAAAAGTTACGACATTGAAGGAGCATCATACAATTATTAGGGAAAATTCCAAATAAGGACCCAGAGTTGACCAATTTTCTCAAATAATGACCCAAAATGAACTTTGTATCAAAAAAGGACCCGAAGTAAACTCATTGTCTCGAATAAGGACTTGAAGTAAATTTTGTGTCAAATAAGGACCCAAAATAATCAACTTAATCTCTATTGAGGACCTTAGCTCACCGGCGAACATTTTCCAGCAATTACAATAGGGGCAATTTTGTCAGAAAATTATGATTGGAAAAAAGGGAAAATTCTAAATTAATTAAGTTTATATTTTCTTCTTTCTTCTCCCTCGCCGCTCCTCAGCCAAATCGCTGCATGATCATCATTGCAACTTGATTCTCGTCGCTCCTCGCTCTGCTCGATTCTCGTCGCTTCTCACCTGCCCCTTGCAAGCATCAGTCTATTGTTCACCATCGTCTCTTCTTTCTATCGGTAGCCTCTTGTAAATTTTGTCAAGACGGCTCCTTGTGCTGGTAAGCTCGGCAGAGTCGCGGAGGTGGTGGCCATGGGAATCTACACCGCACGGGACGCTCCCTTGGGGCCATACTGTCCCTCCTCTCTCTCCTTTGTTGGGGTTCCGCTCCCGGTTCTTGCTCAGGGGTCGCCGGTACTCGTTTTCTCTGGGTCAGAGCCGAGATGGTTCCAAGGTCTCTACTTTTCGTTCGATACAATCTCTGTTATGAGAAATTCCGTCTGGCTGTTTGTTTTCGCTGTACTTGTAGCTTATTGGATCGCTAACATGTTAGTGTTTTGTGTCTTTGTGCATAAAGTCCGTGTCTCTGTGTGTATGTGTGTTCGGCACTGGCACTTAGGTGTTTGATGGGTTATCATCTCATAGTTGCCGTTGTTGTGCTTTCGCCATTGCAACTTTGGTGGAAATTGTTGCTAGTTCACTCGTGTGTGCGTGCGTATTGTAGTTTTGCGGCGACTTTTGGCCTGGAAATTTTAGGATGACAGGACAGTGCGGTTTTTGCTGTGCTGTTGGATTTGAGGTTCTCGGGGCGAAGTAGATGTATGTGGGAGGAAATTGCGTATCTACATTCTCTTTTTCGTATCCACACTGCAAGTTGGCTTGTGCAATCTTGAGTGAAATGCTAGAGTATTCAAAATATTTTAGGCAGGCAGGAAAACTTTTGAGGACAGGCTTTGGAGCAGTCATCCCCGTGGATTGGTAATTAAGTTGTTTCTTTTTGATAACTATAACCCAGCTGCTTTGCTAGTCAAGCAAAAATAGAGAATAAGAAAATTTTGAAGGGACCTAATAAGAGAAGGAAAATCTGGATGACCGGAGGTAGGGAAGATATTGCTAAGACAACAGGGTTTGCAATTGATTCGTGATATTATAGATGAAATCAAAACTCCGGCTGTCCGTTTTAGGATTTGTTAATTTTTCCCTATATTTTTTTTTTGGACAAAATTGCCCAAACTCCGGTCGTCAGAAATGTCACATGCTTAATAGCTGGCGAATATTTGGTTGACTAGCAAGCTCGGGTCCTTATTTGGAATTGATTCAACCACTTTGGGTCCTTATTTGAGACAATAAGTTTACTTCGGGTTCTTATCTGACACAAAGTTCACTTCGGGTCCTTATTAGAGAAAATTGGTCCACTTCGGGTCTTTATTTGGAATTTTCCCCAATTATTATGATACTCATGACATTCTTTTCTCGGTATTTCTCTACCCACCTTCATCGGCCACTAGCAGTGCACCACGTTTGACCACAATCTTCAACATAAATGGATTCAGCCCGTGTGTCTCCAAATCAATTTCTTTCTTACTCTCTATGCCAAGTGTTAATGTATAGCTTAATAATAGTGAGGATACAAAGTGATGGTTTTAAAAGCAAATGATGCAGACGTGAAGTGGATAAAAGGTGAGAATGATTTTGGTATTATACCACAGTCCATTTTAAATTGAAAAATTTAAGAAAGAATCTGAGATGGAAGGAAGGGTTTCCAAGCGATGACTGATGGCAACTGTTTGTGCGGGAGAGTACCCTTCAATTTATTTCTTATGAAATTGGTGAGTCTTCCAACTTGGGTCCTTTGACAAGTAAATTAAGAAATGTTGTGAGGTTGAGTTATGACAAATATTGAAATTTCATAATTGAATTTTTTTGTCGAAATTTCATAATTGAATTGGATATACATAAAATCAATTCAGAAATAGGGAATCTGATTAGGTAATCAAATTAGAAAAAAAAATCAAGTTTTTCTTTTCTATTTTCCTTTTCATTAGGAAGAGATATAACAGATGTTAAGCTTCATAATTGAGTTTGAAAGTGTTAAAACAAACTCAAAAGCAGGGAACCTCATTAAGTTGAAAGTACTCGGAAAAAAAAAAAAAAAAACTCAAAACTGGCTTTTTGTTTTTTCTTTTTATCAAGGAACTCAATTTAGTAATCGAAATTAAAGAAAAAAAAAACAATGTGTCTTCTTTTTCTCATTTAGTTTTTTCCCATGCACTCTTTTCAAGCATTGTTTGGTTTAGCATTCCCAAGGGGCTTTAAGCCCCCAAAGCCCTTTGGAAAAAATATTAGGTGTTTGGTTTAACATTTTGAGGTTGCATTGGCTAAATGCTAACATTTGGAATGCTGAAAGCCCAAAGTAGGTATAAACCTGCTTTAAGCTTTCAGCATTTTTAGCATGCTAAGTAAAAGTTTAATGATTTTTTATTTATTTTCAATATTGCCCTAAATGATAATCGTGTTTTCCTCTTTTACCCTAAAAAGTACCATTCATCGTCTTCTTTCTTGGACTTGCTGCTTGTGACAGCCCAAGCGGCGGTGTGCAAGGAGGAGGGATGGTGGTGCGTTTGCGCCTCAGTCCCTGGACGTGCGCAAGCGGCGGTGCATGGGGAGGAGGGATGGCAGTGCAATCGTGCCTCGGTCCCTGGATGTGCGCAAGGAATGGGTCCCCCTCTTGTCTCACATCGCTTAGGGGGGAGTCCTGGGTTTGTTTATAAAGGCTTGAGCCTCTTTAATTTGTGTAACGTGTTTTAAAGCTATGGGGACTCAGTGTCCAAAGCGGACAATATTACATAGTGGGGCCCGGGTCATTACAAATGATATCAGAGCCGACTCCCGATCGCGTGTGTGACCACAGCGAGGACGCTGTGCTCTTAAGGGGTAGAGAGTGTGACAACCCAAACGGTGGTGCACGAGGAGGAGGGATGACGGTGCGTCCGCGCCTCGGTCCTTGGACATGCAAGTGGCGGTGCGCGGGGAGAAGGGATGGCGGTGTGTCCACACCTCGGTCCCCGAACGTGCGCAAGGAAGGAGTCCCTCTCTTGTCTCACATCGCTTAGGAAGGGAGTCCTGGGCTTGTTTATAAAGGCTTGCGCCCCTTTAATTTGTGTAACGCGTTTTAAAGCCATGAGGACTTAGTATCCAAAGCGGACAATATTACGCAGTGAGGCCCGAGTCATTATACTGCTTCATCGATGAAGCTTAGCCGGCCAGATCTAGCTGTTGGGAAGTCTCGCTTGGGGTTGCGGAATCTCAGGAGTTGCCTTGGTCGTGTGACCCAAGTAGTGTCGCCTGAGGTCATGCGACCTCAGGCGAGCCGCCTCCCCACAACCACAGCACCACCAGCACCAACCACTTAAGCCGCCTCCCCACGATTTTGCCCTTTCTGATGCATTTGCATCTACAACCTAGGGCATTGCCTGAGGTCGTGCGACCTTAGGCAAGTTGCCTCCCCACCGCCGTCATCGTCGCCGCCGTCACCACCGCCACTGGCCACCTCCCCACCACTAGCAGTACCACCAACAGTAGTAGCTCGAGCTGCCTCCCCCACAATTTTGCCCTTTTCGACACTCTGCATCTCCTATTATGTTTTTCTTTTCTTTTCTTTTTTCCTTTTTCTTTTCACCTCAAATTGCTTTACAAAATATGCACAAAAATGAGTATCAAAACACTCTTACATTTACTAAATGCCAATTCATTCAAAGATAATTGGGGAAATGTAAAGCCATTTTCCCAAAGTTGAACCAAACGGGCCTCGGTCCCTTCATATATTTTAGGTATTATGAATGGATAGGTTGGCCCATTTTGTGGGCAAGGGGAAGTAGGCCCGAATCCACTAAATAAAGGTATTTTTGGGCTCTCATTTCTTGGACTCCAAATTGGAGAAGGGAGAAATGTATCTTCATTTTACAAGGAGTAAAACAAAGGACGGGGCCTACAAAGTACAAGCCAGCCCATGGGATTACAACCAAATCTAAAAACAAAGCATATGATGATAAGGGGCGAGTAAAAAAAACGGTTCAAACCCATAGATTGGACGGTGCGGTTATGCTCAAGAGTACTTTAAAAAAAAATAAAAATTCACAGACCGAACTAGATTGTTTTTTTTTTCCTGTTTAATTTCGTTTCAACTCTTTAAAAACCGAACCAAATGGCAATGACTATAGGATGTAAAATCCCTCAATTTAGAAAGTATTAATAAGATTAGTTCATTGACTCAATTCTCTATTTGGCCGAGCCGCCTCGTGTGTCCACCATCACCATCTCCAGGCTCCGTCAATGGTGGCGTCAACCTTCACTCTCAACTAAGATTAGACTGCTTAACATGTTCCCATCTAGGTAGACATGAGCCGATTTGACCAGCGATTGCCCAAATCGGTGGAGGCCCTCGATTTGGCTGAGGGCTGCCACCGATTGAAGGCCGCCCTTGCCCAGATCACTGATGAAGGCCGTGAGAATTGACGTTTGTAGAAGGATTGACGGAGAGGCACAAGTTCTGAGTGTGAAGGGATGAGTCGATTGAGGGAGTTGATGAGCAATGATTGATGGCGTTAATCCAAGATAAGCAATTACTATATTGTATTCGGGTTAGTTCGAGTTTATGACTAGAAATACAAATCGAACAATTAGAAGTATGTCGTTTTACTCACTACTTGAACCAAACATAACTCGACCTGAAAAGTGAAACTTTCGATTTTCGATTCAGGTTTGTTGACACATAATTTGTATTTTCAAGTACATATATAAAAATTAAATTCAATTAAAAATTAATTAATCAATTAATTAAAAAAAACGTGGAAGGGTTCGGGTCGGGCCGGATCCGGCTTTGGCCCGGCCCGCCCCTTTTCCTTTCTTATTCCTCCCCCTCGCGTGGGCCTGGGCCCGGCCCCATTTTCTCTCCCTCGCGCGGCCCATTGGCCCGGCCCGCGCCAGCTGGTCTCCTTTCTCTTTGTTTCTTCGCGCGCGCGAAGGGGCAGCAGGGGAGATGGGACCGGACGTTAGGGGGAGCAGCAGAGGATCGTGAGGGAGGTAGGCGGCTCGACGCAATCGGTGGGTCAGAGAGCAGTCCCGTCGGCCAGCTTTTGCGGCAGAGGTCCCTTCATGCGCAACGGGCAGAGGAGAGGGGAGAGGAGGACAGAACAGAGAGCGAGGGAGGAAGGAAGGGGAGAAGGAGAGAAGAAGAGGAAATCGTGCCACCCGACCATCGCCGAGGTGTCTCCGAGCCACCACCACCACTAGTGAACCATCCCGACCGACGCCGGCCGCTGCAACCTGTCCGAAACCACGTAGGCATAACGCCAAACACCTGGTGTGCCTAGTCTAGTACCGAGCCGGCCGGAGCTCCCCCGACCGTTTCGAGCAAGCTCCGGCCACCACCCATCCCCCTGTTGCATTCCCCGTTGTCTTGGCTTGCTTCGTTAAACCCTAGACTCGAGGGCCGAGCTCGAAGCTTCTGTTTCCCATGTCGCCCGCCACCCGTTCGATGAAATGCCCAACTGGAATTCGCCCCCTGTTTTCGTTGTTTAGTGCCCTGGCCGCATCCATCTCTCCCCCTCTCCCTTCTACGTGTCCATTTATCAGGGAACTTAATTAGGTAATCGAAATAGGATTTTTTCTCTCTCTCTCTCTCTCTTTTTTATGCACTCTTTCGATTCCCTTCCATTGTTTGGACGGATAGGATGGTCCATTTCGTGGGCGAGGGGAAATAGGCTCGAATCCACTAAATGAAGGTCTTTTTGGGCTCATTTTTTGGACTATAAATTGGAGAAGGGAGACATGTATAAAAAGGACAGGGCCTACAAATCGGCCCGTTGGTTTACAACCAAATCGGAAAAACAAGTCTACGATAACTAGTGGTAAGCAAAAAGCATGGTTCGAACAGTCAGACCAAACCAAACAGTTTTTGGCGGTATGGTCAGTTTAAGAGTAATTTATACTATAAAAAGTATCGATGAGATTAGTGTGTTCAATTGATTCAATTATCTATTTATCTTAATGGAGTAGGTTGGCTCATGGGTCCGCCATCTACCTTCATCCTAAATTGAGATTGGACTATTCAACCTATCTACATCTAGGCAGACATGAGCCAATTTGGTTAGCGATTGTGCAAACCGATGGAGGCCCTCGGTCAAGGGCCACCACCAATGAAGGCCGCTCTTGCCCAAATTAACGATGACGGTTGCGGGAATTGACATCTATAGAGAGGGTGTGATGGAGAGGGACGAGTACGTGTGTGGAGGGACAAGCCGATCAAGGGAAGTGTGATGGATGGTGTTAGCGATGGTGAGGAGCTGATGGCCAATATAATTGTTGGCATCATCCCAAAACAAGCAATTACTTTAGGTGAGGTGGATGGCATTGGTATTGTGTTCAGATCGTTTCAGATTTTTGACCTGAAATAGAATTGAACATATAGAAGCTTGTCATTTTACTTATTACCCGAACCAAATGAAAACCTGACTTGAAAAGTGAAACTTAAATTCTCGCTTCTTGTCAATTCAGTTTGGTTTAGATTTTGACAGTCCTAGTTGATAGCTTTAAGCCACGATATTTGTTAACAAAATCCATCAAATAATTAAAGTTGAATGGACCACATAAATCGGCAGGTACGTACAACTAATTTAGATCCACTGGTGCACGGTCCTGATGTTGGTAGGGGTGAGCATGGTCCGGGTTGGTCCGGGCCACCCCCTAACCCTATGACCAACCCGTACAGTGTCGGTCCTCAATTTTTAGGACCGAGGACCGACCCTATTGAGCCTGGGACCAAGGACCGGACCTACCCAATGGGTTCATTCTGGTTTCAAGGTCAACCCGGGACTGATCGATAATTTTTTTTGTCTTATTTTCTATACTTCCTAAAAAAGCAAACCTACAAATTTAAATTACACATCCATTGACAATGCAGCATTGTGCAACTAAATTATAAATACCAATACATATTTAGCAAATTTAAGATGACAAAATAGAAATTTCGTACTTGCTAATCGCTCATCGAGATATGGGATAAGATGGAAAGTTCTTGTAATCATCTATCTTTAATATTCATAATACCATATGCAAAAGCGTTTTTCTGCATTTGATCATGTAGAGTCCACTCAACCAAAAAATGAGCTTCAAACTACTTGACTAGCAAATCACCGTAGCAACTGCAATACTACTCTAGTCTTCAAAAACTTCTACCATTTGACACAAATTGAAAAGCAAAGTGCAGCTGAAATTCATTAGTAGAATACAATTAAACTATAAAAAGTTCAAAATACTTAATATAAATCATGAATATATAACTTCACATCTTGTTAATTCACTTAAACTTCTAAACACCTGAAAACAAAACAAACAACACATAATTAATACTCAACAAAAGTTTTAAATTGAAATTACTATTAGTGTTATTGATAGAACATTTCAATATAATATAATATAACAGACATTTTACTTAGGTTTGAATATATAAAAGAATTATACATAATATAATATAATATATAGGGTTGGTCCAGGGTTGGACCGACTCAAAACTCTTAGGACCGAGGACCAACCCGCACAGTGTTGGTCCTAGAATTTAAGGACCAAGGACCGACCCAGTCCTCTTGGGAACCGGACCAGGACCGGCAGGGTTAGGCCGGTCGGGGTTGGTCTAGGGTCAACCCTAGACCGTTGCTCACCCCTAGATGTTGGTGGTTCTCTTGCGTGCAACTTCGGTCCATAATCTCGACTACACATGAAGAAAATCTAAATAAAGATTTCAAATTTGAATTTTTATCCGAAAGTTTATATATATATATATATATATATATATATATATATATATATATATGTATATATGATGTTCTTTTTAAGATATATCACAGCGACATGATATAACAAAATCTACAAACATATAATTTAAAATAGTCGAGATAACTATTGATTAGCATAAAAACTGTCTTTATCTAGATAAGAAATATGCAAAACAGAAAATTGTGTAATTTTTGTATGTTTCTATGTGTTTTAGTAAACCAAAATAAAGATACATGAGTTTATTTATAAGCTTTATTACATGACTATTTCAGGTAACAAGATAATCAATTACGATCCGTCAATGTTGTATACATTTAAAGGATATATCTTCTAGATATATGCACAATCACAAATGATGTGAAAAATCAAGGAAAATATCCTAATTATCTCTATCATCTCTCTTAAACTAATTTACTTCTTTCTCTAGGCACAGTTATTATTTCTTTTTCCCTATACGCTTACGTAAGTGCTCTCTTCCACTGGTTAAATCATATCCTTGACAACATGGATAATCCATCTAAAAAATAGTTCAAACAAGAACCAGACAAAACATCAACTGATGATTAAAATGCGGTGCAAATGAATTTTGGGGAATAAATTATATTGTAGCTACAATTACACGAAGTACAATTCATTTCATCTGAAAAAAAAGGGGGACCGTGACTTTCGTTGTTTTTGGGGTCCTACATTGGATAATAATTTGCACAGTGATTAGCGAAATATTCCTGTTATTGTATTTCACCATCTTCTAAAATTTAGTCCCGAAAGAGAAACATTCTATACAAAGTAACTTACATTGTAATCAAAATTTGCGCCTGATAATGTCACATTATATGATCAAATATATACTTGATGATTCCTATAAAGAACGCCGATGGCCTGGGAGATGGATGGGATTTGGCTCCCTTACCTTCCAAGTAGACTCTGGAAGTCAAACTGACTTCAAGGGTACACTTCTATTATAATTTTTTGGGTGCCATTATATTCCCTCTTCCCAATGGCCCCCTGGCAAATTCGACTAAATTGAACGCTGAGACCTGCCAATCATAGAGCATGTTTGTCAATAGCCTTTCCTGACGTGCCGACCGCATCTTCATCGGACGTACCCACTCAGTTATCTTCATGTTTTTCAAACATGAACGATGTCACGTGCCTTGGATTCGAGCCACAAGACCACGAGTTCATAGAGCACGTCTCTCCCTTTCTTCGTCTGACGTTCCAGCCGCGTCTTCAGAGGACGTCGCCACAGCATTACCTTCATCTTTTTCGAACATGAACGCTGCCATTCGAAACTGGTAGCATATCCGACAATCTGCAAAGATGGTAGAGAACCAACTTCTGGGGGCAACTTCCGAAGGGATCTACACCCCTTTATGTTCAAAGTTTTCAGGTGTTCAAGCTCACCAGTCAATTGTGATCAACCTGATACACCAATCAAGTCTTAAGATCTCCAAAGACAAGAAGTTGGAGAAGTCAGGCGTCCTCGTCAAAAATACGCAACCCGTTAAATACAAAACTTTTAGTTTCTTTGACATCTGCTGGAACAGAAATTGAATTAAAATGAATGAAACACATCAATCATCCTTGGGATACATATCTGGATGGAAAGTCAACCTAATTACCCTCATTTTTATAGTTCAGTATAATCTTGCGGTAACGGCACATGGCACAATTTGATGAAGAAGAAAATGGCAAAAGATTGAATCAGATCACGGGAGCAATTGCCGACAAGTTTGTTGAAGAAGCAAAAGTTAGAAATGGGATAATCGGAGAATTTTTTTTTCAAAAAATGGGTTTGCTCAGTCTAGATGACTTGGAAGTCATATGGTAAGACATATGATTTAATCAAAATAATGTGATTCTATAGCTTCCTCTTCTTTTTCTAATGCATCTAGTTGGTTGTTATCAATGCTAGAATTTACTCTAGCGAAATATTTTCTGTTCCTAGTAATATATTCACTGCATGAATGGATGGTGAAGATACAAAGAAAGAAGAGGTGGATTCTCTACCCATACAATGCTCTTCTTGGTCTCTTGATATGATGCATGGAGAAATGCGTACTTGGAATTGACTCCATTCACCCCAGTCATCTTTGATATTGCTATATGAAAGGTCGAGCATGACCGACCAAACTAGCAAAATGAAGATTCTCCGCATAAAATTTATTATGCGTCACCTCCCAGGAAAGCCAATATAACTTTGAAACAACATTCTTGAAGTTGCCCAAAAAATCAATGCCTCTAGCTCGAAGGAACCTTAGATTTGGCAGAGCAGCTAATTCTTTGAGTACAATGTTGTGGTTGCAGCCATCGACAGCTGATTTTTCAGGTACAAGGTTGAATTGGCAGCCATCGGAGGTCAGGCTTAGTGCTTTTACATCTTCATTTCTCTGCCGATAGAGACTCAACATTAATTCGAGTGCAGAGCACTTAACACTCTTACAGAGCTATATAGAAAGGAAGCATGTGGACACTGGTAAACAATTTCCACAACAGGAAACATACCATGGTGCCCTCCTTTTCGGACAAGTCGACTTACACATTTTCAATCACCACCATTAATAAAAATTTTCAGCTTCCAATTGAAACAGCGCGTTGTTGTTTTAGAATTTTCTTTATGCTATTTTCTATTCTACAAAATCTAGAAAACGAAGTTAACTACTAGGCAATCTGTCTAGTCTCTCTCCACCAATTTATGAGACCTTTTGACCCAAACGTTTGAGAGAGAGCTATCTCACTCATAAGACAAATGGACAGTTGAACTAAACTATTTATAAAGCAAAAGGAACATATTCAACAAATTTCTCCTTCAAAAAAAGAAATTTATGTGACATACTCTTCCATTTTACCTCTTCTTTAGTAGATTTACAGCATCCTCATGAATCCACACCCTATGATATTTGCAAGGATATTCTTCAAGGATGATTTGCCTTCCCAGATCTTGAACTTGGTCATGCATCGAAAACCCATTATCAACAATTTTTATCAAGGACCGTAGGTGGAGGGCGTTAATTGCACTGTGGGGATGGTAATTGCAATCATTCCACATGATAACTGGATATGTTTGGTTCTCATAGGTGAAAAAGCAAGCAATATCCAGAAATACTTCTTTTTGCTTAATCTCTAGTCCTTCATAACTTATCATTAATGAGTCTCCGACATCCTTAAAAGGACCATCATCTAATTGCTTCAACGTATCTTCCCATAGCTTTCAATTATCACAATGTTGCTCTAGGGCAGAGCCTTGGCAGTAAAGATGTGAACCTATGACCTCAATAGCCAAAGGAAGCATACCCACTTTACAAACAATCTCCTTTGCAAGATGATCATATCCTTCTAGTGGAGAGTCTCTTTTGAATGCATTCTTACAAAACAACTCAAGTGCTCGACCAAATTCCATCGCATGAACTTCATGAGCCAAAATTCCTTTAGGTTGATTTAGGACCTCTTCATTGGATGATTCCACTTGAGTCTTCAAGATCTCTAAATTTCTAGCAGTGAAGATGATCCTACTGCCAGAACCAAACCAATCCGATTTTCCAGCCAGCTTTTTTAATTGTTCTTGCTTGTCTAGATCATCTAGAACAACGAGGACTTTGTTAGTACGACATACTCTCTTGATCCTATGCATCCCATCTCCAATGTCTTTGATGTGATCAACAATCCCTAAGACCCCCTAAACTTGCTAATAACTCTTTATGCAACTTTATAAGACCATGCTGCAATGATTCTCGAATGTTGTTGAGGAAACAAACACCGTCAAAGTGAGAAGATACTTTGTTGAACACAACCTTTGCAAGTACTGTTTTACCAATGCCACCTATTCCATGAATTCCAAGGTAACGTACATCATCAGAGTCAACTTCCAACTTTTCTAGTATGTATTTTATCTGACTATGATCTTCAACCAAATATTCAGGTAGATCCACGTTTATGGCATTAAGCTTACGCAATACCTCTCCAACAACCAACTCAATTAGTTCTCCATGGCTGCAGCAAAGCAGGAAATTTTTGTTTTTGTCAATGACATGAAAGAAAAGGGTACAAATTTCTTCCAGATATGACGATCTCTAGGTGTCTAGGGACCGTATGGTTAAATAACTCAACCATTTCAGTTACTATGACAGAAATCAAGCGTTATAATCAGTTAATGCGAGCAATGATATTTCATGGAATGTCAATTAACTTGACTTATTTGAGATCAGTATGGTAATGCAAGAGCCGATGCATGTGAAGGAGATAATCTTGATTGAATGGACAGAGTAAGATTCACAAAACTTGGTAAGGTAATTTTTTATCTCATAATGCTTGGATCGACTAACAAACATGCAGTGACATAAATTCCAAAGTCCGTGTATTATTGAGCTAAATTTGTAGGAGTGTGTTCATATAAGAGTTGGATCTGAGACAAGACCAAAATAAATTCGTGTATCAAGCAAAATCGAAAGGAGAACAGTAGATTCATGATAGGTGAAATTGTTTCATTCTTTTTTAAAGCTTTGTTTGTTTCATGGAAAAAAAATGATATGGAAATATTTTCCTAAAAATGATTTGCTTGTATCACTTACAAAAATTAATGAACAAAATTTCTTTTTATTTTCCATGCATATATTTATAATAAATTATTGTTGCTAATGAAAATATTTTCATTGATTAGTTATTCAGGTGATACAATCAATCAAGGGAAAACGTTTTATAATCATTCATTTTCTACGAAACAAAAGGAACCTAAGTAAATGAGTTTTATTTTTGGTGAAAAACAATTGAACAGATTTTATTTGGTGAGTTCTCCCTAGACCCATCAGACGGGGTAATCGGACCGGATTCTGGTATAGTTTATTCAAGATCATCTGAATTTGTTCATAAATTGGATCAAAGCGGATCCTTTTTTCGCCCTATTATTTCCTTTTCCTCGAGTGAGTCCTTACTGCTGAGTATGCATTTCTTCTCTCATCGCCATTTCTTTTTCCTTGATTGTTTTGCCGGATCCTATATCATTTCTGTCGGCTCTAGCTGTCATGACTTCTAATGCAAATTTCAAATGAAAAAAAATGTCTTTAATTCTTGAATTCTGGGGTTAGAATGTTTCCTCAAATGAGGAGTGCAACTAGTGCGCTTATTAATGATAACCGAAAGGTTGAGGAAATTTACCCTTTCCCTTTAAGTTCCCATCCCTTTAGATGTGCAACCTTTACAAGACCATCCTCCCACTGCTTCAATGCATCAGAGCCGAACTTCTTCTTGTGCTTAGATATGGCCTTCTTGTACAATTTGGTTTTGAGCTTAACGTCGTCAGGGTCCACGTAAAAGAAGATGGGGAGTATCTCTTTCTTCCCCTCTGACTTTGAGATGCCTTCTACCATGTGCGCAACCTCACGGAGACACCACAAACTGGTAGCGTAACCCTTAGAGAAGATAGGAATGTAGATTTGAGACTTATTGAGCGCTTTCAAAAGCTCTCCACCGATTTCTTCACGGACTCGGAGTTCTTCGTTGTCTCGGAAGACATGGACTCCAGCGAGTCTCAATCTATGATAAAGGCAATCAGTGAAGTTGTAACGTGTGTCCGGTCCCCTGAAACTTAACAACGCCTCGTACTCACATCCTGGTGGCACATCTTCCACGCTCAGCACTGCCTCCGGGCTCCTCTGGCTTTTCTTCGTTCTCGTCAGTTGTCTGAGGACGCTGCCAATAATGATGAACTTCACTTTAAGCCTTTAAGGAGACTTCGAAAGAAGAACCCTTGAAACAAGCGTTGGAAAATAAGTCGAACAGAGGGCACTTACAGAACGCACAGCATCGAGGCCAAGATGATGGCGATTAAAGCAACGGCTGCAATCAGTCCCATTTGCGGCCGATCCTTCTCAGAGCGGCAGTCACCAACAAATCCCTAAAGGACCGGCATTAGAAACCCCAATCCCGTGCGATCACCCAGATCTCGGTGGTGTCCAATTTGCGCTACATCCTCCACTGCGTTGACCAACGTTTGAACCAAAGCGTGTAAATGGCGCTCAGTGCGACAGGATGTAGGGAAAGAAGATCGACTACTGCTTCTCAAGGACACGCAATTTTGGGCTCGGATCGCTCTCAATATGAAGAAAATACCAAGAACACGGAGAGGATGAAGGTGAATTTCCGCGACAGAGAGGATAGACAATAAATGGTGCGTTTAGAAAAGTTTTTGAGAAAAGCCTTCAAAGAAATGCAAAGGCCATTAGTCTAAAGAGTTTTGATGAAATGCAAAAATTGTTTGGTAAACTACAATTGAAAAGTGCCTTGAGAATTAACTTTGGGGAAATGCCATTTGGTAAACATATATTTGGGAAGTCCTTAGCGACCAATTTGAGCTGTTTAATTTTTATTTTTTTAAAATCGAAAATAAAAATAATGAATTTTTTTTATTTTATTTTTTACCATCGGCCGTGGTGGCTTCGTTGGGTAGGCCTCTGTGATCCTTTGCGAGAGAGGTGAGAGGTTCGAAGTCCTTGCAACGCAAGGGGGCTGGTGGGAGTTGCTTGGTGACTTAAGCGTGACGTCGGGAGTGGTGGGTCCTCCGCTAGCGTCGCTTCAGGGTTTACCCGCCGGCTGCCGGTTGTACGGGGTTCCCTAGGTATAAAAAAATAAAATAAAATAATGATTTTTTTTTTTATAAATATTTTCACACTAAGATGTAATGTAAAAGAGATATATTAACAAATTCATAAGTTGAAAAGTACATTAAAGTGGACTTTTTCTCAATTGAAAAAAAATTATTTCATTATAACAAACCTGATTATATATGCACTAAAGAAAGAAATAGGCTTTTATTGAAAATTACAAGCATCCTTAAATATTTACTTAACTCATTGCTATTTAATCATGTAAACGTGTCATGTCAGAAAATAACTTATCAGTTGAAGTGCTGGCCCCCTCATTTGTATTATCAAGGTCAACTGAATATCTATAATTGGGATTCAAATCAGCTCTTGCAAAATGTCTATCATTGATTGCATTTCATTGTATATAGTTATGCAAATTCATTGTTGTTACAACAATTTTTACTTGCTTTTCAAATGGAAAACTTGGTATATGCTTTAGAATCTTTCACTTCTTCTTCAACACACCAAAAACTCGCTCAATTTCTGACCGTAGTGAGGAATGAGCACGATTGAATACCTCTCGATAGCTTGTAGGGACAAAATCTTGTTGAAATTTTGGCAAATGATATTTAACTTCTTTGTACGGTCCCAAATAACCCATCGGATTTAGATATCAGCATCTACTAATTAATATTTACATGCACAAATATAATATAAATTTAATTAGGATAGACCACATTAATACATATTAATTTACAAAAATCATTAATTAACAAACTTGGAAAAAGATGAGGAAATTGTACATCACGTCTCCCTAAAGCTTCATAGAAAATACAAGTATCATGGGCTTGTCCCTTTCAACCAGCTCAAACATAAGTGAATTACATATTAAAATTACACACTGCTAAGATATTTTGAGTCAGTGTACCTTTTCGACCAATAAAACGAATATGATCTTTTGTAGGTATCGCCGCTAAAATATGAGTGCTATCAATAACTCCAATACATTCCTAAAACAAAAACGCAAATATTATTGTATAATCAAAATTTGCTTTTAGTTATTTCTTCCTATTGTATAATCAAAATATACCTTAAAATATGGATAAAATTTACGATTATTTTTTATCTTCTTTGAAACATCCCTAAATTGCCAATTAGTTGGTTGGATCAATTTTTTTCTCATTTCACATGCTTTATCTAATACTAAGCTAAAGTACCTGCTTATGGTTTCTCCAGAGCGTTGAAAACGCTTTTGTCTTAATCTATTACCTATAACATGTCCTAAAATATGAAGAAATATTCCAAGCATTTTTGTAACAACAATATTTCTAGTTCCTTCAAGACCATAACGTGTTATTAAATCATGCATTAAATTATTAAATACAATCTTATCCATTCTAAACATTTGATAACACCTAATCGGATTAGTATCTTCGTCCATCAATTCTCATAACCATGCATTTCCTGTATATGATGATGTCTTACAAGGATTTTTGTGACTGTATATTGCTTGATAAGCGATTGTGGCTTGAGTGAAGGACCATGGTGATGGGGTCCTGTGCTAGTCTTCCCCGATGTATAGGGGCCTGATCCTTTGGGTGCCATCTGGGCACAGGGGGTCTGTGGTGGAGTCCTTGGTTACAAAAAAAAAAAATTAGAAATATGTCGTTTTACTCACTACTTGAACCAAATAAAACTAGGCCTAAAAAGTGAAACTTTTGATTTTTGATTCAGGTTAGTTCAGTTTGGTTCACATTTTGGTGATATTTTTTGACATCCCTAATCTTGAATACTCAATAACAAAATCCGTCTTAATTTAAACTGAATGGATTACCCAACTCACGTAGGTAGTCCTCGCGGCCAACTTCTTTGGGCATGTCTTGTTTCATAATAGAATAATAATTTAAACTGAATGGATTACCCAACTTTTGATTTTTGTGTTTCTCTTTTCCTTTTGTTTTTAGATTACACAATATTTGTTCCTCTTCGGAGCATTGAATTTTGCCCAAATATTCATGTCAGATTTCGTATAAGGATGGATGACCAAAACTAGCCCAAAAAACCTTTGTATGAGTATAACAAAGTCTTGGTTGAAATAATTAATTTTAATCAGCCATCATAATAATAAAAATTATCAAATCAATTCTAAATTTATCGTACAAATATCGATTTAATCTTAAATTTTTCAATTGTGCTCTTAAGATCTTTGTCCAAAGTTTCAACGGTAGTCCTTCTGACTAATTTTTAAAGCATGTGGCACACCACCATGTCAACGATTTTTGACAACTATTGACTAGAATAACTATATTGAAAATTTGTACAAAGGTTTTGAATTACATTGACAAAATTGAAAAGTTTAAGATCGAAGTGGCATCTGTACAATTAATTTAGGATTGATTGTGTGATTTTCCCATATTATAACTTGTGCTAACAACAGACAATAATGATAAAGATCCATTTCTTCATCTTGCGCTATTTTTAACAAAATCCTCTATTTTCAACTTAAATTCATGAAATTTCTTTTTATTCTTGAGTCTACACACGACACAGAAGTCGACATAGTAATTTGAGTTCACCTTCAAGCAATGGTAGACTGAGTCTTAAGTGTATAGGTGATAGTAAATGAAATTTTAACAATATATTTTTGAATCGAATAATATGAATCTCTCATTGCCTCAGCATGAAATTCACCTCAAAAAGAAATTGTCGGATCAACCAGATTAGCATCCCTTCTCACTTCATTTTGTCTATTGGAATTCGATTGGTCTTATATTTAATGTCACTCCATCCATAATTTTTTTACTGGACTTTCCAACCAGAAGGATTTTTAACCCATCGCTCAATTTGTTTTCACTTTTTGCTCTTTTTTCTTTATTATCACAACTCTTGTAATTTGAGTTCTAATGTGAAACGCTTATTCAAAAGGAATAAATATCATGTGACGTACAAAATCATTTTTTAAATGATTTATTAAAGTTTAAATGATATGTTTAAGTTTTGATGAGAATGACAAAAAACTTCTTGCCCCAAACAACTTTTCACCATATTTATTTCAGAAGTTTTTACGCTTCAGATCTAAAACATTCAGTACACAAAAAAAAAAAAATCATTCAAGTTTAGTCGATTTCTCTTCATTCGTCAGTACTGGAAATATTCCTGTTGTATATATATATATATAATATTTTTCCAGGCGTCCAACCTTGCCAGTACGCTCCTTTTCATTTAGCAATTTGCGCAGTGATTGTCGAAATATTCCTATTGCATATTTCCCCATCTTCTAGAATTTAGCCCCGAAAGACTAACATTATATACAAAGTAACTTACAGTAAAATCAAAATTTGCGTCTGAAAATGTCTCATTATACGATCAAATATATAGATGATAATTCCCATAAAGAGCACCATTGGCCTGGGAGATGGATGGAATCTGGCTCACCGACCTATCGATAGACTTTGGAAGTCAAACTGATTTCAAGGGTACACTTCTGTTACGATATCTAGCCGAAAATTCAGGTTGTCAAGTCTCTCCAGAAGCGCCTTTGTTTCCCCACACCAATGCAAACATAATCGGGAAAGGTTCGCCCACACTCCAGCTACAAGAGGCTTTGGAAGTATCTCCGGGTGCCATTCTATTTCCTCTTCCAAACGCAGCTACTGGAGACGTTCCTTAAGGTGCGTTTATCTCTTGAAAAACATTTTCCGGAGAAACATTTTCCTCGTACTCTGGTGTTTAGTTTACTTAGGAAAATGAATCAATGGAAACTGTTTTGTTGATTGGTCTTGTACTTCTTTCAAACCTATCAAACTTGCGTCCATCTGCATCCTTTCCAAGTATGGATTACAATCTGCGTCCAAGAAGCTAGAGAAGCAACTTCTGACGCCCCAAGATTTCTACACCCCTTTATACTCAAAGTTTTCAGGTGTTCAAGCTTACCAACGGAGATTGTGGTCAACCTGATACACCAATCAAGTCTTAAGATCTCCAAAGACAAGAAGTTAGACAAATCAGGCGTCCTCGTCAAACATGTGCAACACGATAGATCCAAAACTTTCAGTTTCTTTGTCATCTGCTGAAAAAGAAATTGAATTAAAATGAATGAAACACATCAATCATCCTTGGGATACATATCCGAATGGAAAGTCAATCTAATTACCCTCATTTTTTTAGTTCAGTAAAATCTTGCGGCAATTGCACATGGCACAATTTGAATGGTAAAAGATTGAATCAGATCACAGAGTGCAATTGCCGACAAACTTGTCGAATAAGACAAAGTTGAGGAAACAGAAGTTAGAAATGGGATAATCAAAGAAGAAATTTTATCCAAAATGGGTTTACTCAGTCTAGATGACTTGGAAGTCATCCGATAAGACGTACGATCTAATAAAAAATAATGTGATTCTATAGCTTCCTCTTCTTTTTCTAATGCATCTAGTCGGTTGTTATCGATGCGAGATGTTACTTCAGCGAAATAATTTCTGTTCCCAGTAATATTTACAGTGCATGAATGATTGGTGACGATAGAAAGAAAGAAAACTTGGATTCTCTACCCATACAATGCTCTTCTTGGTCTCTTAGTATGATGAATAGAGAAAGGCATACCTGGAAATGGCTCCATCCACCCCAGTCATCTTTGATATTGCTCCTTGAAAGGTCTAGCACGACTAAGCCAGCAAAATGAAAATTCTCCGCATAAAATTCATTATGTGTCACTTCCCAAGAAAGCCAACATAGCTTTGAAACAACATTTTTGAAGTTGCCAGAAAAATCAATGCCTTTAACTCGAAGGAACGTTAGATTTGGCAAAGCAGCTAATTCGTCAGGTACCATTTTGTGGCTGCAACCACCGGAAGTCAGGCTTGGTGCTTTTACATCTACATTTTCCTGCCATCGGAAGTCAGGCTTAGCAGCTAATTCTTCAGGTACCATGTTGTGGCTGTAACCATCGGAAGTCAGGCTTAGTGCTTTTACATGTACATTTTTCTGCCAACAGAGACTCAAGATTAATCAAGTGCAGAACACTTAAAATTCTTACAGAGCTATGTAGAAAGGAAGCATATGGACACTGATAAACAATTTCTACAACAGGAAACATATCATGGCACACTACTTTTCCGGACAAGTAGACTTACATATTTTCGATCACCACCGTTAAAGAAAATTTTCAGCTTCCAATTGAAATGGCGTGTTGTCATTTCAGAATTTTCTTTATATTATTCTCTATTCTACAGAATTTAGAAAATGAAACTAACTACTACGCAATCTGTCTAGTCTCTCTCCTTCAATTTACAAGACCTTTTGACCTGAACGTTTGAGAGAAAGCTATCTCACTCGCAAGACAAATGGACAGTTGAACAAAGCTAACTAAAAAAGAACAAATTCAACAAATTTCTCCCTCAAAAAGGAAATTATGCGACACACTCTTCCATTTTACCTCTTTGCTCTCCAGAAGTTTTACAGCATCCTTATAGCTCCACACCCTACTAATTTTGCGAGAATTTTCTTCGTGGATGATGCGCCTTCCTAGATCTCGAACTTGGTCATGCATCCAAAATTTATTATCATGTCCAATTTTTATCAAGGACCGTTGGCAGAGGACAGCAATTGCACTGTGAGGATGGTAATTATAGTCATCCCACATGATAATTGGATATGTTTGGTCCTCATTGGTGAAAAAGCAAGCAATATCCAAAAATACTTCTTTTTGCTTATTCTCTAGTCCTTCATAACTTATCATTAATGCATTGCGGACACCCTTAAAAGGACCGTCATCTAACTGCCTCAACACATCTTCCCATAGCTCTCGTTTATCAAAATGTTGTTTATCAAATTGTTGCTCCAGGGCAAAGCCATGGCAAAAAAGAAATGAACCTATGACCTCAACTGCCAAAGGAAGCATAGCCACTCTGCGAACAATTTTCTCTGCAAGATGATCATATCCTTCTAGGGGAGAGTCTCTTCTGAATGCGTGCTTACAAAACAACTTGAGTACTTGACCAAATTCCATTTCATGAACTTCATAAGACAAAATTCCTTTGGGTTGATTTAGGACCTCTTCACTAGATGATTCCACTTGAGTCGCCAAGAGCCCTAATTCTCTAGTGGTGAAGAGGATCCTACTGCCTGAACCAAACCAATCTAATTTTCCAGCTAGTTTTTCGAGTTGCTCTTGATCGTCTAGATCATCTAGAACAATGAGGACTTTTTTAGTATGGCATACTCTCTTGATCTGATTCATCCCATCTCCAATGTCTTTGATATGATCAGCATTCTCAAGACCCACAAAACTTGCTAATAACTTTTTTTGCACGCTTATAAGACCATGTTGCGACAATTCTCGGACATTGTTGAGGAAACAAACACCATCAAAGTGAGAAGATACTTTGTTGAACACAACCTTTGCAAGTACTGTTTTACCAATGCCACATGTTCCGTGAATACCAAGGAAACGTACACCATCAGTGTCAACATCCAACTTCTCTATTAAGGCTTTTATCTGATGATGATCTTCAACCAAATATGCAGGCACATCCACGTTTCTGGCATTAAGCTTACATGATACCTCCCCGACAACCAATTCAATTAGTTCTCCATGGCTGCAGCAAAGCAGGAAATTTTTGTTTTCATCAATGACATGAAAGAAAAGGGTACAAATTCCAGATATGACGATCTCTAGGTGTCTAGGGACCATATGGTTAAATCATTTCGGTTACTATGACAGAAGTTATGTGTTATAATCAGTTGATGCGTTCGTTGATATTTCATGGAATGTCAATTAATTTGATGTATTTGAGATGAGTAAGATAACGCAAGAGTTGATGCGTGTGAAGGAGATATTCTTGATGGAATGGACAGAGTAAGATTCACAAAACTTGGTGAGGTAATTTTTTATTTAATAATGCTTGGATCAACTAACTAACATGCAGTGACATACATTCCAAAGTTTGTGTATTATTGAGCTGAATATATAGGATTGCGTTCATATAATAGTTGAATCCGAGATAAAAACTAAATAAATTTGGGGTCTCAAGCAAAATTGAAAGGAGCACGACAGATAAATGATAGGTGAAACTGTTTCATTGTTTTCTAAGTGAACAAGTTTTATTTTTGGTGAAAAACAACTGAACAGATTTTATTTGGTGAGTTCTCCCTAGACCTATTGGACAGGTAATCGGACTGGATTCAGGTGTGGTTCATTCAAGTAAGAGTCATCTGAATTTGTTCATAAATTGGATCAAAGCAGATCCTTCTTTTGCCCTATTCTTTCCTTTTCCTCCAGTGAGTCCTCACTGCTGAGTGTACATTTCTTCTGTCATCGGTCCTTTTTTTTACCTCTCTCTCTCTCTGTGGTTGGTTTGCCTGATCCGATATCATTTCCGTTGGCTCTAGCTGCCATAACTTCTAATGCAAAAAATGTCTTCAATTCTAGAATTTTGGGATGACAAGGTTTCTTCAAACGAGTAGTGTAACTATTGCGCTTATTAATGATAAATAAAAGGTTGAGGAAATTTACCCTTTTCCTTTAAGTTCCCACCCCTTTAGATGTGCAATCTTTACAAGAGCATCCTCCCACTGCTTCAACGCATCAGAGCTAAACTTCTTCTTGTGCTTGGGTATGGCTTTTTTGTACAACTTGGTTTTGAGCTTAACATCATTAGGGCACACGTCAAAGAAGATGGGGAGTATCTCTTTCTTCCCATCTGACTTTGAGGTGCATTCTACCATGTGCACAACCTCACGAAGACACCATGAACTGGCGGCGTAATTCTTGGAGAAAATTGGAATGTAGATTCATGACTTGTCAAGCGCTTTCAAAAGCTCTCCATTGATTTCTTTGCCAACTCGGAGTTCTTCGTCATCTAGGAAGACATGGATGCCATTGCGTCGCAAGCTACGGTAAAGGCAATCGGTGAAGTTTCTACGTGTGTCTGGTCCCCTAAAACTCAAAAACACGTCGTACTCATATCGAGGCTCGGCCTCGCCTTGGCTGGGCGAGCTTGACACATCTTCCACGCTCCGGATTGCCTCTGAGCTCTTGCAGCTTCTCTTTGTTCTCGACGGTCGTCTTAGGACCCTGCCACTTATCCTGAACCCGAGTTTAAGCCTTTAAGGAGACTTCAAAACAGGAATCCATCAAACAGGCGTTAGAAAATAAGCCGAATACAGATCACTTACCATCTGCACAACATCAAGGCCAAGATGATGGCGATTAAAGCAAAGGCTGCAATCACTCCCACCCGCGGCCGACCCTGCTCAGAGCTGTCATCACAAATAAATCCTGAAAGGACCAGCGTTTGAACCCCTAACGCCGTGCGATTACGCAGATCTTGGTGGTGTCCAATTTGCAGCAGATCCTCTACTGCGCTCACCAACATTTGAACGAAAGTGTGTAAAAAGAGATAATTGCAACAGGATCTAGTGAAAGAAGATCAACTAATGCTTCTCAAGGACAGGCGATTTTTGGCTTTGCGATTGGTCACAATATGGAGAAAATACCAAGATCGCAGAGAGGATGAAGGTGAATTTCCGTGAGAGAGAGGTTAGACAGTAAAGTATGCAAACCACTAAAGTGAAAAAGTTCCACAGACCACCCTGCTGCTGGTCGAAGCATCAGGGTTGAAAAGCACAACTCAAATTTATTTTTGTGGTAGGAAATATCATGGAAACAAAACAGAATTTTTGACGAAAATTTCATAAACTTGCTATCATCGCTGAGCGCAAGCACCAAAATATCACCCAGCTGGGATTGACAATGGTATTCGAATGTTAAGAATTGTTCGCTATATTGTTTCGCAAAAACGAGAATCTTATCAGACCCCAAAATCACGGTGGAAGAAAATATGGCAATCCCACACCTACCCCAAAAGAATTTTTTTTTTATATGGAGCGCTTGCCAAGATGCCCTCGCTCCCAAGGATAAACTTTTGAGAAGGCAAATCTTACCTCATCACCTTTGCAGTCTCTGTAATCGAAGCCCCGAAACGGTAGAACCCGCTCCCCTTCTTTGTCCGTGGACGAGGAAGATCTGGAAAGATACAACTCTGAACATCAATATCTCCGCTGAGGGTTCTTCGCGATTCGAAATTTGGTTAGCTGAATTTGAACATACCTCAGTCACCTTTGAGCTTCTCGCGGTTTGTTCTTCGGCAAATTTGGAAAGCTCGAAACCACTCTGTCCTTGGAGCGCAAAAACCGACCCAGCACAGGTAGTCGATGAAGCATCTCGATCGGTGGCTCCCTGGGAAGAAGGAAACCAAAGTTAAACCAAAGTTGCAGCAGGCTTCCGCCTCCATCAATGGCGGCCACCAGAGCCGGGGGGAATTGAGAATTAACATTCATGGAGCTTACCTGGCTGGAACGAACGGAGGTGCGGTGTCGAGTGTTCGCCGCGACAGCTCTGGGAAGCTGATCTGACGGTTTCGCGCGGTCGATCAAGGCGTCCTCAGCAGCTCAGGCGGAGGTGCAACCCATAGTGGAAACCCTCATGAACTTCTCCACGGGAACCGAAGCGTCACCTTTTTTTTTTTGTGGTCGAACCGAAGCGTCACTTGAAGTGGGAGAATAAAGATTAAATTAAAACTGGGATCGGATCACTCTGGTCTGATAAGCGCACTCACTTGGGGAAGTCCGGGGTCTTATCATAAAAGCCCACTCGCTTGTCAATGCTTTGAAGGATATAAAGTTAGGCCATATTAATATAAAGCAAAATAGAGTCGCCGACCGGGTTGCTCAGGGGCAGAATAAAGATAGATTATCAAGAGATTGGGTTTTGCAAGAGCTTTCAAGCAAGCGAGGTGTATCCGCCTACTCATTTCCAGTAATGAAAGTCGTTTCCTTTTTTCACCGAGCAAAAAAAAAAAGGAAAAAAACATGGAATCGATTAAATTTAAGGTAAAAAAAAAAAAAAAAAAGAGTTCTAGGCTGATTCTGGACACCAATATAGGTGAGTATAAAAGTAAAGGAATTGAATGCAGTTACTGTTTGAAAAAAAAATAATGTAGGTACTGGAAATTAAAAGATGCGAGATAAGTAAGGGTAAGGGAAATCTAAAGTGCTAGAAGGTAAATTTGCTGGAAACTTAAGAGAGGAAAATAAACATGTAAAGAACAACATGTTCTGAGATTGATGGCATTAGGTTTGGTATAATGATCACGACGTGGCTTTATCTCACCATCAACAATTATTTGCAAGAAGTTAGTGGATTTTAAATAAATGAATAACATCTCAGTGATATCTATAGTTATTAACAAGAAGTTACAAATCCTAGACATTACTCCTATAATTTAGTAATGGTTATCCACATGAAGTTACAAATCTTGGATTATATTACAATTACCTGGTAGCCATGTGCTTGTGTTGATGCACAGTCTTTGTTTTCGACTGAGGTATTGGCAATCCTTTGTTTTGTTCGTAAATGACATTGCTTTAGCACTTAGCCAAATTGACAATAATTTGCTGTTGATAACTATCGATGGTTCTTCGATAACCTCTTCAAGTTATAGACTTAGTGAATGCTTTCGTTGATTGTCTCTGCACTATTTGCTATTGATGACTTTGTTGGTGAATTATCGATTTCCTTCTAGTCATCAATTGCTTTGTTCATTGATAACTTTTGCTTTGACCAAACATTGCTCTCACATAGAGAGCTTGCTTTTTCTTAATTTTAATGGTCGATAAATTATTGGTGTCAACATATGCCTCATTTAAAAAAAAAAAAAAAACACATTATAATTTCCTCTGGAATTTAAAAAGAGATGCATTTAATATTTGTCATATTGGACAGTTGGTGATGAATCGATCCCCACATCGGTAATTTGCAGCGAAAATTTCCGAAAACAATACATTTTAAAACTAAATTGGTAAAATTAGAAAGTTTGAATTGAATTGATATTCATACAATAAATTTTATTATTGATTATGTAATTTTTCCCTATATACACCCTTTTGAGTTGTCCATTTTATCGCAAAATTATTGCATTATTACACCAATGACTTAAGAAGGCACTTGACTGGAGCATATGATATATCCAATCTTCATTTTCTATGATTTTTTTTTCTATTAATATCTGCCATATTTGTTTTGAGAATTACAAACATCGATAATGAAAATTACTATTGGATAGACAAAGTTACTGTCACTAAATACTATCTTGTGTTTTGTGCTCCTTTTCTAGTCTGCCACATCCGCCGAATATTTTCTCTAACGCGTTTTTCCCTTTGTTCTTTCTTGCTCCGCTCACAAATCCTCCGCTCGCTCACAAATCCTCCGCTCACAAATCCTTCACTCACCTGTCGTGATTTCTTTTCCCAGCTGAGAGCTTTTTGAACGCGTTCCTCTACTCTTTTTATCCGCTGCGGGGTTTTAGTCACAAGCGCCACATCATCGGTCCTTCCACCATATTGTTCTTCAATTCTTCTTAGATACGCCACATCTTACTTAAGAATTCATAAAATAAAAAAAAAATAGAAAATACCAGACTCCCTTAACAGTTGAGTCCTGTACCTCTTGTGAACTCAAACCGCGTGGACGAATTGTTGGAATATGTTGCTGGAAATACTGAAATGATTGATTTTTCTTCAATGCGAAACTCAAGTGGTCGAAAAAAAAATTATGAAATTCAAAGAGTGTCTTACGATAATTTTTCTGCTTAGGATACTTTTTTCTCGGTAATTCTCTGCTCACCTCCGTCGGCCACCAGTAGCACACCACGTCCGACCACAATATTCAACATCACTGGATTCAACCCTCTGTGTCTCCAACTGAACTCTCTTTTACGCTCTACGACAAGTGTAATGTAAAGCATAATTGTTAGGATACAAAGTGATGGTTTTAAAAATGAATAATGCAAAAGTGAAGTTGGTAGAAGGTGATAAAGATTTTGGTGTTCTACCACAGTCCATTTTAAGTTAAAAAACTTTAATAAAAATCTGAGACGGATGGAAAGGTTTGCATTGCAAGCGGTGACTAATGGCAACTGTTTATGGTGGAGAGTACCCATCATTTTTTTTTCTTATGAAATTGGGTGGTGAGTCTTCCAACTTTGCTCCAGGAATTACGGGTCCAAATATAGGGTCCTTTAACAGGGAAATAAATAAAAGTTGTGAGGTCGAGTTGTGACAGACATTAAAATTTCATTATTGAGTGTTTTTTTGTTGAAACATAATTGAGTTGAAAATACAAAAAAAGAAATTCGGAAGTAGGGAACCTGATTAGGTAAACAAATTTTAAAAATGGGTTTTTTTTTTTATTTTCCTTTTTATTAGGAAGAGATATAAGGGATATTAAATTTCAAAATTGAGTTGAAAGAGCATGAAAAAAAATCGGAAGTAGAGAACCCATTTAGTTAATCACATTAGAAAAAGTGGCATTTTAAATTGGGTTTTCTTTTTCTCCTTTTTGTTTTTTCCGGTGCACCCTTTTAAGGGCCTTCCTATATTTTTGGCATTATGGATGGATAGGTGGGTCCATCTTCTGGGCGAGGGAAGTTGGTCCCGAACCCGCTAAATAAAGGTCTTTTTGGGCTCATTTCTTGGACTCTTAATTGGAGAAGGGAGAAATGTATTTTCATGGTAACAAGGAGAAAAACAAAAGACAGGCCAGGCCGTAAAAACCAGCCCATTGGATTACAATCAAATCGAAAAACAAAGTCTATGATAACTAGGGGAAAGCAAAAATGTAGTTCCAACCATTAGACTGGACAGTTTGGTTAGATTCCATAGTACTCTTTTGAAGAAAACAATTCACAAATCGAATTGGATTATTTTTCTTTTTCCTTATTTGATTTGGTTTTAACTTTCTAAAAACCAAACCGAATAGCAATAATAAGAGGTGATATCTCTCTATCTATACTGTACAAAGTATTAATAAGATTAGTATTTCATTGACTCAATTCTCTATTTCACTTCATGGATTGGCCTGCCTCATGTGTCTGCCATCACTATCTCTATGATCTATCAATGGTGGTGTCAACCTTCACCCTCAACCGAGACTGGACTACTTAACATGTTCACATCTAGGCAAACATGAGTCAATTTGGTTAGCGATTGCCCGAACCGATGGAAGCCCTCGATTGAAGGTCATCCTTGCCCAGATTGCTGATGAAGGTTGCGGGACGTTTATAGAGAGGAAGTGATGGAGAGGCACGAGTCCATTTATGAAGGGATAAGCCCATTGAGGGAGGTGAGATGGATAGTGTTAGTGACGGTCGAGAACTCATGAGAAATAATTGATGGCATCAACCTAGAACAAGCAATTACTATCATGTGTTCAGGTTAGTTCGGGGTTATGATCCGAAACAAAATCGAATAGTCAGGAGCCTCAATTTTTGGTTTGATTAATTTAGTTTGGTTCAAATTTTGACGGTCCTTTTTTTATAGCCCTAACTCTTGGCACTCATTAACAAAATTCATCAAGTAATTATAGTTGAAATGGATCACACAACTGATGAAGGAACACCAAGGTGAGATCCCCAAGTGGAAAACCCCGACGTCGATAGTTCTCGCGTACAACTTCTTTGGGCATGTCATGTTTCATAATAGAATAATAATTGGTCTCTGGCCTCTTTGTTTTGCTTGTTTCCTTTTGTTTTTTTAGAGTAAACAATATTTGGTTCCTTTTTGGAGCATTGAAGTTAAAAAAAAAAAGTTTTCCCAAATAATCATGCTGGATTTCGCATAAGGATGACCGAAACTAGGCCGAAAAACCTTTTTATGTGGATAACATAGTATTGGTTGAAATAAATAATTTTAACCAGTGAGTTGTTGTAAAGGAAAAATTATCCAATGTTAATGTAGTTCTAAATTTTTCAATTTTATCAATTTAATCCTATATTTTTGCGCGAAATTTCAATATAGTTCTTTTGATCAATTTTTACAGGAAATCACTGACATGATGGTGCCACATGTAGGATGACCAGTGATGATTAGACCACCATATCAATAATATCTAGCGGAACCAGAAGAACTACACGAAAATTTCATGAAAGGCTTACAAGTTGGTAAAATTGAAAAGTTTAGGAGTAGATAGACGTTTGTACAATAGGTTTAGATTGATTTAGTAATTTCCAAAGTATAAGTGTGCTACATAATCTTTTGTCCATAAACAGTTGACAACAGACCATACTGATAAGTTCCATTTCTTCATCTTGCGCTATTTTATCAAAAATCCTATATCTTCAACTTAAATTCGTGAAATTCCTTCTATTCATGATTCTAGACACTACGTAGAAGTAGACTCTTGCATTTACCTTCAAACAATGGTAGACTGAGTCTTAAGTAAGGGAGATGGCAAATGAAACTTTTAACTATTTATAATTACTCCTGGGCCTCATGTTGCTTTCTTTTGTCCAAGTACAGTTCCTAGTCAAATAGTCAAACCTGGGCAAGAGAAGTAATCGGTGAATTTCTTGCACTGAATTTTGGACATTTATTGAACGAATCAAATCTGAGACATAATTTTAATAATATTAAAATATCTAATAATGTTCTTAATTTGCATATTATCCTCCTTTTGTTTGGGAATACTCATGTAATTGAATGATTGTCTCCTTTAATACTGTTACATAAGCTTTTTACTACAATATAATGATATCATTTGCAATTTGGTCATGTCTAGGGCTAGCTGGTCACAAGAAACTATCTAGAGTAGCTGAAAGAGCTTTTTGCACCTTATCGCGGCCTAGTCCTCGGTACGGAGGGAAATAGGTTTAGTAGCATTACCTAAAAAATTGGTCTACGACCCATGATTTAGACACAGGTTCTCTCAAATCCAAATTTCGTGCGACATCAAATGTTCAAATTGATGGCAAGAGAATTTTTTAAAAATGAGTCATCACTAACTTATTAGGTCAGCTAAAAACAAGAGAGTGTGCCATGCTTTTTATTTAACCAAAGAATCTACAGTTAGGGATTTGATTACATTGATTAATCAGTTAGTGCCTTGTTATTGAATATTGTTCATTTTAGCAAGATTTTTGTGAGCTAGTTTGGATTGATTTTAAACATATACATTACCATGCGAGATGATCATGCAAACGTATAATTATTAAAATAACAATTAGCAAAGGAAAATATTGAATAAATTGCAAGGTTTTAACATTACTAAATAGAGAGCATGCCATCTCTAATTAAACTAAAGGGAGGCCATAGCCAACACATTGAAAGTGTGCAATTGCATAATAGTCGAAATAGAAATGCACAGACATTGACCTATCACTTATTTCCAAGAATACTCAAATCATGAAGCCCTTGGATCTTGTTTAATTTTAAGCACATTTTTTAATCATGGATTTTCACTTTTTTTTGTTTTTTTTTTTTTGTTTTTAATTTTATACTAAGCTAATTCTAAACTAGAACTTACATGAAAAATCTAATCAAGCCAGTTCAAACTTAATCTCCAGGATTTTTCCAAATCTTTTTGAATTGTCGGAGTTTTGTAATTATTTTGTAATTTTTTAATTAATAATGCGAAAGTATGGGATGAACTTGACTCACGGCCTAGGCTAAAGGGCACTAGTAATCTCATGCTGAAGCCCGCTCCGATTCTACACTTTCTAAGCCCAATTCGGAAAAACTCCCTAGTAAGCCAACTCTTCCACTAAAGCTACACCAAGCCCATGCTAAAGCCCTCTTTGCTTTAATGACTACTCCAGCCCGAGGTTCGCTAAAACGAAATGAGCCTAAAGTGCATTATGCCTAAATATGCCCACCAAACTCACTACTCTTGGAGTAAAAACGAAGCCCAAGTTCACCCAAATTAACACTTCAAGCCCAAATCTCACTAAGTCTAAACGAGCCCAAAGTTCACTACTCTCCCTCACCAATTTTCCAATCCCACGACTCTGTCTTCTTCGACCCAAAATTCCAGACCAGAACACCACCTTTCGCAGTCGGCGAAACACATTCATTCCCCGGACCTCCACCGCCGTTGGGCACCACACGCTCGGCCATCATTACTGGTCACCACCACAAGATCTTCACTCACGGAAACGCCACCATTAGCCCGCACCTTGAGCCACCAACGTCTCCAAACATCACGATCACAAACTCCAAGAATATTCACAAGGACAATGTCAAAGCACCAGGCAAAGGCAACTGAAAATTTAAGAGATTCGGACTCGATGGAAACGAAATTTTTCACTGAAGGCGCACTCAATAATCAGGAAAAATCTTGTACTGAACAGAGCAAATTCAAATGCCCCTTAAACGAGTCGCAATCTGAGACTGTATTGGACGGATTTTGTTCAGGCATTTTGTCGAACGGGTAGAGTGCACTACTCAAACGTGGGGTTTTCGGCTCAACCGGGACTCGAACGTGCGGCGGAAATCTCGATGAACGACGGACGAGAATTATGGAAACAAAATTCAAGGGTGACGATGGCCGGAGTTCTGACGAGCCGAACGGCCGCGAGCGCCGGCCCGACATCGCCCAAAACAGGGCAAAACAGAGGGCTCGCAGTAAAGATAAAAACAGGGGCGGTGGAGGCAGCGACCCTACCCGGCTAGGCGGCGGCGAATGGAGGGCGAGCTTGACATATCGGACCACGCCCGATCGTCTCACACGCCTCCGAGCCGAGATCCTCGGGTAATCGACACAACCCGAAACAGAACAAAAGGAAACGCACCGAGACCTACCGTGGGGAGAGGCACGCGTTGGGTGAGAGTCGGTGGCCGAGGTCTAGGCGCGGCGGCTACCGGAGGAGGCCCTTCACTCGCGGCCTCACTCTTCCCTCTCTGCTTCTCGCTCTCTCTCACTCTCTATCTCTGTTCTCACTCTCTCCGTTGCTCTCCCCGTCTCCAGCCTCCCTCGAAGAACTCGAGAACACAGTCACCTCTCTCTCCCGCTCAATCTCACTCTCTTCCAGTTGGATCTCTCTGCCGATTTATAGCCGAAGAACTCCCCAAAAAAACCAGAGAGAAGGCAGGTCTCACTTTTTCGTTTCCCTTTTCTTAATAATAATAATTAAAAATTGATAATAATAATTTTTTTGAAAATTTTAATAATTAATAATAGTAATGCAAATGTTCCTAATATCTATATGTCATGCATTTTAATGAAAATTATTTACTTTACTTCTCTTCACTTCACTTCACTTCACTTTACTTAGGACTATATGATCAGGTCCTTAAAAAAATGAGCAAAATTTAGGTGTCGACACATCTTTTTAACAAAGATTCTAACAATTATTGCCTAAAAATTTTGATTAGAGGTTTTGTGATTGATGATGTGAATGCATGGACTTCAGTTTTGATAACGGTTACTTCCTATGCAATGGAGTTTGTGATTTCAAAAGCCCCATGGTACCTACTCTCTTTGGCGAGGGCATGGACAGGAACTGCCATTACCGGGGTAAACTTCCTTTGTTGTTTTTCTCCTCTATGACGCAAATTTCCTTACTGGTCCTATACGGGTTGTCTTTTCCATTTGCAGCAGATGTTAGATTGACTCCCTGGACAACTCTATTTATCCTTTCTTTTTTCCCTCCCATTGTTAGAGAAGAGAATGTTTTCATATAAAAAAGAACTTGACTTTGTGATTGCGTGAGAAATACTCATGTGGCACAGGAGAAATCATCCGCGATTATAAGGAAAAATTGAGAACCATCATGATGTGCTGTGTGATAAGGTCCCTAAACATCAACATGAATTGAGGGAAAAAAGACTTTTTGCATGAGAATAGCTATTTGGAAAAGGTGCATAGCTTGCTTTGCCAAAGGGCAAATAACGCATTGAGGATAAGTAAAAAAAGCAGCGTGATCCAATCTTTGATGATTAATGAAATTTTTATCATTGATAGCAATATCACACAATGATTGATTATTCAATTCAATACAGGATAATTTGGAATCACTAGGAAAACTAATCCAAAAATATAGCTTTTGTGAGATACTACACAAGCCAATCAGTTTGTCAATTGAAAGAGTCTAAAAAAAATAATTATCAGAATTGAATAGAACAAGACAAGATTTTTTCTCACAAACTCTAGAAATTGATATAAGATTGAAATGAAAATCTAGAACGTAAAGTATGTTCCGGAGTGTGATGAGGGGGCTAAGATTCATTGTGCTCGTATTGTGACGTATGTGACATTTCTATTTGGAAGTTGAACTGAGATAGGAAATGTTAATTTTTTTTTTTTTAAAGAAACTTTTATCGCAAACAATGTAGTCATTAGCACTCGAATCAATTATCCATGCGTCCTTGGAAATTGAATTCTTCAAGCAATATGAAGGACCTGTAAAACTCTCGGCTTTATCAGAAGCATCCAATTTCATCAAGGCCACCAAAAGTATTTGATATTGATCACTAATTGCTTGATTAAATTTGTCAACGTGTTGACCTGTGACTTGAAAAATTATTGAAAAATCCTTCTTCTTCTTCTTCTTTTTTTTTTCCATTTTTATTTCGGTTTATCATGCAATTTCTAACAATTATCAATTGTATGATGTTGACATTTTGTAATAATCACAATATAATTTACATTTCCCTTTAAAATTCTTCCTAATGTGCTTTGATGACATGGGAAAGATGACTTGTTGGATGGTTTAAAAATGGGAGCCATTGTGGCTTCATATGAGCCGTCGAATCCAAATGATGGGAAAATGCCTCCTGAACTGTCTGATCCTGCTAAGAAGAGCCCTTGCGAGCCGTTGAATGTAATTAGTGGATAGGGCACGCCCATGAGCCATTGGATCACACGATGACATCCAGACCGTTCATCCCTCTCTTGAAGTTTTTAGGGTCTTCTCTAGGAAATCCTAGTTGCCCCCTCGCCTCTTTCTTTGCCCTCTCGCCTCTTTCTTTGCCCTTTAGTCACAGCTAGGGGTGAGCGGCTCCCGGTTCCTTATAAGTTCCGCTTGGAACCTGAAACCTACCATCGGGTACAGGTTCCTCATTTTTTGGAACGTAGAACCTACCCGTCAAAACCAAGAACCTAGAACCTACCCTGTCACAGGTTCCGAGATCGATTCCAGGTTCCAATAGGTTCTAACAGGTTCTTTTTCTTTTTTCTTTTTTTTTTTCATTTTTAGTTTAAAAAAATGGAAGACTCATGAAAGACTCATCAACAAGAATAGGAACTGCCGAATTACTAACGTGAAAATTTATTGAACAGAGGATAAGTCATGTGGAAATAGCGTGTTGATTAATCAGAACAAGTTTAGTACAATGTGTGAGAGGTTATACACCAAAAAAGAGCTCATATGAACAGAGGAATAGCCTTCTCAACATTTATATGATTACCTGTCATCCATCCTTGTCTGAGCTTCAATATAAGACACAGCTGCACATGATTTAATAATGCTTTTTATATATCTTGTGGATATTATCTTTGCTTCAGGTGTCATTTCCTGAAAATGGGCAGTAAACAAGATTGTTCTCCTTTCATGGGAAGATCAATCAATATATTTGTATACATAGGGCTGACAATTCATGATTAGTCAGCACATGAGCTATCATTTGGTTTAGTCTAGTGATGGCGGCTAATGGACATGCAATCCTCTTTACCAAAAAGAGCACAGCGAATGACGAAGATAGAACAAGAAACATACCCAGATAACAGAAAAAGCCAGTCTCTCCACATCTGCTCGAAGTGAACATACTGCAACATAAATTCACATGTTAAGTTTGATATAGCCAGGACCATGGATTAACCACAATCAGTCTTTTCTATGATGTCAAAGAGACAATTTTACAGCTATAAATGTCATATTACCTTCTGTCAAAGCTTTGGAAGCTTGTCAATGCGGCGCTCAACAAGGTAAACAGAAGTGCCCCTTTGCGCAGCCTCATCATCGAGTGGTGTGGAAGGGAGCAAAAAATTTGTCACATCAGCAATATCTAGGTGACTAACATTAAAGAAAAATTCATGGCTAAGTCTTCAAAAACCAAAAATTCAAATTGTTGAAATTGTGGGCCCTTGAACTCTTTACTCCTTAGTATGTGAATGCCAGGGTACCTTGGTGCGGAACAAAATTGACTTGGACCCCATCAACATGGAGTCAAATCGAACCATGCTCGAAAAATTGATAGCCTAGATAAAGCTTGTAAATCAAGTTACTGAGAGTTTGTCAGCGATTTTGGAGACAAAGAATCATCAAATTCAAAAATTTGAGGGGAAAATATGTGCAGAAACAAAAGGCACAGGAATTATCTCTACCCACCTCAAGGAAGGACCAAAAAGAGGAAATTAGGAAGGACAAAAGCAGCTAAAAGTAACTTGGCCCAAGAAAGCCTCGCTCACTAGAATCAGCAAAATATTTCTGCCAGACAATGCCACTGCAAGAAGGTAATGCTAAAGGACTCGGTAAAAAGAAAGGCATCCTTGTCAAGGTAGGACCACCTCAAAAGATGGTGGCACTTACTACAAAGTGAAGGACGAAATTGATAAATACTCCTTGAATATGCTTGATAACAAACAGGGTGTACCAGAGAAGTTATTATCAGAACATATACCCACATGATAAGTAGAAGTTTCATAAGCAGCTAGTCAAGATTAAAGAAAATAAAAATCCACAGAAGGATTGGGAAGAAACAGAACTAAACCAGATGAGGTTCTGTATCCATTAATTTAAGTATTCTGACATGACATTAACTTCAACTTCTGTTTACCTGAATATAGGCCATAAACTTTCCTATGCAAACGACTCTATAAAAACCATTATGGCAGGATTAATCTTAAGTCACAACCATGTTAAGTCTAAATATGAAGCCCCGGGAAGCCCAACTCTAAGGATACGAACTCCAACTTCAAAATTTCCATTGGAAAGGGCTGTACAGTGCAGGGCATCATCAATATCCTTGCATCCTGCCTAAAGCAAAAGCATACATTAAACATTAAAGAGTAGAATACTGCCAACTAAGTAAGGGAGTTGCTTGTTGAGCTTAATTTTCTCTTGATTCTCCTTTATATTCTCCTTATACGACTCCAACTCCAGATTCGTCCTCTGCAGCTCCTCTTGCCATCACAAAACAGAAAAACAAACGAAATGCCATCAAAACCCCCATCGATGCACATACCTTAAATTAAGATTCAAAAGAAACCCTCGCGCACGAGCTGAAGCACGAAGCCCCCAAGGACAAGTAAACCCTCGCCATAAGCCCTAGCAAATCCAACTGAAGCCATCGACGTCCAAAGAGAGGGACAGACCTTGAGGATGCGAATCTCGTTGTCGAGGAGGCGAAAGTCAGCCCAAGCTTCAAAGCCCTGCGCTTTCAAATCGAGCAAAGAGAATACAACACAAATGCTCAAGAGCTAAAAAAGAACGATGCAAAGAGAGAGAGAGATAGAGAGAGAGAGAGAGAGAGAGAGAAGAGAAGAGAGAGAGAGAGCTTACGGTCTTTGCCGCCGCGAACGCTGCCTCTAGTGGGATGATACATGGTTTCGGCGAGGTCCTCCGAGCCGATGAAGATGGGGATGCGGTTGTCTTCTTCGCCGGCTTCTCGTAGACAAGCTTTACCCGGAGATGTAGGTCTTGCCAGAGAGGAACTCGTCGAGGGACTTGAGGCCCGACTCCGTGTGGAGATTCGTCGAGGAACTCGTCGAGGGCGAGCACTGAGCACAGTGAGCAACGTCGGGCAAAGACAGAGAGGAAGTGTGAAGTGAAAGCGGGAACTGAGACTAGGGTAAATTAATTTAGGGCTTAACCTAACCAGTTCCAGTTCTTTCGGTTCCTGTTCCTATAGGAACCGGAACCGGAACCGGTCTCTTAAGAACCGGGAACCGAACCAGAACCTTCGGTTCAGTTCTCCGGAGGTTCTGTTCTCCGGTTCCCAGTTCTACCCGGGAACCACACTCACCCCTAGTCACGGCCCCTCTCTATGAGGTGTTCGGTGAGCTGCGAATATGACCCCATCTTCGACCTTGGGGTAATTAGAAGTGGCAGGGCGTTGGCTCTCCTCCTAAATGGTGAGCTGATAAATCCAACAAAGCGTTGGCATGGTTTGCACGATTAAAGATTTGAGACCGAAATGATAGTTTCTCTCAATTGCTTCTAACTTATTCCATAAGGTTGAGAGCTTGTTGTAGACCATGGCTATAGTCTTATTGCCCTGTTTCAGATCTGAAAGTTGTTGGGTTAGTATCTTAACCCGATCTAGTTTTCCATACATATCTTTGATATTCTCCCACATCTTTCACGAGTCCTCTGTCGGGGGTAGTCTAGCCGCACCTTTGGGGTTGATGCAATTTCTTATCCATGTTTGGACAAGTTGGTTGTATTTTGTCCATAGTCGCGCTAGACGCTCATCAAATAGAATTGGTATCGTTCCATCAATAAATAGTCTTTGTCCTTGGTGACAACACTCATCGAAACTACTGCAACTAGGTTGAATAGTTGGCCGGACCGAACAATTTTTGGGTTGATGAGTCGCAACTCCAATCCTTCAGTCGTTGACATGTAAAGTGGGTCGTCGGGCTCCAGGCGATCGTTGGTGGCAACGATCCAGTACCGTAGAAACCCAAGATGGAGAACTAGGTAGGGATTCAATCCCTGACCCGAAGTACTCAGTTTGGGAGTATGATGTTCATGAAAGAAATTCGGCCCAATGGCTAAGCTTGCCTTGAACATGGTCAGTGGACCTCCACTGGATCCACAAGGTTGAGCCAAGGTTGAGCCTATTCTTCGTAGCTTTGATTTTTTGGCCATGGGCTTGTTCGTATGGGCGCATAGAACCATGGGTCAGGTGCCATCTAAACAGGTAGCCACCGAATGGATTGGCCGACAATGAGCTAGCCTGCAATGGGTTGCCCGAAGTGGGTTGGCTTGTGATCGGCTGTCCCTAGTTAGGCTGGGCCTGGATTCCTTCTTCTTGATTCACAATCTCAGTAGGTGGATCCAAGGTAGGTTCTTGGACTGGTACATCTTGTTGCATAATTGACTCCTTTGGAGTTCGCTCTTCAGAAGTTGACAAATGCTCTCTAGGCATGGTGTTGGTAAAGAAAAATTGGGTTTCTTGGGTTTCTTTTTAAGGATATTTAGATACTTATTCCTACATTGGAGTGTTAATCTTGTTTTGCAGGTCAGTGTTCCTACAAGAACGAAGGTGCAATACTATTCAAAGGACAATCAAGAAAAAGTGCGAAAGCTCGGCCAAGAACATTCGCTGTGATACCATGTCACAAATTGGAATGGAAGCGACAAGAAGAAGATAAATACCGTGGAGGAAAATTGTGTACTTTGCACTTCATTGATTGGATTCTTGATTATACAAGAGGATCATTATTTAATATAGAAAATGATCAATAAAAGTGAAACATTATATTTTTTCTAATCTAGGTGTATCAAACCTAATCCTAGATTGATTTAGCCAATCAATTACAACCTCGAATCTATCAACTATAGTCCCGTCAAATCTCCAATATCTCGAGCATATCTTCCAACGCGGACTACGTTCAGCCCCACGTCTCCTCCTATACACCATCAATCTTCTATTGATTCGTTGAGAAAGCATTGACAGAGTGATTAATTAATTATATTAATCTAAATAAATAAACTTTTTTTATTGTCGTCGAGTGTTGCAGTGCCACTTTTTGTCTCCCACTAAGTGGAAAGTTTGGGAAAAGTATGGGGCGGAAAGTCGGCTGATTTTCCAAAGCAAAAGAAAGCATGATCACATTGCTTTTGAGCACTTTCTTGTCTTCTAAAGAGAATTTCCCTTTGTTGTTCAAAGAAAAGAAAAGAGAATTTCCCTTTTATATATATATATATATATATGTAAAATAAGTTGAAGCGACGGCACTCCCATCACCAACTTTCCCATTGGTACTTGGTTTGAAGTTGGATTTTCAGTTTCGTCTCTGGCGTGTTTCAGCATTACGACACATAGTACATTTTGTTAGAGCAGCAATACGTCTTGATCCATGCCGATATGATAGTTGCTCAAAAGGTGCACTTAATATCTCTTAATTTTTTTTCCAATCACGTAAATATTATGACTTTTTAATCAATTGATCACTTGAATACTATAACTTTTTAATAACGTTCAACACAAGTGCTATGTCACATAAGATTTTCAAGACTTGGGTGAAAGTTTTAAAATTCTTTTGGCATTTAAGTAAATAATAAAAAGTTATGGCACTAAAGTGAATATATTTTTTTAAGTTATTACACTTAAGTGATTGGAAAAAAATTATAGCATTTAAGCGAGTATCGTATGAGAGTTATGACACTTGTAATGTCTTTATCCTGTTAGGAATAAGTCCCACGTATGTAATAATGAGGATAATACTCCCTAGTTTATAGGACCAATACTTATAGGCTAAAGCAATAATGACCAATCGTAAGAAAACCTTAATGTGAACCTTAATATGAACGGAAGTACCGTCGCTTCACCGTAAAAAATAGGGAATGTCCCCACCATTTCCAAGTTCCCTATTCTTTTCCCATGAAATGGCCGAATCACTAATGAGATTTCCCACCACTCCCGCTCGTCCATAAATCCTCCAAAATCACATCTTTTAGATACAACTCTTATGCCTCTCTCCTCTATCAGTATACTTCAGCTTCTGAATATGGAGAGCAAGGAGTCATTGATTGGAACTACTCTGCCGATGGCTGTTAGAGACAACATCCAGTCATCTCTAGGGGCTGAATTCGAGGTGTTCTTAAATTTTAGAGGGCCTGACACTCGTCTGAATTTTGCCGATTGCCTCTATCACTCTATGGACGGAGCTGGGATTCGCGTTTTTAGAGACAATGAAGAGATTAGAAAAGGCGAAGAAATCAATGACAAACTGGAGCTCACAATCAAGAGTTCCGCAATCTGTATGCCCATCTTTTCTAGAAATTATGCATCGAGTGCATGGTGCCTTCGCGAGCTTGCATACATGATGGATTGCTCAAGAAACAGAGTCGGCAAAGCAATGATCTTGCCGATTTTCTTTGACGTGGATCCTGAAGATGTCAAGCTCAAAACTGGATTATACCAAGACGCTCTGCACAAGCATGAAGAGAAGTTTGGCTGCGATGAAGTGCAGCGATGGAAGGAGGCTATGAAGGAGGTCGCTCAAATCAAAGGATGGGATATCAAATATAAAGGGTAAGGTTTTAGCTTTTCTTTCTTTCTTTTTGATCTAGATACTTGATATATATAATATACATGATAAAAATACTCTCATCCTTGCATCAAAAGTTTGAGCTGGCTATTGCCCTCTCTTCCATTGACTTATTTATGACTCAATTCACACCTACTACACATTCACTCAATTAGATAATCACTCAATTTGTTTCAAAACTAGATCAATTCTCTACTAAGACATGACAAATCCAATTTAAATTCCTTATTAGATTTGCATCTTTTGGCTACAATAAAAATATCTTTGCTTCAATTCTAAATCAATTTTATGTAGTCTAATATAGGTAACAATTGTTCTAGCTATCTCTATTTTAATCCATGCAAAACCAGAAAACAGAGAGCACACACTACATGTGTACAATAAAAAACGAATAAACCAATGCTATGCAAGTGTTTAGAGAGAGAAAATCCTAAAGGTTTCGATCATTACAAGTTATGAATGTGGGAGTATCTTTTATATAATATAAGATGTCATTCTTATATTAACGATTTACAGCTTTGACCATTGAATACAATATACAAAAGCAATTCATTTTAAGTAAATTTATATGGATTTTGATTATTATTTTTTAGATAAAAAAGAATTAGAGCTTGAAACTCTGTATGAGATTTCTTTAATAGAAATCAATGAGATTTCTTTTCATATAATAGAAATCAATATTTTCTCGGAAGTTTTTTGCCTATATATCTGCAGAGTATATATACAAAACTTTTCGGAAGCGGGGCAGTCGCCCCCGCTTGGCTCCCTTCCTCCGTGGGTGGCTGTGTTTAATTATGATATTCCTGAACTTGATAGGTTAATATTCTATCTGCAATACTTTTTACTAGACTCCGTGTCAAATTTGACAGCCAAGGTGAACTCATTAGATCAATCGTGGCTGAAGTTTTGATCAAGCTGAATAAAAGAAACAAAAATTTGCCCGATCATGTAGTTGGAATTTAGGATTGTGTTGAAGACGTCATGCACTTGTTAGATGAAGGTTTTCCTGATGTACGTTATCTAGTAATCCATGGTATGGGAGGCATCGGTAAAACAACCCTTGCAAAGGTTGTCTTTAACCAAATTTCTAGTCGGTTTCATGGATGTAGCTTTCTTTCTAATGTCCGAGAAGCTTCAAAAGGCGGCAACGTTGTTCAATTGCAAAGGCAATTATTGTCAGAAATTCTTAACTTCAAACTAGTGGAGATTTCTGATTCTGATGTAGGGATTAACCAAATTAAAAGGAGATTCCGTGACAAGAAAGTCCTCATTGTCCTTGACGACCTGAATACATGGGACCAATTCGCAAAATTTGCAGAAAAGTGTGATTGGTTTGGTCAAGGGAGCAGAATTATTATTACAACGAGGGACACAAACTTTTTGTCAATCGAAGAGGAGAACCAAGAAAATAGTGTCCCATTGCATTCTAAAGAGTTTAAAGTATATCAAATGAGAGAATTGCACCATTGCCATGTTCAACATCTTTTTTGTAGGCATGCTTTTAGAATGGATTCACCTCCACATGATTCTGTTGATATTTCTTGTGATATCATTTGCAAAGCTGGTGGACTTCCTTTGGCTCTTGAGGTTATCGGTTCTTCTTTATTGCAAAAGTGAACAATTTTGGATAGACACATTAAAGAAATTAAATTTAGTTCCCAAGCAAGATGTCCTTGACAAATTAAAGATTAGTTGTGAAATGCTTGAGGATGCACAAAGAGAAATTTTTCTCGATATTGCATGTTACTTTATTGGTGAAGAAAGAACCCATCTACATTATATGTGGAAAGCATTGGATTTTTTTCCCAAGAAGCGATGTCATTGTTCTTACCCGTATGTCTTTGATAAAGATTGTCAATGATAGACTGTTGATGCATGATCTCCTCAGAGATCTTGGAAGAGAAATTGTTTGACTGGAAGACCCCAAATTTCCTAAGAAGCATAGCAGACTATGGTGTCCTAAGGTTGCGTTGGATGTAGTGCAGACTAGAAAGGTAAATTTTATTCATAAATATTATTTTCTCAATCAAGAGAACATCAGCTTGAAGTCTAAAGTATATTGCCTGGATGTGTTCTTCTTTGTGTCTTGCGTATTGCACAAAACTAAATTTATTTAATTTGAGTGAAATGAAGGTAAAATCACGATTTACATCTAGCAAAAGATGATAATTGCTTAAATTTACAATTTGAAAGTAGAATCAATCATGATGGTTTGGTGGAATGCGATCTATCTTTTTTTTCACCATAGAAAGTTGGGATATGCCTTTTCATGTTGCCAGGGAACAGAGAACATCATAGCCCTCAAACTAATCAAACTTTCCAAAGAGCATGACTTTACAAGTGATGAGTTTTCAAGGCTCCCTAGCTTAAGGTTCTTGGAATTAGAGGGGGGAAACTTGGTTGGAGACTTCAAAAATCTTCTCTCAAGTCTAAGATAGCTCTCTTGGCACCGTTGCCCTTCAAAGTTGCAGGCGGTCAATCTATGTTTATGGAACTTAACTGTGCTTAAGCTTTTGGACAGCGACATTCCAGAGAATTGGAATGGATGGGGCCCATTCTTGGTATGGTTTTGTAACACATCTACCTTTGTTGCAATTTGCCTTGCATACTTTTCTAATTCTAATTTGTTTCCCAGGTGAATCATGACTTGAAAGTGATACATCTCATGAGATGTCATCTCTCAAGAACTCCTGACTTCTCAACATGCTTGAATTTGAAGATACTGGTTCTTGATGGACATTGTCCAAAGTCACTACAAATTGGTAGCTCTATCAGAAAGCTAGAGCGACTAAAGCACTTGGAAATAATTGCAGCCCAAGTTCAGCTACCAAGGCTGTCAACAGGCTTCCATTTTGACTTGTTCGCAGTGCCTCCTGCAATATGTGATCTAAAATACCTGTCAAGTCTAAAGCTAGAGGGGCAGTGTATGCAAGAGCTTCATCCATCTAACGGAGAGATGGTGGGCTTGAAGTGCTTGTCTTTAATGGGTTGTCGTCGGCTTAGAAAGCTTCCAGAATCCATTGGGAAATTGAGATCATTGCTCCTTTTGAATTTGCTCTACACAAGAATCGAAGAGTTACCTGATTCTATTGGAGAACTCAAAAGGTTGGAGGAAATGAATCTAGGATACACTCAAATAAGGGAGCTACCAAGCACTATTGGAGGACTAAAATCATTGCTTGTCTTAAACTTGCAGCGTACAAAGATTACAGAACTGCCTTCACCTATTGGGTATCTTATAAGGCTCGAATGCTTATTAATGGCTGGGAGTAAGATAAAAGAGTTACCGAAGGCCATAGGGATGTTGGAGAATCTTAAAGTGTTGGAATCCCGCAATTGTAAAAATCTGGATGGGGAAATCCCAAGCGAGATTGGACGAGTATCCTCTTTGGAGGTGCTGGACGTATCAGGTAGCAAGGTAAGCAGGGTGCCAACCACCATTAATCAGCTGTCTCGTCTTCAAGAACTTCGTTTTGGAGATTGTCATAAGCTTGAAAGGTTGCCGCAACTTCCTGCAAGCCTAAAAGTTCTCTGTTTCGGAGCGGGGACTGCGCTTGGCTCCCCCGGACAAACTTTATCCAAGGGGATAGGGAAGTCAGCAAAGCTGGAGGATTGGAATATCACATGGCCCCCTCAGCTTTGGGCACTTAGCATATATTGTGATGATCCTCGATCTCTCACAAGGCTTCCCTCCAGTCTTTCTCTTCTGGAATTAAGAGACGTCCAGTCACCGATAAAACAGCCATTCTTTTCCAACTTGAGATACTTGAAACATTTGTCCAGGTTAACACTCTTTAGATGTTGGTTGAAAGAGATCGAGTTTGATCAGTTAGAGAATCTCCATTGTTTGAGTGTGGCTGAATCTGAATCTCTGGTGAGGCTATCAGGTCTATCGAACTTAGGAAAGCTCGAAGAGCTAACAGTGAGGAGTTGCTCGCAGCTAATCGAGATTCGAGATATAGAAGAATTGCAATCGTTGAAGGAATTATTAATTAGGAAATGCAGCTCCATAAAAAGGTTACCTAATCTATCAAAACTATGTAAGTTGCGGACGCTGCACCTCTTTAACTGTGAATCACTGCAATATTTGCCTGATGTATCAAATGCATGTCATCCCTCTGTTCATGGATGCCCAATGTTAGGCGAGTCTAGTGACGACGGACGCGAATTACGTGTGCAGTTTACTCAGTCAATCCAACCTAAGGAACAGAAGGAATTGAAACAATTGGCAGCATCATCATCACTTTCGGCACCGCGGCTCCATCGGAAAGGTCTATTGATCTATCAAAATCTTGAGGTGTAAGTCAAAGGTTGCGTGAGAGTGTGCACCTTCTCTCTATGGATATATTATAGCTAAATATAATGTAACATTCTCTCTCAAAGTTGGTTTTAGTATTATTGTATCTCTTTTATTGTGCAATATATATGGTCTAGCAAGTGAGATTGATTAATGTCTAGCTTTTCAAGTTCCATTTTAAGTTTGAATTGGGATCGTCATAAATAGTAGAAAAGCACGAAAGCTCTTTTTCTATGATTCACTTGCCTATCAACGGAGACGTTTACTAATTTAACGTTAAAAATAATCTAATTCCATCGGATAATGTCATCTATCTCATCTAATAATCTGAAAAGTAATTTGGTTGCTTTAAGGGAGAGACCTATGTATTTTTGACACTCGGTACTCGCCTTATTTCACAAGTACTTTACTTTGCCTTATTTTCTTTATTTTTCTTTTCCCTTCCCATTTTTTTTAGATCATTGTCTCCTTTCAAACAATCAACCAACCTTTTATCGTTTTCTTCCTTTTGGCTTCTAGAGATGCATGTCCACATTTTCTTCTATTTTTTTTCTTCTTTTCCTAAGCTAACTTGATAGGATAAACAAATAAAGAATTGGCAAGATTTTTTTTTAAAAGAAAACTCGCATCAAGCTTCGCCGCAGTAGTATTAAATAAAGAGGCAAGAACTCGTCTCCACAAAGTGACAAAATTACAGGGAATACAATTTATTGAGAAAAATCGTAACAAATTAAAGCTACACGGAAAATATCAATAAGGCACATGTCATTAACCAATTCAATGGTGAGATGAAATTAAACTAAAGTAGAATATTTTCATAGTTAGCACAGCATGATCATAGTAAACTCGGCTCTGAAATTAAAGAGGTTAAACTCAAATTATCTAACAAACAAAAAAATTTATGAATAAATTTTGTATTAGGACTAAAAGACTATGGTATGCAAAAGTCATCAATAATCTCCAAACTGTTGCAAAATATTTAATTGGGTCTCTAAACTTTTTTTTTTATACCAGTTTGTTCATATTTTTCCTTCCCTTAAAAAACTGTTGACAAGGCTGTTAAAACGCGGATAAATTCCATGGTGGCATCCTAGTTGGCTATCTCAATCATAAGAATACAACAAGTATTTTCCGGGAAAAAAAAAAAAAAACAAAGAAGAATTCAACAAGAGCACCTCCAAAATGAGATCCAACCTTTGCCGTCGTCCCGGGCACACGACATCAGCAAGCTATCGGCAAAGCGAAACTGAAGGTGCCGAAGAGGTGGTCAAAAAATGATGGAGAATATGCTTAAGGAGATTCTAGGTCGAACTTGTCGAATCCAGATCCGCTGGGGCCATGGCCCCCGCGGGCTTTTTAGCTTTTGTGGTTGCTTAAATTGAAACAAAGTATTTGGCTCCTAAAACTCTCTACTTGAGCATAGTGAGTGTTACAAAAGCAAGATATCAGACAATAAAATAAATTGAACAAGAAAATATATTGAACATAGTAATTAGGTGATTCAATTGGTGTGACCTATGGTTATAAGGAGAGGATAGCACATAATTCCACTATAAATCACACCATATAATAGAGATTACAATTATTCTCGAAACACTTAATACTCTCAGTTTTTTCTAGCCCCCAATTGTGTGGTCTCAATTTTCTTTTAATAGCCGCTATTTCCAAGAGGCACTTGTGCTCTTAAATTACATCTTCAATATTTGAAATCACGAAAATCTTGCCCGTAAATTACTTCTTCAGTGTTTGAAACAGCAAAAATCTTATATTAATATCTATGAATTTCTTTGTAAGATTGAGAGATTATTTTGTGAGAAAAACCCTTCTTATATATAGATATAAGTTCGATCCAAAATTAGAATTTCCTTTTTAGAGAACCTAGTTAAACTAAGAAACTACTTAAAGTAGAAACCACTCAAATTAGGAAATCTATTTAAATTAGGAAAGTTTCTTTATGGATAAAAACTAACAATGAGCTTGCACTGAAAGTGCCAAAACAAAGAAGAACCCAAAAAGAACAATTCTAATTGATTGATTATAAGGTCTGGGTTTAAGAATTATTAGGCCTGCTTTTCTTCAAAACGAAGACATGTGGATGTTTGTACTCATTGGGTTCTCAAATCTCCATATGCCCACATTTAGGGGTAAGTATCGATCAAGAGTCAACCCAACATTAAGACCAACCCAATCTTGCTGAGCCTGGTCCAGTTCTCAGGAGGACTAGGTTGATCCCTAGTCCTGAGACCCTTGAAACTTGACCAACCCTATAATTTTATTTTTTTCAAATACTAGATATATAGCCTAAAGTGCCCAGACCCTCCTCTTCTTTTGCCCTTTACCTTTCCCTCTCTCTCTGAACCTTACTCTCAGTTTCTCCCTCAATTCATGAGAAGGCAGATTTTGATATTATAGATTTGACGAGGACCCCAATCAGAGCCCCGTTTTGTTATTTATGTTTTTTTCAAATGATAATATGTTTGTTCAAGTTAATGGTATTCATGTCGAAGTGTCAAACATTAACAAAACAAATTGTTACTGTAATTGTCGAGATGCAAAATGAATGTGGTCATTAAAGTTAAGATTCTTGGCCTCTGTTTCTCTTAGAACCAAGTAGGGAGGTACTTACCTTTAAGATGCAGATGTTGATTGTGAACTATGATCAATCTAAATTGCTGAGATCTTGGAGTCTTTGTTGCTAATGATTGGCACTGATGAAGGATAAACGAGCAGGGAGAGTCGTTGCTAAGGCGAGAGAGAAAGAGATCGAGCGGCCGAGAGGTTGAGAAGAATATGAGATTGAGGGAGAGTGAGAGAGATTCTAAGAGAGGGAGACCTAAAAAGCGAAAGAAGAGGAGTTGGGCACTTTAGGCTATATCCGCAGTATTAAAAAGAAAAATTATAGTGTTGGTCCGAATTGGACCAATGCTAAAGCCTCATGACTAATGACCAACCGGCATCGAACAGGTTTAAGGGGGTCTAAGGACCAAAGATTGACCCAAAACTAGTAGAGTTTGAGGAGCTCTTGGACGAAATTCAAATAGCCTGACACACAAGCATATGGGCCTCAATCTACAAGGGGCGGTTTGCGAAGAAATTCGGCTTCGAAGAAGCCCGGTTACTACAACATTGAAATTCGTTTTCCTAAAAAGAACGAGTGAAAAATGAAGGAGAAAAAAAGAAGAAGAGAAAAACGATTGTTTTTTCACTCTCCATCTGTCGATTGCCCCAAAAATTCAGAAGGCAATTGCCCTGATTTAAAGAATTAGAGTTAGGGTTCATACTAAAATTTCCCCCATTTTGTTAACATGGGGTAAATAGGTGGCCAACGACATAGTTTAGGTTTAATAATGCTGGAGAGCCGCCTTACACAATTTATATTAAACAAATGCACGTTAGATTTTTTTACCACACTAATAAGTGATGGCATTGAAGTGAACTTTTTTTTGTTATTACAAAAGTAGCACTCAATTGATCGCTCAAAAAAGTTTAACACTAAAGTGAATGTCGTATGAAATTTATAACATTTTTAGCTTCATTTTTTCCGGAAAGAAAAGTTGATGAAATAAACAAACGAAAAGTTAAACATTTGTAAGTAACCCGAATCATAGTTAGCATTTGAAACAAAAAGTTGACAAATCACTCTATAATTTATATCAGAACTTTCACATAAGAGTTAGTAAATTCAAAAGTTAAAAAAGTTTGTGACATTTGAACTGTCCAAAATAGTTTTTTATTTCATAAAAGTGTGGGTAACTTACTTAATAGTTAGCTATCTAGAAAAAAAAAAATCACCAATAACTTCTTTTTGGTCGATAATTTTTTTGACACTTATCAATATGGATGTTACCAGTTTGCACTAAACAAGTTAGCTTCCTCAGATTTTGGACTTACCATAAAACGGGAGGCATTGTTTCCTGTAAAATCTTTACAATTTTATCCTGAACTTCGAAACTTTTCTTTCCTCCCCATCTCGTTAATGGTAGCCAACCAAGGTGTCATCGCGTCGGCGATATGTTGAATTTCGTGAGCAATGTAATCCTCCAATTAATAGAGGAAGCGTCTCATCTCAGTTTCTCTACATTTGCTTTTGTGTGTTTTGCTTTTACTTCTTTTATAGTAAAGTGCGAAGACGTGTAGATCAGCGCTTGATTATTGCTATGCTTTTAAACAGTCTTTTCCCAGGATAACATTTCACCATCACACTAACCAAGTGTTGTTGTGGGGTTGGGTTATAACAGACATTAACATTTCATACGTGAAAAAACTAAGAAGTAGGGAATGTAATTAAAGAATCAAGCTAGAGAAAAAAATGAAATTTTCCTTTCCTTTTTCCTTTTATCGGGGAACGGAATTGGGTAATCGAAATTTAAAAAAAAAAAAGTGGTTTTTTCTTTTTTATGTAGTTATTTGTTTCATGAACTCTTTTGTCCCTTCCATAGTTTGGATGGATAGGTTGGTCGATTTTGTGGGTGAGGGAAATAAGGCCTGAACCCACTAAATAAAGGTCTTTTTGGGCTGATTTCTTGGACTCTAAATTGGACAAGGGAGAAATGTATCTTCATTTGACAACGAGAAAGAAAAGGACAGGCCCCAAAAACAAGCCCATTGGATTACAACCAAGTCTAGAAACCAAGTCCATGCTAACTAGGGTAACCTACTGACAAAAAAAAACTAGGGTAACCTAACAATGGTTCGAAACGTTAGCCAAACCGAACCAAATAGTTTTTGGAGGTCTGGTTCAGTTCAAGAGTACTTCTATGAAAAAACGGTTTGTTCACAAGCCGAATCAAACTGTTTTTTTTTTCTTGCTTTGAGAACCCTTAAGCGCCTAAATTTGGTCAAACCCGTTAAGAATGAGAGCCACATGAGGAGAACATGTTCTTAATTTACAAAGTTTCTAAAAATAATTTAAAATTCAACAAGCTAAAAAAGCTATTAACAGTGTCTTTTTATGAGAAGAGACTATCAAGATCGTAAAACAAAATTTACTAAACTAAAATAGCTCTCGATGATGTCATTTTTTGCGAAAAGACTATTCAAAAAAATTATAATATTTTTATGGTTCATACATGAAATATCGTATCAAAATAGGTTTGATTTCCATTTTATAGACTTTGACTTCTTTCATGAAGCTAATGCTCTTTCAAGCTAGCTTAGTGAATTGAATCTCATTAAAATACAAAAAAGAAAAGAAGAAGAAACAGTTTGATTTAACTTAGAAGTGAACCAAATCACAAAGATGGTTTGGTTTGGTTTGGTTTGGATTCACTATTCTTCAAACCATGTTTATCTGTTTGAATAGATTTGACATCCAAGTCGCACCAAACTGTATCGTGCTCGCCCTTAATCATTACTTACTTATCAAGTTTCATATAGAAATCTTTTATATCACCACCTAAATTTGATATTTCATTGCCCCTCCTAATATACTGTTGTTAGCCGGTACTTGTCATCACCTATAATGTATTATTTTTTGGGTAGAATTGCTTATTCTTTAGCATAGTCCCCTTTGGCTTCTAGTATACCATGCATTATAAACATAAGATTCATTTATGAGTCGAAGATAAGCTATAGATCATAGCTACCTATCACCATATCTACCCTTTTGTCTTGTCAATTATATTGCAAAAATTTTTTACAATGTTTTGAGGCCAATAATGGACCTTGGCCGGCACAGTAGCATAGTAAATAGAACTCTTTATCATTCCATGAATAGTCAATAGTCAACGCACATGGTTACACCTATGACTCAAGAAGGCACTTGACTGAAACACACATATATATAGCATGTAAATCTCCAATTGTTTTTCTATGTTGTTTTTGCTATTAGTATTTGCTGTATTTGTTATGAAAATCACAACATCGATTAGGGAAAGTTGGTAATCCTAAATTACTAAAGTCATTATCACGGAATACTATCTCGTGTTTCGTGCTCCTTTTTAATGCCGTTGTGTCCCACTTAATGAACACTATGTATCTAATACTCCCCAAAATTAATTTTGCTGATTACAAAAAGACAAAGTAAAGATCAATGCAGTTCAGATCCCAAGAAAACTAACCAATTTGACACGGCTCTATTTAAATTTCTAATTGATATAGATCCTAGCTACCTAAGCTCCATGAAATTAGCAGCGATTTAAGCACTCGAATCTTCCTCGATTTGAATGAATGTACCAAACCCCTTCTTTTGGCTTAGCCCATGAGCGGTAAGGAGATAATTAAGATAATACAACAAAGTTCTAATTAGGTGCAGAAATATGTGGAACTACTTGGAACTTTTGCACATGGTGGGGTTCATTCACTTCGTCAATTGTTGCCTTTAATACTAATTGCTAATTCGCTGACTTGATTACATGCTCAAACCAATCGCATCAAGCATTCAATTTTCAGCTATTATCAGATAAAATTCTTTCAATTTCCTTTTCAACATATACGATCATCAACACTCAAATGGAGTGTTAAATTGTTAAAAACTATCCTGAGTTCATATTAGTCATGTGAATTATGATCAAGAGAGTCAAAAAATATATCCACGTTGTTGACACGTTTCCTAATCGAATGCTTCAAGTTTGCTACCATCGAAGAAAATCAACTCTGAAAGAAAATTCCAAGGAGTCCCAAAGAAATTCAATCGTGGTGTCCAAGGTGCGCTTTCGAGGGGTTTGAAAGGTCTCGAATAGGTACGATCGGGGGTACCTGGCCTGCGACTTCATAATAGGGAAAGGAATCGACTTGACCCGCTTTGGCTTTTGCTTTGCAGGAAGAGTTTACTTTGACTCAGGACTCGGACCAAGATCGAGACTCGGATAGTTTGGCTCGGTCAAGACGTGTAAAACATGCACTTCACACGAAATAGGACTTAATAATAATTTTATTACATTGGACAATAATTTCATTGGGGATTCAACAATCGCACCATTCGACAAAGCTAAATACATGGAAAGGTACATGTTCCAAAACCGTAACCGCCAACATACACGGCAGGAAATTTCAAGAGAATAGTAAGTTCGAAAGGACGATTGGAATCGTTTAGCTCTTGAAAACGTACACGAACTTCTGTTTGAATTTTTCTAACCAAACTTTGGGGGGGTCAAATCAAGGAAAAGTAACTCCTCTCGAATTGTCTAATCCAGTGCACGCATTATACATCTATTGTGAGAGTAGATAAATCGACTTAGGCTCATTGGATATGACTCGAGCTATGTATGCCAAATTTGTTGGAGCACGGGTGACGTCTCAATAGGATTGACGTCTCAGTATGCTACCTATTCATCCACTCACAGCGCCGAGGTCTTAGTCAATATTGTTGCTTACAGCCTAATGACACAATGGTTCAATAGGCAATTTAATTCATTCCCTCTTCTGTTATCATCCTATAAACTTGCCAAGAGCTATACCCTCTCAGAACCCGATTATTCAATAACCTAAAAAGACGGGGTTGCTAGAGTACTTCCATCTTGCGACATAATTTCAAAACTATAGCATCTGGATGCTTGAGATATAGAAAAAATATTAAATGAAATTTCAGTATGTGTCGCTAGGGAGGTCTCCTTCCAAGAATTTAGTTTATATAATCCCACAAGGGACAATAGGACCGGTATGGAAAAGCTCGTATCACGGCACAAATTTAGCGGCCAGACTGGATAAAAGAAATAAATCGTCGTAGGTCCTAGGTTCTCTTTTATTTATCTTATTCCTTTTATTTTCTCATGAATTGAAAATTCAAGGGTTTAGGTGTAACCATACCCAAAAGGTCTGGAAATTCTTCTCTCTTTCTTAAAGTTCAAATGCGCGTTTTTGAAGCTTCTAAGCTTACATCGAATCCCAACACAGTTTGACAATGGCTTAACGGGCACAACGCACACTCACACTAGAATGTCAATGATAAAATAGTATACTAATTAGCAGCTTGGTGATGACTTATTTGTTGTTATATAAATGCAAAATTGATGAATTCGTTTGGTGGTATTTGCTGTCAAGGGACGAGAGCCACAGGCCAAGCAAGTCTATTTCGTGCGTGAAGCTGAAGTTAGCAGGGGTATCAATGCACATGGTGGGCCTCTTTGGGGACTCTTCTGAGATAGCAAGCTTTCGGCTTTTTAAAAGAGGGTTTGGACAAGATAGAAGCTGGCAATTTCCCCCCTTTTTTTAAGTTCACATTGGTTCAGACACGCGAATCGAATTTTAAAATTACGTGCAAATCATTGGATGAGCTAATCTGCAATGGTACTTAGGTGCATAGAATGATTTAGTTGAGCTAGATTGTCGTCCAATTAAGTGTAACCATAGTAGACTCAACTAATCATTATGTGATAAAGAAGGCGTTTTCTAGACCCATTAACTGAAACCCTAGAAAGAACGACCAGTGCCATGACAATGTCTACCCTTCGTGGAGTCGAACATAAACTGATTTAACAACTGTAGACTTTGCATATGGTATAATGTCGTAAGCTGTCGAAATTCATGTGGGTATTATTAACGCATGCTTTCGGAACAATTCGTGAGTAGTCAAATACCGGAAACTCCGAAGGTTACAATGTTCAAAGACCTGACTTTTCTTTTTCTGTTTTTTTTTCCCCTTTTCCGGTAGAAATTAGCATTTCTTTAGACAACAATAGAACGAGGTTTCGTAAACGAAACAGCGGGCGTACACCCTGGAGAATCATTGCTCAAAGTAGCGCCAACAGAATTACTAACGTCTAAAGGTTCATTGTCTTTAACCAAAAGGCCCCTAACACAAATTGGGGCAGAATTAAAAATAAAACATAAAAAAAAATGAAGATGTCTTCATGCATCTCCTCCAATTCGTAGAGATGGAATCCATCTTGTCGTCCATCTATCTAGCTGCTTTTGTCATCGATGGTGATGGCGCACTGCCGTCCGCCGCGAGTGCAGCGTGGTGAATCGGAGAGGGGAATGGAAGGTTGCTACTTCGGAGAGCAGAGATGGGTTTGGGAGTTATTCTTTCTCAAACTAATTTTGATCCTTCTGTCGAGGTTATTTTTGCCATTGCACTAAGAAAACGCTGTGCTTAAGCCATTTTCGGCGGGGTTGAGAATGGGTCTAAGGTAGAACCAAGAATTTGGACTGAATTGGCCATAAGGATAGGTCCTGATCCGAGTTCCCGTAGTTACTAGTACTGTGGCTTGGTAGGTTCCTGGGTTAAAATTAAGCTGGGAATCGATGAATTGTAGTTACATGTTTTAAACTTTATATCATTTATTTTATTTTATGTGTTCTATCTTTTATGGGATTATCGCTATTGATAAATGAGGATTTTTTTTTATTGCATTTGCTTTGATTTTGCTTTAATAAAAATGAAAAATAAAAAAGGAAGGGAAAAAGGAAGAAGAAATTGGATGGTTCTTTGGTAAACCTCAAAACCAATTGATAAGATAGATTACAAATTTAAAGTTACTTGAAGCAAATTTTAGATTCCAAAAATTAAAAAATCGATTGGACGAACCTTTATTAAATATGCTCAACAAACATGCCCGTGTGCCCCAATTAAACGATACAACAAGAGATGGGAGTTAGTCCATCAATTTCAGAACCATCACTGAAAATCACAGATTCTAAGGAGGACTCCGCTCTGAAATTTGTACCAAATCTCTTCTGCAAATAAAAAAAAGAAAAAGAAAATTGCTCTATAATTCTATCTAGTAACGTGCACAGGTCGTTCTCCATGTATTTATTTTTCGGCGAAGACATGTTCCAAGTTTTCTGCATGAAAGTTTCGGAAGTCTAAGCAAACCACGTGGAACGTAGTTACACCCATATCGACTCTTGTCTGTAGACGCCCCTCGACAACGGTTGTGTCATAAATTGGACTTTTTGTGCCGTTAGAAACCACTTATTACGTCATATCAAACATATGTTTATTTAAATTATTCTCATTTGCCTCTGATGCTAAAAACAAGGTCAAAAATTATTTCCCTTGTTGTCACGTTGTCTGTCCGTCTACAATCCCCTTGCATTCCCTTCCCAAAGCTTGCCGGTAATTATAGAAACATCCCCAGTTCCCTAAAATGAATCCCAAAATCATGAAAAGGAATCCGATTTTATTTTCTCGAAACTTCCGCAATCCCATTATTTACGAACACGGATGTTCTTAACTAGGCCCAGGCATTAATAAGTTTAGTAAAAGTCTGTTTGATAACCATCTTATTCAATGAAGAAACCTGTACCTATTCTTTCCATCCATGATGATAAACTTAAACATGCGATACGTGACATCACGAGTGCCTCCAAAGTACTGGATCGGTGCATTTTCTCTTACGTCAATACCGAACTTAGTTGGCATGCAAAGACAATAAGGGACCGATAAAGGAATGGCTAGGGTCTTTGCCTTTTGGGCTGTAAGATTGTCTACTTAGCGTGTTGACGATTTAAGGAAATGGGACATGCTTGTCTGTCAGCGGATCCGAAGGGTACATAATTCCTCTCAGCATCCTAATCCAGAGGCTTCGCATTCTTCGGTGTCTGAAGATTGCTGGATGGAATTATGCCCGATTTGATGGATTCCAGTTGTTCGCCTTTGCTTTTTGTTCCGTTGTTCCCGCGAATGGCGGCCAGATTGTGCGACGTTTTCAAAGGGATTCTCAGCGTCAAGTGGCCGAGATTGCTTGATTAGGAGCCATTCTGCTGTCCAACTGGTGTGTTAAGTCCCACGTTCACGAGACACATGCCATGTTTCAACTGAAATTGGACGACCGTGGTCTCCCAACCGGAGAAAGAGAGAGAGAGAGAGAGAGAGATCCTAAGATAAGTCATTTACCATGTTTCAATGAGTATCCAGCAAGGCATACGCATCCTTCTTTTCTCACTCTCTCACCCTTGGTATTGATGATTACATGAATATAAAGTTTATAGAATCGATGAGATTAGCACGGAGATAACATAAAAATGATTTTTCATTAATGTTTTATTATAAACTTGTTGTAGCTCTTTCCTTACACCAATAAACTTTAGGGGTTCGCTATAACCAAATATTATATGATACAGAAAATCTGTCAGTTTACATGATCTTAATAAACATAATAAGATGTTACCTACCACATTACCTAGATATTATGAGCAATATGTACTTAATGAAGAGCAGACCAAGATGCAAATAATCTTAGAACTACTCACATTCGTTCCGACCCTTTATGCCGTTATGCTTATTGTTTCACAAAATTGTGATAGGATTGAGGTAAGTCAATCGCATCTCGCTAATGAGAAACCGTGTGTCATGATAAGTTCTACAACGCTAGTCTTTCCCCTTGATCCGGAACGTACATGATACGTAAACTTAATGAGCTCTACTCTTGTGCATTCCGCGCAGCGGCAATGCTTTCCGCGTGTAGGAGGTATAAAGTAAGGTTCCCACTGCCTCGCCAAGGAAAAGATCTTTTTTCTCCCCGTCTCCACAAACTGAACATTCTTCCAAAAAGGTTGAAAGGAACGGCACGAGCACGTCAAAACGCGGTCAAAAAAGCGGGATCCTCGAGGGGGGCCGGTACGAAAAAGGACCCAGAAAATCGTGCAGAGAGACTCCGAAAACTTTACAGGCGACACGCTTCCCAGTTTTACAGATAGAAAGCATGAACGATATTTGCATATGCAGTCCAGCCAGGAATCTCGTATGTATGCAACTCGCCTGGCCAGTTCAGTTCCCCCAAGTTGGCCGAACTTGGCCCTTCTCCTGGGGCCTTCAACCCTATGATTGGGGGTTTTTCATCAGGAACATTTATATATATATATATATATATATATATATATATATATATATATATATATATTTCATTCATCAAGTGTTTAATTAGAGGAAATTCGGTGAGTATTTAATTTGGGTACTCCGTATTTTTTTGATTAATTTCATGGAAAATCCTAAATTAGTACGTTTGCGACAAATTTACTATAAATTATTCTTTTAACATTAAAAAATCCAAAATTAATAAACTTATGATAAACTTACAGCAAACTACTTTTTTAATCACTAAAAACCATAAACAAGTATATTTATAATAAATGTACCCTTCGTTAGTTTTTGTTAAATTTGATTAATATTACGAAAAATTACAAATTGATACATCTGTAACAAAGGAATGGTAGAACCTTAAGCTGGTATACCGATCAACTATCATGTGTCATCGAACTCAACTAATTTAATATAAATTAATTGAGGTTTAATTTATCATTGGTATATTAGTTTATGATTTTTTGTTATGAAAAAATTAGTTTAAGATAAATTCATTATAAATATACTAATTTAGAATTTTTTACGATACTAATCCTATTTTTTTATTATCTAAAGGTCTTAATAATGAAAAATCCAGTTATTTCTAGGTGGTATAACGATCCATCGGTAGGAGTCGCGCGTTAATCATGCTCCTGCTACCTACCGTTGGTTGCCGTGCCACTTTTAAGTTGTTACCGTGGATTTTTTCGCATACATTTTCGTGGTAACCACAGGAGTGTTGACTATTAGAGAAACTGAAGGAAAAAAATGTCACTTGCACCCCCAAAAAAAGGAAAAAAACGTAGAAAAACACGACAAAGTAGAATGAAACGAACCAACGAAAGAACAAACGAAGCACGCTCCCATTCAAAAGTCTGCGCTGTCTCCCCCTTGTATGCGTGTCTTGGAAAAGTCTCTTCTAAATTTCTACAACAGTTATTCTTTTTTTATTTTCTCGGAAACATCCATTTTATATTTTTATTTCCATTATGTCCCTTTCGTTCTGGAATAAAATAGTAAAACTTCTTTAATCTTTCCTTCTTTCTCTCTCTCTGTCATCCTTATATATATTTATAGTCTCCACCAAAACCCTTGGAAAATAAGCTCCGTCTCCTCCATATCGCAAGAAACCGAGACACCAAAACCCCACCAAAACAAATTGCACCATGTCCACCCACCCCTCACCCTTCCCTTCTTGCTTCCGCCCTCCCTCCGCCGCCGACGACAACCTCCGCGCCGAGGCGGCTCCGTCGCTGCCCCCGCCGCCCCCGCCGCCGCCGGGGAGCGACCACGCGAACCTCACCACCTGCCTCTACCACACCCACCTCGGCCTCTTCTCCCTGACCTGGTCCAAGACCCTGTTCGGCCGCTCCCTCCACCTCAGCCTCCATTCCCACCACGGCTCCAGCTTCCTGGACTACAATTCGTCGCCCCTCTCTCCGTCTTCTTCCACATTCTCCTTCCAGCTCCACATCAAGCCCTTGGTGTTCTGGAAGAAGCAGGGCTCCAAGAAGCTCGATGCCGACAAGACCAGGACGGGCGCGAGCATCCGGATCTTCTGGGACCTCGCGAGGGCCAAGTTCGGGTCCGGGCCAGAGCCCGAGTCCGGGTTCTACATCGCGGTGGTCGTCAACGGCGAAATGGCGCTCCTCGTGGGCGACGCGGCGAAGTCGGCTTACGGCAAGACCAAGGCCCGGAAGCCCGCGGAGAGAGGCCAGGCCTTGTTCTTGAGGAGGGAGCACCTGTTCGGCCACCGGGTGTACGCGACGAGCGCGAGGTTCGGCGGCAAGAACCGGGCGATCTCGATCGACTGCAACGTGCACGGCGAGGGGAAGCTGTGGATCAGCGTGGACAAGAGGAGGGTCCTGCAAGTGAAGCGGCTGAAGTGGAAGTTCAGAGGGAACGAGAGGGCCGTGGTCGATGGGGTCAATTTCCAAGTCTCCTGGGACGTCTACAACTGGTTGTTCGAGGACGCGAGCGATTCTCATGCAGTGTTCATGTTCAGGTTCGAGAAGCTAATTAACAACGATGAGGAGAGAAAAAAGGGCGGCGGCGGCGATGACGGCGTTCAGGCGGTGAGCAACCTCCTGCTGTGGTCGCAGCCTTCGTGCAGCTTCGGGATGAACGAGATCGAGCTGAGGAAGATGAGGAAGAGCAAGTTGCGGAGCGCGAGGAGCTCCTCCTCCTCCTCGATATCGTCGTCGGCGTCCTCCGGCGGGAGCTCCTCGATCATGGAGTGGGCGAGCGCGGAGGAGAACGAGCTGAGCGGTCCGTTCGTCGGGTTCTCCTTGCTCGTTTATGCTTGGAAGAGATGATGCAGATCCGATCCCGTTCCATTCCGCTCCATTAGCGAGAGCAATTGAATCCCTCCGTAAACTTCGGAATTCCTCACGGGTGCAAGCTAACCTTGCTCTATTTCTTTGAGGAACGCGAAGTCAAAAGAATTTCATTACATACAGGAAGCTAGGCGTGTAAATTCATAGGTAATTTCATTGAAGAACTGAGATTGATGTCATTTTTTTTCCCGGGTTCACACTTGAGAGAAATTTCTTCCTCCTTCTCTACGGTAACCATACCACAAGAAAAGGCGGATTGCACTGCACATACATGGTTGTTATTGTTTTCGCAACATAAAATTATGAGTTGCGCATTATAATTTAGGGTCGCATCGGATTGTATTATACAACTGTCCCTCTTCGTATGTTGCTGGGTGGTCTAGTGAAAAGTGAGTTGTCTTCTTTGTTTGATACCGATGCATGATGAGGAAAGGGGCAGGGATACTTTCCCTTCTCCGACCAGAATACAGGACACGATGCATGTGATCGTGGGTCATCCGTTTTCCTTTCCTTTTTTCTTTTTTTGTAGCGTAGCTTTTGGTTCGGGTTGTCTGGGCTCGGCTGGCATTGATTGGACGATAGGACAGCAGACAGCGCCACCTCTTCGTCGTCCCAACATCTGGCGAAACCGATCTCGACCGTCGAACCGGACGACTGCTGCCTCGGGATCCGTCGCGAGGAGCGGTTGGATTTTCTGGTTTGCAGTGCGTTGAAGAAGGCCGGGGACAGGGCAGTACCTGGTCGAAAACGGCATCCGAAGGGAATCGGAAATGAGCCGGCCAGAGAGAGAAAGAGAGAGAGAGGCAGATGCGTTGGGGGTCGGGTAAAAGGAGAGGTTTGAAAAGTTGACCGTTTGACCGCGTGGCTCTGGCCCTGTCCTCTTTGGCTCCCCGTAGGACCACTTGACCAGATTAGTCAGTCTCGTGAACCAAAAGCAAAACCACAATTATATAAATAATCCGATTTTTGGTTAGGTGAAATCAGACGTCTTTTCTTTTCTGGGATGATGTTTAGGTGAATTATGAATGCTCCTAGAAATTAATGTTGCCTGAACTTGGTACTTCGAACTTCGCTCTCTTTGCTTCTTCTATTCACAAAGAAGTCGCTTCCCTCTTTGTTACTGCTTTATTCATGGTAAAAAGTGATTAAAATGCTTCGGCTTGGCACAATTGGTTGAGGTGGTGGAGATCTCCGGGTTAAGAACCAGAGGCCGCTCTTATGAATTTTATAAATTATATGCAAACTACTCTAAGTTAGGGCCATCTTCATTACTATAATTCCAGACTACTGATTCATAAGACTTGTTCGGTATTTGAGGGATCTTAGAGGAACCAAGTTTTCATACTTGAGTCCTTAAATTGTTAAAAGCAAAGTGATCTCTCTCGTGTCACCATGATAATTTATAGGGTCTATATATTATGATCAAGAATGCATGTGAACAAAAGAAACATCGCTCTCTTAAGTTATATTCGAACATTTGAGTCAATTGATTTTAAGTGCGCACATAAATTGTTCAATCCACGTGCACGACCCGCGAGCTTTCCTTGACTAAGTGCGATGTCACGCAATACTTTCCTTCTTAGTTTATGTGGTGCGACACAAATTTGATACTTCATCCCTTACTTTTCTTGCGAAAATGGGTTTTCACCCGAGTTCTTCCGGTTCACGAACCACTCACTAACTTCCAAGTATCCCGTGAACAAAGTTGGTGTTCCGAAACCCTGTCCAGGATAGCTAAAAAAAACAATGCAAGTGATCACCAATTAGTGCAAATCATGGCGCTTGCTTTGTCCTCTTTCTCAACATATGATTCCTGCCCATGATGCGATGTCACGTCAACTCACTAAAGATATCGTAATGGTTGTTCGCTTTCCCTGGAAGAACACTTACGTTAGAAAAAAAAAGCCGCTTTGGAAAATCGAGATGGGGACCTTTTCTTTTTCGTTTCATTGACTCCATGGGGTCTGGTGTTGGTTGGAATCCAACCTGTAATCTAAATCTTCTCCAGGGTTCTCCCCTATTTTATTCCACTGAACAAGTATTTCTTTTATTGACCCAACAGACCTAATGTCATAAAATAGTTGATTTTGTGTTTCCGAAGTAAGGTTCGAGTATGCACGATGTACCAACTATGTACCGACGGTTGGGTTGAAACCAAACTTTGAGACAAGAATAGAAGAATTCTTATGCCCGCATAGCCTTGTCCTTACTCAATTACCTCAACAAATCACTGTCCGGAAGGACCCGCATGTCCTTAATTTCTAGCTGAATTCTGGAACATTTTGGAGTTGTTGGAACTAATTTTATCATTAAAGATTGATGCCCAACCACAATTGATTGACAAAACAAAGTGAAGCCACCGGCAACATAAGTACCTCATTCTAGATCTATTGATGCACTTTTCATGTTCACGAGAAAATTGTCCAATCAATCTTATTATACATATGTCAATTAAATCTTAATTTCTTTTATTTTGTCAATTTAGTATTAAAATTTGTGCGAAATTCAAATGTAGTCAAATAATTGACGTAACAATGTGCCAAATAAGATAAATGTCAATAACTAAACTGTTATGTCGGTAATTTTTCAATGAAAATTGATCGGAATGATTATATTAAAATTCCATGTAAATATTTAGAAAAAAATTGACAAAACTGAAAAATTTAGATCGAATTGATTGGGTAATTTTCTCAAAAAGTTTTGAGTTGTGGAAACTAATTCCCATCATTAAATATCAAGGTCCAGCCACAGTCCATTGACAAAAACGAAGTAAAGCCTCCGGCAACATAAATAACTCCTTCTAGGTCCTGCGGATGCGCTCCTCATCTTCCACGAAGATGAGCTGAACCGTTCACACGGTGGAAAAGTCGTGTGGTTGGAATGACAATGGACTACGTGTGCCCCGTGAAGTCTGTGTGTACAGATTGAACGAGTCAAAATGAGAAGACTTCGCCCGTACGTACGTTTCCAAGGAGTCAAAGTTCCACGTCCTTTTGCAAAATCTTATTGTGACCGTGACTTGTTAAGTTTCCTGTAATCTTCTGGGTACTGCGCTTTTCAGGCTTTGAAAGGATGCAATTTATGACCGGAACAAGGGTGGTGGGTTTAGATCTCGCCTCTTTTGCCACTGAAAAATCAAGTTTGACGGGCCATAGAGTCGCAACAGAAAATGAAAAATTCAGTAGTCAAAAGGTGATGTCGAGTTGGTTATGGTTCGGGAGGCAGCATTAAGCTAGTTAAGCATTGCATTTGTAGGGGTGTGCAATGGAAACCGCCTGAACCGGGACTGGACCGAACCAGACCGGACCGGCCGGTTTTGGGTGGTTCCCACGGTCGGCGGTCTGGTTCCCAATTCCTAATCTTGGAACCGGCAGCCGGTTGGTCTGGTTCCCGGTTCCAAGGTGGGAACCGGACCGGACCAATTTTTTTTTTAGATATAATTTATATACATATAATATATGAATATTATATATGAAACTTATTGCAATCGAAATTGCAATTGAGGTAACAACCTCTTACGTGGCCAAGAGATCACCAAAACTCTTGTTGTTACTCTTTATTTATAGAAAAAACTCTCCTCATGCTCACACTCTCTCTCTTGCTCCCCTCACTTGCAAATGACAAAGGCACTTCAAGCCTTAAAAAGTCTCATATCGACTAAACATTCAAAGTATATAAGAGAGATTGTCTATAAAACCTAAGCCAAGCACAACCTTTAATCACGTTGTTCATGGGTTTTATGCTTAAAATTAAGCATGAAACACATAAACTATGATTGATATTCACACAAGTGAAGTTTGAATATTTTGAACGTGGAAACATGTGTGAGTAGTTTTATTAGATTGCTCGGAAGCCGAATTTGATTGTCCTCACGTGCCTCCCCAGGGTTTACTCCAGTCGCGAAGCGGCGTACGGGGGTTCCCTGGGTTATCAAAAAAAAAAAAAAACATGTGTGAGTAGTTTTATTAGATTGCTCAGAAACCGAATTTAGCGAATGGTAATTTGTTAGTGAATGGTAATTTGTTAGTGAAAAAAGAAAGTGCCAATTCTTTTGGACCGGACCGGACCGGATCGGAATCGATGGTCCCATCCGGTTCTCGGTCCTAAGACCAACGGTCTGGTCCACGGTTCCCAAAATTGGGAACCGATTCTCCCGGTCCGGTTCCCGGTTCCACCTTGGAACCGGACCGAACCGGGAACCGATCACCCCTAAGCATTTGTATTAGGGCCATACCGAATTCGTAATCAACAGTAACTTGTGCAAATGAAAAGTATTATGGCCCTAGAAATATTAAAATTCATTAGAGGTACTCGCTATAGTGCAGCAAGATCGCGCTAGATATCGAGCCAACTGACCATCTTTGTACACATGAACATATGGTGCATAAATAACTCACTTGAATTTTCATCTCGCTTTGTAAACAAGTATCAAACCTCGCATATCTCGTGCTTGCAATATATATTGTCTCAATTTTTTTTTTTTAATTTGTACTTTTCATATTGCTAGGCATCATGAAAAGGGGTGTAACTGCTAAATTTACGGGACAAAGTCAATGCACAGTACAAAAAGATGAGCCAACATAAACTTCTAATTTAAGTTTTGTGCCCGACATAACGAATAAAGTTCAGGAATATCATGAGCTTTCGTTGCAAGCAGGTTCTCTCTGGTCGAGTACTTCCAAAACGGTGATATGAGCAAGACTCCAACCACCATTATTAGGGCCAATAAGCAACTCCACCAGCAGGATCACAACCTAAAGACAGAGACCCTACTGAACAATACATAAAAAAGAATAAAAAATAAAGAAAGCTTCTATTGACAGCAAACATCACACATGCATAGTGAATATAGTGCTGAGGCTTGATATGGTAAAAAGGAGAAATAGGGACTCTGCAGATCTAGGATTGAGGTTAAATGAATTGAATTCTCAGAAGAGGCATGTTGTGCAAGTTAAAACATGGCACATGCAAGCACAGGACAGTTCCATGATCTTGAAATCTAATGACAAGCATCCAATGCTTGATGTGAAAGCTTTCGCATTGTTAAACCAGACTTTAGGGGGGAGTGGATTCAACAGAAGAACGAGGCACAACAACTAGTGTGATGTAGTGGGCTCATGCTTTCATATTCAATTATCTCACAGGGCATCAACTTCAGCCTGGAAAATGGCAGTGCTTGGGACCACTTGGGCCCTCTAATCATCTTGTGAAGAATGTCTCCAACGGCACACCTCGATCAGTCTGAAGGCCACATTCTGCGGATCCTCAAAACCCATCATGCTTACGACAAAGCATCCGAGCTGAGATTCGTAGGAGCAAAGTTTTTTGCATAATGATTAATGTACAGGAAAAGGAAAAGGAAGAACATCATTCCTCACTATGAAACATTCGATCACTTGTCAATCAAATAAGCTGATAAAAGGAAAACATTTTACATGGGAAAATACGCCTTAGCTCATCCACAACCCTAAAGCACGAATCAGCAGGTTCACCAGGATAAAGGGAGACGGGGAAGAACTTCATCAGAAATTTTTTTGCAATCTTCCCTTTTCCCTTCTGCGGTGATGATTCTAAGGCCCTAGATTATGAGTGCTTCTCTCTTATTGAAGCTTTACTGCTAGAGTCGCAGGTGAAGAAGTAGAATGGATCAAAGAAGAACTTGGAGGAAGACAGTGTCTCGGCCTACTGTTTTTGCTAGCAGAACGCAGATGGCGAGATGATGGCGTATCAGCTGAACGACTGGAAGAGGGGAACCTGCTCGATTGGCTTCTCAGTTTCTTCTTCTCTCCTTCAAGGATCACTTGGTCCTCCGATCTGACTTGCCGAACCTTCGTCTCGTTTAATCCAGCAGGAAGCACGCAATTGCAGAAGAAACCTAATCATCCAAATAAACCAAAGCACAATCACTTTTTTTATCGTGTTATACAACAATAAAATCAATAAAAAATTAAGACATCTCGACCCCTACTCAATAAGATCAGATAAAATTTCTCTGACCCTCTATCTCTCTCCCTGTCTAAACAAAACAAGGTCTCAGAACATACAGGTAGTCACCTGGCATTCATCAAACCATGACAACATGGCATATAGGCCAGCCACATTGGTTCTACACCATGCAAATCAGATACTTAGACAATGCATCTGACATGACTAGAAAACAAGAAGCATCTTCTCTCTTGCAACTAGATTGGCTATGTAAAAGGAGATTCAAGATGGGCATCCTCAACATATTCAGATCCTTTAGCTGGTAAAAGAAGGCAGGATTGTTTCGATTGGTATTTCGCTGTCAAAGATGAAGCGTTTACCAAGAGCACTTTCAGATAATCTGTTCACCCGCAATTTTCTGTATCTTCTTCCCAAGTAGCTATAAAAACACCTATATAGCTTGATTGTGCATGGTAGATGTAGAAATTAAGATAATTCATGGTGCAAATTCAGAATTCCATAGGTTAAGTAGCATCGGGCACTTAATAACAGTCACCATGCAATGGAAACAGGTGACAAGGATGGCAAATTTACTATTATAAAGACTCAACTAAAAAAGGTTACCTAGCTTAGTGACAGCAAGGCTGTACTTCTAGTTCTTGACAAGAGGCAAGCAATACTCACCCTGATGCCTTAAGGCCAATGATTCAAAGGAAAAGTTGTGAAATCAGTGAACTAAGCTTAGGCTGCTAATGGATCTGGAAACATGGTAACCGCTATGGAGATCCTATTGTCAAATATATCGAGAAGTAAACTTGTGGCACTTCCAGAAGTCAGTGGAATATGAAGAAAGTGTGAGGGATTGGATGCTTGAAGGATGCTGGTCCCATATGGTAGTAAAAGGATTTCAGCAAACTGCATTGCAGTCTAAGATCTCAGTACCATATGTTTCCCAATGTGCAGATGAGTTATAAGATAACACAAGCAAAATATTATCATTTTACAATGAATACAAGGGAACTAGAACTATGGCAGGCAGGACAGATAGTGAAATGACATTAATAATTGTATCATATCTTACCAAGTCGAGCCAGTCGATTGACCCAACGAGGGATTGGTTTCCCTGTCAATCTATTGCACACGTCGTTGCAGAAGTGATTGCAATTTTTTGTAATAAGATGGTATGTGTTTCCAGAGTATTGTTCAGCTAGTTTCTCCATAAATGAGCGGACTTCTTTGGGGCCTAAGTCTGTCCTTCCAATCAAAATTGATTTTCTGAAGGTGAAACCAGGACAGCGCTTCGGTTCAACTTCAAATATTCCCGTTGTTGCATGTTCATGTGCTCCAAAACCATATTCAACATTGTGTACTGCAAATGGAACATAACAAAGATGAATATCCTTAACTGGAAACAGCACAACTTCATTGACATTCAAGTACACGTAAACACAGAAAGTCAGAAGCAGTATACTATTCATATAATAGTATGCAATCCTCGTGAAGGAAAGAAAAAGAAAATTAAGATAAGCTAATCAGAGTATCGATCGACTCTAGCTTCAAACAGTACGAATTAATTTCTCCCTCTCAACTAACCCAACCTAACGAAGCTTTACGTTGTACTAGTCATTAAAATCTCCAGTCAAGATTATCAGAAAGTCCAAGAAACCAAAGACCAAGTCTGCTAAATTAGGTTAGGGTCGATGGTAACAGCAGCAACAGCTTCAGCAAATTCAACCACTTCACACTGCGTTTCCTCCAGTTTCCAGGGTAACCAAATAGAGCAAGTGCAGATCCTCGTCTTCAACTCCTGTCATCGGCCCAATCATAATGCAACTCCAACCTACGATTCAACAGGGTATGCAAAGGCAAGTCCAGCCAACGATTCAACAGGGTATGCGAAAATGTACTAAACAAAACGTAATTATACATCACAACGCAACTCCAGCCTATGTTTCAACAGGGTATGCAAAAATGCACTAACAAAATATTATTCTAAGTATATCTGCCTTCAATTACAATAAGCTAGCTGCTCAAAAAAGAAGATGGACATTATGGCCAATCACTAGCTACCGCGAGTTGCCTTCGTCTCCCCCAATACGCCTCAGATCACGAAGAGCACCAACAAGAACCAGCTGCCGCTAAAGCTCAAGCATTTTCTTCCCGTTCAACTGACAAGAATCCGCCAAAACTCGAAACCCCACAAATTGGATCACCCACGAGAACCCAATTCCACCTTCCAGTTCACTTGTACCGTCGGTATCCCCAACGACCCACAAACCCAACACGTAACGAAAACCCAAATCCCACAATCAAAGCTCAAATCTTATACCTTGCACGCCGGAGTGATACACCCCGAGCCCGAGCCAATAGGCGTACCCGTTGATCGGGGTCAAATCGTACACGTTCAAGTAAACCGGGACGGACCCGTTCCTCTTCTTCCGGGTCACCGTCACCATGTTACACAACATCTCCGGCCAAAAAAAAGAAAAAAACGCGCAACCTCCACAAGACTCCCACCACACCAGACGAGACGGGAGCAAAATTAGCGACGGAGGGAAAAGCAGGGGGGAGACAGGGCAGCGAGGGAGGGAGGGAGGGAAAAGCAGAGGGAAAGTGGGGATCCAAAGAAGTGATTGCGCGTGCAGGGGCGTGGGGGCGTGGTGGTGGGGAGCCTTATTATATTGCAGAAGGTAAAACACAACAACAGCAAAAGCAACAGCAGCAACAGCAGCACCAGCAACAGCTGCAGCAGCAGCAATGATGACCCGGGATTGGGAACGGCGCAAGAGGAGGAGAATTTCAGCAGGAGGGCGTCGAGATAAGGAAACGGGAAAATGTTTGAATTTTTATGGGGAAGAGAGAATCCTCGGAAGGAGGGAAGGAGGGAGGGATGAAGGAATTGGGGTTGGTTCTATAGCTTCCATCGGTGGCCGAAAGCGTCTTGGACGGATCCGGATTTCCTCGGGGGCCGTACTCTTCCCCTATTCTTCCCCCCCCCCCCCCCCCTAGATCGCTTTTCCTCGTTTCCCCCCCCCCTGGAGAGATCGCATTTTTCCTCGTTTTTAGAATACATAATTTTTTTAGAATACATAATTTTCCCTTTTTTTTTTGGTTGTTGTGGCCGAACAATAAAGAGATGTTTATTTAAAAAAATAGCTCAGAGAGGTTTTCACTCGAGCTTGAGAAATTTTCCGAAAAATAAATCCAAAGGGATTGTGTGTCGTGTCAATGAGGAAAGAGGGTATTGACTCTTCTTTTCCTAACCGGTCCGCAATGGCATCTCTCTGTCCCTGTCGCGAGACAAGACAACTTCTTTGAATTTTCGTATTTAGTAGTCATGATTAGCAAGGGAACTCCGAAATCTATTACAAAGTTGCCTTTTGTGCGTGAGAAGGATATCCATCGGTTGCCAATTCACTTTGATAGGAGATACAAGCTTCTATATGTTTTTTTTTTAATGGAAATTTGACCGTCTATAACCGAGACTCTAACAATGGTCGGGCTGATTAGATTGGGTTACATGAGATAATTGACAACAGTATTCGCTGTCTAATTCCATACGCACGTAAGTTTCTTGTCTATTTAAACTAATCTCATGAGCTTTATTTGGCTATTGATTTGAAATTCTAATAACTTAAGTTATTACGGTTCTTCACATTACCAGCGAGAATCAATGATAACTGCAATAGTTGATTACAATATCTATATCGAGGGAGTAGTGGCCTACCCAACTTCTCCACAGTTCTAATATCAATCGCATTGCTTAAATATGACATGTTATATAACCTTTCGCAACAATGAATCTTATTTTTTCAAGAAAAGAGGAGAAATTTCACCAAGCAGCCGGTTGACTTGGGTGACTTTGGGAATGATAAATGGAAAATAGTCAAACTAGACACGAGGGTTAGATAGCCAATCTTTTGGAGTTAGGTAATGAGAGGGAAGAATGGACACTACATTGGATGAGCATATATTGGATTGGACTGTTCTTCGACTAATTAATGGTTATAATTCTTTAATTAAGCAAAGTCCCGTTGACTTATGCAGGACTTGGTGAGGGAGTGCATTTAGGTTTTGACGGGCTTTCTCCACCCAATTCTGCGCCAATGCAGCAATGCACTACAAGAGTGGGAGTCCTACTCCCACTCCCAATGAGAAACCACTTTTCATGATCTCTTTTAATGCACATATCACCCCTAAAAGAAAAAAAAGATACCATTAAAGAGGTGATATGCACGCGTGAGGAAAAAATTATTCAAAAAATCTTAAATTTATTTTACAACAGTTTTAATTTGACTAAATTGATTCTAAATTTTTTGATAATTTTCTAATATAATCTTTTTTCGATCAATTCTACCTATAAATGTCTGACGTGGTGGTCTAGTCGGCGTCAATCATCTTACTCGACATAACTAATATTAATGTGAATGATTTTTGCAATTTTTTAAAAATTTTCTGAATATTTCCCTTTTTACTTTTCTTGCATTTCTTTTTTTTTCTTATTTCTATTTATAGGTCATCGGGTCTTCGCTTGTGGTTGGTAATCTCTATCGGTCATCATTGAGGGCTTGACAACAGGTGAAAATAGGAAAAAAAATAAAAAGGAAAAAGGAAACAAAAGGAAAGGAAACAAAAATGAAACAAAGAACTTATTTAGAAAATCTTTAAAAAATGTTCTTTCACGGTTAATACCGGCTGTGCTATGTAGAATGGCTAGTGTTCATGTAAGTGATTTTGTCCAAAATTGACTAGAAATGACTATATTGAAAAATTATCAAAAAATTTAGAATTAAATTAATCAAATTTCCAAAAAAAAAAAAGTTAGATTAGATAATTTATTACTAAATCAGCCGCCGTAGAACAAGTTCAGGACTCTTGGACAATAATCCCATGCGTTAGAGTGATCAAATAAGTTACATTATCCGATTGTCCGTCCTATACGCCATGCATGTATAGTAGCCACTACTCAATTAGTTTTTCCAAACCATCAAATGGGTCTAGAGAAAGGTCCAATATAATATATTCCAAATCAGAAGACTTGGCGTAGAAACCGGTCAAAATCTAAGAGTACCACATGCGTTCGAAGAAGAGATTGTAATAATACAACCCCCTAGACGGGGTCACGAATCCAAAAGGACAATAGTTTTATATGTCTGATGCAGACTGGTAAGAAACGAATGTGGCTGGGGGGAAGCGACCGTGCCCATGCGCATAAAATTTCATGTTCCAATTAATATTTTAAAGCTAGTGTTCTTCTGGTCCATTCAGTCGGGACAGATGGGCAAACCCCAAGAAAATTAAATAGTGAATGAATCAATAAAATTAAGTTAAATAGTAGATAAATTAAATTAAAGTATAAAAAAAAATTGGATTAAATTGAGCATGTGGGGAGCAACATGATGTGGACGTTTATCGAAAGGCGACAAGGGAGGAATAAATAAAAGGTACCGTGCGTGTCGGAGGATGGCGGGGTGGGAGGGACCGCAGTGAGCTAACATCATTTATTCCCATGCTGGGCGGCCTGGTCCTTAGGCTGCATGGTCTGCTGCAATTCACCTACTAAATAAAAGTGGCATTGCAAGTTGGCAAGTTCCATGGAATGTTGACTCGCTCGAGGTGTGTTTTTTGGGATCGCCAATGTGATCTAATCTTGAGATTTTTAGCGGGCTCTATAGATTTGGCTTGTCCAAAGGCATCATATAACTCCAATTAGATTGGGAGACATTTGATTAAAATTGTCTTTCCATTTGAGCATTGAAAAACAATAATGGTTGTCGCGACCTAATTTTTGGGCCGAACCACCCAGGTTTTAATGGATTGTTTTACTTAACTCTGCTCTCCTGCCCCATACCAATTCGCGACTTAGATTTGAATTTTTAACATGCAATTAAATTTTAACTAGAAGTCGCCACTAATCTATTTTTGGTGGGTCGATTAGAAACCCTAGTAAAGTAACGGGAGATTTACTTTACTCCTACGAACCAGAGACTAAGGGTACGGGGACTTGGTTACGTTGATTTTTCTAACGCCCTTTCGGTACCTTTCTTTTTATTTTTGAAAAATGTTTGGCAAACAATTTGGATTGATTTTAAATCTATTTCCCTAACATGTGAGGTGTTCATGCAGGTGCGCAAACCACCAATTTAACACCCAAGAAAGCAATTAAATAATTTAGAACTTACTTCAAAGCAACGAAAACATCTGCAGTGTTAAATTAAAATCCACATCAACAATCCTAGATATGGTTTCTAATTAACACGCAATTTCTTTCTTTTTGTTTTCACTTATTAAATGAAAATATAGTCAATATGCAATGCAATGCTTTTAATCAAATATGAAATGATATGGCATGGCAACATGTCCTAAACATATGAATAAAAATTCTATGATCTCTTTATGAACATGCAATTGTTAAATATGCAATCTAAATTAACCAAAGTGACTTAATTCTAATGACGTGCAATGCAATGCAATGACATACAAAATTATTTCAACTAAAATGACATTCGACATTGCAATTTAATATGCGAGCTATATGTCACGCGACATTTATTAAATGACCTAATCTAATGACGGACAATTTCTAATTAGAAATGAACCTAACAATAATCACTAAAATGACATGCATTTCATGAACCTAAATCTATATGACATGCAAATGACATTTTTTTTTATTTTAAAAATGCAATCTATCCTAAAAATTGCAACTAATTTATCTTAAGACAAATTTTATGAAATTTGAAATGATCTAGCTAGATTAAGATTCTATCTAATTTTAACTAGAGATTAAGTCATATTAAATCCTAATTTAAACTAAGACATTATCTAAATCTAAAATGCAATTTATCTAAAAAAAAGATGATCTAAATTTAAAATGAAATGTGCAATTCTAATCTAATATACACAATGATCTTTTTTGTGTTTTTCTTTAAGAAATTCGAAATTAAAATTGCCAAATAAACATGCAATTTAGATTTAAAACTAACATCCTATGTATGTGCTTTTTTTTTTGGATTTTTAAATTTTGAAATAAGATTGCAATTTATATCCTAAACAAGAAATATTCTAGAGCAAATCTATTCCTAACTCAAATATTTTTTGGATTTTTATTTTACGAAAATAAGATCGACTCAACCAACTTGACGATAGCATATTAAACAAGATAAGACCGATATCCAAAAATTAGCAAACCATATCTCGCGCATAAGATCGGGTTGGCCAATTTTAAATTAAATCGCGAATCGAATCTCGGGCTTGAGATTGGATTGTCGATTTTTGTAAGGAATTGTGAGTCGGATTTCGGGCGCGAAAATCGGACTATCAATCCCTAATTTGAGAGCTCCTCGAGTTGCGAATATCACGCTAGGGATTTCAATCATGTGCATCAACGGATATATCAAATAAGGAAACGGAATTTTTGAAAATCAAAATAGACAAATTTTTTACCTATTCCGAATATTGGCTCCCAAATTCCGATCCTCAAACGGCTACGGCTACTCGCGACGTGATATGGTAATGCTCGGCGAGGCTCACAGCTCGGACTTGGATGTATGGATTGCCGGGGCAATGATTGGATTCGGTCAAGGAAGACCTGCACTAATAAAAATTCGAACGAAAACAAGATAACTGGATCGGTGGTGGTCTCGGGCACGTCAAGGACGCCTAGAAAATCGGCCTGGAATTGCTGGATGAAACACCGGAAAGTTGCAGAGTGGGCGAGGACTGGCTTCGTTGATGTTGGTCTCAGAAAAACGGCATCCGAGAAGTGAGAATTGCGTGAATTAATCTTCACAAATCACCACTCACAACTCATCTTTAATTCCTTATTTTTTATTCCTCCACTCACTAATGGCGTCTCAATGCTTCATGCCCCTCTTGCTCTCTCTGGATTGTCTCTTGCAAAGAGAAGGCGCGCCAATCAAGAATGTTCTGATGAAGGTGCCCAGGCCAGCAACGTGAGATGCAACCCAATACACGGTCGTGTATCTCCACCGTCTGGTCTCCCTCTTACGAAGTGATAAAAAAGAAGTTCCCCTTTGTGCGGCCGTATATTCAACGTGTGGCCTCCTCCTTTTTACTTTTTCACCTCTACCATACGTCTCCACCTTCTGCCCACTCTGTACTTCCTCTTCTTTTGTTTCTTTTTTTTTTTCCAACCCCCCGAGAAAATCCCTGAAAAGCCCCCTTTTATAGAGCAAGAACAAATCAATCTGTTCTACCAACGAAGATTTCATATACTGACTCAACGATTGAAGATAATCTAAAAAAAAATTTGTGAAGATTTTCCAGATAATTCACTCAAGATAAAGCTCCATTATCCAACTCTAAAATCTTTTGAAATCTCTATCCGCAACAAAATATTTTAGATTATTCCTTATCCTCATTAATATTCCCAACGATTTTACCACCAAAAGACTAAAGATAAGATTGCAATATGATTTTTTTTAAATGTCAAAAACCACCGCAATATCGCATCAAATCTTAATTTCCCACGAGATAATTTTCACCTAATTTGAACCCATCCGCACCAATCCAATAGATAAAATGCAAATTAAAATAAAATGCACATAAATCTATATGCTATGCAATTAATATATATATTTTAGGGATCCTAATTTTTAATGCGATAAATAACTAAATGGACCGTCAAAATTTAGGTGTCAACAATGGTCTAATTAATTTATGCTTCAATCTCGTATCTAATGTATCATTTTGTGGAAATATTTTAAGTATAGCTCTAAAGTTGGACTGTTTTCTTGAAATTTTTTAGAGTGAATCTTATCTCAAATAAGATTCTAAAATGGGTGGTTTAATTTCCAAAATATACTAATGTGCATCTCGTGTGCCTCTTTTCAAGTTATGGTCAGTACCAATGTTTATCCAAAGCATTTTCTTTATATTTCTTTATTCTTTTCTTTTTTGCCCTTTCTTCTGTTCATCTACGCCTTTGTTATGTCTATGAAAGTCGTGACCGCTGTCAAAGATCGCAAGCCTTGCACGGGCATAAATTTGTGATTACGTGAGGTCGGCCAACTCCATGGCCCCGACATTGGGGCTTAGCTTATTCAATTCGCTCGATATTTGGCTGTGACCTGTGAGATGTCGAAGCTCTCGAGTGGCCATGGCCATGACCGAGGGCTTGGAGATTGAGTGACCATGGACACGAGTGAAAAGAGCTGGAGAGGGCAGTGCGTGAGAGAGCTAGAGAGCCGTGAGTGAGAAGAGAGGGAGCAACCATAGCTGTGAGCTCGAAGTTTGAGCTACCATAGTTTGAAGCTCAAAGATCTGGTAGCCATGGTTGCAAGCTCAAAAAGAGAAAATGGCAATGGCTGCGAGTTTGAAGCTAGAGCGGCCATGGTTAAAAGCTCGGAGATATGGCGGCCACGACCGCGACTGAGAAGAGAGAGAACAGCCATTAGCATCGTTGAGCTAGCGTAGGATGGAAAGTAGTTGTAGGTGATGCTAGTACATAAGATTATTGCGCGACTTCCTCACGTCGAGCGAAATCAAGGACTGGAAATGGGTTGGCGAAGTACGGAATGAGGAAGAAAATGAGAGAAAATAAGAAAGAAAAAGAAAAGAAAGAAAACAGAGAAATGCTCCTAGACGAAAATGCCCCTACCGTGGCTTAGAAAGTGGCATGTGAGATGCCTATTGGTGAAGATTGGCAGGGCTGATGGGTCGGGGGTGTGCTTTGAGACAAAATTGCCAACTTCAGTGCTTAATTTGAGACACAATTAGGGGTGTGCATGGTCCGGGCGGGCGGTTCCCGACCTAGAACCGGGAACCGCCCGCTAAGGACCGGTTCCGAAAAATCGGAACCGGGATCCACCCGGGAACCGGACCGCCGGTCCGGTCCGGTTTCCGGGTGGATCCATGGAACCTATTTTGACGCCAAAAATTCTGATTTTCAAGAGTGAAACAATTTTGGGGCGACCGGCGCGAGGGGGTGGACAGTGGCGGAGGAGCATCGGCGGTTTGGTGGTGAGGAAAGCAAGAGCTCTGTAGGGTTTATGGCGAGGGGGGCGGACAGCAGAGGCGGAGGAGCAGCGGCTGTGGCGAGTGGTGACCCGCACGAGGGGGCGGACAGTGGCGGAGGAGGAGCAGCGGCGGCGGCGTGAATGCTTGGTGAGGAATTGAAGACGAGGAGAAGAGATTGAGGAAGAAACAGAGAGATAATAAAAAAGGCGAGGAAGAAATCGGAAGAGAATCAAGAGATGAGAAGCAAATTAGGGCTTCTTACCTTGTTGAGTGACGGAAAAGGGGCTCGCCGGCTCGGTCAAGTGTTCTTGCAGAGGCGGAGGAGCGATGGTTGGCCGCCGGTGAGTGGTGGACCGGCGCGTCGGGGGCGGACAGTGGCGGAGGAGGAGCAGCGGCGGCGGCGTGGATACTCGGGGTGGACCGTGGAACCGTGGAATCGAAGACGAAGAGAAGGAAAGGAACAGAGAGAGTCGGAGGTTGAAGAAGAAGAAACGCGATTAGGGCTTCGCGAATTAGGGGCAGGGGGCTTCGTTCGCGACTTTTGTTTTTTTTTTTATTATTATTTTTAATTATAAATAGTACCGGTCCGGTCTGGGTGGGCGGGCGGGCGGATCCGCCCACGGAACCGGGAACCGGACCGGTTCTCATCGGTTCTCAACAATTGGACCCGGGAACCGGACCGGTTCCCTTAAGAACCGCCGGTTCCGGGCGGTTCCGGTCCGATTCCGGGCGGTCCGGGCGGTTCCCGGGTCCAATGCACACCCCTAGACACAATGCACTTTGAAGACATTTCTAAGGTCCCATTTGAGGGCCCTATTTGAAATTTCCCTTCTTCTTTTTTGAGTGATAACATTAATTTTGCTCAATTATGTGGATTTTCAGCAAAAATGCATAGATGGGCCACCACATGCTAACTTGTGAAGAAACATGAAAGGATTGTTTTCGGATAGTGTCGATTGAATTGAAGCCCTTCATATAGTGATTGATTAATATATATAATCCAATGTTATAGGATATTATATACATTTGATAGAAATGACGTACACATAATACCGAGTGGCCAAGGAGGGCGAATGCATCGCCAGTTGCTAGGCCCTTCCTTTGATCCATCATCTCTCAGATGAATTTTTGCCACTACTTAAGTAAATCCATTTCATGTCTCCAAGGTGCATATCAGCTACCCTTTTTCAGCAAGATCTCTATCATGTACAATTAGTGTAGTAAAATTTGCTTGAAGAAAAAATAATGCACATCATATGAGATAAAATAGATAAAAAGAGAAATTCCACTTTCAACGACAAAAGGCAGATTCTATTTCTCTCTATGGTAAAGCCTTTTATAAATGTGTGCATGCGTGACCTTATTCCAAAGTGAACCAGCAAAGTCACTTGCTTCTGATTCTTCTTGACGAAGTTAAATGTATTCGCATATGCTTTTCTTAGCTTGGTTAGTGATGAATTGGAAGCAAAAGCAAAAGTGGATGGCAGCCTCTGATGGGAGCAATTTGGCTTTAAAGATTTCCTTATATCAGAAAGCACATTGCAAATACTATTAAAGTTGAGATATCTGCTGCTTCGAATATCCAATTATTACTTTTTCTCTTATCATTGATAAAGCTTGCTCACGGATGGTAAATGAGGACTATTGATTTTAACCATAATTGACTATCGTGCCACAAGTAAAACAAGTTTTCTTGTGATTTATAGACAAAGCGAAAATTTGAAAATGTGTCTATTGGTTGTGAAATATTTTGAGAACCACCTTTTTTTTTATGATAAATGAAGATTGTCTAAGGTATACAAGCACTGTTTTAAATGATAATTTTCTCTCTTCAAAGAGTTCAAAGGGTAGATGCGTGGTTATCCTATAAGACTCAATAGACCTTTCAATTAGTGTATATTTCAATATTTAGTCAAAACAAGAACATCGAGAATTGTACTATCAATAGAGACTGTAGAAGAAGAGCATGTTCAATTTGTTAAATTGAACAATGAAGAACAAGTTGATATTTATAGGAGAAATAGGTTGACGAGAAGCTGGAAAGCAATGATTATTGATGTGAAAATGGCTCCCATGATGAAAAATTAAAGGTTTAGACGTAAGGATATTTCATTTGCTCATACATAGGCTTTTTTTTGTATAAGGCCTCTAGACAACAACAGAAGTTCAGTAAAAATGAACCATGGATTGTGTCACGTGTCTACTTTGTGCACGGGATAAGCAAAATTTAACTCTACACGTGATTCGATCTAAGTTCATATACATAAAACTTAATGCATTTTTCTTGTCGTTACCAAGCTGTTAAAGTGAACCTAATGATAAAGTGAATAAAAGAGAGCTTTCTAAGCAAGGTGAGACAAGGAAAAGAAATAGAAGCAAGCTTTTTGAAGGACTTTTTCCAACATTATTTGCAGGATTTGGACAGTGACCGGGATTTTGGATATTTTTTCTTAGTTTTGGGAATGCTTTGATCAGTTTTGTTTTCTTAAAACTTGCAATGCAAAATGATAATATGGCCTGTGCAAGGTCCGTCCATGTCAGAGAATGGCCCATGACACGATGTTAGCCCTGTTTCATTTTGGGCCTTCAGCCTCGTATGTTCACTTTATTTAAAGTGGTATTCATTTTGCTGGGAAATTATATATTTTTTTAACTCCTCAACTTCAGACACAAAAAAAAAGAAAAAAAACTGCTTTTTTATTTTATTTTTTTAATAGTCACCAAAGCCAAGCATTTCTTTTGAACTAACCGATCATCTTCTTGCTGATCATCCTTCAGATGACCAGTAGCTGATCACATCTCTATTTTAGGTGTATAATTTCTTGGAGAAATTTCTATAACCTCTTGAGCGGTTATTTGAGTAGTTAATCATTATAATTGCTACATTTCTAGGGATGCTGTTTGATAATAAGGGTGATTTAAATTGAATCACACGCTAGTTTCATTTCTTAGAGATTTGATTATAGAGTGGGAAGTTTGAACTCGCAACTTAATTTTAGCATAAGTACGATTAAAACATTGAGCCCCCCTTTCTGGTCACATTGAATCGAGTACTCGATAGGATCTCAATGTTCTGCAGATCCATTTCATTAGATATAAGAAACATAATTAACTTTTAAGAGTACTCAATCTATTGAGAATCCAACTCCTCTTTCACTTGACTACATGACGCATGACAACTTAATCACGAAACTAAATTGATTCCTTGATTTGCCGATGCCAACCTGTTTCATAGGTTTACTGAGAGGAAGTTTCCGGTGAAAGCACTCAAGATTCCCGGGGGCAAACCTAGCCTCACGTGAATCCCTAGGTGATCATCACTAGGGTTTTGCATCAAGTAAGCAACTTGTGGGATTGGAGGGACCAAAGGGGAAACATAGGCTGCTTCTTCACTGAGGAAACCAACCTTGTGGAATGGCATTCTGGTCCAGTCAGACACAAGGGTCAGCTCCTTCAATGGAGGCAAGGAAGCTGGTGGCCCTTCGAGTGCTTTCATGTACGCCGTCACGTATTCATCATTCACAGATCTTTTGGCCTCTCTTATCTTCTCGATTATGTCTGCATGGCTCGATTCCATCAGTTCTCCGGCCGTTAACGCCACTGAGGCGAGCACGTATGCATTGCCGCTGAAACCCTTCGGGAGCGGAGGCGACAGCCTATTCCTTGTGTCCACTGCAAATTGGAGGCACACCAGTGTTCCTTTGTGCAGTCCAAAAGCCTTGGTCCTTGCCTGAAATGCGACAATCCATAAAGTTAGAGTTGGATGTTGTAAGACGAAAATATGACGATTCTACTTTGGTTTTTTATAAAGAAAAAAATGGATTCTTTTTTCGTATCAGTACTTTTAAGAAAGAATTGATAAATGTCAAAAAGCCGTTGCTAAAAAAAGTTTCCAGTTACTTAATTTCCTGTTATTTCTTCATTACTTATTGGGACTTTTATTAAATTACTTACTCTTTTTGACAGATTACAAATTATTAATTTTTCTTATATTTTATTAGTTTTTATTTGTCTTTCTTATTAATGCCTTAATTTACCAACTACATAAATTACCAATGTTTTATCAGACCGATTTGGCAATTTTTTCAATTAAATTCTCAACTATTTTTGGATTACCAATGCTCATTTGAATTACTTATTAACAACTACTTATTATCTACAATTTGGTAAATAAAAGAAAAATAAAATTGTTAAGCAATTCAATTGAGGGTTGGTACCCCAAAATTAGTTAGTGACTAAAGGTTGATTACTTTTGAAAGAGTCGGTTTAACTTAAGGAGTTGCTAAGAAATGGAAATAAAAATTTGAAAACAATTGAAAAAGTTTGCAAAATAAACAATACCAAATAAATGTCGGCAAGTAACTCAAATGAGAGTTAATAGCCCAATACTAGGTGTTAATTTAATGGGAGAAGTGGGTGAATCATGCTAATTTAGGTTGGTAGTCTCTAAACAGTTCATAAATTTAGGGGGTTGCTTACCAAGGTAAATAAAAATTGATAAATGAATACAAAAGTTGGTAACTAAGAAAAATAGTTAATGTTGGTAACTCAAATGAGAATTGATAGTCTAATTTGTAGAATAATAAGATGTCACAGTTACCTATTGGTAACTAACATGGATATTATATGTTTTATTTGTTTTGCAAAAAATTAATGATGTGAAAAATACTTTCCTAAAAATGATAAATTGTATAGCTTAAAATAAGTAATTAATAGAAAATATTTTTATTATCGATAACAATTTATATTAAAAATTTTTTGTGGTTATTATTGTAAACCATACAAGTAATTATTATAAGTAAAGCGTTTTGCATATCATTTATTTTTCTTTAAAAAAAAAATGGAGCCTAAAGGATCCATTAATTGTAGGATGAACAAACGCCATTTCTATTTGTTCTCTGTAGCCCTAACTCCATGATAAGTTGTGCTGAGAACTCACATGTAAGAACAACAACAAAATTATCAGCAGCAAAAATGTACATAAGGTCTAAAAATCAGGAATTAAGGAAAATCGACCTTCCACAGGTGAGCTGAAACCATCTCAAAGGTTGAACATGAGAAGCTGCCATTCATCCCCTTGCACAACTCCCCTTTTAAGCTTTCTATGAACTCCCCGCTCAAATCAAAAGTCTTGGGAACCAAACTCGAACTCTTCACATCAGACAAGAGGTTCTGATTCACGGCTGATTGCATTATCAATTGATATAAATGATCTATAGCAGCAGCACTTTTCACTGGGTTAGCGATTGCCACTTGTTTCTGAGGATTCAGAAGCAATAGCCTACCTCGGTCATGCGCCGGCATATTAATCTCAAGACGATATCCCTTTTCTTTGGTAACTGCGGAATTTGAAGACCAGGCATGAAGAAAGTCGTATGCGGCAGGTCCGTCAAATAATGAGTGGCTTGTACCCATTCCTATGGAGTAGCCTCCGCATTCAAATTGAGTCACCTGCATAACCCCATGGTTCATTTCTCAGTCTGCTCCTAGACTTACTCTAAACAGCACACTAAATCAAACTGTTGGACCGTTTATACATTTGATCTAATCAAACCTCATTTATATACACTTCAAAGCCCTTACATGTCTGTATTTGTTGTTATTAAATACAACAGTAAGTACATGGATACCCTAATGTATGTGACATTATTAATCGACATCTAAATCTTTTGTACGGTGACCTGACCTTGCTAAGGGAGATATCAACGTTGCGAGAGAATTCTAATACCTTGGTCTGCTGAAGCTCAAAAGATTTAATACTCACCTGAGCAACAACTAGAGGCATCTTAGACAGGTCCCCATCAAAGTCAGGCTTGTAGACCAACTTCTCAAAGAACTCATTGTATTGTGATAGATCTCCAAGATCTGAAAACTTCACTTGAGCGACAGCTTCAGCTAAAATCACACCTTCATTGTTGCACAAAAGATTGAGCTTCCCATCTTCTGGGTTCAAGCTGAGCCTACCAGCAGCTGGATACCACACTGATAATGTCTCTTCTAGGTCAAGTCTTAAGCTATCAAACACAGGACCAATTGAAATTTCATTCTTGGAAAAGTTACTATTGAGAGGTGGTTTATAAAAGAAGACCAAGTACATGAGAGCTGGACACTGTCTGTCCAGGTTAGAGAGATTGAGGAGCTTTGGAGGTTGCAATGTTTTCGGTCGTACAATGATTGTCCTTCTAATTGAGACACCCAAATGATGGCTCTCATGCGGGGTGGCCATGGAAATTGTAGCTTTGAGAATGGCTGATCTGCAATGTTTTCAAGGTCTTATTGTGAATGAAAGAAAAGAGGGGTTTGCGAATATAAAGAGAAGAGAGAGGCTAGAGATTCCATGAGGGTCATGAACCCCACTTGTATCTGTCTTCTGCACTTTTTTAAATTGTTAACCTTTGAAATGGGATTGAGTTGGGGATTGTGAGCGAGGCTAATTTTATAAACGCAAATAAACGCTTTGCATTAAGCTGTTCAGGAAGAGGGCAATTCCGTATATTTAATTGCTTGACCATGTTATCTGGATCACACTGGATGGGTAGATCAATGAAAATGACCTACTAACCTTGGTCTAACTATGTTGAGAAATCAATAGATAAAACAATTATCAGTTTGGCCCATACATCAAAATTTTATGAATCATTAATTTCTGGCTATACATGATGCCCGATTCTGGGAATCCGGTCAGCCTCTCCCATTTCATGAAGAAAACATATTGCATAAATTCATCGATTTGATCACTGAAAAATGATAAATAAAATCAATTTTTGTACATGATATGTACTTAATTTGTCCTACAATGTATTAATCTCACTTGATTTATAGATTGAGTTTATGTTGTATGTACTCATTTTTCATGAACTAATTATAATGTGCGATATCAATTCAAGTAAATTTAATGCATTTAATTATATTTTATTTTTGCATTTCTAGGAAATTTAACTGTGGTTTAAGAATCCGATGAAGTTAGAATAAGTAGCAGGTAAGCTCTTAACAAATGGGGAGACAAAACACATTACCGTATTGGCTTAATTACTAATAAACGTAATGACTAATCGCAACTTAAGAAATATAAAGGGTAATCATCTGAGTTCATTATAGATTTTTTTTTTTTTTTGGTAAGTAGTTCATTATAGAATTCATTTCTCTTTGATCCATAAATGCAAATTCGAATGTCTCCTTTTGCTCCATGAAACCTGCTTTTGTGCCTAGCCACATTGCGGCAAAACTACAAAAATTGCCAGTTGCAACTCACCTTCAAACACCAAATTTTCTCTGACAAAGATGATGATTTTTCTAGAATAAAAAAGTGGGTTTTCTCTTTTTCACAATTCAAAAAGGAGAGACATTACAAAAACTTCTGTATTTATGTCGTTTAGGAAAATGACAGAGCAAATGGAAGTAGAACGCATATATTGTGAGTAATCATCTGATGCCAGAATTCCATGTCTTAGGTTTAACAATGAGCACCACATGCATAATTAATACAACTTTCTGCAATAATGATAATTTGATGGAGCTTTAGTATTCCTGCCTTTCTTTTGCACTTGGAGCTTAGTCACTTCAACCTTAGTTCTCAAGCTTTGCCTATAACAACTCGACGATCTCAAATTGGAGGTCAACTTTATCTTTCGAATTTTTGTTAAGTCACAAAGCATAACGAAAATGAAGAACTTGGCAGCTTTTGGACGACAAAAGAAAAAAATGATCCGGTTCAGTGTAAAAGGCAAAACAGTTCATTATCTCATTACCCTAAGAGTGCTTGTTGCAGGTGGATGATGGCTTTTGCTTCTACAAAAGAAGAAAGAAAGAGAAAAAAATGTCTGAAAAACCCCACCTGGGCACTGAAGGAGACATCTTAGGGTTTTGGACAAATTTCGAAGTCTTTTCAAATGGGACAACTATATGTATATGTATATATGCACAAGATGAATCTAATAATGCAAGCTTCTTTATCACATCTCGTGAAGAGAGGACAAGCATGGAACAGGTTCACATTTCAGCAGGAATTGAACTCATGACTAAAACATGCGTCTAAAAATTTGAAAGCATGAACTAACTCTAGCGTAAATCTAAGTCAGGGTGAAAAAACCTTATCATTATCGAAGAAGACAACTCAGGTCTATGATCTAAATTTTCCTTTTCCTTGTATAATATTCAAAGTTTAATACATTATACTGATGAAAGGATCAAAAAGTGAAGCCTCTGCTGGGTGTCCATGATCCTATCAATCCTTCCATATGGCAGAGTAATGAGATGTGAAACATGATAAACATAGTATACTAAGCGTTTGGTTGGGACAATAAATTGTAACGATCCTAAAAACCATCTATATAAATTGAGACAGAGGAACAAAGCTTGCATGATGTGGGAAGTCTGAAAATTCGAGACAGATCAGAAGAAACAAAAGAGAGAAAATGAACTTTGTTCTGAGACAACAAAAGAAAAGCAGAAAAGTTCAATCAGGAACAGAAGATAAGTGGGCTGAGCTTGCTGGAACCACAGGTTGGCATGTCTCTTGGAGGAAATTGGGGTGTAAGATTGAAGGAGAAGCATGCGTGAAGGTTGAAGCCCTCGACAGTTTGTCTCTCGTTGTCTCCACTTTCCCAGCATTTTGCCTCATTTCCTGGTTTTACCTTTGCCTTTGCTTCACTTCTTTTTCTTTCCCCTACACTTTTCTTTTCCACTCTCTCCATTATTTAACCAACAAAAGGTGATCCACCACTATGTAACCAGCATATTATATTACTTATTATAGGTTCCATGTCTTCTAGAGTGTACAAGTGAGCATAAGTACTCGGCGCAGCTTTAGCAATCTCTTACATATTTTATCTTACTAGGCCTTGGAATCTTCCTTGACGATCACTTGTCTTTCGGTGCAAAAATCAAGATTTTATTAGAAGCAGTGCATGGCATAATAAATATATTGAAGAATGCCTACCATGTTGAGAGCTGATAGAGTTGTACACCACGAAATGTGAAGTCTCTTTGGTTCCTTTTCATTTGTGACCTTTTTGACTTTTGTTCAGGGAGAGTAGCATGCAACAAAAGTCAAAATTCTGTGTCAATTATTAGTCACCTTTAGATATTAGAAGGGAATGAATCCAAGTAGGAAGAAAGTGTTGTTACATGGAGAGGCTACGTCGCTCCAAAGTAGAGAGAGCTCCAAAGTAGAGAGAGAGAGAGAGAGAGAGAGAGAGAGAGAGTGATTACTTACTTTACATACATCACAATCACTTTATATCTGTATGTTGGTGACTTTTTATAATGAGGAAAATTTGTCCAAGAAATCATAAATAATTGTAGGGCTATCAATTTCAGTCCTACATTTTCCAAATCTTTTGATTGTTTTTCAAATAGTTCATCAGGTCAATTTATGCTGGAAATTATTGATGGTGGTATTCTAATTAGAGTTGATTGTTTTATGTGGCGTGATTAATGGTTGACATTGACGATCTCAAATAAAACAATGTAATTTTGTAATTTTTTTTAATTTTATGAATTTTCCTTTTTTCCCCTCTTCTTTTTTTTTTCCTATTCGATTTTTCATCTTCTTATCCACTAGTTGCCAAGGCCTTGTCAATGGCCGGTGAAGTTTGTTGGCCATTGGTGAGGGCAATACATGCCCTCACCTATGGCCGGCGAAGTTTTTTGGCCATTGGTGAGGGCTGTATTGCCCTCACCTATGGCTAGTGAGGGGCATTAACCATTGCTAAGGCATGCGTGACTTCACTAGCCCACGATCTAGATAGATGAAGTAAAAAAAATAAGATGAAAAAAGAAATAAAAATTTAAAATTTAAAAGTTTCTCAAAATGGCGTTTTGAGCCTTGTAGGATATGTCAGATTGCGATCATCCCACGCGGCGAGAATCTAGATCTAATCCCAGCCAACATTACTCCTTAAGCGAACAGTAAAAGACTCATTTTTGTATGTCTAATTCAAAACCTGATCAAGGATAGCGTAACAAGATGTCATGTTGCTTAAATCAGTCGCGGTTGTGCCCTATCAATGCAAAAGAGTAAAAACAAGACTCTAGAATTTGAGCCCGTAACAAATCCAATCCAAGTGGATTTTTCAAATCCGTATAGGATTTGTGGTTTGACACATGAAGAAGTAAGAAATTATTGAAATACTTTTCACGTTGGAATTGTGCTTTTCCCCGTTAGTGAGCAGAGGAGCTTTTGGTCATAAGAGTCAGAGTACAAGGGTTTTTGCCCATTATTGAGTGATTGTTTTGATAGTTCTTGTGAGAGTATACTGTGTGAGTTGTGTGAGTTACTAGATGTGACTGGATTTGAAAAATGTTGAGAATGTTTGAGCTACTCAAAGTGTGGTTGATAAATAGGTCATATAAACCAAATCCCATCAAACTAATGTCTATTTTATTTCGTTATTCTATTTAAATTATTTGTTCAATTGCTTGTTTTTTGTAATAGCCATCTAGTCAGTTTTGTATTTGAGATATGGCCACAATGCCAGCCATAGGCAAGGCCGCCTTTACCTATGGTCTCCAAGGCCATGGCGATGTTCATTGACCTTTGCGGGGGAAGAAAACCAAAGGAGGAAAGGAACAAGAAAAGGAAAAAAAAATGATAAAAAATTCGAAAAAAAATAAAATAATAGTAAAAATAATTCATGTTAACATTAGCCAGAACTGACGTGGACAAGTATGTGCCAGTTGGCCAAAATTGGCTGGATAGATTGAATTAGCATAGGTTTAGAAATTAAATTGACACAATTGTAATGGACTTATGACTTTTTTGATAATTTTCTTAACAAGCAAGACAGTTGATTATGGGTAAGTAAGATGGATCAATTAAACTGCAAATTGCCTAAATTGGACCAAATTGGCCATTTGGGTCAGTTTCCTTCTAGTGTCAGCTTGGTTTTCGATTTATAAAATTGGAACTGGTGTTCAGCTTGGTTTTCGATTTATAAAATTGGAACTGGTGTTTAGATGTTTTTTTTTTTTGTTTATATATATATATATATATATATATATATATATATATATATATATTTATTTATTTATTTATTTATTTTCATCTTTTTTAATGTCTCACACACACCTACTCTCCTCTTTCGATCTTTCCTTTTCACCCTACGGCGCTCATGCCTAAGCTCCTTTTTCGGTCTTTCCCTTTCTCTAGATTTCTTCTCTTCTCATTGAGTTCGAGACATTCTCTCCTTTGACCTCGACTAGTTCCATTGGACCGTTGGGGAATCCATATGTACGTGTGTATGACAAGTGCAAGATCCTCGAACGGGAGAGCCTTCTAGCTTTATAAGGGATCTGACCCCTCAGGAACAGACAACCCTCCGCATACAATTCTTCGAGCATCTTGACCAATCCGATGGTGTCTGGTAACCTTCTTACCTTTGTATAGTCAATCCCGGTCGCCCTCAGATTCTTCAGGCAGGTTGACTATACCTGATGATGACAAATACAACTCCACCAATGCTCCTAATTCCCCGAGTAAGCATGGAAGTTCCTTTATTAGAGAGCATCCACTTAGAGACAAATGCGTCAGCTTCGTTAGTCCGCCAACTGAGCACGAAAGCTCTTCGATTCTTGCATTTTCCATCTTTGGAATTGACAAATGTAGTATTTTATTGATATATCCATGATGGGGTGCGATTAGAATGTACCATTTCGTTTTGATAAGTTATAACGGAAAGACACATTTTGAAAGGGTATGTGGGAGTTGTATAAAACTTTTCAGAAGATAATTGTTGGGATGGTTGGTAGTATGTTTAGAAAGAAATTGTTTTCTTTTCTCTCCCCTTTCCATCAAAGATCAAATAAAAAGAAGGCGTTCAATTTCTCATTTACGAAATAATCGGCATTTACACTGTGAAAATTGAATGTTTTCCTCATGACTGCATTCAGACCAATTGAAGTAATATGATTCATCATTCATCCGCAATTCAACGATCGTTCCGGGGTAAATTGTTCATTGTGCAACATAAAGAGGTAAGTTGTCTTCTGCCGACTTTCTTCTTACAACAAAGAATTTAGACTGCCAATTGTCTTGGGAACCGTGGACAGATCCGAATCTAGAGGCAAGGTAAGCTCCGTCAAAGGTTCTAGAGAACCGATTTCCTCAGGCAACTCTTGAAGCGCAAGACATCCCTCTAGATTCAAGGTTCCAAGATGTTTTTGCGCACCTACAGAGCAGTCGATTACAGTTAAATTGCGACAACTATCTAGAGTTAATATATCCAAGGACACAAACTTTGAGAGGTCAGGTGTCCTTGTTAAGCATCTGCACCATGACAAATCCAGAACTCTCAATGTATTTGCCATCTGCAGAAGAATTGAAAGTCGAAAAAGAATGAGAGACGTTTTAGCACAACGACAGGGCAGTGAATAGGAAGAGATGTAAACAGCGAGGGTTAACCATACTTCGATGTCTTGCCATCCTCCCTAGTCTTCTATTATGTTGCTCTGCGACAGGTTGAGCACGACCAAATTATTAAGGTAATGTTTGTGGCTGAAAATTCGGGAGGACAGTAACACCAAGAAAGCCATCTTAGCTTAGAAAGAAGATTTTTGCGGGTGGCCTTCTGAGAAATAAAGGGGCGCACCACATTAGGTTACAGAGTTTGGACTTCGGACTCACCAAAATCAGCTCTGGAAGTGAAATGAATATTCCATTGAACCCTTCACTAAAGTGTTGGGAAATAAAAATGTATTGAAAGAGGAGGTGAACAGATATGAGTTCCCATTGTCCACTCACGTAAAGAAGGTTTATGCTGGTTATGGATTTGGTCATTTACACTTTCATTTGATCGTAAAGTGATCAACGCAAAGAACTCAGATCCCATTCCTGGTGCAGAATTTTAGTGCTTCAGACCACTCTAGGATCAATGTGGTGTGAACAGCATGAGATGTCTTCAACCATCATTCACTGAGTTCTCGAACGGCTTGCGCCATTGGTAGTTTCGGTCGGATGGCATATTTATCAGGTCTTTGCTAAGAAATGAATTTCATTCATTACAAGAAAGTTACGGCCTGATTGGTAAAAACAGAATTGCAATTTAGCATTCATGATAGTTATAGTGGCAAATTCATAGTGACAAAACTAGATTGAGGAAGTCCGGTAATTCTTTGTGTGACTTGCAATTTAGCATGATGTAAGCATAGGCCAAACAGAATTTGCTTACTCCAATGTGGATCACTAGCCATCTTTTTCATCATTAGGGTGGAATTCCCCCAAATTTGGTGCACTGACGTTCGTTGAATTCTCCGTTCTCCAGCTTTGCTAAAAACTAAGGTCTTCTGTCAATTCAAACTGAACCTTAAGTAATCCCCATAAGCAAATACAGACCTACCCAGAACTACGGCGGCATAGCAAATCCTGCATAACATTGTAGCTTTTGCCTTAGGTATAGAAGAGGAAAAGTCACAAGGAGAGTAAACTTGCAGATTACCAGGAGTGACTTCCTCTTTCTCCTGACCGCATAAGTAGTTCAAAAAGAGGGAGCAAACTTAGCACATTCACCAAAAATATGAGCACAAGTCACACAACCATTTTTCCATATAAAACTGTTTCAGAGAAATTGCAGAGTGCATAAAAAAACAGGACATTCAGCCATCTATGATTGTATATAAATAAATGTAAAGTCTTATTTTGAGACAAGAAAATTGTGCCAAATTTATCTATTAATATCAAAGATATGAATACAATCTCTAATTTTACAACTTGATTGCTAGTATATCTCCAACTCTCTCCTTCATGTAGATGTTAATTTGAGTGCCTGAGCAGTTAATCTCAAATCAAATGATGCAAAACTTGATTTCTTGAAATCTTCGAGGCTTTGAATCTTGATACAATAGAATTCAGATGACACAACAGGGCTTCGAAGCTGGATCCAATGAGACCTTGTTGTTCTTCCCTTTCTTTGAATTTTCTTCGAGTTTTTTGAAGTCTTCGCCTTCTTGAAACTTGAAGACGTTGATTCTTCTCTGAGAGTCAAGAGTCTTCAAACACTTTAAGGCCTATTTTTAATCTCGCACTCCTTACGCTTTAGGACTATGAACTGTTCAGTAGGATTGTCCTTCCTAAAAGAAATGCTGAATACGACAGTTACCATCCTGGCTCAGGAGAATGCCAACCAATGATCTCTTAGCAAGGGCTGTGTTGGGTAATCCTCAGACTACTTGTCCGGATCTCCCATTTGAGTGGGTCACAAGACACTTATTGGCGTAGCAGCTGGTATAAACACAAGGGGCCGAAGTTTCTGGTGAATCCCAATCCGTTTTAGCTTTGTTAATCTCGGCAGATCTGGCAAACTTGGCAGGGACCCACAATCTTTAACAGTCATATGCATCAAACGTCGTAAGCCACTGAGGCCTTCAACAGCTCTTAACCCTGGACAAAATTCCAAATAAAATGCTGCAGCTTTTATGGCTTCGATAGGTTGGGTAATATTTCAATCGACCCACAACATGTAATTTTAAGGACTCCAGAGGTTCCAGTTTCCCCAGACCATGTACTTCTACAAGTCCTTGTAAGTTGGTTTGGCACAAGGTTTCTAGATTCTTCAAGCGTGATAGATCAGGTGTTGTCACGAGGAATGAGCATTTTTCTATAGACAATTCCCTCAAATTCTACAGTTGTTCAGGAGCAGGAAAATGCACAGTGGAGCAGCTTGAAACGGAGAGTTTTAATTGGTTCCTGAAGCTGGAAAACTGTGGCAGTAGTGTGGTATTGGTAAGTTTCAATGTTGGCAAACTAGATGGAAGCCTGCGGATGGATTTTATGTTTTTCCAAGGTGAGAGAAGTTCCTTCCACTTGCTAGTTCACCCAAAATTATAATCCCAGTGGAACGATAAGTCCGAGTATTTTAAAGTAACTAGGTTGGTGAGGTTGGGAGCAATTTGACAGTGATATGCATCAAGGGCAAGGCTTGTCAAGCTCGAGCGAATCTCTGGCAATTGTCAAAGCTCATGGCAATCCTTCAACTCAAGTTCTTCGAGCTGAAGCAGACTACTAATTGTGGGAGGAAATTTAGAGATGCCAGTGCCCAAGTCCAAGATCCTTAAATGGGACAATTCCCCAATATCACGCTGGATCTCACTGGATATGCCCTGACAGTCTGGGCAATGTAACTCTTCAAGCATCTCCAAATGCCTGATCGAGTCAGGTAACTTTCCTAACTTCATGTTTGCCATCCTGGTGACTATGAATTTCTTCAGATTTACGATTGAATTGAGTACATTGACTACTCCTGGGAACAACAGACCAAACTCAATCAGCAATGCTAATTTCTCGGGTGAGTGCGGAAGCTCCTCAAGTCCTTTGCAACATTCTATACACAAAAGAGAGTGTCTTTTGCTAAGGCTCCGATAGAGTGTGGGAGTTTGCTTATTCTCCCATTCCGTTTAATATTCAAACTCGACCAAGATGTCAAATTGCCAATTGCCTTGAGGAAACTTGCAGGTCAAGGGTTTATGCTGGTTATGAAATAAATCTTTCACACTTTCATTTGTTTGCAAAGTTCTTTTGTTCATAAGAGGAATTCAGACCCTGTTCCTGATGCAGAATTTTAGTGATTTAAGCCCCATTGACCACTTTAGGATTGATGCAGCGTGACTGACACAAGATGTCTTCAAGCATCTTTCACCAAGTTCTCTAACAGCTTGCACCATCAGCAGCTTTGGTCGGGTGGCATTCAGGATTGACGACAGACAGAATTAGCATTCATGGTAGTGATAGTGGCAAATTCACAGTGACAAAACCAGATTGGAGAAGTTTGGTAATTGTTTTAGAGTATAGGCCAAATATAATTTGTTGGCACAACTGTGAAATTTGTTTACTCCAATCTGGATCACAAATCTTCTCTTTCACCGATGGTGGTCAAATTTTGTAGCTTTACGCTTCTGATTTCCAGCTTTGCTAAAAGCTTATGTCTTCTGTCAATTAAAATTGAAACATGAAATAATCTACATAAGTTCAAATACAGACCTGGCCAGAATTATGACTGCAAATAGATCATAAGATTGTAGCTTTTCCTTAGGGTATAGAAGAGGACTAGTTACTGGGAAAGTATAACTTGCGGACTACTAAGAGTGACTTTCTTTTGCTCCTGACTGTATGAGAAGTTGTAAATGAAAAAAGGGAGAAAACTTAGCGCATTAATATAAAAAATGAACACAAGTCGCACAACCATTCTGTCATATGATATCACGTTTCAGAGAAACTGCAGTGCAGAAAAACAGGACATTAAGCCATTTATGATCGTAGACAAACAAATATCAAGAAAATTAGTGCCAAATTTATATTTATTAAACGATGTGGATACAATCTCCAATTTGACACCTTATGCTATAGGACTATCCACTGTTCTGTAGACTTCTTGTCCTTACCTAAAAGAAATGCTGAATATGACGGTTACCATCCTGGCTCGGGAGATTGCCATCCAAAGATCTCTTAGCAAGAGCTGCGTTGTGTAATCTTCAGACTTTGTGTCCCGATCTCCTGTATGAGTGGACCCAAGGCTCCGATTGGTCTAGCCACTGATATAAACACAAGGGTCTAAAGTTTCTGGTGATTCCCAATCTGTGTCTAGCTTGGTTCCTCTCGGTAAATCTGGCAAACTTTGCAGGGACTCACAATCTTTAACAGTCACATGCGTCAAATGTTGTAAGCCACCTAGGCCTTCAATGCATCTTAGCCCCGGACAACATTCCAGATCGAAATGCTTCAGCTTTTCCAGCTTCTTTAGGTTGGGCAATATTTCTATTGACCCACAACATGTAATCTTTAGGGACCGAAGAGATTCCAATTCCCCTAGACCTTGTACTTCCACCAGTTCTTGTAAGTCGGATAGATACAAGGCTTCCAGATTCTTCAAGCTTGATAGATCAGGCATTCCCACGAGGGATGCACATTTTTCTATGGACAATTCCCTCAAATTCTCCAGGTGTTCAAGAACTGGAAAATGCGTCATCAAGCAGCTAGAAATGGAGAGTTTTGACAGGTTCCTAAAGCTGGAAAACTGTGGCAGTGGTGTGATATCGGTAAGTTTCAAGGTTGACAAGCTAGATGGAAGTCTGTGGATGGATTTTATGTTTTTCCAAAGTGAGAGAAGTTCCTTCCACTTGCCAGTGCCCCCAAGATAATCCCTGTGGAACGACAAGTCCAAGTGTTCTAAATTAACTAGGTTTGTAAGGTCTGGAGTGATTTGACAGTGATAAACGTCAAGGGTAAGGCTTGTCAAGCTCGAGGGAAGCTCCGGCAATTGTTGAAGCTCATAGCACTCCTTCAACTCAAGTTGTTTGAGACAAGGGAGGCGACTTATCGTGGCTGGCAATCCAGAGACACGAGTGCCCGATACATCCAAGATCCTTAAATGGGACGATTCCCCAATGCTACATGGGATTTCACCAGATAGGTGCTGACACTCTGGGCAATGTAACTCTTCAAGCATCTCCAATTGCCCAATGGCATCAGGCAACTTTCCTATCTTGGTGTTTCCCATCCTGATGAATTTGAGCTTCCTCAGATTTGCGATTGAATCGGGTACATTGACTATTCCTGAGAATGACAGATCTAGCTCAATCAACGATTCTAATTTCCCGAGTGAGTGCGGAAGCTCCTTGATCCCTTTGCAACCTTCTATAGACAAATGCTTGATTTTCGCTAGTACTCCAATAGAGTGTGGGAGTCTGCTCATTCTCTCATTCCATTTTATACTCAAACTTGACAAAGATTGCAAATTGCTAATTGTCTCCGGAAGCTTGCACAGCAGAGAATATTTGGGCATGATTAACTCCGTCAAAGATTTTAGAGAACCAACTTCTTCTGGCAATTCCTGAAGAGAATTGCATCCTTCCATATTCAGAGTGCTCAAGTTCTGTAGGTTAATAATGGAGCGATCTATGGTGACTAACTTGGAACACCAAGCAAGAATCAATATCTCCAGATACGCGAAGTTAGACAAGTCAGGTGTGCTTCTCAAGCAATTGCAGCTTCTCAAATCTAAAACTTTTAACTTTTTCGCCATCTACACAAAAAATAAACATCATATAAAGAAGGACAAAAAACATTGTGTTCCAAGAATTAGAAGCATCAAAAGCCAATATGGGGAGATATTAATACCTTGATTTGACTCCACCCGGTCCAGTCTTCAGTAATTTTACTCCTCGAAAGGTCGAGCACCACCACATTAACTAGGCAAAAATTCATCGCTGTGAAATTTGGAGGACACTCATGCCAAGAAAGCCATCTTAGCTCACAGTGATCTTTGAAGTTACCGACGAAATTCAACCCTTTCCCTCGGAGGAACCTTAGACTCCGTAGACTCTGTAATTCTTCATCAGTGAAGGTATAGCCACTACCATCACTTTGACCATTATAGCTCAGACTCAGTGCTTCTATTTCTTCGCTTGCCTGCCATTAGAGATCAAGCATGAATGAGAACAAATAATACAATAAAGGAAAAAGTTAACTCTGTGAGCCACTTGTGAAGTTTGTCTACTTCCTGGAAATAACTAGCAGAACGGCCTCTAAATTACATTCTGTTAAGTTATACCTGTTTATTCATCAATAAGTTCAATGCCTCCTCAGGATTCCATACCCTGCTACGCTTGCCAGGAAATCTGCAATTCTCTTTGTAGACAATGTGCCTTCCAAGATCCCTAACTTGGTCATGCATTGAAAACTTATTATCATCTCCAATCTTTATCAAGGACCTAAGAAGGAGGACTCTGATTGCGTCATGAGGATAGAATTCACAATCACTCCACATGAAAATCGGATATTTATTATTTTCTTTGATGAAAAAGCACGCGATGTCCAGAAAAACTTTCCGCTGCGTTGGTTCTAATCCCTCGTAACTTATCATCAACGTCTCTTGGACTTCCTTCGGAGGAACTTTCTGTAACTTCTTCAGCGTCTCTTCCCATAAGGCCTTGTCAGTGGAAACGCCAGAAAGCGATGACCCTATCACCTCGATAGCCAAAGGCAGCTTCCCTAAAATCAAGATGATCTGTCTTGATAGGATATTGTAATCTTCTGTAGGAAAGTCTCTTCTAAAGGAATGTCGGCAGAATAGCTGAAGCGCTTGATTGAATCCCATTTCCTTGACTTCATATTTCAAGATTCCTTCATGTCGATTTGGGACAGCGTCGACCTCTAATCTTTCCGTCCAGTCAGTCAGGACGCTCATGTTCCTAGTTGTTATAATGACCCTGCTTCCGTTTTCAAACCAATCGCTCTTCCCAACTAGCTTTTCGAGCTGCTCCTTTTTTTCCACATCATCGAGCACAATGAGGATTTTCTTGTCACAAAGTGCCTTCTTTATCATGCCAATCCCTTGGTCATTGTCACGAACAAAAATACTGTTGCTGCACGTCGAATGGAGGATGCTTGACAGCAGTTGCTTCTGCAAGGAGATGATACCGTCCGATCTTCTGGAGATCTCTCGGACATTTTCGAGGAAACTGTAGCGGTCAAAGCGAGAATATAATTTGTTGTAAATGACTTTTGCAAGTGTTGTCTTACCAATACCACCTATTCCATGGACTCCCACAAAACGCACGCCACTGTAGTCAACGTCCAACAGCTTCATTATCGCATCAATCTGAACATGATCTTCGACTAAATGTTCGGTCACATTCTTATATCTGGCGTTCAGCTTAATCAGGACCTCCTGGACGATCTCTTTAATGAGTTTGCCATAGCTGCACCGATGCGTGAGACAATTCATTTCACTCTAGACATGAAATTGAAGAGCGTATGACGAAAAAAAATTCAGAAACAGGAGACTCATCAGTCTCCTATTTCCTGAACATTCTCCTATTTTCTCAAATATAATGGATCTGAAGAGAAAATAAGGTTACTCTACGAAATTCCTTACCCTGTATAAGTTTTCAAGCTCCATCGCTTTATTTCCTCAACCTCCATGAGGGCGTCACGCCACACCTTCACTTGGTCTGCTCCAAAGTTCCTCTCGTGCTGTACGAACGCGTCGTGATACAGCGGAGTCTTGAGCTTGACGTCATCCGAATTCACGTGAAGATAAATGGGGAGAATCTCTTTTGTGCTGTCCGACTTTGATGCCATTGTAACCATCTTAGTGAGCTCGATGAGGCACCATTTGCTGGACGCATAGTTCCTTGACAAGATGGGCATGTAGATCCTGGAGCTCTGGATGGCCCGAGGGAGCTCTTCCTTGATCCTTTGCCCGACTTGGAGCTCGTCATCATCCCTGAAGACGCGGATCCCAGCACCTTTCATGCCTTCGTAGAGGCAATCGGTGAATGTTTCACGACTATCAGCCCCTCTGAAGCTTAAGAACACCTCGTACTCAATCCTCGAGCCTCCGTCTCTCTCCATTGCAGGAACCATCCTCTGGGAAGTCAGAACCTGAGGGTCTGAAATTTATGCACCAAACTCTCTCTGAAGTAGCACTATTGATTTTGTTGGTAATTTCATGATGATTAATGGTGGTGTAGCGCCCCTTCAAGAAACAAGCGACCCCGTTGACCAACCTACCACGGCCGTCGACACTTGCATGTGAGGGGGGCAAGTTCCGGAGATGCTGAGACTACACCCAGGATTTGATTTAAGAAACCCAGCCTTCGCGTTCGTCATTGTCGTTATTCGTTGGAAACGGCGAATGTCTGTATAATTATATCATATCAAAATAGAGATTACCAACTTAATCAAAATTGCAGTTGCATCTTTGACTAACATGTTCAATCAAATGACTCTTATCCGTAGCTAAAAAGCACTAGCTGACCCAGTTGAAGTATTACCTCACTACTTTATAATAAAACAATATGATAAATGTTGTTGGGATTGCTCAACTCGAGATAAAAATGTTAGCTGGGATCACTTCTACGTGGAACCACTCCCATGTGGAGGAAGTCTAATGACTTACAAGCCCAAAAAAGAGCTTGAATCCATATGATAAATTATATGAAGAAAGTGGTAGCCACAAAAGGAAATAGTAACAAGATAAAAAGATCAAGCAGAAAATTTGGGGTCTGGGGGAATATATGATTTACATCAAGTTGGTATCGGAGTTCGATTCATGGTCCGATTGAGCTGAAATTTTGTCAGCATGTTCGTGGCACAATTTTCTCGAATCTGAACGGTTTGATTTTCGTTTGAAGCTTCCTACATCAAGTTTTTCATGGATTGATCAAAATTTGCGTTTTTGGTTAGATTTATCCTTAATCTCTTGTGAAATTCAAGTGTATTACCAAAAATTATGTTCTTGAGGTGTTTGCTGCTATGTACCTCCAGTATTTGCTAGAGAAGAACATTGTTCACCCAATTTTGTTGATAGTGAAGAATTTTGGGTGGATTCCTATCCCGTGGTCTTTGATCTCCTCACATCGATGAGGTTTTCCATGTAAAAAATCGTCTTGTGTTCGCGTGCTTAGTATTTATTTTACTATACTATATCAATTTCTATTAGGTTTATACACGAGGAGAGATTATTTTATTTCGTTGTGTTGATTCGATATTGTTCAAATTGTTATTGTTCTCCCATCAGAGTAGTATCAGAGCTTCTAGTTATTGCTTGATTTTTTTGCCTTGGGTTAAATAATGGAAATGAATACGAGTAAAATGTTTACATTGAATGGTTCGAATTATCATATTTGAAAAGGGAAGATGGAAGACCTTTTATGTGAAAGATGTTTATTTGCCCGTATTTGCCGAGGAGAACCTGGAGAATAAAACTGATGCTGAATGATCTATATTTCATCGTCAAGTGTATGGTTATATTAAGCAGTGGGTGGATGATAATGTTTTGAACTATATTATTGAGGAAACACATGCACGTAGTTTATGGTATAAGCTCGAACAGTTATATGCTCGAAAGACTAGGAATAATAAGTTATTTTTGATAAAACAGATTATGGCTTTAAGATATCAAGATGGTATTCGTTTGACTGATCATTTAAATTCTTTTCAAGGAATTATAAATTAGTTGGCTGCGATGGGAATCAAGTTTGATGATGAGATACAAGCACTTTACCAGACTCATGGAAGACATTCCGAACATTTTTGTCTAATTCTGCCCCTGATGGTACAATTACCATAGATTTAGCCAAGAGTAGTATTTTGAATGAAGAGATTAGAAGGAAAACATAAGGATTGCCCTCTTCACATTCTGATGCCTTGGTTGTTGAGAAAAGAGGAAGAAGTGAGTCTCGAGATCTGAGAAATAGAGATAAAAGTTAAGATAAAAGAAAAGGTAAGTATAATAAATTTGCTAATAGTAAGTGCCATTATTGTCATCAGAAGGAATATATTCAGAGGTTTTGTCGCCAGTTAAAAATGGAGAAACAAAAGGAGAAAGGTAAAAAGAATAAAAGTGATGATGACAATGATGACAATTGTGTTGCTGCATTTAAAGAAGACTTTCTCATTGTTTTTTATGATGATGCGGTGGATTTTATATCTGATGAGACCAGTTGGGTAATTGATAGTGGTGCATCCGTTTATGCTACGTCTCGTAGGGATTTCTTTACATCATACAGGTCAGATGACTTCGGATCTGTGAAGATGGGAAATAATGGACTAGTTCAAGCTGTAGAAATCGGTGATATGTGTCTAGAAACCAGTAATGGCACAATGTTAGTATTGAATAATGTTAAATATATACTTGATATCATCTTGAATTTGATTTTTACAAGCAAGTTGGATGATGAGGGGTATTGCAGTACCTTTAGTAATAGTCAATGGAAGCTCACCAAAGGTTCTCTTGTTGTGGCTAGAGGTGAAAAATATTATTCGTTATACATTATGCAGGCAAAGTTGTCCACAGACAAAATTAATGTAGTAGACAGAGAAGATGCAGCTGAGTTATGGCATAAGAGGCTCAGTTACATCAGTGAGAAGGGTTTGTCACTATTGACCAAGAAAAAGCTTCTTTCAGGATTGAAAAGTTTGGCGCTAAAGAAGTGTGCTCATTGTTTAGTAGGAAAACATAATAGAGTTGCATTTAAAAGCTCCCTTCCTTCAAGAAAGTCAGGTATACTAGATTTAGTGCATTATGATGTTTGCGGTCCTATGAAAACAAAATCACTTGGTGGCTTTCTTTATTTTGTTACATTCATAGATGATTTTTCAAGAAAAATTTGGATTCATACATTGAAAACTAAAGATCAAGTGTTATATGCTTTTAAACAATTTTAAGCTTCAGTTGAGAGACAAATTGGAAAGAAATTGAAATGCATTAGAACTGATAACGGGGGAGAGTATATTGGACCTTTTGATGAATATTACAGACAACAAGGTATTCGACATCCAAAGACACCTCCAATATGCCTCGGTTAAATGGCTTAGCTGAGAGAATGAACGGAACACTGGTTGAAAGGGTAAAATGCTTATTTTCACAGTCAAAGCTACCTAGATCCTCTTGGGGTGAGACTTTAAATACAGTTGTGTATGTATTAAATCTTACTCCATGCATTCCTTTAGAGTTTGATGTTCCTAATAGAGTTTGGACAAGCAAAGATATTTCTTATGATTATTTGCCTGTCTTTAGGTGCAAAGTATTTGTGCATATTTCCAAAGATAAGAGATCTAAACTTGATGTGAAAACACAACAGTACATATTTATTGGTTATGGACAGGATATGCTTGGCTACAAATTTTATAATCCAGTTGAAAAGAAAATTGTAAGAAGCAGAGACGTTGTGTTTATGGAAGATCAAACAATAGAGGATATTGAGAAATCAAAGATGATTTCAGCACCACAGGTTAGTGATAATTTGGTTGATTTGGATCTAGTTCCTCTTACAAATATTCCTACACAGGTTGATGAAGAGCAGTAGGAATTCAATGTTTCAAATAACGCACATGTTCCTGAATATGTTGAAACGGATAATACTATTCCTGAACCAGATGCTCAATTAGATGTTCCATTGGATGTTCCAGTCCGGAGATTCGTTAGAGAACGAAGACCTTTCACCAGGTATTCTGAAGATGAGTATGTATTATTGACTGATGCAAGTGAACCAGAGTGTTATGCAGAAGCAATAGAAGATGAGTAAAAAATCAATTGGTTTAATGTTATGCGAGATGAGATGCAGTCACTTTATGATAATCATATTTTTGAGTTTGTGAAGTTACCAAAAGGTAAAAGAGCTTTAAAGAACAAGTGGGTATATAGGTTGAAGCAAGATGAATATAGTTCACAACCATGGTACAAAGCTAGATTGGTTATTAAGGGATTCGATCAGAGAAAGGGTATTAATTTTGATGGTATATCCAGTAGTGAAAATGTCTTCTATCCGTGTGGTACTAGGTTTGACACCTACCATAAATTTGGAAATTGAGCAAATGGATGTTAAAACAGCCTTCATGCATGGTGACTTGGAGGAAGAGATATACATGGAACAATCTGAGGGTTTTAAAGTAAAAAGGAAAGAGGATTATGTGTGCAAATTGAAGAAATGTCTTTATGGCCTAAAACAAGCACCGGGGTAATGGTACAAAAAGTTTGCGTCAGTTATGACAGAACAAGGCTTTAAGAAGACTTCATCGGATAATTGTGTGTTTGTCCAAAATTTTTCTGATGATAACTTTATTATTCTCTTGCTTTATGTTGATGATATGTTGATTGTTGGCAGGAATGCTTCAAGAATTGAGTTATTGAAGAAACAATTGAGCAAATCTTTTTCCATAAAAGACTTGGGCTCGGGGAAGCAGATTCTTGATATTAGAATTACCCGAGACAGAGATGCAAAAAAGTTATTTTTGTCGCAAGAGAAATATATCGAGAAGATACTTTAGAAATTTTACACGGACAAGGCTAAAGTGGTTAGTACTCCTCTTGCTTTCCATTTTAAATTAAATTTGAAGCAAAGTCATATTACTAATAAAGAGAAGAAAGATATGGAAAGTGCTCCATATACCTCAGCTGCAGGAAGCTTAATGTATGCGATGGTATGTACACGCCGGACTTGGGGCACGCGAGTTGGCGTTGTTAGTCATTATTTGTCAAATTCAAGTAGAGAGCACTGTAATACAGTGAAGTGGATTATGAGGTATTTTTAGGGAACTTTAAATTTGAAACTCAGTTTCGGGATCGGAAACTTGAGTTAGTTGGATACACAAATTCTGACTTGGCATGAGATATTGATACTCGTAAATCTACTTCTGGTTATTTGATTTCTTTTGCGGGTGGAGCTGTGTCATGGAAGTCAAGATTGCAGAAGTGTGTTGCACTTTCTATAATCGAAGCTGAATTTATTGCAGTGACTGAAGCTAGTAAAGAGATACTATGGATGAAGAAGTTCTTAGAAGAACTTGGGTTCAAGCAAAAGATGTATGTGCTATTTTGTAATAATCAAAGTGCAATTCATCTTGGGAAGAATTTCATTCTAGATTGAAACATATTGATGTTAGGTATCATTGGATAAGAGATGTTCTAGATGAAAAGTTGTTGGAACTTGAGAAAATTCATACGGATCATAATGGCTTTGATATAATGATGAAAACTCTACCAAAAGAGAAGTTTGAACATTCCCAATTGATAGCAGGGATGGTGAATCTCTCCACATTGTCATGAGGGAGATATTTGTTAGTTGGGTTCCACTCCTATATGGAGGAAACCCAATGACTTGCAAGCCCAAAAAAGGGCTTGAGCCTATATGTGTATATATATATAGTGAGCTACAAAAGGAAATAGTAACAAGAGAAAAAGAGAAAGCAGAAAATTTGGGGTTTGGGGCAATATCTGATTTACATTAAGCTAACATTGGAAGTCGATTCGTGGTCTAATTGAGCTGAAATTTTGTTAGCATGTTTGTGGCGCAATTTTTTCGAATCTGAACGGTTTGATTTTCGTTTGAAGCTCCCTACATCAGGTTTTTTTTGTAGATTGATCAAAACATGCGTTTTTGGTTAGATTTATTCTTGATCTCTTGTGAAATTCATGTATATTGCCAAGAATTATATTCTTGAGGTGTTTGTTGCTATGTACTTCTAGTATTTGCTAGAGAAAAACATTGTTCATCCAATTTTGTTGATAGTGAAAAATTTTGGATGAACTCCGGTCCTGTGATTTTTGATCTCCTCACATCAAGGAGGTTTTCCACGTAAAAAATCGTTTTGTGTTCGCGTGCTTAGTATTTATTTTACTATATTATATCGATTCCTATTAGGTTTACATAAGAGGGGAGATTACTTTATTCCGCTACGTTGATTCGATATTATTCGAATTGTTACTGTTCTCCCATAAAAAAAAGAAGATCAACATTAAGATGGCCATTAAATGTGCGGTGAATGGACACATTTGCATTTAATGCAACTAGTTTGAGTAGTGTAGCATCAACTAGGTGGTGCAAGATCAGGTTGGTTTTGCTCGGGAATTTCCTAGCTCATGGATCATCATAGCACTTCCTATTTTAGATTCCATGTCATATTAACTTCATGATTCTACAGGTGAGTATAAGAAAGGATACATCTGCAGAATCTAGAAAATACTCAGCAACCTACAATAATGGCGTCGACGAGATAAGACAATTCATCTCTTGTTTACACATCTACCAACAAACACATGGCAATTATTTTACCTAAAAAAAGAAAAATCTTAAATGAATTTTCTTAACGAGTATCTAAGTGGCATTTGTCAAGCAATTGATTGTGAAAATTCTTTAATATTTTTATGCACCGAAATTTCTTGTAGTATGAACGTCTTAAATGATCAACTTTGACTCAGTGGCTGGAGTATTGCTTTCGCATGGCAAGACTCGTCATTTCAAATCCAGTAGTAGGTAGATCTTTTATTATAAAGTTGGAAGAGAGAGAGAAAGAGAGATTTTGGGCTCATTCAAATTGATAGCTAGAAGGTGGACAAAATACAGATAGATGGAACATTAGAAACATGTATGCGCAAGTTACGAACGAATAACAAATGATGACACTTAAAAAAATCCCGTGGTCATTTGTCAGAGGAATGATTGTTTATTAGGCTCCCGCCCACATTATTCTTAGGACCAATAACATTGTGAGATTAGAGAACAGTTCTGCAAAAGCATTGTCGTAATGCCTTGGGACTAGCAATATTTGAGAGGAAAAACACATGGATATATCAGGATACTGAGTATTGCCCAGTTCAAACCTTCACCAGTTGTAGTCACCCGACAAGCTCTGTTCGAGGTCACTTATATTTTTTAGTAGATTTCTTTATCCAGCTCGTTTCATGTGGATCAAACTGTGCAACGAAGATGACAGACGCTTGACGCGTTGCTCTTGGATCGCAATGCATCAAAGGAGGCTGTTGTTATGATACCATTTGATAACGTTCCATTCTAATCTAAATGAGTTAAACTTCTATAACGAGTAATCATCTAGTGACTAGAGATGTTAAATGGGTCATTGACCCATTTATAGACCCGTTTATATTTAAATGGGTCGTTAATGGGTCAAGCCTTATTTTCTAAAGCACCCATAATAGGTTTTAAAATTAAAGAGAGTAAGATATATGGGTTTTAAATGGGCCAACTTTGAACCCATTTAAGACCCATTTATCAACCCATTTATTTTCACCCAAAGCCAAAACCTCACAATCTCTCCCTTATCTCTTTAACTTTACAATTTTTTTTAAACCGAAATTATAATTATTTTTTTTATTTTTCTTTTATTTTTCTTTCTTCTTCCTCCGATTGCTGGGATAGTGATGGCCGGCAACCAGCTAGGCGAGCCTCGAGCTCGCCGACGTCGGGCGAGCTTGAGCTCGCCGACGTCGGGCGAGCTTGAGCTCGCCGACGTCGGGCGAGCTTGAGCTCGTCGGATCTGGCGATGCCGCCAATGTCCAGTGAGCTTGAGGCTCGCCGGATCCGGCGAGCTCAAGCTCACCCGACATCGGTGAGGCTTGAGCCTCGCCCAATGAGGGTGAGCCTTGAGCCTTGCTCAAGGTCGACGAGCTTTAAGCTCACTAGATCTGGCGAGGCGGAGGCCTCGCCCAACGCCTGCAAGCCTTGAGGTCGGTAGCGTTGGCGCGGCCGCGGCCTCGAGCTCGCCGAATTTGGTGAGGCAGAGGCCTCGAGCTCACCAGATCTAGTGAGGCGGAGGCCTCGTTGACATCTGGCGAGGCTCGAGCTCGCCGGATTTGGCGAGCCTCGAGCTTACCGGCATCGGCAAGCCGAGCGAGCTCGAGGCTCGCCTGGGCTGGCCACCGACCGTCGTCGTGGCCGGTGGCTGACCAAAGAAGAAGAAGAAAATAAAAAGAAAAAAGAAAAGAAAAGAAAAAATAACTCAAACAATAACTTAAAAACTTATTTTTTTTTAAATAACAGATCATTAAAATTCGATTTTTTAAAATAATTATTTTAAAAATTATAAAAATTGTCTATTAAATTTGTGTTGTATAAAATTATTTTACCAATACCATTTTTTAAGTATATAATAATAATAATAATAATAATAATAATAATAATAATAATAATAATAATAAATATAAATTAAGTTTAGTTAAATGAGTCGGGTACGGGTTGGGTATGGGTCAAAATTTTTGTATTGCAATAAACGGGTTAAATTGGTCGATTTGGGTCGGACCATTTATGACCCAACCCAAACTCGACCCGACTCGACCTAACCCACCCATTTAACGGGTCTACTAGTGACCATTAAAAATAGGTCTCATATAGTGTCGTAGGATATGTGACTTTTTTAAAGTAGGGTTCTGTTCGTTTCACGGAAAATGACTTCCAAGAAAACGTTTTTCGGATTTTCCAGTGTTCGTTTCATGGAAAATAAACTACTCAAGGAAAATGTTTTCCATCCATGGAAAAAAAAACAACCTTCAAAGATGAGAAAAATGTTTTCCATAACTTCTTCCACCCTTTTGCTTATTTTCACCAACACATTTTTGTTTTATTTATATGCTTTCGTTTTTTTTTTCCTTTTCTTTTTTTCTTTTCTTTCTTTCCTTTTCATCTTTCTTCCTTAGCCTTGGCCGGTTGCCGGCCACGGTCGCGAGCCAGCTCGAGCTCTGCCCCAGGCTGGTGAGGCTATGCCTCGCCCGATCTGGGGAAGCCGAGCTCGCCCGAGCTCAGCGAGCTTCGGGCCTCGCTAGCTTGAGGCGGAGCTCTGGCCTCGCCAAAGGTTTGCCAAGTTCTGGTGAGCCGCGAGCTAGGTGGGGCTCGGGCGAGATCACCCGAGCCTCGAGCTCGTCGGATCTGGTGATTGGGGCTTGGTCGGCTGTCGGGCAACCGGCCATTGTCAGGCGTGCGACGGCGGAGGAAGGAGGAAGGAGGAGGAAGAAGGAGGAGGAAGGAGGAAGGAAAAGAAAAGAAAAAGAAAGAAAAAATAATAAACAATAAAATTTTGATTTTTTAAAAATAAAAATAATTAAACATTAATTTTTTAAAAAATATAAAAAAATAAAACTAATGTTTTGGTCAATTAAAGATATTAAAATTCAATTTTTTGATAATTTTTCCCAAACAATTAAACTAGCTAACGAATGGCGGAAAATATTTTCCACTCAAAGTTCGAGTTTTAGTCGAACACTGGAAAATATAATTATTTTCTTGGAAAATGACTTCTGAAAAAATGTTTTCCAGAAATGACCAATTTTTTGCGAAACGAACAGATCCTAGATGACTAATCGCATTAGCAAAGCCTTCGCTAACTCTAGAAAATCATATCATTCATAAATTTGGTATTTTAGACAAGACTACTTTGTATATGTAGATATAATTTCTCCATTCTTCGGCACTCAATGAACCGAATTATATCTATCGGCCTCCAAGCTTGTAGGGTCCCTTTTTTTTTTTTATAAAAAAAATATCATCTATCTTCTATTTGTTTCCCTATAATAATTTAACTTTTTCGTTAGGATGACAAATATATCATTTTAAAATTTGAAACAAAAGCATGCAAGTTTAATGTTGGAAACGATTCCTAAAAATTGAACTCGATACTCGAATGATCGAATACGAAAACAAATCTAGAAACGTGCTTGAAAAACATGTAACATTGATCAAAGGCACATCACAGAGACACACATACCTTATTTGCCACATATTAAGTACTCGTTATAATCTCAGAAAAATCGTTTGAAGCCCTTGAGTTCTATTCTTCAAGAGGGAGTGAATTGTTTAAAGAGCGGACTTTTTCTCTAAAACGCTACTGTTAACATTCTCCATTTATATATATATTCCCCTTTCCTCTCATGAGCCCTTCTCTTACGGGCTAGATTTGGCCTAACATAGGCAGACGGGCTTGACTTGGACCATCAAATAAAAAACCCATTATCTCTCACTCGCATATGATGAGCCGAAGAACTCCTTCACATCTTTGCAACATTCACACCAGTAAATATTACGTGCCACTAGCATATTTCGAGAACTCATTACCATACATCTATTAGGAATATACGGTAGCTCATAATGGGCATCACATTTTTGAGTAGATATAGCAGTACCTTAGATTGATTGATCATATTTATATCTCTTTTAATATCTTTTTAATAATGATATATTATATTCACAAGTATGATTATCTCAAAACAATCATAACTGGTTGACTAGTGAATAAAAAATTAGAATGTAATTTTGCAAACTCGGTCTTTTTCTTTCCTTGAAATGCTAAATTTCAGTTCAACTTACTTTTCTATAAATGTCACATTAGATAGAATCAATTTATGATCATTAACAACATTTTAAGATAGTAAACGTTGAATAGAAATCTTGATGAATAGAAATTACTCCTAATGTACTCTTTTGCATATGATTGCTTGGTCAATTGTACGATGTACTGTTGCCATCAATATTGAAAATTCATTTGTAGACCTCATCATCTTTCTATCTCAGTAGATCATGAAGCTGTCAAGAACTTCTAACAAGTATTTTCTTGGGGAAAGAACTCCAATAAATAGTTTCACAGCTTGAAATGAAGCTTGCTATCCTCTTTCTTTTAAAACTTGCTTGGAATGAAGACATAGTAATATCATGTTTGAATAGCTAGGTATAAGAAATCATGATAACTCTATCATAGTTACTGTGATTGACATTTTTAAGTCCACTAAAAGTGATATTAGATTCAGATTATTAAATGTAGATATTACAAAAAAAAAATGGTTTTTGAACTTTTGAGAATGTTATACATTAGATTGACGGTTGAGGCATGAAATGTTTCGTGATGCTTAATAACTGGGTCCACCTAGAATTTCTTTGGTATAGAAATTCTTTACTTATAATCAATCACAAAAACTTCACTGTTCATTATTTTTCTTTCCAGTACTAAATTTAGTTTATGCCCAGAAGGAAGTCGACTTTTTAACAAAAAGATATCTAAATCGTAGGAAAATAAGTTGAATTTAATTGCTCGTGAGTGATAATTTTTGACAAAACATGTGAACACGGCTCTTTGAACACAAAAACAAGAATTAAGAAATGATTGAGAAAAACATTTCATTAACAAATGATGCATAGTAATTTAATTATGAATTAAGTTGATTGGTAACTTTTTACGTCATAAAACATGACTCAAACGCAGCAGAAATGAAAAATTTAAATGGGAACTCAACCAAAACAGAAGAATAGAATTACATGACATTAATTAGTGGCTTCATTCGTGATTTGCAAATTTTGCATAATCTTAGTTATCTTCCACAAGAGAAAATATCCATCTTTTTCCAGTCAATAACTTTTCTCCTAATATAGGATGAAAAGCAACTGTACCAGTAATTACTAATTTCTTTTGATAGAAAGTAAGTAGTAACATATATTTGATAGGTAAATTATCCACATTATTGTCTCACAATTAAGTTTTTATAAGGAAAAATAACTTGTGGTATATATATTTATAGATGGTTAATAACTTTTCCAAATATCAATAGCAAGTTTTCGCAGGAAAACAAAGAGTAATATATCCAAACAAAGAGGCCGGTGTTGCCAAATGCGCAATCGATGCCGACTCGCACACTCGACTTTTGGGTGTCGTGTTTATTGTTTATTTATTTAAATTATTTTGAGTGTGCTGATAGGCATTTATGGTTAGCATATAGGTAGTAGTTTTTTTTTTTTTTTTTTTTTTTTTTAAATTTCGGGCTGATCATAGAATTAGCCATATCTTTTCTCTTTCTGTGATCGTAAAAATTGACTGAATGATATATGCGTTATGCATGGATGGAAATCTTTCAATAATTAATACGATTCATGTATTGTATGTGATGAGTTCGCAATCTTTTCGATAAAATTGCAATCACCACCATCCGAACAAGAACTAAAGCAGGAGCATAGAAGGTCACCAACTTTTCCTAATTATATAAAAAGAAAAATTAGCAAACATGATTTCCAGGAGTGTATAGAATATTCGAACTGAGCAATTTTTTTTTTATTTTTTTTATTTTCAGTAATCCGCCGGGGCTCGCTAGTGAACAAGAAAAGAAACTCCGTCGTTTTTTCATGGCTCCCTTCTCGGGGGCCGGGCTTGCTGTGTTTTTCTACATGCTCGCTCCTTCACACTGCGTTACAGTGGGCTTGTCTTGATTTATGTTTTTCTTTCCTATGCAGTTAATATGTTTCTCATGTCTATGACAAAGCGTTCGTAAGTTGGAAAACTACTGAACCTATACATGCGAACTTTTCAACGATTACTTCGTGATTCATGTGTGCATATATATATGATTGTTGGCTTTGTTTTTTCGTTAGGTGCATTAAGGATGCTTGAAAATGCCATAGAAGAACCAAACTCGGAGCTTAATAAACTGCAACTTCTTAAGGTACAATAAAGTGTGTGATAAACCACGGTCCTTGTTTTCACTTACAGTAGCATGATATGGTTTGCCTGGATACTTTGGTTTTTTACTTGCTCATAGATTCGGTTATTGATGGACAAAAATGGAATATAATTGCAAAAGTTCTAGACCTACAAAAGCACTAGATAGCTGGCAATGATACACGATCTTACATATGATAAATAATTTCACACTTCATGCTAAACTTTCAATAACCAAAAAATAAAATAAAAATAGTAGCACAAACATAAAGAATGCGGTCCTACTAAAATTTTATTACTTGGAGTGGGAGCTCCTTTCTTTTGTTGCAGAGCACCTGCATAAACACTGACATTTCAAAGCTCCGCTATGTGCTAACCTCTCCAATAAAGCATGGGAGTTGATTGATATCCTCGTTTATGCATATGTGCTACCTTCGTAAAAAATCAAATAATACACTACTCTAACAAACGACTCAATTAGATTACTCTTAATTGTCAATAAGACAAAGGACTAATGAAGAAACTCATTTATAATGAATGTTTATCTACATCATTGTGGGAAATTTCAGAAATTTTTCCGATCAAATTGTACTTCAAATTGACTTTTGTCAAACCTTACGGTTTTATAATGCCATAAACTATCACTCCCATATAAATCCCGTATAAATCCATTGCTTGACAACTTCTCAATCAAATCTCATAGTTCAAAATTGATATAAATTCGGATTTTTCACCAAATTTCAAAAATTATTCTGATTAGGCAAACAGCGAGCTCGATTATATAGGGGGTGCTAAAGAAATGAAGCAAATCCGCAGCTTGACGCGCAGGGACGTGTGCGCACAATTTAGCATGATGAAAGTATAGGCCAAACAGAATTTCTTGGCACTCCTGTGAAATTTGTTTCCTCCGACCTGGACTGGAACCCAGGCCTTCTCGTTCTTATTAGCGTGTAAACTGATGGTGGTCAAATTCCATAGCTTCACGTTTTACGACTCCGTTTTCTAGCTTTGCTGAAAACTTATGTTTTCTAGCATGTGAGGAAGGCAAGTTCCGGAGGTGCCGAGACCAAACCCTGGATTTGAATTAAGAAATCTAGTCTTCGTGTTCGTCAATGTCGCTCTATGTGGGGTACAGCGAATGTCTGTATAATTATATTCGTATCACGTAGATGATACCAATTTAAGTGAAATTCCACGTCATATTAACTTAATGCGTCTCCATGTGAGTTGAAGAATGGATACATCTACATTAATGGCATCAACAACCTAAGACAATACATCTCTTGTTTACACATCTACCAACAAACACACGTGGCTATCATTCCAACTACCCAAAAGAAAAAACCTATTCTCAATTAAACTTTCTTAACGAGTGTCTAAATAGCATTTCTCAAGCAATTAATTAAGAAAATTCTTTAATTTTTTAATACCCCAAAGTTTCTCGCAGTATGGAAAATAAACGTCTAAAAAATTGAATTGCCGTGTACCAAATATATTTGACAAGTATCTAGCAAAACCACCCGCTTAGCATCAATTTTCTAAAATCATAATCGGTTTTTCGTTTTCCTATGTGATGATAAATGACCTTCTTTAACTCAGTAGTTCAACTATCGCTTTCATGCGGCAGGAGTCATCAAGTCAAATTCATCAGTAGGTACATCTTTTATTATTAAGTTGGACGGAAGGACGGTAAAACACAGATGGGAACATTAGAAACATTTACGTGCACGTTGGGGACAGGTGACGAATGATGGCACTGTCTAAATCAGGTGGTCATTTGTCAAAGGAATGATTGTTTATTGAGGTCCCCACCCACATTAATCTTAGGACTACTGATATTTTCTGAGCAAGCATGGCCGTGATGCCTTGGGACTAGTAATATTCGAGAGGAAACACAGATATATCAGGACACTGAGCTATTGCCCTGTCGAAAACCTCATCAGTAGTAGTCACCTAACAAGCTCCGTTTGTGGTCGCTTGTATCTTTTAGTAGATTTCTTTACTCGGCTCACTTCATGTGGATCAAACTGTGCAGCGAAAGTGGTGGACACCCGACGCGTTGTTCTCGAATCACAATGCATTGAAGGGGGCTTTTGTTCCTTCTAAGGAGAAACCTTGACCTTGAATCACGAGTTTTCTATCGAATTCACCCGTTTATCAAACTAACGAGAAACCTTCACCCGTTCAACATTTGGTTTGGCAAACCATCTTTGACGGGATGAGATCATCTAGCCCTGTCTGCGTTTCCATTCGGCGCCTCATCCATCCAAGCAAGCTATTACTGCATGCAAATAGAAGCAGTCGCGAAATTTATGATGATTTTATTAACGGTGAGATTTGAACGAGGCATCAACGGATACCCCAAGCGGGATTGAGAATTCCTGTTAATCTTTAGTGGCGTGGAAGACTTGAGGTTGGCGCGTTGAATAGCCATAAAGTTTTCTAGGATATTTGTAGTTTCCTCAATCACTTTTTCTTTTTTTTTTTGTCAAAATAAAATTTCTTTCATTTGACTTAATTAAACATGAGAAGAAGATAGAAAGCTTCCAAGCAAAGCAAAAACATAACCCAGAAAACAAAAGATTACAGCTCACAGCTGTAAGCGTGCCCTGCAAGACCAAATATTTGCTATATTAACGGACAAGATGAAGTTACAGGCTGTTTTCTAGTTATAGAAATTCTCGCACATGTGAGGAAAATAATTATTATTTTCCAAATAAAACAGGCATAGTGCATGTGGTGAATAAGAAGGCAAGTTAAACCTACTGAAAATATCTTCCGTTTCATCCAAGTAGGATATGAGGTATCCGCCTTATTAGGTAGAATGCTGTGGGTTCAGTATATATACATACATATATATATATTTGTAACTTGTAAGGCAAACTACACACCCTAGGAAACTAATCGAGAAAATACGGGGGAAAGCAAATATGATTTGCTGCAGTATATAGAATATTTGAACTAAGTGAATTTTTTATTTTTAGTGATTCACGGGTGTTTATTAAAAAATAGGAAATTGTTAATATCACAAAAAATCTTAGATTGGTGCAATTGTGACAAATTTGCCCAAAATTAATTTTTTTTGATTAAACAAAACCCTTAGACAAATTTATAAGTTTCTTGGTCCCTCTTCTTTTGTTACTAATGAAGCTTGCTAGAAGGAAAGAAGAAATACTTCTTAAATTGAGAAATGATTGTGTGACAGTCTTTAATGTACTGTGAGAATAATAATCTATTTTGAACCATAAAAAATCAAATTGCAAATAATTATAAATTGTTGCGGGACTCATTTCTTCAAGAATTTGTGGTTCACTACAAACTTTTATTCTCACAGTATCTTAAAGACTGTTATGCTAATAAAAGCCCCTTAAATTATGCCGGCTAAGGCTAACATAATATAGGGCTAAAGTTGTAAATAATACCCCCATTATTACAGTGATAATGGCAAATTCATAGTGACAAAACCTGATTGTCGCGACCTCTTTTTTTCGGCGCCCGCAATCGGGTACGAACGCCTAAAGGAGGCTAATGGCTCGGCTGAAATTAATTATGCCCGGACTCTCCCAAGTCCACCAATTCACGACTTAATGGTTCAAGTTTTTAACCTGTAAGTTGATTTTTAAAATGGAGTCGCCACTAATCAATTTGGGGTGGGTTGATTAGAAACCCAAGTGAAGTATCAAGAGAAATACTCACTCCTGCGCAACCAGAGGAATTAGGATCGGGGACTTGATTACATTAGTTAATCACTAATGCCCTTTCGGTACCTAATCTTGTTTAAATCCTGAGGTTTTTTGGATGTTCGAGGGATTTTCCATGCATTTTTGGGAGGAAAAACATTTTTTGAGTCATTTTCTAATTTTTTGGACATAAAAGGATTTTTGGGTATTTTTTTTGGAAAAATACAAGTCTTTTTGGCATTTTCTGAATTTTTTGGCTTTTTCATGAATTTTTGGCCTTTTTTGGATTTTTGACATTTTTTGGAAAATATGAAATTTTTTGATTTTTTTGATTTTTCTGAAATTTTTAAATATTTTTAATATTTTTGGAAAATAAATTATTTTTGATTTTTTTTTAGAAAATAAAACATTTTTCAACATTTTTTATATTTTTTCGATTTTCTGGAAATTAAAACAGTTTTAAATATTTTTTGAAAATAAATTATTTATTAATTATTTATTAAAATATTATTTAATATTGAAATAATATAAAAAAAACACTGACTCGGGTCGGATCCGCGGGTTGGGTCCGACCCGGGCTAACAATCCGAATGAGGACGGGCCGCAACGCGGGCCCTACTCAGAATTTTTTTTATTTTTTTTATTTTTATTTTTACTGAAAACGACGCCGTGGCCGGGCATTTGGGGGCGCCCGGCCCGGCCCGACGACCCGGCCCGACAGGCCGCTCCGTGACCCGACTCCCCCACGAAACCCTACCCGGGTCCGACCCGAATCTCGACTCGGCCTTCCGCCGCCTCCGCAATTTGCGAAATCCCTACCCGGTTCCCGATTCGGGTTCGACCTGACAACCCGGGGTCTCGACCCGGAAAATCGGGAACCCTAGGGTTTCCGAATCGAGGCGCTGAGGGGGGAGGAGACCGAGGCGCAGCGGCGACGACGGCGGCGACGGCGATGGCAGTAGTGATGACTGGGCTATGGAGAGGGAGACTGCGACGGCGACGATGATGGCACGATACCTGTTTGTGGCAACGGCGCGACTGGGGCGGCAATGACGGCGAGACCCACGCGAACCCCTTCCTCTCCAACTTCTCTCTCTCCCTTTCCCCCTTCGGCGAGGCTCAGATCTGAGGCCGTGAGCCCTCGGCCCCCCTGAAGTCTCTCAGTGGGGTGTCCAAGGGCTGCGACTCGATCCGGCTTTCGCTCTCTCTCTATGTGATCTCCGTCCGTGCTCTTCGTCGAGGATGGAGGGCCTATTTATAGGCGCGGAAGCGGCCGGTCGGCGAGGCTTCGACCCACCGGTTGGACCGCCGTCCCATCCGCCATCATCGCCTCCTCCGGTCACGTCCCGTCGGCGCCAACTGCTCCTCTGCTCTGCACGCGATTGCCGTCCGTCCACTCCCTTCCTCTCCGTTGCGCCCTCTGCGCTTGCGCTACAGAGGCGCGAGGAAGAAGAAGATGCGGTGGGGCCGGGCTTGGCGGAAATGGGCTGAGAGCCCATGGAGGGGCTGCTCCACTTTTTGCTTTTTTTCTTTTGCTTTGTTTTGTTTTGTTGTTTTTTTTTTTTAATTATCCGAAAATTAGATAAAATAAAATAATAATAAAATAAAGCCTAATTTTAGGCGTCAACACTGATAGGAGTGAACTGGCAATTTAGGCCAAACAAATTGTCTTGGCACTCCTGCAAAATTTATTTCCTCCAATCTGGACTGGATCCCACGTCTTCTCGTTCTTACTGGCGTCCAAACTGATGGGGGTCAAATTCCATAGCTTCACGTTTTACGACTCCGTTTTCTAGCTTTGCTTAAAACATATGTTTTCTAGCATGTGAGGGGGGCAAGTTCCGAAGATGCCAAGACCAAACCCTGGATTTGAATTAAGGAATCCAGTCTTCGTGTTCGTCAATGTCGCTCTATATGGAAAACAGCTAATGCCTGTACAATTATATTCATATCACGGTAGAGGATATCAATTTAAGTCAAGGAAAATGAGATTAAACGATGGAAATTCTTTTAAACCCCGAAGTTTCTTGTAGTATGGAAAATAAACGTCTTAAAAATTGAACTGCTGTGTATAAAGATGTTTGACAAGTATCTAGCAAAACCACCCGTTCAGCATCAATTTTCTAAGATAAGAATCCGTTTTTCGTTTCTCTATGTGATGATAAATGACCTCCTTTAACTCAGTGGTTCGAGTGTCGCTTTCTTGCGGTAGGAGTCATCGATTCAAATTCAACAGTCGGTACATCTTTTATTATTAAGTTGAACGGAAGGTGGGCAAAATACAGATAGATGGAACATCAGAAACATTTATGTGCAAGCTGCGAACAAATAACAAATGACGACACTGTCTACGTCAGGTGGTCATTTGTCAAAGGAATGATTGTTTATTAAGTTCCCCACCCACATTATTCTTAGGACTGACAGTATTTTCTGAACAAGCATTGTCGTGATGCCTTGGGACTAATAATATTCGAGAGGAAACACACATAGTATATCAGGACACTAAGCGTTGCCCTGTCGAAACCTTCATCAGTAGAAATCATCTGACAAGCTTCGTTTGCGGTCACTTGTATCTTTTAGTAGATCTCCTTATCCAGCTTGTTTCACGTGGATCAAATTGTGCAACGAAAGTGGCGGACGCCCGACGCCCCGACGCGTTGTTCTCGAATCACAATGCATTGGAGGGGGCTTTTGTTCCTTCAAATACCATTTGTCTGTGATAAACGAGTCAAAACTTCTATAAAGAGTAATCAATTAATGACCATTTGAAATAATTCTTGTATAATGTTATAGGATTTAGAACTTATGAAAGTAGATAACTAATCGCATTAGTGAAGCCTCCAGTGAAAAATCGTAGCATTCATTAGTCTAGTATTTTAGACGAGACTACTTTGTCCATGTAGATGTAGATATAGTTTCTCCATCATCCAGCCCTCACTGAAACTGAATCATATCTATCAGCTTCTAGCAAGAATGGCATCTATCACCTTATTGTTTCCCTCCAATAATTTAAGTTTTTTCATTAGGATGATAAATATATCAATTTAAAACTTAGAACAAAAGCATGCACAATTGAAAATCAAAAGGAAGTATTTAAGAAACTAAAATCAAAATAACTTCATGAATGCTGTGGGACATACCATCATGCATAAGGTACTAAAGGCAAAACAAATTTGCCGATGTTCTAGACATTGTTGGTAGTTTGTTTGTACAACAAATTAAAAGGTACCTTGTCGATGTGAGTGCGCATGTGAACGAGATTTGACAGTAATCAATAATCATTATTTTTTTATTTATTATAATTCGAATTTATAATTTTAAAATAACCATCGTGTCATATTAAAATAATATGACTGTTCATAATAGAGTGACTATTATTTTAATTTATTTAAAGTTGAATTTATTATTTTTGCCTAACGATTATTAGGCGCTTACACAACCTTTGAAAGGTTGTGTCTATTAGGACATGACTTCCTAACCTTTGGAAAATCATGTCTAGTCGAGCATAACTTCATTTTTAAAAAGGTCGTATCCATTTATATATATTTATTCAACATTTGTGTTCAATGCTTTAATAACTTCCAATTTCATTTTCTTTCAAAAGATATACAGTCATAGTTTCCAATAGTTTCCTTTTGAGAGATCTTGGAGAAGTTACTATGGGTATCTGGTATTCTCATCGAGACTTTGTTGTATTTTGTAAGATTTTTGCTAGTAGCAATTAGCAATGTTTTGAGGCAAATAATTTCTTAAAGAGAGTATTATCACGCTTCTAAATCTGATTCCATTCTTCTATTCAACGTTGATTCAAATTTCCCCAGACATCATATGACAACGATATGTTTTAGTTGGTGGTTTGTACTTTCATAAAGAAACCCCCAAATGTGTTGCAAAGGTATTGTACATGAAGATTGATCTGTGAGACTTCCAAGAACTTCAGATGAAAAGGCTCTTCTTCCCTATTGAATACCCAGGTCAAATTAATATAATCATGGACAATCGAGGCCTGTCATTATCAGGACTACGGGTGCACAAAGAAAATAAGAGACAGGAGTTGCATGGGAACGAAAACAAAGTAACACGCCTAAACAAAAGTAAAAATATCTCTTCAAGAGGTAATTTTAGACTACTTGTCCTAGTCTCCGAAATGAGCGGATCGCAACGCACTATTTGGTCTAGCCCTTGATATAGACACATGAGTCTGCTGTTCCTGGCAATTCCTAATCAGCACTTGATGTTTCTGGTTCTTTCCAATCAGTGTCTAGCTTGGTGGACCTCGGATAATCAGGCAACCGTTTCAGGGACGCGCAACCCAGAATAGTCAAATGCTTCAAACGTTGTAAGCAACCGAGACCCTCGATGGCTTGCAGCACTTGGCAATCGTGTAGCTCAAAAGATTTGAGCTTTACCAACTTCGATAGTTGAGGTAATCCTTCTAATGACTCACAGCAGATGATCTGTAGTGACTCCAAGGATTCCAACTCCTCCAGACCTTGTATCGCAACAAGACTTCCTAGTTCAGACAGATACAAGGTTTCTAGACTCTTCAAGCATGATAGATCTGGTATTCTCTCGAGGGATGGACACACTTTTATGGACAATTCCCTTAACTTCTTCAAGTGTTCAAGCTCTGGGAGATGTGCCATTGAGCAGCTAGAAATGGAGAGACTCGACAGGTTCATGAAGTTGGAAAATTGCTGCGGTGGCGGTATATCCGTGAGATGCAAGGTTGACAAACTAGACGGAAGCTGGTGGATGGATTCTACAATCTTCCAAGGGGACATAAGTTCCTCTAACTGGTAAGGTGCCTTGAGCTTATACCTATGAAAGGACAAGTCCAAGTGATCTAAAGTAACCAAGTTCGAGAGGTCTGGGATGATTTCACAATGATAAGCATCAAGGACAAGGCTTATCAAACTAGAGGGAAGGTTTGGCACTAGTCGAAGCTCCTCACACTCCTTCAACCCAAGTTCTTTAAGGCAAGGGAGAAAACTGATCGTGGTGGGCAAACCAGAAATGCAAGTACCAGAGAAGTCCAAGATCCTCAAGCAGGATAGTCTACCAATTGCATCTGGGATTTCACCCGTAAGATCCCTACAATCCCGGACATGTAACTCTTCTAGGTGAGATGGATAAGTGATTGTGGCTGGCAATCCGGAAATACGAGTACATGACAAGTCCAAGATCTGCAAATGGAACAGATTCCCAATAGAATTTGGGACTTCACCTGATAGATCTAGACACTCTGGGCAATGTAACTCTTCGAGCATCTCCAGCTGTCCAATTGCATCCGGTAGACTTTTTAACTTTGTACTTCCCATGTCGATGACTTTGATTTTCTTCAGATTTCCAATTGAATCTGGGAGACTTTCTATTCCGAGAATGACAAATCCAACTTAACTAATGATTCTAATCCTCCGAGAGAGTGCGGGAGCTTCTTTATCCCCTCACATCCTTTTATAGAGAAATGTGTGATTCTTACTAATCCTCCGATGGAATTTGGAAGTTTGTCAATTCCCTTGCAATACTTTACACTGAAGCTTGACAAAGATTTCAAATTGCCAACACTCTCGGTGAGTGTGACCAATTTGGAAGATCTGGGAAGATGAACTCTCTCAAAGATTCTAAATATCCAACCTCTTCAGGCAACTCCTTAAGAGAGTCACATCCATCCATATTCAGAGTTTTTAGGAGCCGTAGCTTACCAATGGAGCAATCAACTGTAATTAACCTGGAGCAGCCAATGAGTATCAATATCTCCAAGTCCACAAAGTTTGACAAGTCAGGTGTCCTTGTTAAGCATTTGCAGTTTCTCAGGTCTAAAGCTTTTAGCTTTTTTGCCATCTGCAGAAGAAATGTATATGATGAGAAAGAATAAAAAACATTTCGGACAGGAACAAAGCACTGAGGCGTGCCATACCTGGATTTGAGTCCATCCACCCCATTTTTCTGTGATGTCGCTACTGGACAGGTCGAGCACAACCAAGTTGATGGGGCAGAAATTTGTTGCTGTGAATTCCGGAGGACAATGATGCCAAGAAAGCCACCTTAGCATTGGAAGCAGATCTTTGAAGTTGCCAACAAAATTTAATCTCGTCCCTTGAAGGAACCTTAGATTTGGTAGATTGAGTAATTCTTCATCTGTGAATGTATGGCCACGCACTTTTAGTGCTTCTACATGTTCATTTCCCTGCCAGTAGAGACTAACATTAGTGGACCTCAAATCAAGTTAACAAGAAAAGTTGTAACTCCTTGAGGACTGAAAGATTACTCGTAAATTGTACCTGCTTACTCCTTAATATGTTTAAGGCATCCTCATGAGTCCACACCCTGCTAAACTTGCTAGGATACTTACAATCCCCTTCCTGGACAATGTGCCTTCCAAGGTCTCGCACTTGGTCATTCATCCGGAATTTGCTACCGCTTTCAACTTTTATCAGGGACCTATGAAGAAGGACATCAATTGCATAATTAGGATAGTAGTTACAATCACTCCACATGAAAATTGGGTAAGTTTTATCTTCCTGGACAAAAAGGCATGCTATATCCAGAAACACTTGTTTTTGTTCTTTCTCTAATTCTTCATAACTTATCATCAACGATTCTCGGACTTTCCCCAAAGGAGCTTTCCTTAACTTCTCCAATACTTCTATCCATAAATCTCTATTGTCGTGCTTGCAAGAAAGAGAAGATCCTATCACCTCCACAGCTAACGGAAGGTTCCCCAAAGTAGACACAATTTCCCTTGCAAGACTTTCATAATCATCTGGAGGAAAGTCTTTTCCAAAAGCATGTTTACAAAACAACCGAAGGGCTTGATCGGATTCCATTTCCTTGATTTCATAATCCAAGATTGTTTTTGGTTCATTTCGAATGGCACTTAAGTTCCTAGTGGTTATGATGACTCTACTACCAGATTTCAGCCCATCACACTCACCAACTAGCTTTTCCAGAAGATCTTTCTCTTCCATATCATCAACAACAATGAGAACCTTTTTATTTGAAAGCTGTCTTCTTATCATGTCGATCCCACAATCAACATCATAAAGTTCATTATTTCTTGATCGGTGAATGCTTGATAAGAGTTTCTTCTGCAAGTACACAAGACCATCTGACCGTTGTGATATCTCTCGAACATTTTCGAGGAAGCTGCAGCAGTCAAAGCGAGGGGATAATTTGTTGAAAATAACTTTCGCAAGTGTCGTTTTGCCGATTCCCCCAATCCCACGGATTCCCACAGAATGAGTGCCGCCAGAATTAATGTCCAGCAGTTCCATTACAGCGTCGACCTGCTTGCTATCTTCCACTAAATGTTTGGTCAGAATCTTGTTTCTGTTGTTCAGCTTAATTAAAACATCTTCAACGACCGATGTGATGAGTCTGCCATGGCTGCCAATTACACAGAACATTTCAGCCAAAAGGGGAAAATAAATTTGATGAAGAACTTCTCGTTCTAATATTTTGAAATTTCGAAGTAGAAGAGAAGACATCAAACCTTGTGACATTGATAGTGTGTCCTGACGATATTGTGTCATTATACCGGGAAGCACAAAAGGCAATTACCATTTGGGACTATGCCCATAAAATTGACAAATTGCTAGCTTATAACAGAGAGATGTTGATAACCTATAGCAAAGAGATGACAATAGCTCGCTTCCTTGTATGACTTATCATTTTCAGCATGAAGAGATTAGGCAAGGCTTTCAAGAACCACGATTGATTAGGGTCAGCTGAAAAGCCTAGAAAGACTGGAAAGCCACGAGTGGGCTACACACACTGAAAACCCAGGATCGAGAGACTACGGATTGAGGCGCGTAAGTATTTGCGATAAATTAAAGTCTATTAATATTAGCTTTATTTGGAATATTGATTCGATTTTTTTTTATATTAGCCTATTTATTCTTTTAAACAAAATTTGAACTCACTAAATTTATTTTATAGAAGAAGTCTGAGGTACAAAATTATAAGTGTGATGTATGATCGGTCATATGACCATGATTGAATAGATATTTTTACGCAACAATTTTAACTCAGGATAATTATAAGTTCAGGATTCTATAAACGAAACTTTGTAAGCTCTTTGTTTTCCAGCAGTTTTCATCTTTTGATAGGCATGGAGAGAAAATTAAAGTCCGAGGGAGGAAGTTCTTTACCCTACGTTTCTCGGTTTCCATCCCTTAAGCTTGCCAACCTCCATGAGCGCCTTTTCCCACGCTTTTACTTTGTCAGCTTCATACATCTTCGCATGATTGGATAGCTCATTTTTGTAAAGTGAAGTTTTAAGCTTGACATCACCTGGGCTCACGTCGAAGAAAATGGGAAGGATCTCTTTCGTTCCATTTGATTGGGATGTAATCTCTATCATCTTCGCCAGCTCCTTGAGGCACCATTTACTTGACGCGTAGGTCTTAGAGAAGATGGGCATGTAGATTTTGGAGCTCTCAATCGCATGCCAAAGTTCATCTTTGATGTTTTGGCCAACTTGGATTTCATCGTCATCTCTGAAAACACGGACTCCAGTGCCTTTCATGACTTCATACAGACAATCCGTAAATGTTTGGCGTGTATCAAGCCCTCTAAAGCTCAAGAACACGTCATACTCATTTCTTGAGCCAATTGCACTCTCCATCATCATAGGAACTACTTTTACCGAATGAGCGTAGAAGTGTTTGTTTTTGCTTGTTTGCTCGGTATCTGAACTGCTTGGGTTTTAAACACCATCAAGTCAGTCTGGATCAAAGGAAAAATAATATAAAGCCAAAAGAATATATTTCAATATATTTGTTTGGCTTCTTTGCCTTTTTTAAATCCTTATACAGCTATCGCTTGAACTTCAAGGTAGGAGGAGGGTGCTCAATATTCATGTGCTAGTGGAAAGTTAAATAATCGTCAAAATTATCCAATTATAACAACACTTTCTGTTCAATATTTAACATATATTTACCTGTTTATTAAACTAACAAGAAACCTTTGACCTTGATTCACAAGGTTTCTACTTTACCCGTTCAACATTTGGTTACATAAACCATCTTTAGTGGGATGAGATCATCTAGCCTCGTCTGCGTTTCCATTTAGTGCCTCATTCATCAAACTATTACCTACAAGTTGTGAAATATATGATAATTTTATTAATGTTAAGATTTAATAGAGGCAACAATGTATTGAGATACATGTATAAGTTGTGCTAGAGAAGTCTTACATCAGAAAATTGGCGTAGTATGAGTAGTTAATATTTTCCCAATTAGCCCCTTACTCTTTGACTTAACTGAATATGTAAATAGGCTTAAACTTGGGTTCTCTCTTGGCTATCTTTCCAAGTGAAGGTATCGAATTTCTGTTACGTGCTCCCAACAAAAAGTATCAAAGCTGATGGTAGATTAGAGGGCGTTGTGGTGTAGCAACATGGGTGTAGGCAAGACGGACCCAATGACAGACTCCGTGGTACCGTCTTGAGAAAGTGACCAAGAATGAAGTTGGGCGTAAATGGGGATTCGAGTAGGGATACCTTTGACGTAGAGGGGCACTCGGATTAAGGAGAAGCATCTCTAATGATCGGAGACGCTAAGTGGGGTAGACAATTGTCGTTAATCTTTGGGAGTACTTTAGTAGGTTGGGGCATTGAATAGCCATAAAGTGGGGGTAGACGAGGATTTCCGGTTAAAGATCAAGGAAAATTGATTGCGAAGTAAAAGTTGTGGTTTCCGGGGATAGATCAGGGAAAATTGAATGCGAAGTAAAAGTTGTAATTTATTTCCCTCAGTCTTTTAAATTTTTATTTCACTTGAGAATATAGCACAGTTCTTTTTTATGGACTCAAAAAAAAAAAAAAATGCTTGTGCCCGAGACACTTGCACGTGCGGGGGAAAATTCCGGAGATGCCGAAGATAAACCATGAATTTGAATTTAGAAATCCAGCCTCGGTCTTTGTCAATGTCGTTACATGTGAAAAATGGCGAATATCCATTTAAATATTACATCAAAAGAGGCATACCAATCTAATCAAATCGAAGTTACGTCTCCGACTACATGTTAAATCAAATGACTGCCTAACCAGCTGAACCAATTGAAGTATAAACCTACTTCTTTCTAATGAAAGATCAGCATCCGTAGATGAGCATTAGATAAGCGGTAAATAGACATATCTGCAATGAATGCAAGCAGCTTGAGGAATGCACCATCAACTAGATACGAGGACGAACATAATAGATGGTTCGAGAATAGGTTGGTTTTGTTAGGCAATTTCCTGGCTCATGAATCATCATTGCACTAACCATTTCAGATTAAGAAAGTCACTGAAAATGAGATTATTATAGGAAATTTCACGATATCTTAACTTAATGTGCTCCCATGTTAGTAAAAGAAAAAATCAATTACAAAACTCTAAAAATACTCACCAACCAACAAAATGGCATCAACGACTCAGATAATCATCTCTCATTACGACACTTATCAACAAACGCACAAGGCATTCACCCCCCGACAACAGAACTTTTCTTGCTTTTTCTTCTCTCCCAATTTCGTTTTGGATTCTCTCTTCTCCCAGTCTAGTTCTCGATTTGAGAATTTGAACTCTGCCGATTTAGTTTTAGATATGGATGCTATTCTTTCCCAATCTAGATTTGGGAGTTTAATAAATATGCTTCTGGAGATTTGATGCCCATCTACTCTATTTGTCTATAGGTTCTTTGTCTCCAATTTCAATAATGATGGTAGGAGTTTTGTCGTCTCGTTGAATTACAAAGATTTGCTCCTCTACAAGTTAAATTTGTGTTTGTTCAACCCATTTTTGTTATCTCCATATGATGATGGTATAAAGGAAACCAAACCTAGGTGAGCACCACCAATTGGCAACGTCGTAATTATTGGAAAATGAATTTCTAGCATGTGCTTATCACTAATAAAGACACGAGATGCAGTGATTGATTGCTGATTTGCTTGACAAATACATTATTGTGGAATGAGTGTGTACTTAACTTTATTGATGCTTCATTAATCCTCCTTGCTTTCTAGATCTGGTTTTTTTTTTCTTAATTTTGTTTTGATTTACCTTGTCATTATGTATTTTTATATCCTTTTGAGTAACAAATACAATTTTTTTCAATAAAAGAAAAAAAGAATTTATTAAGAAATCGAATTTAGAAAGATTCTTTTAGTTTCAGTGGAACTAATGATTCTTTATTTAGGTCCCCGCATACATAATTGTTAGGACTCATAATATTTTCTGAACAAGCATTGTCGTGATGCCTTGGGAGTAATAACATTGGAGAAGAAACACGCAAATTGTATCAGGACGTTGATCATCATCCGATCAAAATGTTGTTAATCGGCGTCGCAGCGGAAGTGGATCGTGTATTTTTGCAATTATGTCGGGAGCTATAGAAATCGATCGAAATAAAATGAGGAACAATAAAATTAAAGGACACTAAAAATTTACGTGGTTCGGTCTGAATGTCGGAACCTACGTCCACGGGAAGAGCCAAAAAAATTAATCCAGTATAAATCAGAGAATTACAAGATTACAATCACATATGCACTCAAGTATTTCCCAACCCTATTATATACCCGATACCCACGGTGTTTAATAATACAACTCAATCACTGGACTTGACTTTCGCACAAACCTCTCGGAGCTCACGTCTCTCTGCTCTCGGTCTCTCGAGCTCTTTTCCTTTCGCTCTCTTTGCCGAGCTCTTTTCTTTTCGCTCTGTCTCGAGCTTCAGACGTCTTCACCTTTTATCAGTTGAAGGGGAGGAAAAACCTGTACTCCACAATTGTCAGAACGGTGCCGATCGTCAAAGCATGTGCCTCCATGCAATTAATGAGAGCACGTGAGCGGATGACCAGCATGCACTAACACACGTAGAATAGCTTCTAGCTTCCCTCTTTCTTTATCAATAAAGAAACAACAGGAAGCCCACAAAAGTTGAACAAAGAGAGGGAGAGAGTTCGGCGCCTACATGATAGGCTTCTGAGGCAGCAAGTGTTGACCGACTCTTTTCTACGAGCATGCATGCACATGGCCATGTGCATGCATTTAACGACGTAGAAGAAATTTGGACGATCAACTCTTCAGAAATCACGCTGACAAATGAGAAGAATCCCATGGATTGTAGCCTTCATTTCCAACGTGAAGCGCAGATCGAGGGCGGGATTCTTTCGGCTCCTATCACACGCCATTCCTCGTCAAATGCTCCGCAGATGATCTTATGCTCCGCAGGCGATCTTTCTTGTTTTAGCATGTCCATGTTTTGCGCGTATTGAGTATCGTATATGGATTCAAACTTGAGAAATAATTTAACACAAAATTTTCACCAGTAGTAGTCCCTCGTCAAGCTCTGTTCGAGGTCACTTGTAGATTTCCTTATCCGGCTCATTTCATGTGGATCAAACCGTGCAACGAAAGTGGTGGACACCTGACACACTGTTCTTGGATTGCAATGCATTGAAGGAGGCTTTTGTTCTAATACCATTTGATAACAATCTATCTTAATCTAAACGAGTTAAACTTCTATAAAGAGTAATCAACTAGTGACTACTCGGAATAGGTCTTGTATAATGTTGTAGGATTTATAACTTTTTAAAGTAGATAACTAATCGCATTAGCGAATAGCGAAGCCTCCGGTAACTCTAGAAAATCTTACCATTCATTAATTTAGTATTTTAGACGAGACTACTTTGTATATGTAGCTATAGTTTCTACATCGTCTAGCACTTGTTGAAACTGAATTATATCTATCAGCCTTTTATACCTTATTGATTGCAGGGTCCTTTTTAGGAAAAAAAAATTGCATCTGTCACCTTTCCCTTCAATAATCTAACTTTTTCATTAGGATGACAAATATATCGCTTTAAAAGTCAGAAAAAAAAGCATGCACGATTGAAAATCGAAAGGAAGTAATATCTACTCTAGCAATAGCATTTAGGTAACTAAAATCGAAATTACTTCATGAATGCTGTAGGTCTACCATCATACCCAAGATACTAAAGGCAGAAGAAATTTGCCGATGTTCTGGATATCATATGACGACGATATGTCACAGTTGTTGGTTGGTACTTTCATAAACGAACTCCTAAATATGTTGTAAAAGCGTTATATACGAAGATTGATCCGCATGAGAATTCTACCTAGAGTTTCAGATGAAAATACTCGTCTTCGTTAATAAATTTACAGGCCTAACTGATATATCCTGGACAATCCAGGCCTATCATTATCAGGAGCTTATTGTGCACAAAGACAAGGAGACAGGACTTGCATGGGTACGAAAACAAAGTAACACGCCTTAACAAAAGAAAAAGATCTCTTTCAAGAGGTGCGTTAGGTAATTGTTAGACTACTTGTCCAAGTCTCCAAAATGAGCGGATCGCAACGCACTGTTTGGTCAGGCCCTTGATATGGACACAGGGTTCCAAAGTTGCTGACGATTCCCAATCGGCACTCGGTGTTTCTGGTGCTCTCCTATCGGTGTCTAGCTTGGTCGACCTTGGATAATTAGGCAACCTTTCCAGGGACATGCAACCCATGATAGTCAAATGGTTCAATTATTGTAGATGACCGAGACCCTCGATGGTCCGTAGCACTTGGCAGTCGGGTAGCTCAAAAAGTTTGAGCTTTGCCAACTTTGATAGTTGAGGTAATCCTTCTAATGACTCACAGCAGATGATCTCTAGTGACTCCAAGGATTCCAACTCCCCCAGACCTTGTATCTCAACAAGACTTCCCAATTCAGACAGATACAAGTTTTCTAGATTCTTCAAGCATGATAGATTAGGTATCCTCTCAAGGGATGGACAGACTTTTATGGACATTTCCCTCAACTTCTCTAAATGTTCAAGCGCTGGGAGATGTGCCATGGAGCAACTAGAAATGAAGAGACTTGACAGGTTCCTGAAGTTGCAAAACCGCTGCAGCGGCAAGATATCCGTGAGATGCAAGGTTGACAAAATAGATGGAAGCTGGTCGATGGATTCTATGATCTTCCAAGGGGAGAGAAGTTCCTCAGACTGGCAAGGACCCTTGAGCTTATACCTTTGAAAAGACAAGTCCAAGTGATGTAAAGTAACTTAGTTCGAGAGGTCTGGGATGACTTCTCAGTGATAAGCATCAAGGGCATATCAAACTTGAGGGAAGCTCTGCACTTGTCGAAGCTCCAGCACTCCTTCAACACAAGTTTTTCAAGGCCAGGGAGACGACTGATTGTGGCTGGCAATCCAGAGATGTGAGTGCCTGATAAGTCCAAAATCCTTAAAACGGGACAAATTCCCAATGTCATATGGGATTTCTCCGGATAGGCTCTGACACTCTGGACAATGTAACCGTTCAAGCATCTCTAATTGCCCGATTGCGTTAGGTAACTTACGTGTCTTAGTGTTTTGCATCCTGATGATTTTGAGTTTCTTCAGATTTCCGATGGAATCAGGTATGTTGACCACTCCTGAGAACGAAATATCTAACTCAGTCAGCGACTCTAATTCCCCGAGTGAGTGTGGAAGCTCCTCAATTACTTCGCAACCTTCTATAGACAAATGCCTGACTTTCGCTAATGCTGCGATAGAGCGTGGGAGTCTGCTTATTTTCTCATTCCATTTTATACTCAAGCTCAACAAGTTTTTCAAATTGCCAATTGTATCGGGAAGCTTACATAGCAGAGAACGTTGGGCTATGATTAACTCCGTCAAAGATTTTAGAAAACTAACTTCCTCAGGCAACTCCTGAAGAGAATTGCATCCTTCCATATTCAGAGTACTTAAGCTCTGTAGTGTACCGATGGAGCGATCGATCGTGACTAACTTGGAACACCAAGCGATAATCAATATCTCGAGAGACACAAAGTTAGACAAGTCTGGCGTGCTTATCAAGCAATTGCAGCTTCTCAGATCTAAAACTTTCAATTTTTTTGCCATCTGCCGAGAATTTTGAGCATCATTCATGTTGTGAATCGATGTCGCAGCGGAAGCGGATCATATATATTTTGCAATTATGTTGGGAGCTATAGAAATCGATCGAAATAAAATGAGGAACAATAAAAGAAAAGGACACCGGAAATTTACGTGGTTCGGTCCGAATGTCGGAACCTATGTCCACGAGGAGAGCCAGTAAATCAATCCACTATAAATCGGAGAATTACAGGATTACAATCACACATGCACTCAAGTGTTTCCCAATCTTATTTTATATCCGATACCCACAGTGTTTAATAACTCAACTCACTGGACTCAACTCCACACAAATTTCTCTGAGCTCACGTCTCTAGCTCTCGGTCTCTCGAGCTCTTTTCCTTTCGCTCTCTCTGCCGAGCTCTATTCTTTTCGCTCTATCTCAAGCTTCAGACGTCTTCACCTTTTTTATCGGTTGAAGGGGAGGAAAAACTTGTTTTCCACAATTGTCAGAACAGTGTCGATCTTCAAAGCATGTGCCTCCATGCAATTAATGATAGCGTGTGAGCGAATAACCAGCATGCACTGACACACGTAGAATACTTCTGCCTTCCCTCTTTCTTTATTAATAAAAAACAAGAGAAGCCCACAAAAGTTGAACAAAGAGAGGGAGAGAGTTCGGCGCCTACATGATAGGCTTCTGAGGCCACAAGTGCTGATCCACTTGTTTTCTACGAGCATGCATGCACATGGCCATGTGCATGCATTTAATGACGTAGAAGAAATTTAGACGATCAATCCTTCGGAAAGATTTCATGCCGACAAATGAGAAGGGCCACAAAAATCAACACATGAATTTTGGCCTTCATTTCCAACGTGCAGAGGCTCATATCTAGGGCTGAATTCTTTCGGCTCCTGCGCCATTTTTCATCAAATGCTTCGCGCACGTTCTTTCTTGTTTCAGCATGTAAAAGATTTGTGCGGATCGGGTATTGTATATGGACTCAAACTCGAGACATAATTTAACAATTCAAATGACTAAAAACCCTATCATAAGAATTAGAAGCACCAAAACCCAATATGGAAAGACATTAGTACCTGGATTTGACTCCATCCAGTCCAGTCTTCTGTAATTTTACTCTTGAAAGGTTGAGAACCACCAAATTAATTAGGCAAAAATTCGTTGCCATGAAATTCAGAGGACACTCATGCCAAGAAAGCCATCTTAGCTCAAGGAGAAGATATTTTAAGTTACCAACGATATTCAACCCTTTCCCCCCGGAGGGACCTCAGATTCCGCTGGCTCTGTAATTCTTCACCAGTGAAGGCATAGCCACTACCATTACTTTGATCATTAAAGCTCAGACTCAATGCTTCTACTTCTTCACTTGCCTGGCATTGGAGATCAAGCATGAATACAACAATTCATACAATAAAGGAAAAAGTTGACTCTCTGAACCACTTGCAAAGTTCGTCTACTTCCCAGAAACAGCTAGCAAAATGGATCTAAATTACATACTCGTAAGTTTTACCTGCTTATTCCTTAATAAGTTTGATGTATCCTCAGGAATCCATACCCTGCTATGCTTGCTAGGAAATCTGCAATTCTCCTCATAGACAATGTGCCTTCCAAGATCATTGACTTGGTCATGCATCAAAAACCTATTATCATCTCCGATCTTTAACAAAGATGGGAGAAGGAGAACTCTGATTGCATCATGAGGATGGTATTCACGGTTGCTCCACATGAAAATTGGATATTTCTTGTCTTCTTTGATGAAAAAGCACGCTATGTCCGGAAACTCTTTCCGCTGCATTGGTTCTAATCCCTCGTAGCTTATCATCAATGCCTCTCGGACTTCCTTCGGAGGAACTTTCTGTAACTTCTTCAGCGTCTTTTCCTATAAGGCCTTGTCAGTGGAACTACAAGAAAAAGATTAGCCATCAGTTACTACCATTGCCATTGCCATTAGCCACCGCCACTGCCAGTTGCTGATGACTAGTTGGGTGAGGCTCGACCTTGCCAAATTTGGCGAGGCCAAGCCTTGCCGATTGCCAAGCGGGCCTTGCCCAAACCTCCCTTAGCCATCGGTGAGCCTCACCTAGATTTGGCGAGGTGGAGCTCGGCTAGCGATTAGGTGAGGTCGGCCTTGCTAGATCTAGGCAAGGCTGCTCGCCCAGCCAAGCCTCGGCCGAGCCTCACCTAGCTGCGAGCGAGGCTCAACATACGAGGTGCACATTGTCGAGGGCCGAAGACGCTTTGGTGAGATCGCTGACCCTTGTGTGGCCGGTTGCCAATCATCCCAAGGTCGGCAAACATCCAAAGCTTGAAGAAGAGGAAGAGAAAGAAAAGAAAGAAAATAATTAAATAACTAAAAGAAAATTATTTAGATTAGAAATTTTGAAAATTGTATCAAACGCAATTCTATTATGAGAATATAAATTTTTGGCAGTTACTAAACACCTTAAAATGCTTAGAAATTGTTCTCGAGAATAGAATAAAAAAGAATAATTTCTAATTAGAAATTGTTCTAGGGAAAAGAATAGTAACCAAATGTGCCCTTAGAATGATGTACGCATAGGCCAAATAGAATTTGTTTACTCCAATCTAGATCACAAGCCATCTCTTTCATTAGTGGCATGGAATTTCCCCTAAATTGGTACACTGATGGTGGTTGAATTGCTTGTTATCCAGCTTTGCTAAAAACTAAGGTCTTCTGTCAATTCAAACTAAAACCTTAATCAATCTCCATAAGCAAATACAGACCTAGCCAGAATTACAACTGCAAATAGTCCCTCATAGTGTAGTTTTATCAGCTTAGCAAATCATGCACAACATTGTAGCTTTTTTCTTAGGTAACGAAGAGGAGAAGTAACAAGGCAAGTAAACTTGCAGATTACCAGAAGTGACTTCGTATTAGTCCCGACCGCAAAAGATGTTGGAAAAGAAAAAGGGACCAAACTTAGCACATTCACCAAAATTGAGCGCAAGTCACACAACCATTTTGACATATAAACCTATGTTTTATGGACAAATAAATTTTGAGTCTAATTTGAGACAACAAATTAGTGCTGAATTTATTAATATCAAAGATATGAATCCAATCTCTAAACAACTCGATTACTAGTTGTCGCAACCTAACCTTAGGTGATGCACCTAAGGTTTGGCTAATGGACTACTAAATTTAAACTAAGTTTGGGCTCTCTCAAGCCCATACCAAGTTGTGACTTAGGTTCAAGTTTTTAGCATGTAAAAGATTACTAATTAGGAGTCATTACTAATAAGTTTATGGTAGGTCGATTAGACACCTAAATAAAATAATTGAAGAATTATTTTACTCTTACGAATTAGAGACTTTAGGTTTTGGGACTTAATTGCATTAGATTTCTCTAATGCCCTTTCGATACCATTATTTTTATCTTCAAAAATGTCTTTGCGGGCAGTTTGGATTGGTTTTAACCTAAATCACTGTCATGCAATGGGGTGATCACATGAATGCTTAATCATTGTTAAACACTCAATGGATCAAATAAATTGCATGAAAAGAATTAAACACACCAAGCAAGCAAATATTTTTTTTTGGGATTTTTTCCAAGACGAGCAATCTCCAAATAAGCATTATATTTAAACCACTTAGGATATTAATCAAATAAAGGGTTAAAATAATTGAAAAAATAATCCATTGTCTCACAGATTAAATTAACAATTATTCTAATCCTAAACATCACAACATATAAGAAAGTTCAAAATAATTAAAAATTTGATTCAAGTCTTATGGAACAAATTAATAATTATAATGATTTAAAAGTTAAAATATCATCGGTGTGTCAAAAAATCAATATAATTAAAAAGTGATCCGACATCTTATGGATCAAATTAATAATTATAGTGATTTCTGGGCAATAATATCGTATTGGATAATGCCTAAAGTCTCCATGGAATCAAAATTGGCATCAAATATTACGATTCGAGCAATAATATCAAAACGAAATTTGATTTAAGAAAATTACCTTGATTGGATTTTTATTTCCAAAATGGGATCGGCACCAAGGATTCGTGAACGGCGATTTGTGTCGGGATCGGCTCAGTGGCAGCAGGCTCACGACCAATGAACCTGCAAGAATAGAAAGCTTGCGGAATCGACTTGGTTTGGATGTGAACGGGAACGGTGGCTAGCGTCGGAAGGTGGGTGATTCATAGTTGAGGTGCAGGAACAAGTCGTTGAGATCGTCTAAAAATTTCGACAAGGTTGGGCTTGTCGGAACAAGTGTGTAACAACAAGGTAGCTTGCTGGTTCACTATTGGGTTGAGTGTTCCTTCAACGGACAGCTAACACCAATGACACTAAGGCCTTCGAGGCGTGGAGATGAGGGAAGTCACGGGCTGCTCTCCAGATGGTGGACTTTTCCTTCGCGGCCTCACCTCCATTAATATCTCCAAGAAATTTGGGTACGTGAGGGTCTCAAGAGAGAATGAATTCGTAAAAGTCCACGAGCGGTCCTCCAAAGCGGGAGCTTGCCGATGTTGCGGGTACAGCAAACTTCACGACCAACGACGTAACGGGTTGGTCAACACAGGCTAGAAATTAGCAAAACCGGTCGTCACTGGAACAAGGAATGGCAGCAGTGGTGCGTGTCTCGGGCAACGTGCGGCGCGTGACGAGGGATGGCAGCTTGGGCTATCGCAGCGAGACCAAAGCGGCAGCGTCGTTGAGAGAATGACCCACGTCGAAACTTGAGCAGCATGCGGCATGGTCTAAGCCAAAGTTACGCGGAGATCTCTTCTTTTTCTCTATTTCTCAATTCTCACGTGTATCTCTCTATGTTTCCCCTCACGATTTCTCCTTTCTATTCTCTCTAAAGTTCTCTCTGTGTGGCCCTCTCTTTGTTGACTATTGACTTCTCCTTCCGTTCGTATGCCAGCCAATTTATAAGCGAGGGACTGAAGCTTTTTATAAAATTTCATTTCCTTTCTTATATCAAGATACGCGAAGATCACCTCCTGAATGCAATATTCATTTCTATTTTCAACATCTCTTCTAACCTTGTTTGATTTCCTTTGTATATTTCCACATTGGACCTAAAAAAAAAAAATATTCTCCACTGATTTTTATCGCATATTGTCAAAGATTCAAAATTGTAATAGGATTTTCTCGAATTCCAAATTTTACAAAAATGAGCTTGTAATATCTCTTTATCACATTTGCCTTTTTCGAGAATATATGAATAGATTGCATGAATGTACAAAAAATCCTCCATCATATCACCAAAAATATCAAATCACCAATTCTTTTAATTTTTGGTCATTAGAAAGTAACAGGCTCTGAATGATAAAGTCAAATCCATCCGTCATTGGTCCAATGAAAATGCGATAATAATAAATGCACCTAAAAATATATGCTATGCAATTTTGTTTGTTTGTTTAGGGGTTAAAAATTAATCCCTAATTTTTTATGAAATAAATGAATGACCGGGTCTCCAAAATTTATGTGTCAATAGCTAACCCTCTTTGAAGGTGAGCTTGCAGAGGTTGCATTCAAAGACAAATTGAGATATAAATTTTGACCATGCAAATGCAATGCAATGAATTTTTTTGTGGGGATATGTGTTTTGATGAGCCCATTCCCATTTTCTAATGCACTGTAGCAAAATATGATGCAAATGAAAACATGCCTTTGGTTACTTACCTAAGGATTTGAGAAAGTAAACTTGGATACGAAAGAATTTTGTAAATCATGGGCTGTGAAAACTCATCGTGCAACTCTAAGCTATAGAAGCTTGCCAAATTATTGAGGTGACTCTAGGCTATGAAGGCTCACGGATTAATGGAGAGAAACTCTGGGTTACTGGGAAGCACGCCATGTCAATGAAAGAGATTATGTGCTACAAAAGCACATCGTGTTGATTAAGAGGAATTCCAGACTATGGAAGCACGCCGATTTGATAGGGGGACTTTGGGCTATAGAAACACGCAATGTCGATGAAAAAGACTCTAGGCTATGAAAGTATGCCAGGTTAGAAACTCTAGGCTACAGGAGCACGCCGCGTCAATTAAGAGAGACATTGGGTTAAGAAAGCACGTTGAGTCAATGAAATGGACTCTGGACTACGAAAACACACCGGGTTAATACAAAGGAAATCCGGGTTACGGAAGCACGTCGTGTCAATTAAGAGGACATCGAGGCTATGGAAGCATGCCGAGTCAATTCATGTGTTTGTTTGACCATGCGTGCAATGAATGTCATTTTGTGGAACATAGGTTCCATTTTATAATGCAATATATGGAAATGCTAATACAATCAATAAAGGAACATACCTTGAATGACTTACCTTCAAGGAGGGTAGAATAATTCAAGATAATTGGTGTTACACGTCCAAAACTCGTACCTTTCTACAGTCGCTTAGAATAGTAACAGGGCTTTGTAAGAAAAAGCTGCTTTTCTAGAACTCATACCTTTCTACGATCACCCAGTATGGCAGTATTTGGTTGTTTAGGACCCTAACTTTTCTTTGATTGCCTTGACGAAAAATTGCCTTACTAGGACCCATACTTTTTATGGTCGCTTGTTAGAGCAATAAATATTGTCTAGGATCCGTACATTTCTACAGTTGCCTAAACTGGAAATCGCTTTACATGACTCATACCTTTCTATAGTTGCCTAGAATGGGAAACTGCTTTTTAGAACCCATACCTTTCTACGATCACCTATTAGAGCAAGAAATATTGTCTAGGACTCGTACCACTGTACGGTTGCCTAAACAGAAAATCACTTTCCATGACATATATCTTTTTATGGTCGCTTGAATGGGAACAGCTTTTCCAAGACCCATACTTTTCTACAGTCGCCTGTTAGAGCAACAAATATTGTCTGGAACCCGTACCATTCTATGGTTGCCTAAACAGAAATCACTTTCCATGATCCATACATTTTTACGATCACCTGAATGGGAAACAGTTTTTCTAGGACCCGTACCTTTCTACGAGTTGCTTGAATAGGAAACAGATTTTCCAGGATTCACACATTTCTACGGTCGCTTGTTAGTGCAACAAACATTATTTATGACCCGTACCTTTCTACAGTCGTCTAAATTGAGGTTTTGCTTGGCTAGGACTTGAACCTATCTTCAATAACCTAGCATTGTAGCATAGATCATCTGACCAGGACTCGAACATTTCTTCGGTCGCCTTAATCAAATTGAATCTTGAGAAAAATCTTTTGGGGATAGCTTGATCGAGTCGAGTGTCGGTGCACTTGAGAGAGAATAGTTGCACAATGACAAGTATTTAGAGTATAGATAAAGATACACTTACCGATGATATCTTTGATTCTTGGGGATATATCTTCTAGAGCTTAGTCATAAGAGAGAAAAGAAGATTAATCTATGAAGGCATCTCACCTCTTGGTAGAAGAAATTGGTATATTGAGGACACACTTCAGATATTCATGAAGGTTTATCATTTCCTAATAAAAAGAAATTTTGGAATATCTAGGACATGCCTTAGATATTCGTGAAAGTTTCTTACCTCGTGGTAGAAAGAAATTGGAATATCAAGGATACACATAAGATAATTATGAAGTTTTCTCGTCTCTTTGTAGAAAGAAGTTTGGAATATCTAGGAGATATCTTAGATATCCTGTGAAGGTCTTTCATCTCCTAGTAAAAATAAGTTTTGGAATATCAAGGACGCACCTTGAATGTTCATGAAGGTTTCTCATCTCTTAATATCATGAGGCCTTTTAAAAGGAACTTGAATGTAAGGAGCTCTTGGGTCTTTGAGAAAACATTACCTGCCAGACATGATTAGAGCAAAAATGCATTCAAAGAAATAAGCAATTAAGGCTATTATGGAATGCACACTTCAAAATCCACTAAAGTTATTATCAATTCAAACAAGGTTTATGCATGATGACTTTTGTATCACTCAAATTTCCACTAAAAAGAGAATTATTGTTAAGACAATTTTCACTAATGATATCGATTTCCTAAAAATACTAAATAAGAGACTTTTAGTTAGAAAGGACTAATCACTATATCTCACCATCATCATATCGATAAGGGTTCGAGTATTCTCATAAGCGGTATGAACTTACCAATTCGAGAGGTCTTTAATAAGGACCGTAATGTGGGCTTGGTCAATGGCTTAACAAAGGGACTCTTTGAGTCAAGGTTATTGAAAGAACAATCCGCAAGCATCTCTAGTTTTACAAGTCAAGAATCTTGCAAAATGAGAACAAAATAATCTTGCCCACACTTCTTCAAGTGATGCTTATAAACATATGAACTCCTACGTTAATTCAAGTGCCATAATCTGAAGAGACTTTGTAAGAGATGTAAAATAGGCTGGGTTCATGGGTTGAGAAATTAAAGGATCATTAGGCTCAAAATATGTGTAAAGGGTGAGAGTTGATGATCATCTTGGTATTGTTGCCAGTCTTCTTCTTTCACTAGGGATTGTCTTCATAATGCGCTCCACTGATTGTAAAACCTCAGCATTTGTGTTCTTTGAATGTTGCTCCATGAGGGATACAACCTTTTGCAACTGATAGTCACCTATCTTGACTCTTTTTTTCATTTGCATCCATTAGCATTGGCTTTGCTTCTACTAGGCACATCTCTTTTTCATGCCCCTAGTTTTCATGCATGTTTTCTTCACTTCTTTTTCATGGGCATTGGCCTTACTTTTTTTCTTGCCCTTAGTTTTATTTTAAATGATTCAACATTTGGGCTCACAAGGTCTTGTCTTCTATTGGTGCTTTGGACCATGCTACTTGAATGATTGTCTTTTACCTTGCCTCAATGAATAAGATGATCACCAACTAGGTTTAAAGAAATGAAATTTATTGGCTCAAGTGGGCGATACAATAGATATAACTGTATAGGATAGAGAAAGAAATGCTCTTCATTATCTTAAGGCACTTAAATTACCACATAAATTTAATGTATTAGAACGACTTGAAGATTGATGCAAGTAAGAGTAAGAAAATTTCTTTTCATTTTCCTCACCTTATGATGTTGTCTTACCTCCAATTTGCCCCAATGTGGGGGTGATTCTTGACAAGGATAATTTGAAAAGAATCTCTATAAGTGTGTGGGGGCTCAAAGGGGTTAAGCAATGAATCACCCATACTGTTTGGGATAGAGAAATAAACCGCCCCTTATCATTTTGGTTATCGTACCTTTTGCGAGAGAACTCTTTACCTTGTGGATATAAACCTTCTTGCACTCATCTCACAAGTGTATGAGTAGGGGGCTGTGTGTAAGATAGGGTTTGCTTTTCATCATCCCGACTCGTCTCATTTAGTATACTCAATCAATTCCACATCATTCATTAAATTAGTCCATCTTGATGTTCTTTAGTGGAATTGGTGGACTAAACATGTAAGAGTCACCGTGCAAAAACATTTTTAAAAGAGCCTAATAGCTTTAAGCATGAAAAATTGCAAACTTCAGAACAAACAATTTACCACACTAAAAAATGCTTTCGTAAGTACAAAAAACATGATTTTGAGTGTTCATTCAAGGGATTGTCCCACGAAGGGATTGTCTTAGCAATGGGTGTTCTTGGATTGCCCCTATCAAAAGGGAACAAATGCACAAATTGATTAATCAAGACTAAAAATCCGATCTTCAGTTTAATAGATGCTCCGTTTTTGCTTTTGCCCCTGCATAAAGTAACGTGCATGAATAGGATACCATGCAACATCAAAGTAAATGCAAATGGAGTATCCATTTTGGCTTGGGTCGAGATTTTATCTCAAGTAGGTCACTACCAAAATCTGTCATGCCCCCAATCTGTCATCGTAAGGAAAAGAACAAAGTGTCATTTCCCAAAATTAATTATGTTCAAGGACAAGATATACCTCTTCCACCATAGATGGATGGTCCTCTTTTTACTTGCCCCTCATTTTCTTAATGGGCAAGAATGAAAATTCCGTCAAGCATGGAAATGTAAAACACTTTGTTTAACTCTTCAAGATGGATATTTTAAGTAGTATCGAGATGTGACCCATATTAACTCTTTAGAAATGTGTTCTCAAACTTGTCGAGTAACAGTTAAGTCAATTGATCTATCATTGCAATATGATATGCCTTTTTCAGATGCTTTCTCATCAGACTAAGGAAGTGATGCTCTGAAACATAAAGTAAATGAGTTAAAAAAAAATTAAACAGGGCTAACCTAATGCATGCTTTTGGAAATGGCTTGAAAAATGATTTTTTTTTATTCTCTATTTTTTGGGGAATTTTTTGGATGAGGAAGCATGAAGAAACCCAGTCCTCAGAATTTTCTTGGATGATATTTTATTTTCATTGTTGGATATCGTCACCGGGTTGATTTGGTGTGCCTCATCATGCCCTCAAAATAAAACTTGTAATTTTATTGAAATTCATCAATCAATTACATTTATTGAATGGAAAATGCGATTCTCAAGCCAAAAGAAATCATTAAAAAGCAATAAAATTCCCATGTAGGAGAATATGCAAGAAAAAAAAATGAGTTACTCTTATGGGCAAGTGACCATTTCTTCGATGGTCCTTCGTCAATGACGCTTATAAGGAGGTCATCGAATAGACTTGTGATTCCTTCTAGTGCATCATCGAGGGTCTCTGTCTTAGGAGGTGCCGGATCATCCATGTCACCCCATCCATCCGGGACAATGTCATGAGAGTCAATGTAAAAGCTGGGGGAACTGAGTACTTCACATAATAATCGAATTTGCTGCTTGGCTATCCCAGAATATCCATCACTTCTACTCCATCTTGTATCATTCTAGGAGGGTTAGGAAACGTCCAGCGAATGTTGGGAGGTAACGAGTTTTACCTCTCTCGGCCTTGCTCAAGTGGCAAGTTTTGTCTTTCTTGTCTGCCCTCCAGAATTTTCTCCACCTCTTTTATGGTACCCTAATCCAGTAGAACAGGTCAGCGATGTGCTTCAATAGGGTTTTGAATGCCTTGACCCCTTCTTCTAAGACTATGGCTAGAGTGGAAATACAACGTACGTTGATTTTCCCCATCGTATATAAATCGAGACTAACGATGAAACCTTGTCATGGACTGAAAAAATTGCAACAAAGTAAGTAAATTGCAAAATAAGAATTCAGACAACTTGATTTTATCGAGAAGGGATGACAATCACGTAAACACACGCATGAAGTGTGTGGCTTGATTTCTATCTAGACGGCTTAACTAAGTGGAGCTAAGAGGATGATTGAATCGTCGCAATCTCGCATTCAAAGTGTCAAGTCCTCTTAACTCCAGCTCGGTCCGAATGGAATGCCCTATAATCACGCAATCTTGCAGATATGGACAAACACAGTTGACACTATGAAAAACTTTCGAGGAAGAGAAGGTCAATTTCTACATAGTAGTCTCGTTTTCGAGGAAGTGTCCTTCTCAATACCATCCTAAAATCCTATCGCAGCCCAAGTCCAGTGGCATGGTTATGTGTGCGATAGTGTAGTGTGAAAGCAATAAAATATGCACAACAATTTAAATGCAAACAACAATTTCAATTGGGCAAAATAAATCATCCATCCCAACTCTTCCTTGCAAGACAAGGGTTAGCAAAGACTACTCTTTATACCTCCCATCTACAAGAACATTTAACATTTGATATTAAGGACGTACTTGGTATCCTCGCTATCAAACAAAAACATTTTTAAAAAGAAAAGAAAAATTGGCTTAAGTTCATTAAGAGTTTTAACTTAAGTCCCCCAAACGAAGAGGGCCAAGTTGTTGTGACCTAACCTCGAGTGCACCACCTAGGGTTTGGCTAATGGACTACTAACTTTAAACTTAACTCAAGCTCTCTCCCAAGCTTATACCAATTCACGATTTAGTTTCAAGTTTTAGCATGCAAAAGATTACTAACTAGGAGTCGCCACTAATCGGTTTATGGTAAGGTCGATTGACTTGCCTAAGTAAAATAATAAGAGAATTATTTTACTTTCACGAACCTAAAAACTTTGGGTACAAGGACTTAAATACACTAGATTTCTCTAATGCCTTTTCGATACCATTATTTTTATTTGCAAAAATGTCTTTACTTGAGGCAATTTGGATTGGTTTTAACCTAAATCACTACCATGCAATGGAGTGATTACACGAATGCTGACCATTGTTAAACACTCAATGGATCAAACAAATTGCACCCAAAAGAACTAAACACACCAAGCAAGAAAATATTTTTTGGGTTTTTTTTCCGAGACAAGCAATTTCCAAATAAGCATTATATCTAAACCACTCGGGATATTCAACAAATATGAGTTAAAATAATTGGAAAAATAATCCAACATTGCTAAATTAAATTAACAATTATTCTAATCTTAAACATCACATGTAAGAAAGTTCAAAATAATTAAAAAGTTGATCTGAAGTCTTACAGATCAAATTAATAATTTAATGATTTAAAAGTTAAAATATCATCAATGTGCCAAAAAAATCAACATAATTAAAAAGTGATTCGTTATCTTATGGATCAAATTAGTAATTATAGTGATTTTTAGGCAATAATATCCTATTGGATAATGCCTAAAGTCTCCATGGAATCAAAATTGGCATTAAATATTCGATTTAGGCAATATATTGAAACAAAATTTAATTTAAGAAAATTACCTTGATTGGATTTTTTATTTCCAAAACTAGACCGGCACCAAGGATTCACGAACGACAATTTGTGTTGAGGTTGGCTTAGTGGCAATAGGCTCACAACCAATGAACCCAAGAATAGAAAGCTTGTGGAATCGACTCGGTTTGGATGCGAATGGAAACGGTGGCTAGCATCGAAGGTGGGTGATTCACGGTTGAGGTGCAGGAGCAATACCCCTAAAGGTGCTAAAGGTGCCGTAATACAAACGAATATTAGGTATATACTTAACATTATTCAATACTAACCTCGTAATTCAACTCTCTCTTCATTGTTTACTATATTAATTTTGTTTGTGGACAACTTTGCCGCATACTACAAACAAAGAATATTTTTCACCTCTAGCCACAATTAGAGAATCTTTAGTGAGCTTCCATCGACCATCACTAAAGGTGCTGCAATACCCCTTATCATTTAGTTTGCTTGTAGAAATCAAGTTCAAATGAATATTAGGTATATGCTTAACATTATTCAATAGTAACTTTGTGTTATTACTGGTCTCTAGGCACACATCACCAATGCCTACAATTTCAGCTAGCCCATTGTTTCCTATCTTCACAGATCCAAAGTCACTCGACATGTATGATATAAAGAAATCGCTACAAGACGTAGCATGAATAAATGTACTACTATCAATTACCCAACTAGTTTCATGACAAACAAAATTCACCGCATCACCATTAAAGATAATGAGAAAGTCTTATTAAAGTGCAACAACACGATTGTTTTCATTGTCATTATTACTCTTCTTCTCTTTACCTTTCTCCTGTTGAACTGACGGAAAAACCTTTGAATATGTCCCTTCGATGGCAATATGGCACTCAACATTAGCAAATCTATCGTATTTGCCTATGCTTTTATCTTTGCTTTTGTCTCTATTTCTTGGGCCTCGAGATTCACTTCTTCCCCTTTTTTGCAATAACCAAGGCATCAGAATGTGAAGAGGATGATCCCTATGTCTTTCTTTTCATCTCTTCATTCAAAACACTACTCTTGGCTAAATTCATGATAATTGCACCATTCGGGGCAGAATTAGACAAAAACGTTCGAAACGTTTCTCATGAGTCTAGCAAAGTACCAAATAACCATAAAGTTTGTATCTCATCATCAAACTTGTGCAGCTAACTGATTGATAATTCTTTGAAAAGAATTTAAATGATTAGTTAAACAAGTACCATCTAGATATTTCAAAACCATCATCTATTCTATCAAAAATAACTTATTATTCCCAGTTTTTCGAGTATATAATTGTTCGAGCTTATCCCACAAACTACGTGCATATATTTCCTCAATGATATGGTTCAAAACATTATCATTTATCCATTGCCTAATATAACCACATACTTGACGATGAAATATAGACCATTCGGCATCAATTTTAGTCTCCGATTTTTCTTCGGCAAATACGAGCAAATAAGAATCCTTTACATATAAAAGATCTTCCATTTTTTCTTTCTAAATATGATAATTCGAACAATTCAATATAATCATTTTACTCGTATTTTTTTATTGTTTAACACAAGGCAAAAAAATCAAGCAATGACCAAAACTCTTATATCACTTTGATGGGATAATAGT